>CM061043.1:92491622-93206622 GCA_030762985.1 Adelphocoris suturalis
TCTTCTAATCACCCTTCTTTCAAAAACCCTTAGTCGTTCCTCGTCTTCTGCCAACATGGTCCATGCTTCAGAGCCATAGCACACGACCGGCCGAACTAGGGTTCTATAGAGCTTCATCTTTGTGGTTCTGGAGAGCAGTCGGCTGGTAAAAAGTTTTTTGTTGGCATAGAACGCTCTGTTGCCTGCCATTCACGACCAATTCTCGTGAGTCACTATAGTATCCCTTCCTCAGTCATCCATAATGATTGGACTCTGCTCCGGCAGAGCTGAGGACAAAGTGGCAGACACAGGGCCACATTCCCTGTATCGGGCCTGCGACCAATCCGGCCTCTGGTGCCTGAGTAGGCCAGTCCTCTGGTAGAGCTCAGACACAAAATTGGTACCACGGGCGGGGGGAGCCCCAGGCTACAGGCACACCGGCGGTTCGCCGCCAAAGTGCCACTTGCCTGCCCCCCGATAGCGGTTGGCTTCGTGGTGGCAGTGGTTGATTACCCAGGCCGGAAGGCTACGCCTGAAAGCTGAGAGGGAGGCACTCTCCTGGTAGATTCGTCTCCCAGGATAGTACCGGCATGTGAGTTATGCGGCTTGACAATAACTCGGGTACCAACCTGCTCAGTTGGTAGGGCGAGCTAGAACGCCCAGCTCCACCTGTAGTGCCATGTGCGAACAGGTATTCGCATTTGCGAAGCCCTTGACTGTGGGTTGAACAGTCTCCCATACTGGGAACTTTCCTCCTTGCTTGCAAGGAGGGGGGAGGACGTAAGCACAGTGTGCTGGGACACTCCCTTAAAAAATCAACCTTGGGATTCATGAATCCCAGGGGGGAACAATTATTCATTGTTGCCTGCCATTATTCTGGAGATTATCTCCTCCCTCACTCGATTTCTTCTATTAATCGAGCTGCCGAGATAAGAGAAGCAATCAACCTCCTCAAACGTAAAGGGACCGAAGCTGACTTTCTGCAGTTGAGCAGTGCTGCTGGGAGATACTTTGAGGAGTTTAGTCTTCTGTTCGTTCACACGAAGTCCCATAGACTTTCCTGCTTCGTTCAACATTCCGAACGCCTCCCTCAACGCATGAATACTACGACCCATGATGGCCAAATCATCAGCATAAGCGAGGATTTGCCAAGACTTATCCACGATTGTACCCTTTTTATCAACCACCTTGACTGCTTCATTGAGGGCCAAGTTAAACAATGTTGCCGACAGTGAATCACCCTGTCTGACGCCTGAACTGATTTCGAATGGATCACCGGTCTTATTACCCACCAGTACCTTCGAAATACTTCCTCTTAGGGTCATCTCCACCAGTCTCACAAGTTTTTCAGGCGTTCCACTTCTCCTCAAGGCGTTAGCCACCCCAACTCGACTCAATCCATCAAACGCCTGCTGGTAATCAATGAAGAGTATGTACAGGTCCATTCCATGTTCAACAAACTTTTCGGTTGCCTGCCTAAGGATAAATATTTGATCCAAGGTCCCTTTATTCTGCCTAAAACCACACTGGTAGTCTCCGAGAGTTGCCTCCGCATAATCCTTGATACTGTTGAGGAGGATCAACGAAAGGACCTTGTACGCCACGGCAAGTAAGGAGACTCCTCTGTAGTTCTGACAGACCAGTTTGTCTCCCTTCTTGTGAATAGGGAAGATTAGACTTGTTCTTCTTATTCACACATAAGAAAAACGGTTAAATCTCTCGATTCGTCTCAGAATATTTCAAAACGGATTTCACTGAAGACGATTTTCGGAAATCTCGATTTTTCAATTTTTGGAGCCACTACAACTTTTTTCCGTCGAAATTCGCTAAAACAAAATAAAACTTACAGTAAGTGTTCTGATGGAGTGTAGCGAATTGCAAAAGTGCAATATTATCAATTTGTTGAGAGGACCTACTGAGGTTCGGTCGGGGAAGGAAAGTGGTTAATGATTTTACCCACACGAAAACTTACTCCCACCATGAGATTAGATACCTAGGTAGTTCCTCAGTACTCGAGGCACTGTTTTCAACTTCAAGCGGCACTGCCATCAAATACGACATTAATATAATATACGTTTATAGTACCGATTAGAAACGGATACATGTTTGTATTTTGTATATATATATATGCGTATATGTAATATTTATTTGTATGTGTCATTCCAGACGATAAAAGTTCCTAGGTTTGAGATAAAAATGCCGTTATACGCCGAAAAATCAAGCTTTCCAATTGAAAGGATGAGTTCAATAGTCTGCACTTTTTGACATATTAAATTAATCAATTTCAAAAAATATGCTAAAAAAATCACTAAAATGGCTGAAAATTATTAAATTGATTTTTTTAGCCGAATTCCAGTAAAAAAATTATAATCAATGAACTAGAACATTAAGCAATTTATGCACAAAACTGTACTGAAATATTTACCTACATTTCATAAATATTTGTTGAAAAATTAATGAAAAACTACAAAAAAAGCTAAAAATTTAAAATCGTTTTTGAATCTATGGATATTATTTTACTACTATTGTTATTATTTCTTTCAGTTCTATTTTCGTTATTTTATTGGTGATATTTGAGTTAACCATTGTGAAATGTTGAATAAAAATATTATCAGCATTCAGAAAGAATTTTTTGGCATTCAATTGGTAGTTGACCGTTTCTTTGCACCCAAAGTGCTCATATTTCAAAACAATGTAACATATAGAATACGATGATTTACGAAAATTCGCTCATTTAATCATGCTGCATGACAGAAAATGTTAATAAGCAAATAAGTTACGGCAAAATATAGAACCTTCCACGTAAGCTATGGCCCCGAAATTCGTCTTTATGGAGACTGGTACTTCTATTTATGGTGCAGATCCTATTTAAGATCCTATTTTATATGACTCATACTGAAAACACTCTTCTGTTTCCATTTGATTGTGATGTCATTGTTTTTCCAGTTTTTTTTTAAATATTTTTTTTAACACAAAATAGGAACTGCTTTGATTGATTTCAGTGTCCATAGTTATTCCAATTCGCTATTTCCGTGGTACTGAGACTATAAAAAATACAATATTTTATTATATAGGACAGCAAAGCTCGTGATTATGGTAAACTAGAGGCCTGTTAGGGCTTGGAAAGCCCTAATCTAGAGAGTCTCCCTATCAAATTTCAACTTCCTACAGTGAACAGGAAAGGATTTAGCTCACTCAGCTGATCAGAAAAGACCCCATCACTTCACTCGTCTCTTAATGTCCCAGAGAGTCTATATATCGAATTTCAACTTCCTACAGTGAACAGGAAAGAATTTAGCTCACTCAGCTGATCAGAAAAGACCCCATCACTACGTCTCTTACTTACCGACACTTTTGCAACAAACATGGGGCCGTTCTGATTCGGAATTATATATAAAGACCGTTCGGTATTATAAATAAAGTCTGCTAAGTTCTTCAGTTTCAATTTCTTCGTTCAGAAATAACTCTCCTAGATGTTAGTAACTACACCACGTTTCTTACTTACCGTGAATTGATAGCAACTGTTGTTACCGCCACAGCCTAATAAACAACTCTCGTTGATAAAGACCGCCTAGAACACGATCAAGGCGGATATAGAGACGAACGGCGACACTTTTGTAACAAACTTGGGGCCGTGCTGATTCGAATGAGCAGTCTAACAATAAAATCGGACCGCGAAGTTCTTCACAATTTCAAAGACCGTTCGGAATTATATATAAAGACACCACAGATTGCTTTGCTTTGCCACAGGTTGAAAATACCAGTTTTGAAAATACCCACTGTACCAAATTTACCTAATGAAAATGTGTTCCATATTTTTGCACAAATATCCTATTTTGAACAGTTATGATGGATTTGTAGGGTCGAATGGTTTAGTGGAGTCCTGAGTAACTACCTAACTACAATTTCATACAAGTAAACCGTTTTAACGGGAATCTATGATGAATATGAAATTTTGAAGTTTGATTGAGGTTCCCTCGCTGGAAAATTAAACCCCCGATTTCAACAGCCAGTAATTGTATGAATTACCGATCCAATTTTATTCCCATTAGTGTACAGCTAGTGAATTATTCAGTAGTCGCGACGGAGACCGAAAACTTTATAGCGTGAGTGATATATTATTTGCTCGGTAAAGTGGTAAAGGTACATGTTCAACAGTCTAACGTCACATATAACCCCTTTCTCATGCACATGAGCTACCGCTATATATACATGGCGCTAAGGATTTCGTGACTCAAAGACCTCAAGGTTGCTTTTAACCTAAAGAAACTTTTAAGACTTAACTAAACGAAAATGTTAACTTGCTATAAGATATCTTTCTGACACCTGCTGTGCGATACTAGCAAGGGAGTTTTCCCCTTTCCTTTAAATATACATTTAAGGTTACGTGTAACCAGACGGTTTCGGAAACGAGAAAGGCCATTAATTTACGAGTATTTTTATTTTGTTCCTTTCTTACAACAATTTATCAAGAACAATACAAATTTGGGTATTTTTCAGAAATTGTTATGATTTTGGATCAATATATTAGCGTTTATTTCAAATAAAGTTCACTGTCATCCAAGGTTCTGTTCACTATTGCAGTCAGTAAAATCTAATCAAGTTTGAAATCGATTCTCTTTGGGACTGCTGTATAAGAATGAATAGGTGCTGGGTGCTGAGCTGACCTAATAAGCTCATGAAATTTTTCAGATGAAATTTAAGATGAAACCTTTGGCCGTAATTTTATTTTATTTACTCAGTTCTGGGTATTAAACCCTGATAATAAATGATAATTTTCAATCATATTGGGAGTTAATATACTTTCGATATGATTTAAAATTATTATTTATTATTAGGCTTTAATACCCAGAACTGAGTCAATAAAATACAATTATTGAGATTAGAGAGGAACGGCGTTTGAAATATGCTCTCCTAGGAACAACAGAGAAAACCTGGGGGGTCTTTTGAACCTCCCATCATTCTGAACCAGAATCCCTGAACAACGTAGTCCGGGTAAAACATCTTTGTAAATAACGACAAAACAGTTACCTAATTTCTGTTTGGATTAAGAAATGAAAGACTGATTTGTGGAACTGAAGTGTGAACTGAAACTTGGAAGAAAGATTTGAATTCATGATTTTCATTCCACATAATGGTGTAAAAAATCCAAAGATAAATTTTCGGGTATCAGCCAATCAGAATTTAAGCCAGAATATTGAATTAAAACCTTACTTTAGTCTCGTTGCGCACTCCTGGACCCCCTGGTTGTTCTATAGTTGAAGAAGGGCGATTATAATTAGACAGACAGTGGACACGTTCCATTAACCAGCTCCATATTAACCATTAACGAAGTAATGGATGGTTGATGTTTTTATCTCGGAAGTGATAATACGAGTACTTACATTTAAGGAGTGTGCTCCACTTAATATCTTTAGTTAAGTACC
This sequence comes from Adelphocoris suturalis, assembly GCA_030762985.1. Lineage (NCBI taxonomy): Eukaryota > Metazoa > Arthropoda > Insecta > Hemiptera > Miridae > Adelphocoris > Adelphocoris suturalis. Next base: position 92,497,028 of record CM061043.1, read on the forward strand.
TTCTTAAACATCCTTTGCAACTCCTGACAACGCCTTTCAAGATACGAAGTATAACTGTGATTGCGAGGATGTCAGATCAGCTGGGTCCTCTTTTCGTTATAATCTTCCTCTTAAGAATAGAAGTACGAAATATCTTCAAGTCGTTTTTTCCTTTACATAATTTTACAGTTTCTCGTTTTATATTGGACCTGTCAATGAGTCTGTCGACGTAGGTACTGTGACGTTTGCACGGAGTGCAAAGTCTTTGGATTTTTTGTATGATGGGTGGTGGGAAATGACAAAGTCACATAGTCATAATTAATAAGGGCTTGTTTCAGGTAAAAAGCATGATAAACGCATCTTTTGTAACAAATGTTTGTAATTAAATGTTGTTTCAATTTAGGGTAGTGTATTGGTTAAAACTTGTTACAAGCTAAAATTGCATGCTCACCAGCCACAAACTGTGAGCAAAGCATGCAATGTACTATCGTAATTCTATGGTCTATTGTTTTGTATAGAATAACGATCGGGGAGTTTGTATCAATGTTTGTGGCAAAAACGTTTTACGCCCAATGCTTCGTTGATAGGATTAAGCTCCCATACGAAAGTGTAAAAGGTCTTCTGCCTCTGACCCGAGTCCTTTATTTACGACAGCTATATGTAAAAGGTACTCAAATAATGTTATCTCCTTAGCAAGGCTCATATATAACCGGTAAAACTCGGGAGCTCTCAGAGAGACATAATTTTTGAACGGATGAAGTAAACCAGGACTGTTAGTAGGTACTGTAGCTGATCCTCGGGTCCGCAAAAGAGGGCTCGGCCCTTCCACCCTTTTTGGACATATATTATCAATTAATTCCGGCTTTGTGGAAGGGGTGAAAACCGCCAGGAGGGAAACGGCGGAAGGGGGGCCTTGACATGTAAATTGTAGCTCTAGAAAGGGCCTAAATTCTTCGGCCCTGGGGAAGGGTCACGTGACGTGCCCGTGGTTACGCCTCCCTCGCTGTCCATTATGCCTTCAAGTCCCCCTTCCCCGCTCCACATCTTCCTTTCTATTAACGGAGTTGGTTGTCTTGCCCTGGGGAGGAAAAGGGACGTTTTCTGAGTGTATCCAATAGGAGGGGTCCATAATTACAAATTAGGCAAATTATGGTTCTACCCTTCTCTAGTGTCGTGCGAGAGCTATCGAGTTCCGTATTAGCCCGGGTCTGAGCTGATCATCTGAGCAGGATCCCGCACAGAACGGACTTCGATATACTCCTTCATTCAAAATCTGTTGAGTGGTTTTCAAAATAACAGCGTACCGGACCCATGATTTTAGTGATATGTTAAGTTATTTGGGAGGCAAGCAAAAATATTAATTATTAACCAGTTTATTTCCGTATAACTGTTCTTCAGACGATCAAATCATTATAAAAATAAAACGAAATTATAATTATTACAACCTCAAATGGGTATAGAGTGCTAGATTTTATAAGTACTCTGCTTTCAATTAAAAAAAGTATGAAGCATCCACATGTAACTGACAGAAGTAACATTCCTCGGTTTATTTTGACATTTTATGTCTTTACTTTGGCACATAAACGAAAAAAGCGTTACGGTTGGTTTTCTGATGATTTCCGCTTACATCCGAGTCGTTGCTAGGGAAATGGTACTTCGTCGGTTTTCATCCCACAAAATTCGTTGACCATTTGTTCGAAAAGCTCTCGATTTACCCAACCATTATATGTTAACTACTGCGAAGTGCCTGGCCAACAAGCTGAGTTATGAGCATGGTTATTTGAATAATTGTGTACACTCAGGTGATCACTCTCAATAATTGATATTGTGAACATGATTACAACCGCTTGTTAATTTCTGATGATTTCATTGAGCTGGTGTTTCGATGATTTGATTTATAGCAGGTGATCCGAATATTGCGAGAACGGTTTGATTTGTGAAGCGGTGGTTAAATCATTTTAATAGCTAATTTCTATACTTTACACTCTAGGAAGCTGTAATTTCGTATGTAGCCTCTTTAGGACATTTACTTGACGATGCCCAGGGTCCGGATCAGATGATTGGCTCTTAAAGCTAATTTCTATGCTTTACACTCTAGGAAGCTGTAATTTCGTGTGTAGCCTCTTTAGGACATTTACTTGACGATGCCCAGGGTCCGGATCAGCTGAGTGGCTCTTAGAGCTTGCATACGAGTCTGCAACACATACCTACGAGCCTGCAACACATACGAGTCTGCAACACATACGAGTCTGCAACTGAAGACATACAATGTCCCAATGTGTTGCAGACTCGTATGCAAGCGTTTCTTTCTTCCACTTCTAAAAAATGGTGATTTAGGTATGTCTTTACTTTGACACATGGACTCGAAAAGCGTTGCGTTATAAAAAAGGGTAACAGTTGATTTCTAATGATTTTTATTATAAATCTCTAGGGAGAAAAACATTTGTTGTTAACTCATTGCCTCGCAACGGCTAGAACAAGTCCACATTTAATTATCTGAGATCTCTAATAAACAATAATGATCTACCAAACACTCTCAAATTAGTAGGTGTGTGACTGCTTGATTAACAAATAGAACCGCGAATGCGCAAAATGAAAACAAGCACATTAAACTCTTGTAGATGACTTCTAGCTTTCTTGGTGAGGTGATGAGTACGCTGGGAAGGTAGGGGGAGAGATGGAGATAACATATTATAGGGTCATTGACCTGTTGTACTCATGTAAATAAAGATTTCATGATTTTGGGCATGCTGTGTTCTCGCGCGTTCTACGAAGGGATAAACGAAAATAGACTCCATTTTGACAAATTTGACACTATCCGCAATGTTCTGCGTATAATAGTTTTCTTTATATAATTTTTCAAAGTTTCCTGCTCTGGTGATGACACACTGGGCAGGAGCTCCCACCGAAGCGGGAGAGGAGCTTTGACGTCACCATTGCGAGAAACTTTTAAAAATCATAGAATGAAAACTATTGATCATTGGAGAGTGCGAGTGGCATCAAAATTATCAGATTGGAATCTTCTTCCATTTAAAAATAGTTAAAGTACCCCATGGGTATCGTTCATTCGTATGTTTGATGGCCAGACAATTGGATGTTAATTTTGAGTTGCACCAGGTGTGTTTCCTATTCTGGGAGTACTCATTTTACTACTTGAGTATTCATGTATTTCAGTAAGGTAACAATTTTTGACTCCAGGATCATTAATAAATGAAGGGAAAATGCTGCTATTTAAATTATTTCATTGCCTACTTCAAACGTTATTGCAATAGTATATACAATCACCTGGACTTGGTATTCCAATTCTAATGAGAAAAAGTACCAGTACGAGTACATATGACATTGACACTACTAGAATCTCATGAGAAAGTATGAGTTAGAACGAAAAAATTGTGCTTTTTTTTGTTTTGTTCCAGCTTTTATTTGGCGGGAGTTAGCAAAAGTATAGTGTAAATTAAGGTCTAATATTGACGACTTAAGCAATGTTTCTAGAGAGGAGATTTTCTCGGCCCCAATATTTGGATGTATTTTCCGTTGGATTAGGTGTTCCAGCTCTCTGTGTTATGATTTGATTAAGGCTATAAGGCTGGTATCATTATCAAAAAATTTAATGAATTTAAAAGAAATTAGTTTTGGCAGAGTGCAAGAGACTCTTAAAGTTTCACGCTCTACGGAGAACTCGAGACTGCAGTGAAGTCTTCCGGTTAGGTGAAGGAACCGTCGTCCGAAGGTCGATCTTGAGTCAAGTAGTTGGCTTTTCAAAATCAGAGGAGAGTTGATGCATCTCAGCGGGAAACCCTACATCACCTACCGATGTGAACGGTGTTCCTCGTGCCAAACCCCCACAGAGAGAGGATATGATCCACTTCCTTTGCATTTGCCCCGTGCTATCTGAGTTTAGATTGACAGCTTTCAGAAGACCCGTGGTTGTGCGTTATGAGACATTGGTAATGCTGAATTATGAGTGGTAGAGAGATTTAGTTGTGTTCTGTAAATTGTCACGGCAATAACAAGTCAATGCTAGTAAGTAAAATCAACTTTTGATATTGTTTAACTTAATTGTCTGGCGAAATTTTTATATTCATAACTTTCAAGTACCTACCTACTTGGTAATAATTACTCGGGGTCCGACACTACCGACAGATGTATATAATCATGCTGTATTGTTTATTTTCTTCGAATAATATTGTCTAATCACGTATTTCCTATAATAAACGTTTTTCTTCTTCTTCTGTTGACGTTAACGTGGTCACTAAAACCCCAAGTTGGCGCTGCATAGTTCTCAAGGGACCTCTTTTGACACTTCGCCCACCGGAACCCCCAGATACCTATTTAATGTCTAAATTGTATAATATGGAACATGCTTTAGCCTCTAGCTCACTCAATTGATCATGTTGGTTTCGTGCTTTGTCATTTGCCTCAACCAGATAATGGGTCTGCCTTAAGAACTTTAGCATCATGTATTCTTACTGTCATAGAACCGTAAATGCAAGTGCCAAGACTGCAGATATTTTCAATAGTTTGACAAAAATGATTCGAAGTAAAACATTAGGCGTGGCATATAGCTTCCTTGGAAAAATTAATGTATAGATCAATGAAATAATCCTTTAACATATTCATTCAAATAATCTTAAAACATTCCACATCTGACGCATTTAATTGAGGAGAGAAAGGTAAATCAAGGCTCTTAAAAGGCATTTGCTTATGCGCGAAAGCTACCATTTGCAGACTCAACCGAACAATCCCTGAAAAATTGTTCGAAATCGGATGAAAACTGTAAAAAACTGGTTGTCACAAGGCAATGGGGTTCGCCAATACCAATGGTACGATCGTGATGCAACTCATGTAGGATATATTCAAAACATCATTTCCCAACTACCCTTAGAATTTGAGCAAGATTGGACGAATAAAGCATGAGAAATAAATGCTTGATGCAATTTAAAATTGCACATGCGAAGAGCGAAGTATTGATCTGCAAAAAAAGAAACTGATAGGAGATCATTTACAATTTAACCCGCACATTCTCTGAAAATGTCATCCAAATCGAATGTAAAATTTACTTCTATGTTTTACTATGTACCTAAGTGTTTATTTTCTTCTCTCGTATCTAAGGTTTATTACGAGTAATTTTGCCCAACCTCAAAGATTAGAATGGGTGTTATGTCAATCTGCCGTATCTCTGTTAGTCTCACTCAAAATTATTTATGCACAATTTATCTATATTAAGCTTTATTTAATTTTATTTGTAAAATTTAACTAATTTAATTTTAAGCACGATTCATTTAATTTGTGCGTACATGTAAATATATAATAATATATTGTTGTATTTAAAGGCAATTTCATATCAGACGGTCTGAAGTGACCACGATTATTGCATGTTCTTCAACTCTTGTAATGTATTTCTTTATCAATAAAGACATGGTTTCATTCATTGATATAGGATGACCGAATCGTTTTCCCAGACTTCTCCAAATTTGAGCGACATCAGACGACTAGGGCGTGAGACAATCACACTTGATGGAATTTACGTTTGCACATACGTAGAGTGAAGTGTTGGTTTCTGAACATGTGAATGAAGACGCAGAGGAATGCAAATTTTCTACCACTTGTCTTAAAAAAAAAAAAAAAAAAAATTATTCTGACAATAAAGAATGGATGGACTTTACATTGGTGTTAAACGGTAGAGTCCAACAATTTCATCAGCGCTGCGTTGATTATGTTTGAAATGGTAATGAAGAAAACGTGCCAGTTCCTCTCCTATTCTCTCTTTCCTCTCTTTCATGTCCCTCAAATGAGACTGAAAAGAAAAAACGGGTCTTTTTTATTTGCTTCATTAATTTATTTGCTCACTCGCATTTACATTGCACTTCATTCTATCCCAGTTTGTTGGACTGATTCCATAAAATCGATTTGATTTTCCTTTAATCTTTTTGAGAGCGATTAAGAAATGCTTATCAAAAGAATTCAGATAATTAATAACAATGTATATTTTTGTCCTTCATTTCATTAGGTAGGTTTTCGTTCTTTTGTTGAATTGACAATGTCAATAGATACGTAATTATAAAAATCAAACGAGCTGAATTAAGTGAGTTGATTCGACCAGAACGGTTACGTAGAAGACATTCATTTAAGGAAAGCTTGATGTTAACAGAATTTAGTCGTTATCATCAATAATTTAGCAAATATTCATAGAAACTGAAGCTACCTATTGCAATGGCTCCAAAAATTTTAAAACCAAAAGTTTCGAAAAATGTCTCCATTAAAATTCGTTTTGAGGCATTCTGAAACAAATCTCAAAAACTCCGTTCTTGTGCCAAAAAATCAAGCTTTTCAAATGAAAGGATGAGTTTGTAGGCCAGCACTTTTTGAGCATATTGAATTGGTCAAATTTCAAAACAATTTGCCAAAAAATCACTAAAATGACCAAAAACATCTACAAATGGATAAACCAATATTTTCAACAGAATTTTAGTCAAAAAAAGTTTATCAACAATAAACTAGAACACTAACAAATTTTTGAACAAAATTATACTCAAAATGTACTTGAATTTAATTTTTATTTGCTGAAAAATAGAGAAAAACTTCAAAAAAATAGTTAAAATTCTATGATATTTTTTGTTTCACAGAAGATTATTTAGGACTAGGTTTTTTTTGGCACTAAGCTGGTAGTTAACAATTTCTTTGCACTCAATTTGCTCAAATTTCATAACAATGTAACATAATATTATAATACGATAATTTATGAAAATTCGCTCATACGATCATGCTGCATGACGGGAAATTTTTAGGACTACCTTTAACGTTTCAGAATTGTGATGAAAGCAGTGGAAGACACGTTGGTTTATGCAGCTTTAAATATGGAATACACTATTGTGTACTAGCAGAATACAAGTGCGTTGCACGGCCTTAATGTAGATCCGGCGATGCATTAAAAAGACGGATATTGCCTATAGTGATTAATGAAAACCGCTGATCATTCTGCACAAAACCGCACCGAAATTGGTTCAGCCGGTAAGCCGTGATGTAGGCTCATCACATGCAGATATTTAAAAAAAAATTAATATAATACAGGTACCTATAGGTATTGGATGGCTGCCAAGGGTGTGTTTCCATAGAAGTTTTTTCAAAATCGTCTTCAATCTTTTGATAACATCTTCTTCAAAAAGAGGTAGCGAAATGAATGTCATAACGCTGCAATTGATTACAACAAGGATTATTACTTAGGTAATTATTTATTTATTTAGGTTATTTATTCATTTATTTATACACCTACTAACGGGATCAATATTCCCTTTTCTTTAATAAACATAAAATGAGATTTTTCAGCAGATATTGGATAGAATAAATATGAAAAACAACAATTATAATCCAAGCGTCACAAAGCAGCCAAATAACTTCTTCAAGATACCCTTGGAGTAGATGATGGTGAACAATGGAATTCACTGAAATAGGTTCCGCACAAGTGAGGAATGGAGGAATTTTCATTGTTATTTTTAATTCGGTCAATAGAAAGATCTGGGAGAGAGCTTTCTGAAAAGGTGCAATATGACCAGTACAAGGCTCTTGAAAATCATTTGCCCTACGACGTCACAGCCCCCATCGGCCGGGGGGAACCCTCGGCTCCCTCTCACTACTACGTAATGTGTGATCTTCCTATCTGCATAGCGGCCAAACTAGACGATATTTTGAGCTGAAAATTGCTTTGAGGTGGCTTAAAGTGTGCTGAATCAGAATCTGAGGGCAAAAATGTTAAATTCTAATAACATGAAAGTTTTCTATTACCACAATAGATCGTGCGGTGGAACTTGTAGGAAGGGGACCACGCGTCCTGGCTGGCCCTTTGATGGAAATTTGGGCCAACAGATTTGGGGTACCGTATTCATCCCGAAAACGCTTCGAGAAAGTGATGATGTCGTGTTGCTTCCTTCTCTGTTCCAATCCCAAAGAAACAAGCATTCAAGCTTCAATACTTTCGTCATTGCTACGTCCAAAAGTCGTGAATAGCATTGCAGTTGTAGAAAGCCAGCTTCAGAAATGTTTTATGTTCGCATAGTTTTATGTCTTATGTTAGCTTTATGTTCGACTCTTATAATGCAATCAAGATAAGACGAGTAAGAATTCTACAGACAGGGTCGAAAATCCAGGTGCAGACTTCATACCAACGAGCACTAGGGGATCTTTAGGGTTAGTTTTTAGAGGATCTTTAGGGTTGTTACACATAACTCTTCTACGCAGATCACTTGTTTCTTTACCTATCTATTATATATAGGCTTCCTTCATGCATAGATAGGTATAACGAGAAATCCAATTGAGATCAAGCCGAATAAGTAAAGTCTCACGATTCACAGTCATGTTGAAGATTTTTTCTTCCAACACTAGGCCATTATGGAGAGCGAACGGTCACATGAGATCGTTGAACCGAAATCAAAACACCGAAACAAATCAACCGGTATCAATAGAAAAACTACCCTTTTATTTAAACAGTATATGAGATTGTGGTTTTTAAACATTTTAACCTTTAAATGTCACCCCTTGGTGATGATGAAAGTGATGCCAGATTTCAGGCTAATCCCCACCAATATGCGATTTTTCTTCCGAATTCGGTAAACTTTTGTCCTGTAATTTGAAGAAAAACTTCGATCGATGGACGGACGGATTTATATGTATTGATTGATTTATCTTAAAATCAACGAATTCTGAGGAGTTAAGTATTAAATATTTCTTCTTGGTCGATCACAAAGGTTCAAGAGGGAAATGGTGTTGAGTAAATACGAATGATAAATGAAGATTAATTAGGAGATGCTAAAAAGTAATTGCAAAACAATATCAAAAAAATCATACGGTACGTAGGTCACGCTGCTTTGCACACTTCAGATATTTTAAGGCTGCTAATAGTATAAGCAGCGCCAGGAGAGTGGGACATATTGAAATGAGTGATTTATTCGAGATTTCTTACTTCACCTCAGTAGATTAACCTAAATAGAGGTTGGCAGTACCTACCAACTTCTTCATACGGCGCAATCGTTCGAATCTCTTGCTACCCGTGTGAGCAGGATATCCATCAAACACCCATTAAGCAACGTCGAGGTGAGTACTTGGGTGGCCGCCCAGGTAAGGATCTCCCGTCAAAGTAGTTTTCACGCTTCTGTATGGCAAACCCCTCTCCACTTAAGGGGGCGAGGCAATGAGTAGCGAAATCATCAGAACGAATTCTGATCCTCCATTTGGATGACGTCCGCGACGTTCGTGGAAGTCGGATGCCCCAATCTGGAATGGCTGTTTACTACGCAACTATGCAGTACATGTTAACAAAAGAACTTTTTTTTTGTCAAGCTGAAGTGGCCACACCGCTTGACATCCCATTTCTTTCGAGACGCCATAAATGAGCAGCAACTAATTATTCGTTGATATATTATGAACATAGCAGGAATTATGCATGCTCACTTTAGTTAATTCTCTTAGAAAGCTCTGATGTAATTCGTTTTCACAATGCTACTGAGTGGTTTGTAACAAAACATTCAGTTCTGTCTTGGAGAAATGTCTAAATATCACGAAAAATGAGCTAAAAACACGTTAGTTATGGCCATTCTTAAGAAAGTATTGAGGCAAACGTGAAATCCTCGCGTGGAGAATAACTTTTCCTCCGCTTACATCCATTGGCATGGTAAAAGTTTAACGTTGGTTGAACAAAGCCAATGTTCATTATTCTCATAATTATCCTCTACGTTTACTCATACTGTAGAACCATTTTTCGAGATCCAGTAAATCTCAAGCGTTGCTATGAAGTAATCGTAGAGGCTGGAAACAAACTATTAATTTAAAGTTCATAAATCACATCCCGTTTTTCCCACACCCATTAATCTCGATCTCCAACCATTTTCGTTTTTGTTTGAAAGAAAGCATCACGAAATATTAGGCACTAAATCGAATAAGAACGGACGCTCCGCAGGAGTCATATTTATAAGCCAATATATTTCGATAGAGCCCAGTTTTGTATGGTCAGGCGTGAATTTTCATCCCTCCGTCGCATATAAAAAAACTCTGTTATTCTGCGACGGCAAGAGCCTGCAGTGAAAATCCAGTTAGCTAAAGGGAAAGTCAGTATCAAGTTAATGATCCTTGGCCGCTAACCTGTCAACCATTCATCCTGATCTGTTCCATAGCTCGGCACTCCCTTCCGTTTTCGTTCTTTCTTTTTCGCTCGTATCAACCAACAATATATTCTCCTCGCTTCGAAGTTATTTTTCATACAAATGGAACTATAGGTCGCATCGGTTTGAAATCGAGTCACAACCCCAACGAATGCAAAAGAGACAAATGATTTCACAGACTCTTTCCGAACGGGTTTTTTCTTTGGTATCCCAACGGGAGATTATTGTTTTCCGAGTTGAATTACGAATCTAACCAAAAGATTTGGTTCAACATTTAAATTATTGATGAACTTAATCAATAAATCAAATTATTCATTTGCGAAGTGGTATATACGTCGCAACGAGTTACATAAGCACAAGAAGGTTTCACAAACTTCTTGGTGGTGCATTGGTCGTTTTATGGTAGTAAGTGAATTCCACAATAGCCTTCCCATCAATACAAATTCTGGTTTAATGCGATTTCATTGTATGATTGATGCACAGTTAGGTTCAGCATTTTGTCGGGCTTTGATATTTGTTCATTTCTCCCGTATTTCGGATGTTTCTGAGAATAGTATCTTTCGCTGTTTTATCTTTCCATTCAAAACTGTACATTATCATCTATTCCATGATACATGAGTATCTGCAGGTTGTATAATTCAAGCGAAATTACCAATAAACGCGGTGGTATCCATCTGCTTCATAATAATTCACAATTCAACCGTCAGTGAGATCTATCAACTGGTGAAACTAAGTGGGGATGTGTTGACCGGAAACGTCCTGTTTTTTCGACTACTGTGAGTGATATTTCGATTGTTTTGAACCACCGCCACTAGAGTTATAGATTGATGTGCACAATATATCTCATGTTCATAAATCCAACAAATCTCAATATTGACCAATCTCATTCTCACCTCCCTACTATGAAACTCTCCTCTCTCTTACTTCCTGATGGTGACGTCCTATTAATGATGTAAATTAACACAGGCCTGCGACCAAAAAACTTTTTGCATCATTCTACCAAAATCTCATGTCTCTTGTTTCGCTGAATCCAAAAATGTCACCTGTTGCTCCATCACCCACCATTTTCCAGTGAAACGAAAAAAACATTTCGTATTCAGCCCTTAAAAGATCTTATTTTCAACATTTCTCAGCTATGGATCAAACCTAATAATGGTGTTGGTCTGGTAACACCAAAAACATTTCCAGTGTCAATAAAAATCGATTAAAGAGAAAAAGAATCAATTGAAGAATATAGTATATGGTCATGGCAATCTGTCTACACCACTTCTTTCTTGTGAATCCAACTATTCAGGAGCAGATATTTGCTATGAAATGGTGGGTGATGGAGAAAAACGGGTGTCACTGTCGAACTCAGCACTCCAAAAAACACTAAAGTTTGGTGGAATGGTACAAAAAGAGTTGGACAAATACAATTAACGCAGGCAAGTGTCATCAATAGCAGAATATGGGTTGAGATCGTTAGTTAGGTCTTCGAGGAATTTCATACATTTTCAGCGGCTACCAATCTGGTGGTCAAAGTTAAGTTACGTTGTGAATATATTAGCTGCTCAAGTATCTTATAGTATTCCTGGAGTAGATTTTTAATTGCTTGGGCAGCTACAATTGCCTGAATGGTATGTAAAATACACGTGTTGATAGAGTCCTTAATGGTAATTGCAACTTTATATAAATATGGTTTTCTGATATACGTGCAACTTATTGATGTGGGTGAAATATACCGACCTGTCCAGACTGCAGTACAGATCTCACCATAGTGTGAAATCCAAGTTTTCTAGTTTTTATGGGTAGCATGTGTTTAATAATATAGAATCCAAAAATTAATATACACATTTCTTGATCTTATTGTATATTATAAATACATAGGTATTATATCGTATATTATAAATATATTTAAAGTTTAGGTCTTCTATCAGAACTAATCCTAGGTTGGTACTTATGCGTTGCTCCCAGCTCTATTGGGCAGCTGTTTGATAGCAACGTAATTGATACTTTCCATCCAATTCTGAAATCCTTTTCATCAACATCAGATTTGGTGTCTTCGTATAGGGATGGTTTAGACTTTTTGATGTTGTTTTTGGTGTTTGGCGAGATCTTATTTGTTGAGCCATAACAATAGTTGAATTTGGGCAACTGAAAGCATTAGACAAGGTGTGCCAAATGTATACTAAAAAGAATAAAGGGGTGAAGCGCCTGCAGGTACCTACTGCCGTGGACCATTGACACGTTCTTCACAAAAACATCTCCGATATATACCATTTGTATAAGGGGTTTCCACGGAATAATTATTTTCGTTCTCATGTTCTTTTCTTCTACCCTTGCCAAATGTACAATGTTTTCCCGACAAATTTTACGAAACGTATAGGTAACGCCATTCCATGAATGGGAAGATGTGCCGAATTCAACGATGTGCATACATAGTCGTGTTACTGATTAATTTAAAAACTACAAAATCTTCTGACGAAAGTCGCGCTAACACCACTAGGTAGTTACTACAGTTCGTATTTATTAGTTTCATTTCATTTCTCTTTAGTACATAAAGTAGCAAAACGCTCACAAAATCATATTCCATGTTCTTCGGCTTCTGTGGGGAGCAGGATGCGGTAATTTATTTTCCTTCTTCCCTTTTTGTGGATTTCCACTGTTATCTCACTCTTTCTCCCTCAATATGTTTACTAGGGAAATGCCCTATCCGTTCAGAAGGGTTCTTAAGACGGCTTCATTTATTTTCTCGTTTGACTAATGCCCGTTCTGATTACATCCAGGGTGGAAATATGTTTTGTCGGGAAGGGGGTGGAACTGCGGTGGTTGACAAAGGGCAACCGGCGAGATAAAGAAAAGGGCGTATGGGGTCGAGTCCGTATAGGGCATTGGAGGAACCTCTCTCCGCCATAACATACGTTCCGGGCTGCCCTTCGAATTAACGCGTCCCCATTAGAAGGGCCACAAACGAAAACGTACTTCTAATTTACCAAGCCCCTTCAACCCTAATCGGTTGCCCTTATGCAAATCGCGGGTATATCTTACGGGGTAACTTTTTCCCTTGAAATGTAAAACTAACGGCGGTGGTTTTTTCACCCGGCATCTAGGGTTTTAGCAAATGCATTGCATTAAGGAGTAACCTTCCCCAGCTAATTTTGGAGCTAACAGCTAAACGGGTTTAAGGCCTGAATGACCTGGAATCAACGATGATGGCCCCTCAGCCTCCCTCTGAACAAACTCAAAGTTTGCTGCAGCTTTAATTTAAAGTGTCAGACAAGTGCCTAGCCATGTTTTAAGATTACCGCCGAAAAGTTCTTGAGCTAACACATTAAACGAACACTAACGAAGAGTTCACAATTACCATTTTCGCTTCCTTTTTAACGAAGATGGGATAGAAGGACTTTAAATTCGTGTAAGATGTGAAAAAAAGAAAGGTTTTTAATACAGAACTAGCTAAATTTGCTAATTGAGTACCTATCAAAGCCTAGGAACAATATCAGTAGAATTTCTTCAAGTCTGTGATCTATTGTTCGTCACAGGCTGAACTATTTCTATCTACGTTCGGACTTTCTTGTCGTTTTGAGGTACGAGTGCTTTAGCCCATACCAATTTCATTACTGGCAGATTCGAAATGTTTGAACCGCTTTTAAAAACAGGACCTATTTAATTGTTAACTAAATGGAGCCCATCAATTCATTTGTCCTGTAATATCCCAGAGTGACTCCCTACTGAATTTCCATGAATTTCCAACTTCCTAGGATGAATGGGAGAGAATTTCATATATAGTCATATATATATATATATATATATATATATATATATATATGTAGATATATATATATATATATATATATATATATATATATATATATACATATGAAAAAGCGTTAAACTGTAGGATTTGTTTCAAAATATCTCAAAACGGATTTCAATGAAGAAAATTTTCGAAAATGTTGATTTTAAACTTTTTGGAGCCCTTGCAATAGTTTCATTTTTTTTAAAACAGATTTGTTAACATTTTTTGGGACACTAAATTGTAAATTTGAACAAGAAATTATGGAGTGATCGAGCTGGCCAAAGAACTCGGCCTGTCTTTTGCCAAGACGGATTTTTCAGCATTAGAACAAAATTTGTACGCCGCATCTTAAGGGAGTTATAGTATGGATGGTTTCTCTCATACGATTTCTAATAGTCATCACCACATAACGCCGGAGTTGTCTCAACATAACGTCACTGTTGTGATTCCATCACAACTTAAAGTCACGATTTTTTCAAAACTGAACTTTTTAGAAAATGTGTAAAAACAACGTAACATTTACTAAAAATAGCTCATAAGATGGTGCTGCATGACTGGAACTTTTCATTAACCAATTATCTGTAAAAACATAATAAAAATTAAGGAAATAGGTTAGTACATAATTTCGTTGAAAAAAATAAGAGAGGAGGGTAGCAAAGGATAATTGAGGTCAGCGACCACTCGCTCGGCAAAGGTCGGTTGTATTACCTCATTCGTCCTCGGCCGGTTGTTTGCCTCAATGAGTGATTCAGTATCTGTGTGGTCATACACAGAGCGAGTTGCCTGATGTTTATCCCGCGTTTGAATATGTACGAAAGTGTTTACTTATTTTGCCGTATATATTGAGTGGCTAGATCGAACGGGATATTTTATTGCCGTCGGATGCATCCTATTCCATGAAGAAACGAACAGCCGCAAAAGAACCTCGGTCTGAAAGAAAAACGACTTAGTCACGGTGATCCTGCAGTACTTGCGTCTATTTCCTCTACTATTAAGAACCAGTTATAATGTAAATAATGGCTACCTGCCTCTTATACCTTGTTTATCAGACGAAAAACATGAAGTGAGCAAACATCATGTGGTTAGACCGAGATAATAACCACTCGGATTTTATTGCAACTCACCGTGACTCAGCAATGATAGAGATGTAACCGAGCTGTGTATTTCAGAGCCAAGCCAGTCCAGATCGTTCCAACGATGGAGTCTGTCGTAGGGTCTCTGCTCTCGCTCGTTCGGGATAACCTGTTCGTTACCTTTCTGTGCGTTTTGTTCATTTACGTTGTTGTGACTTATGGCTACGGTCCGTTCAACTATTGGAAAACGCTGGGCGTCCCGCAGGTGGAAGTCAAATACCCTTTCGTCGGGAATTTCATAGAAAGCTTAAGGAAGCCTCCTCATGAAGTGTCGACCTCGACATATAGACAGTTTCCAAATGAGAGATACGTCGGGACTTACTCGTTGCAAAATCCTGTACTTTTAATGCGAGATCCCGAACTAGTGGAGGCCGTTCTGATCAAGGATTTCTCTTCTCTCTCTGATCGCGGGAATTCGGACGACCCTAACGGAGGGAAACTTGCAAAACATTTGCTAAATCTAAAGGAAGAACATTGGAGAATCATGAGGAACAAGCTGACTCCGACCTTCACTTCGGGTAAACTCAAGGGTATGCATTCACAACTTGTTGAGTGTGCTGAATCGCTGATGACGCTAATGAAAGACTTGGAAAACGGCCATCCATTTGAAGTTAGAGACATTATATCTAGGCTGACGATGGATGTCATTGCATCATGCGCATTCGGTCTGAGCATAGACACAATCAACCACCCGGATTCTGAATTCAGGAATATGGGTCTGACTATATTCAAGCCTTCCACCAGAGGTAAACTATTATTCAGTCTCCGAGTGTTACCAAGAGTGGTACTGAAAATTGCAAGGAAATTAATGTCACGTACCCCTAATTTTGAGAAATTTTTTGTGAACGTTGTGGATTCCACTATTGAGCATAGGAAGCAAAACAATATCGTGAGGCCAGATTTTTTGCACTTGATGGACGAAATCAGGACGAAAGAACAAGAATTGATTGCTAAGAAAGAGCTTGACGCTAGCAACCCTCATCTGTTTGATAGCGCCAGTTTGTATTCGAATGCATTTGTATTCTTTTTGGCTGGATTTGAGACCACAGCATCCACTATGAGTTATTGCATGTACGAGTTAGCAATGAATCAAGACGTGCAAGATAAACTATACGAAGAGGTGACGAAAGTACTTCAGAAACACAATGGAGAACCAAGTTACAA
Organism: Adelphocoris suturalis; assembly: GCA_030762985.1. Lineage (NCBI taxonomy): Eukaryota > Metazoa > Arthropoda > Insecta > Hemiptera > Miridae > Adelphocoris > Adelphocoris suturalis. Next base: position 92,513,233 of record CM061043.1, read on the forward strand.
CGCGATGCAGGAAATGAGTTACTTGGAGCAGGTCATCTGTGAGACTTTGAGGATGCACCCACCAGCTACTGGAGTAAGCAGGAAGGTTTCGAAAGAGTACCGAGTCCCTGGCAGTGACCTCATCATCCCGCCCGGCGTGAACGTCTTCGTGCCAACTTACGCTCTTCATCACGACCCTCAGCATTTTCCTGAGCCTGAGAAATTCCTACCTGAGAGATTCGACGAGGACAAAGACGCCATCCGGAAAGGAACTTACGTCCCTTTTGGAGACGGGCCGAGGATTTGCATTGGAGCCAGGTTCGCCAAGCTGGAAATCAAGGTGGCCATGGCGCTGATGGTCCAGAGGTACAAGATCCTACCTTGCGAGAAAACCGTGTCCCCTATTATATATGACCCGAATTCATTTTTGCTGGTTCCAAAAGGTGGTATATGGCTCTCCATTCAACCCAGAAACAAGGTATGATACAAGCCAACCACATTTCTTGGAGTTATAAACAAATATATATATATATATATATATATATATATATATATGTATATATATATATATATATAAACTACTGTTAGGTAACTATCTACTAGTAATTGGTGATATCCATGATTCATTAATGTTGTTTATCATTATTTAATGAAAACATATTCAGTGGTGAGGGATATACCACAAACCTCATTACGTTAAGTATTTATTCTTTTACTTTTCAAAGTTGCCAGTATTTTTTTTTTTTAATTTTTTTAATGGCATCGGCCTTTATTTCCTTTCCGCCAAATATACATTATATATATATGAAAAATGTTAGAAAAAAATATTTTACTACATTACCTATCTATTATATCTGTGTAAATCCATTCTTTCGTTGTTATAAATTAAAAACAATAAGTTTAGGCTGTAAAATTGATTTTTTTACAAAAATTAGATATTTCCTCATGTATTTTAGTACTAGCAGTACATAGAATTGTCTTTAAGTTAAATGGACGTTGTAATTCTGGAAGAATGTTCTCAAATAAGGTGTGCCGCGGACTGCTTAACATTCCGCATTCCATGATGATGTGTTCCGAAGTTTCCTCAGTTGTATTACAGAATCTGCACTTCTCGTCTTCTTCATTCATAATTACGCCGATTTTCTTCAAATAGATCCGAGTTAAGCAATGGTTTGAGCGGATTCTACTGATAGTTCTGTAATATGTACGCGTGTTAGGTGGTTCTCTCTTGTGCTATGGTGTTGCGGAGATGTTCGGGAACATTTCAGCGTAATTCTGGCCAAATGGGTACTCGCTATAAACTTCTTGCCATTCCCGATTGGCCGTACGACGTAAATGGACGTACAAATCTGTGTATAGATAGTGAGGTCCCTCTTCGATTTGTTCCAAATTCAAAGCCTTTCTAGCTGCTTCGTCAGCCTTTTCATTTCATTTTATATTGCTATGGCCCCTTACCCATACGAAACAGAGGTTTTTCCCTATGTTTTTGAGTCCTGCGGAGGCTACTATTATATCATATTGTAGGGGATTCAGCTTGGAATTCGTTTGTACGTTTTTAATTTTTTGGAGTGCACTGAGACTATCAGTAAAAATTATATTCTCTTGTATTGTTTCAGATTCGTTCTCAATATTCTCAATAGCTTTCTTTATTCCGTAGAGTTCTGCTGTATAATTTGAGCTCATATCCCAAAGCCTGTAACCCCTTGCAGAATTGTTAGTATTATTGATATCTTAGAGGGATTCAAGGCCAAACGAGAATGGTGCAATGACGTGTGAATGACCAAAACTTATGAAAAATATAGAGAGAAAAGTAACAAGGAATTGTAAGAGAACGCTGCCTATGCAAAATTCTCAGCATGGACTGTAGATTCATATTGAAAAAAAAAAAAAAAAAAAAAATTAACACTATCTTCAGTGGCGTATATAAATAATATTGGGGGGGGGGGGGGGGGGGAGAGGCAAAACCTATGTCATGTTAGGTAATTTGGGTAATAAAGTATATCCGCCCCTGACTATCTTCATCGATTTCCTGTGTTACTAATTTGATACCCTATTACTTCTCAAACTGTAACCATCACATCAAGACCATGAGTTTTTTGTAATAAAATGTTTACATTGTTGAGTCTATATTACTTAAAATTCCTGACGTTCCTCAGTTATTCATTACATACTAATCAAAGATCCATTTAATTTGTAGGAGGCATCACCTTTATGTTCTCACTTAATGTAGAACGGAGGGCATTTTTAATTCCAATTCAATGACGTTGATGAGAAGTGAATACGAAGTTATAATTCTAATAGGAGAATTTGGAAGTGGTGTTACTGCGAAAATGAATTCATTTCTTATGCTTTAATGAATATTATCCTTTCCTATTGATTATAATATTTTTGCATAATGGGTTTTATCTATATTTTTACACGTCATAATACGTCTTTTTTTTTAAATTCATTTTACTGCAATTTTTTCATTACAATAACGGAAAAGTACCATAAACAATAGCTGAAGACACATTAGAAAGGACACATCTTATACACCCACAGGTGAAGGGAGATTGAATCCCATTGGTCGAGATACAAAGTAAATATTCTGCTAAAAAAAATATAAATTTAACCATTACCAACAAATTCATTCTTTCTTTTGGATTCGAGACTTATCGAATGACACATATGTACATTTATATACAAATAAAAAAGACTAGATTTTAAAATATTATCGGTATATCAGAAACATATTCACCTTTGTGTCCTGGGGAGAAACACTTTTGATAAATTTATCATTAAACATTTACTAGATTCACTTTTGATAATTTCAAATTTTTCAAGAACATTCAACATAGGTACCTCCCTTTGGGCAAAAATGAAGAAATTCTACAAACTGTCTATCTGTCAATTCAAAATGTAACTATGATTGAATTCATTAAGATGTTTCGCAAAATATATTGAGGCATATCCTCATTAAACATTTACCAGATCTGTCACTTTTGATAATTTCGAATTTTTCAAGAACATTCAACATACCTCCCTATGGGCAAAAATGAATAAATTCTACAAACTGTATATCTGTCAAATCAAAATTGTAACTATGATTGGATTCCTTAAGATGTTTCGCAAATGTAGACTTACCCTTATTTTCCCTGAAATCCTCCTGACGCTCGTCTATTCTTTCCCTAAATTTCCTACCAGTCTGACCGCAATATTCGTATCCACAAGAACATTTTAATTTATAAACCCCACTTTTATCTTGAACATTGATTTTGTCCTTAACGGATCCTAGTAATGCTTTAAGACTATTTTTAGTTCAAGAAAATTTAGTTTATTTCCGCCGAATTCGAGGGCGAATTTGATAAAGGGATCTAATTTATTGATTTTTTCGTGAGAAGAATTTAGTTGTCTTTCTGTGCCCTTCCATAGAATGAAGATATCATCGACATGTCTATACCAATAGAGGAGATTATTTGTGTTAGAAGTAGTAAATATTTGTTGCTCAAGATAATCCATGTAAATATCTGCAAGCAGAGGAGATAACGGAGAACCCATAGCAACCCCTGGCTGTGTATAACATTGCCCCTCGAATAAAAAGTAATTCTGATCCATACAGACAGAAATCAAATTGAACAATTCATCTTTTTCGAAAATATTAAGTTTAGAGCCGTGAATCAGCCTCCATACCACATCTTTGCAGCTAGCTACATCGATATTGGTGAAGAGACTAACCACATCAAAAGAGGCGAGTTTGGCATTTGGAGGCATCCGAATGTTATTAATTTTGGAGACCTAATCATAAGAATTTAGTATAGTATGTTGAGGCCGAAAGTTGATTTTGTTTCTAAATAAAATATTGAGTTTTTTTTAGCCAATTCGTAAGCAGGAGCACCAATATAAGACACCACCGGTCTCATCGGCGCTCCTTCCTTATGAATTTTAGGGAGACAAGATAACCTGGGCGCATGAGGGTTCATTTCTACAAAACTTGGAATGTACATATTTTTTAGTAAGCTATCTTCTGAATGGTCAACTACTTTTCGAACTAATCTTTGAAATTTTGAAGTTGGGTCAGATGGGAGATTTGAACAATTATTATCTTCTAGAAATTTCACAGTTTTCGAAATATAATCTTGCTTATTTACAATGACAGTCGTATTACCTTTATCTGCTTTGAGGGCAACAATATTTCTCTGGGCAAACTTCTTCTTCAGAATAGCTGCAACCTCCTTCCCGGTTGGTGATCCTAGTGATCTTGATGAGGACTAGATCTCTTCAGCACAAAATGTCTTGTGTGATGGGATTCAATCTCCCTTCACCTGTGGCTATAATAAGATGTGTCCTTTCTAATGTGTCCTCAGTTTTATTGTTTGTTAATGATAATGACCTGACCGTCGAAATCGATTTAACATTGTAACTCTTTATTTTTTCGTGGAAATAGACAACGTTTTTTACTAACTTCCGTTTTGAAATGGGTTTCCACAACTTCGTCGCGAGTGATTTAGTTCGTTACCGTAAATACCCGAAATTCGTCAAAACTAAGTTTAACTAGTCAAAACCAGTGTAAGATCGTCAACAACCACTCTTCAAGTTATTTTACACTGACCAGTTTTAGCAGATTTTTGTAGAAAATGGAACTATTACAAAGGCTCCAAAGATTTTAAAATCTAAATTTTTGAAAATTGTCTTCCTTGAAATCCGTTTTGAAACGAAAACTAGAGTTTAACGCTTTTTCATATGTATATAAATATGTGTCCTTCGGGACGATAACTCTCTATAAAATTGAGATAAAAATTCCATACTTGCGCCAAAAAATCAAGCTTTCCAAATGAAGGGATGAGTTCGTTAACCAGCATTTGTTGAGCACATTAAATTAGACAAATTCCAAAAAAGTGCTCAAAAATATCAAATAAAAATGGTTAAAACTCGTTGAATTTATATTCATTAGCAGTATTTTAGTCAAAACAAGTTTATTAACATTGAGCTGGAACGTTAAAAAAGTTATGTAGAAATTTATGCTGAAAAATTCACTTATATTTCATTAATATTTGCCGAAAAATACTCGTAGATAAAAACTACAAAAAAATCTAAGAATCCAAAATATTTTTTGAATTGCCAAAAATTATTTAGAACGAGTTTTTGGCCATACAATTAAGAATTCATTTTTACTTAAATTCCTGAATTTTCAAAACAATTTAGTATAATACAGTACGATAATTAACTAAAATACGCTCATACGATCATGCTGCATGACTGGAACTTTTTTGTTTAGATCAGTTGCCTGGATGTTGGCTTCGAATCTCAAAAATACATCAAGAACCTTAAGGATGAGTTCGTTGGAAAACAATTTTTGAGCACATTAAATTGCTCAAATTTCGAAAAATGTACCCAAAAAATCACTTTAACTGGCTGAAAACGGCCGAAAATCGTTAAATTTCTATTTTTTTGCAGAATTTTACTGAAAACTACATTTTTAACGATTATATAGGACATTAAAAATTTTTGCTCAAAATTATGATGGAAAACGTAATCAAATGTCGTTAAAATTTGCTAAACTACAGGCCAATGACGTAGCGTACAGGCTCCTGACTATTAGATTCCCGCACAGGAAACGCAGTCCAACCATAGACCACATCATACCCACTATGGCTTGTTTAGTCAATACTATTTCCTTATTCCAATACTTACCGGTAATGGATGTCACAAATTTTACACAAAGCTAATAAGGACGTTTATGAGGTTTTCAGCAAAACATCTGGATGTTTCTTTCTAACTTTTCAATTATCAATACCAAGAATATATTAATTTTTTTCAAACCGTTTTTAAAGTTAAAATTCTCTCAAATATTTGGAACATCATCCCTTCAAAATAGTCAAAAAGAGTCAGTAACTTCAGTCTCATAAATTTGTGTGTACAATAACAAAACGGCTAGGTAGATATACTTCTGACTACCAGTTAGAAAAAAAATAAAGGCGTTTAGCGAAAATGAGTCTGGTTTTATAAACAATTAGTAGCTGCGAGTCAATAAATTTATATTTTTTAGCAGAATATTACTCAGAACAAGTTTCTCAACCATGAAATAGAACATCAAAAAATGTATGCACAAAATTATGTTGACAAATAATCTCAAATTCCTTATTATCTTAGATCTTAGATTATCATTGATGTATTATAAAAAGTCGATAAAAACTAGAAAAGTAATTCTTGAATTCCAGATTCTTTGTTTGAAAAACAGATTATTATTGCAAAAAAACTTTTTTTCCACCATAAAATTAATTTTAGCCATTTCATTGCAATCAATGTGATAACATTTCACAACATACTAACATAAATAAAATTATATAATTAATGAAGAAAATTCGCTCATACGATCATGCTGCATGATCGTAACTTTAACACATTCTAATGAATACACTTTTCCAGCGAATAATGTAATAATAATTAATCTTCTTCTGAGTTCATACTGCAAAAAATGTAAGTTCCATGATTTTTAGCCGTTTTTTGTAATTTTTAATGTTTTTTATTTATATCAGTACAGTTTTTGAAATTTAACCGATTCATGGTGCTCAAAATATGCTACCCAACATAATCATCCTATCATTTGGAATAATGGATTTCTTTGGCTAAAGAACAGATTTTTTTTTTAATTTTATAATGCTTAGAGCGATTGTAATAGCTTTGATTTTCACGGAATTCACTAACTATACCTCAAGAAGCAGGCCGATTAGGAGCCGATCCGAAGCATCAGAAAAATTCGGAGAAGCCAGTTTACTGACGGAACTTGAGTATTTTCGAATTTACTAGACTTTTTCCAATAAGTATCCCAAGAGTGATTATAGATATGGAAATTACTCGCTCAAATCTATCAGACTACAAAAAAAAGAAAAAAAAGCATTTAAAATTCAACGTTGTAGGTAGGTCACACTCCTGACGCTGCTGTCTGACAAACTCATCTCCAGCACTAAAACTTACTGCCTCGAGAGAACACTTTTGAATTTTTGTAGCCAATCGATGCTGTTTCTAATAGCCGAAAGGCGCAGGAATACGTTGACGCCATCAAAACCTGCCAAACGTGAATCCTTGACTGTAATCCCGAAACCCCAAGGCGTAAAACTTCTGACAAATTTTGCCTGAACACTGACATTTTCCACAATTTATTGAGATGAGATTTCGGAGATCATCCGAAAATTAAGGGGAGACATCTTTTCTAATCTCTGGAATTAGTCTGAACTTGAAGTTGGGAAGTTCGTTCGGGAACAAGACAAACCCCTGACGAATTGATGTTTGTATTTTTGTTTTTCAATAGAAAATAATTGCTAGATCGGGATGCCACTGTTTGTGCAACTAGGGTAAGATAGATGCTACGGAATACAAATATCAAGAACTCGAAAATGTAAAAAGGAACGTCATAAATGCACCGGACACCACTTCTGCCCGTTTCACAAAGAATCACTCAAGTTTATTATCATTTCAATGGAAATGGTAGTGGAGTTTGTTCACGAGAATGCAACATAGCCAACATTTAGGGAACATAGTACATTTACACATTTTGAATACCCTTACGTTTTATGTACGTAGTTACTAAGTTAATAAATTTATAATTATACACATTTCATATTTATATGTGAACTATACATGTACCAACGAGTGGGTTTAGTTTAGTACGATATTAACCTTTTCCGCTGAGCTGGGGCACTGTAAGTAAAAATGTGGATCGGATCATAATTTTCGTTCGTATGATTTGTAGTTGCTGCGCATTTTGAGTCAAAGAGTCAAATTTTATTCTTATTACAATGACTGCAGCAAATTTTCAAAAGCGTAAAAATCTGAAAAAACAAATGAATAGAGAACTTGTATCAAAATAACCCCATCGATAAAGTTTTTCAACCTTTGCGAGAAAGAATTTGTTCAATTCTTCTCCTAAAAAAGAAAAAAAATTCTTTGGGACGAACACAAAACAACAAAACACAGAAAGTAATAAACAGAGTCAGTATTTTTAATTCTATTCTAATTCTAAACATACATTATAAGCTCAATATCTGCAACAGTCTAACTTTTGGCGTTACTTGATTAATTTATGTTCAAACATCATTATTGTTTTGTCAATCATTGATGATAGTCATATGCTCATTAACATGTCTTGAACGACAGAACCTTTCACGTACGTGTCAAGGCTATCTGGTCGAGTTCAGGGGACGTGAATGATTATGTCGATAGGTGATAGTTTTCACAATTTCCTATGATTTAAATACAAAATGTACTTCTCACACTACTTTTCTCATACGAAACCAGATACATATAATTTGCGAAGATTCTGGAAGAAGTCTAGATTATTTTCAACACTGTAATTATGATGTTTAGTGAAGATGAATAAGCTGCATTTACTCATACCAAATTGCTTGTAAGGAAATATTGGTTCTATATATTCTGGGTTCTAGCTACAGATATTCTTGCCAGCTATTGCTTCGCTTTGTGTAAATAAAATTGGCGTTATTCATCGTTAATTTTAACCGTCTTTACTCAGACTCTCATATTCCTGGGTTTGTGTAGAAAAGTGATGAACGACCTGCAATAAGCATGATGTCAATGTTATCAGGATAAGGGCCAAACGTCGTTGACATCATACCAACACATCAGCCATAATTTCTCTACTTATTCCTGTGATATCACACACATTGTTACATCAAGGCTTCCTACTGTAGAATAAGGACTCAGTTGCGTACAGTAGCTAGGACAAACTCTGAAGAGCCTGGCCTGTTTGAAAAAGAAGTACATAAGGGATAAATGCCGTAAATGGGTTTTACTCAGGTGTCGCTCGGAGAAATTTCATCGTAGGCGTACGATTATTCACATTCTTGATGGACGGATTTTATGTATCTCTAATCCATTTCTAAGTCATAGAAACAGGTACATACAAACTTTTCAAAAGTAGTTGAATCTCAACTATAAAGACCCTGAAACGTAAAGTAAATTATCAGTAACAATGAACTATACTAGGGAATACTTGACATGTACTCATATTCATATAATAGAAACGCCAAAAAAAAAAAATATTACTTAAAAAAAAAAAAAAAAAAAACCAAAAAATAAATATAATAAATAAATGAAAAACGAGGAAAAAAAGAATTTTTATTACATAAATCAATTTTTAGGTAAAGAAAATGTAAAAAAGACTACTCATGTAAGTAAATACGTGAAATTAAAATCGACAGATTTTTTTCTCAGTTGAATTTGTGGCGTGAACAATGTTTTGCGTTTATATTTTTCTAGAAAATTAGATCAGCAATACGAGTATCAGTATAGTTAACAATCAGAATTTGCAAATCTAAGTTGGATATTAGAATGGAATCACAAACGGATTGCGGCACTGCGTTTATAAATACCCATTTATTTTTGGATAGGCTCAAATTTTGTTTTTATGCCGAACCGGAAATAACTTTTCGTTGACCATTCGGGAGTTGGGTGAGTAAAAAGAAGACATAGTGGTTAGGCGTAATTAGGTTGTGTGGTTTGCATTTATATTTGTACAAAATTAGCTCAGCAATTTCAGGGGTTACCAATCATAATACGCACACCTAAGCTGGATGTTAAAATGAAATTAAAAACGGTCTACTGCACTGCATTCATAAATACCCATTAATTTGGGTAGGTCCAGAAATTTTTTTTTTAGGCCAAAGAAGGTAAATAACTTTCCTTGGACCGTTTGGGCGTTGGGTGAGTGAAAAGAAGACAGAAGTGGTTAGTGCGACACGACGGAGAGAGATCGGATTTTTTCTTTTTCCTTTTTAAAAGAAAATCTTTATGAAAAGGCAGCCCCTTCAGCGTTCCTGCCTCTCTCTGATTGGCCCGGATTAGGCCGGTTATTTTTCATCAGGGTAACACTGTTATGACAGCCGGTGTGGGGTGGTGGGAGGGGGGTCCCTAATGGGCGCTCTGCTTAAACAGCGTTTTTCATAGTTACAAGATCATCTTCTCCCCCTCTTGCCTCGAACTTTAATATCCTTATCGGAATTTCTTTTGAAAAAAGTTTGCCATTAGATTAAATTGACGATCGGAACTTTCTAGGGAGGTTTATTCGAGAAAATCGACGTTGTAACTAAAAAACCCTTTGATTTCAACTGTTCTAACAACTCGAAGGTTCCAAGGAATGTTATGTAATGACCTTACAAGTTTTTATTAATTATTAAATTGTTTGTGGTTGTCGTCCCACTACGTTGTAATGGTGAGAGGAGGGGTGAGGCCTGTTAACTGGAGTGCAGTAGCCTCTTTAGGATAAATCATCAATACTATTTAGGTACAAGTGGAATTTATTAATTAAGGATTATTATCCGAGGAATAGCCTGTATTATCTAATTGATTCTACCATACATTCAATTCAATTAGTACACACCTTTTTTAGGACGTACAGCTGAAGCTATATCTCGTAAGCAAGGCTTGATAAATAAGAGGTACGCCTATTAGAATTGATCCAAGAGGGATGCGGGACAACCCAAGCAATACAAATAAAATAACTGAATACAAATCTGTTTCAGACCATTCTAAGGCTGAATCCTTGGGGGGGACTATTGCTGATGCAGAAAATTAGGTTGAAAATTTTACTTAAATTTCATCAAAATATGCTTAAAAAATCGATTAAAACTGCAAAAAATACTTGAATTCCAATATGATTGTGTACATAGCAGATTATTCAGAACAATTTTTTTTGCCATAAAAATTGACAGTTACCGTTTTGTTGCGCTCATACTGCTCTAATTTCAAAACAATTCAACATAGATAAAATATGATAATTCACGAAAATTCGCTCCATATGATCATGCTGCATGACTGAAATTTTTTTAAAATCGGTTTTTCAGAAATTATTAATGAAATATAAGCACAATATTCTAACTGTTTGTTTTTAGGGGTTCCCAAAATCTTAGGGGTAGGTGGTAGGTATATTATGATAATAAAATTATTATAGTATTACGAAATTCGCCCTCAGTCGATCATTGCATTAATCAGTTATCTCAGGGGCCTTGCACGAATCAAGATGTCTAGTGTTCACAGCGTTTGGGGTGTTAGAATGTGTTAACAGGAAAATATCTCAGAGGTATATATTGAGTGTCTAGGCCGTATCATGTGGTGTGAACGAGATAATAGCCATTCATTGCCACCCACCGAGACAGAGCAATGATAAAAATCCGAGCTGTTTATTCCAGAGCCAATGCAGTCCAATTTGTTCCGACGATGGAGTCTTTCGTAAGGTCTCTGCTTTCGACTGTTCGAGATAACATGTTCATTACCTTTCTTTGCGTTTTATTGGTGTACGTTATAATCACAGCCCTCCACAGCATGGCATATATTTTTGCCAAACATGGCATTTATTCTTCAAAATCCAACATTTTTTTCTTTTTTCTTTTTTTTTTTTCAATTTTTCCCCCATGACCTTGCAATGATCTTTTCCTTTTCAAGCACTACTGCCAGTAATCCTCGGACATTGGAGACCTTAAATCCTCGGAAGGGAATTCCCGGTCGTTGACTTGTGAGCTTGCCCACATAAAAAAGCCCTTGTTAGCTTGCCTCATTTTGAAAATTTTTTGAAAAAATACTTGAAACCCCAAATTTTTGCGAATTTTCCCAGAAAAAAAATTTTTCCCCACAAATTTTCCAGAAAATCAGGCGAAAAATGGCACAAACGCTGCATTTTCCCAGAAATTGGCAAAAATGGCTTTTTACCCAAAAATTGGCCAAATATGGCATTTATTCTTCAAAATCCAGACTTTTTTTTTTCTTTTTTTTCCCCTTATTTCCCCATATGACCTTGCAATGACCCTTTCCTTTTCAAGCACAAATGGCTGTAATCCTCGGACATTGGAGACCTTAATCCTCAGAAGGCGATTCCCGGTCGTTGACTTGTGAACTTTGGCTACATAAAAAAGCCCTTGTTAGCTTGCCTTTTTAGAAAATTGTTTGGAAAAAAAAAAACAACTTAAAACCCCAATTTTTTGCGAATTTTCCCAGAAAAAAAATTTTTTTTCCCACAGATTTTCAAGAAAATCAGGCGAAAAATGGCACAAACAAGGCATTTTCCCCAAAATTGGCAAAAAATGGCTTTTTACCCAAAAATTGGCCAAACATGGCACTTAAGGATGGCGCCATGGCAAAATGGCACTTGAAGGGCTCTGGTTATAGTGGTATATGGCTACGGTCAATTCAACTTTTGGAAATCGGTGGGTGTCCCGCAGGTGGAAGTTAAATACCCTTTCATCGGGAATTTTATTGAAGAACTGAAAAGGGCTCCTTATGACATTTCTACTAGGACATACAGACAGTTTCCGAATGAGAGATTTGTCGGGACTTACACGTTGCAAAAACCTGTACTCATGATGCGAGATCCCGAACTTGTGGAGGCCGTTCTTATTAAGGATTTCTCTGCTTTGTCCTATCGCGCGAACTCGGACGACCCTAATGGAGGGAAACTTGCAAAACATTTGATGAATCTCAACGAAGAACATTGGAAAGTTATAACTAACAATCTGAATCCAACCTTCACATCTGAGAAACTCAAGGGGAAGCATTCACAACTTGTAGAGTGTGCAGAATCGATGATGACGCTAATGAAAGACTTATAGGACAGCCGTCCATTTGAAGTTAGAGACAAAATATCCAGGATGACAATGGATGTCATTGGATCTTGCGCATTCGGCCTGAGCATAGACACAATCAACCATCCGGATTCTGAATTCAGGAATATGGGCCCAACTATATTCAATCCTTCCACCAAAGGTAAACTATTATTCATGCTCCGAGCATTACCAAGAGTGGTACGCAAAACTGTAATGAAATTTATGGCGAGTTTCCCTAATTTTGAGGATTTTTTTGTAAACATTGTGGATTCCACTCTTGAACATAGGAAACAAAACAATATCGTGAGATCAGATTTTTTGCATTTGATGAACGAAATCAGGACGAAAGAACAAGAATTGATAGCTAAAAAAGAGCTTGACAGTAACTACCCTCATCTGTTTGATAGCGCCAGTTTATATTCAAATGCATTTGTATTCTTTGTGGCTGGATTCGTGACTACAGCATCCACTATTAGTTACTGCATGTACGAGTTAGCAATGAATCAAGACATGCAAGATAAACTTTACGAAGAGGTGACGAAAGTACTTCAGAAACACAATGGAGAACCAAGTTACAACGCGATGCAGGAAATGAGTTATTGGAGCAGGTCATATGTGAGACTTAAAAAGGGAGGTTAGGAAAGAGTACCGCGTCCCTGGCAGTGACCTCATCATCCCGCCCGGTGTGAACGTCTTTGTCCCAACTTACGCGCTTCATCACGACCCTCAGCATTTCCCTGAGCCTCAGAAGTTCAAACCGGAGAGATTTGACGAGGATAAACACCGCATTCGAAAAGAAACTTACGTCCCTTTTGGAGATGGGCCGAGGATTTGCATTGGATTCAGGTTCGCCAAGCTGGAAATTAAAGTGGCCATGGCGATGGTGCTCCAAAGGTACAAGATCCTACCTTGCGAGAAAACCGTCTCCCCTGTTAGATATGACCCGAATTCAGGGACTTTGCTGGTCCCAGAAGGTGGTATATGGCTCGCCATTCAACCCAGAAACAAGGAAAAATCGATTATAATACCCTTTTCTGCATTTCCAGAGGTGATAAATGAAATGGCATCAACCAAGTAATGTTAATGGGTTTATATTGGGTATTGTTTATGGGTTTATATTGTTGTTTATTGGGTTTATGTGTTTTATTATTATTATATTTTGGTTTATGGGGTTATGTTTATAGGGGGGGGGTTAATATTATTTTTAAACGAAAATTGAATCAATACCGAGATACGCAACCTAAGTCTTACTATTTCTACCTACTTATTGCTTCCTCACAACGGAAGATGGTGAGCTCGTGATTGTTTTTGAGGTGTCCCGAACGAGCTATATTAAATTCGAGCAACGTGAGTCGATTAGGAAAGAAATTAGCCTTGGAGGTTCCGAAGCTGAACACAATAACACGAGAACTAGGAATATTACAGCAATATGAAATAACCGGGTGACTCAGGAAGCGTCACGCTGAGACCACGTTGTTGTTGGAATAATTTCATTAAGAGTAGTTCCTAAGTATTTACCAATCAATAATTTAATACATTAATATAATTGAAAAAGGTAATTCTATTGATTACAACTTTGTACTATATCTACCTACGTTGATTTTTAAAGCTCCACTTTATTTAATTAATTAACTTGTCCATTGTCACTCTATCATCATGGTAAAACCAGCGCTCTGTCATATATTTCTAGGTTGTTACTGTTAGCATCATCCCAGTCCAAACAAATGAAAATGAATGAGGTGATTTTACTAACCTACCCTTCACAGGCCCTTTCGGGAAGTTAAAATTCCATTGGAATTATATTTTCAGCTGATACAATTGTCATAATAGTTCTCAAGGCGATTTTTTAATTATGTTTTACTGGTTGCTATTCACTCCCATGTTGGTTTCTTTTTTTCTTAGGGAGAGCAAACGAATAAGCGCATAGCGACTTTTGGAGGGATTTCTATGAATGAAATTCAAAAAATCATTACTGCTACATAAAAAGATTTCAAGATCACAATTTTTGAATATTTCAGCCCTTAGGTTTTACTCTTTAGTGTTAATTAAATGCGATGCCAATGTTACTGGCACATCGCCGGCCGATAAACGATTTTTAAGCCATATTTCTTAAAGTTTGGTCCAATACTTTTTGAAAAAAGCTTCGGACGGCGTACCGTAGACGGCGTACAGCGGACGGACGGATTTTTTAAATTCGATTTTTGGATTGTACGCATCTTGAAACGTAAACCAACAAATTTTGCGGGGGAGTTATAGTTTTTTCTTGGTCGATTACAAAGGTTCATTAATGAAAATAACAAACCAAAATCATTATGAGGAACTTTCGATCAGAAATGTGCTCTAGAATCGATCCCTTGATTTTTTCCCAAATTTGGTGTAGATACCCTGTATATATATATATATATATATATATATATATATATATATATATATATATATATATATATATATATGTGTGTGTATATATATATATGTATATGTCATAACTCTCCTTAGGATTGAGATAAGAAATCCATCCTAGCACAAAAAAATCAAGTTTTCGAAACCAGAGGATTCGTTCTTTGGGCAGCACTTTTTGAGCACACTGAATCGGTCAACATTCAAAAAATGTGTTGAAAAAATCACTAAAAATGGCTAAAACCCGCCAAAAATCATTAAATGTATAATTTTTTGCAGAATTGTAGTTAAAACAAAATTATCAACGGTTAACTACGATATTAAAAACTTTTTGCACTAAATTATGCTGTAAAACGCACTTTGATTTAATTAATATCTGCTGAAAAATCGATAAAAACTGCAAAAAAATCTAAAAATTCAAAATCTTATTTGAATCGCTGAATTTTATTTAGTATGTGTCTTTTTTGCCATAAATTGGTTTTAACAATTCCTTTGTACTCAAATTGCTCAAATTTCTATATATTTAACATATTTTAATACGATAGGTAGTTTATGATAATTAGCTCATCATACGATCATGCTGCATGACTGCAAATTTTTCGAACTTCGAGAGAAACCTGTTCAGCGGACAAACTTGATGTAATTCTGTCTTATCTGTAGGATAAGTTGTAATTGACCCAACCTTGACACATTCTGTTCATCACTTCGTCTCTCTCTCTCTTTCTTCCGCTCTCCTTCTCCTTATTTTCTTTTTCATTTTCTCTTGCTGATTTCGCCCAGCCAATGCCGCTCCTCCTCTTTCGAGTGCCGCTCGACGGCGGAAACGATTTTATAATTGATGGGGTCATGGTAATTAATAGTCGAGCAAGGAAACGCGTGAAAGGAGCCGCGGCGCCCCTCGGTCCACCAATCATTGTGATATGAATGGTGGCCCGCGATTTTGGCTCGTGATGGTGGCTGTGGCACGTCCCCACCTGCCCCTCGACGCCTAGTACAAACAAGGTGCTGGAACCCACAACGACCCCAACGTCGACGGGCTCTATATTAACAACTTCGCACTACTACTTACCTACATTACTCGCGCTCGTATTGAACCACCGAATATTCCGTTCAAATAAATCTTACCAAATCTGTAAGTTTGCTTTTGGTTTATTATTTTCAATTACGAGCCTTCAAAATCAACTAAGGGGAGAAAACCAGCCCCCCGCACCTCTAGCAAGTTATTCTTAAGCTCTACCGGCTAAAATTAGAAAACATGATTTAGATTAAACTAAAAGAATTCATATGAGTAATTGCGAATGAATAAATTATTTATTCCCTTGCTCCATCACAAGTAATATCCAATACAGGATTGTGATAACTGAAATAACCCAAGTAATTTTTGATACAAAGTTTTTCGATTCGACGCAAGAACCTTCCCGCGTAGTCGAAATAACAGGATATGTCTGTAAGGATAGAATTTAGCTCACTCAGTTGAGTAGACTGTAACCCGTCATTTCATTCGTCTCTGGATGTTTCATAGAGCCTCCCTGGTAAATTTCAACTTGCGATGGATATGGGTAGTTCCTTTTTCTCGATTGTTGAAAACTCTGCAACTGGGGATAGTTCTGGGCTATTGAGCCTTCAGGATATCCTCTTGGTGTAGCAGGTTTATCGCCTCTACCCTTTTAAGAGGTCTCTACTGCATTTCCGTCACCTCCTTGTCATATGGTAGCAGAGCGTGGTTTCGAACTCCCCCCTCTCACCCAGCCCTCTATTATTGAATGTCCTGCCCCCCCCCCCCAACCATTCCATAGGCGATATGGACAATATTATACTGAATCAGTGCCTTTGTAGTTATCTACTTATGCTCTTCAGCTCATATTCAACCTCACGAAATACTCGTAAAATTTGAAACAGCTTGTATTTTAGTCCTGGAGTCAGCTCTATGGACTGATGACTATGAAATGTCCCACGCTGGTGATGACTGGTCTTCACGAACAGAATAAGACAAGAGCATTTGATGAAGCCATACAAGCAGAGATAAAAGCTTACATAAAAAATGGTACGTGGCAAATTTCAAAACGACCAAGTAATAAAAACATTGTGGGTCACTGGATGATCTTGAAGGGAAAGCTTAATCCAGATGGAAGTTTGGAACGACGTAAAGCTCGTTTAGTGGCTCAGGGATTCTTGCAACGTCCAGGTGTTGACTTTTCCGAGACATATTCACCTGTAGTCAAAATGAAATCACTTTGACTTCTAATGGGAATCGCAACCGAAGAAGGTCAGAGAGATGAGCCAGCTAGATGTAACAACAGCATACCTGAATGGCACCCTCGATGAATAGATTTTCATGAAGAAACCATGGACGCTGGTCGAATATCTTCAGAAAATACTAATCGAGGAAAGCGAAAAAGAAGACAAAACGATGTTTATAAAAACAAAAAAGAATGCTAGAAGATCGGCAAAAAGAAGAGTCAAGTGAAAAAGTTTGTCTATTGAAGAAAGCATTATATGGACTCAAACAAGCTGGACGACAGTCAAATCCCATTGTGAATTCCAAATCGAAGCCCATCGCATTGAAGGATCATTTTATACGGGACTCAATCGAACAAGGTAATATAAAAATTGACTATTGCCCAACAGAAGAAATGGTCGCTGATTTCTTCACCAAGCCACTCGCAGGAGCAAAATTCATCATGTTCAGAGAACAACTTTGAATGAAGGAATGCTCGTGAGGTATCAACCGATTAGAAGTTGTGTAAAATAAAAAGTGGTTGTTTTCTAAAACTTCTGCTGTGTCTCTAATACTATATAACAGATAACATCTCCTAGCAAGGGCATAAGCGCATCAGTACTGCAGGGAAGAGTGTGAGGTCCAATCCTCTGTTTGGATTATGTGAGCGACTGGCCTGTATCGACGAACATCACTTCCGCCATGTTTGCTGACGTCCATGAGATATTGTCTAGCAGCACTTCGGGAGCCGTGACTTTTAACAGAATTCAATATCACTTGGAGAAAATCGAACATTGAACAAGCAAGTGGAGAATTTCCATGAATGAAACCAAATCGTCCTCCATCACCTTCATTATAAAAAAAACGACTTTCACACAAACTCGCTAAGTCTAAACAATAAACAAATCCCATGAGTAGACTTTGTTCGATATCTTGGCATTCATCTGGGACAACGGCTCACATACAACCAACATATTGGCGATCTGGTCAAGAGACTACGATCTCGAATCAATCACCTCAAACCTATGCTCGACGAAACGACCCAAAAGAAACGAGACTCAAAACGTCTGCTTTACCTGTTTTTAATAAGACCGATTTGGCAGTATGGTTGTTCTGCGCGGGGCCTTGCTTGCAAGACCCAAAACAAAATGGTTCAAGTACAAAAAAAAAAAAAAAAAAAAGTAATCAAGAACTCTATCAACCGCTTAAAGTCGTCTTTCATAAATCCCCTATCAGCTGTATTATCAGAAAATCTATTGGCACAATGGGGGAGCCATCAACCCCGACGTCTCAAGAGAAAAAAAGCTCTAGCATTTCAGACTAAAAATACTTATACTATGTAAAATGATTGTTATTTGCTAAATTGTTGAATCTCAACACTTTTACCTATTGAATTTTTGTATTCACTGCTGTTTTCTCGTATAATCAAAAACAACTTGTAGGGACTGTCACTGGACAGTAACCCTAACACACGTGTCATAGTACTTATTGTACATATTATATTTCGTAGAACCTATCATAACATATAGTTTGTAATACTGGAAGTGAAAAATAAACGTTATAAAAAAAAAGAAAGAAGTAACTTCAGCTGGTCTGCATAAACGCGTATCGCTTCAAACCATAGCGAAGTTTATCCCCGTATTTACCCTCTTTTCCCGCGTTGAAGGCCTCAGGTCGATGTCAATATTGCTGCCTATTTGCCCGACAAGTCAGCAGAGTCACGAGGCTCGTGACGGGGGATGACGGGTCGAGCGGACGCTCAAGATTAATGGGCGACAGGAGTCCACATCATTACAGCTGACCCGTTGATTACATCAGGCTCTGTCCCACTCTGTTTGAGAAGATTACTTACCTTGGGGTCGGCTCTGTAAGCCAGCAGGGGGAGGATTCCCCGAGACTCGATTCCACTTGAAATCAAGATGAATGGTTAATCAAGTGTACCTACCTCACACAACGTTCAGATCAATTTGATCTGTTTCGCTTTATCAACTCAATGAAGGACAAAGTTGAATAACCTATTTAAAAAGTGGTTTCAGTTCTATCGTCCAATAATGAACTTCCGAATTCGAACAAGAAATCAAATTTAAATCCAAAAAGAGAATTAATAACACCCATCCGACGTAGACATGCTGTCCAGAGCTTTTCTCTTTAAGTACTAGACCGAAGTTTATGAAACTAAGGTTAAAAAATACAGAACAGTACTCCGCACTCATGTAGTGAGCCACATGTTGAGCGCGTTTTAAGTAGGTTAATATTTCATAAGAAATGACGAAATAATTATTTTGGGGGATGTCCAACGCTTCAACGTAACAGTGCTATTATATTAGTACATAATTATACAGATCTTAACTATTATTAGTATAGTTAATCAGCTGATTGGGATGGTTCGGTAAGAAATATTTGTTGGAAATAATAATAAGAAATAATTAATTAGATGGTTCATGTTGAAGAACAAACTAAATTAGGGAATAAAGAATATTAGTACACCATTAAAAGTAACATCCTCCTTAATGCCGTGTACTGTGTGAATTTGTAAATCATTGTCAGTACTATATATGTAATACATATAAGTGATCAAATCGCTGCAGTAATTTCAAAATTTTCTCAATAATATTCTGATATAACGGTGCACTTTTTAAGAGACTTAATTGCCATTGTTCGCAATGGGTTCTCATTCTTTGGAGTGCACAACTAAAAGTCTTTCTCTCAAACCCAAAAAGTCTTGTGCGATTCTTGCTGTTTAGGGAAGTTTTTTGTTATTGGCACTGGTAAGGGAGAGGAAGTGGGGTAAATATTTTTATTTTTCTTACTCGATTACGAATAGCAGGCACTTATTTCGTGATAAAGATGATCAACACCTAAAGTGTTGAAATGAAGGGTGTAGTTTGGGTTTCACGACGGATTTACATGGAAAAACTTGACATACAGCAGTTATCCCATCATTTTATCCCAATTTCGTTTAAAAAAAATGTATTCACGGGAGTTTTAGCTTTCAAAATGATGTTATTTACCAACCCATCTAATAAATGAAAAACGCTTGCCATAACTCGTCAGACTTTATACACGAAAAAACGGTACTCTCATTAAGAAGGGGAAAAGAGAATAAAAATGACCATTCGCCGACAAAAACCCTTCGTTTGAAGAGGGTTCAACTCTGCCAGGAACGAGTCGATCCACAAAAACCAAACGGCACAATTACGAAACTCTGAAACAACAATCTTCTAACAAAGCCAGGAGAGGGAGCGAAAAAAGGGCCGCACACTCTACGGTGGAGGACGACATTTTTATCATGATTTAGACGGAGGGTTCTTCGGGGTGTAGAGGGGGATGTATTATGTTTTTCCCTTGACCGCTCTCGACAGGGTTTTGGCTAATTTCCATGGCCGTGGGTACGATCGCGAAAGCAATGAGACAATAAAGCTACCCCTTGGGGAAGGGATTTCCGCTATATTCTTAGCGATAAATATATTTATATAAAAATAAAAGAAGGACGAATTCGAGTTGGGAGCCTACGGCGGCAGAATAGAAAAAAAAAACCTGGAAGAAGTCTTGGGTTGATGTTTTATTCATGGAGCTCTTCGGGATTTGTTTAACACACTACAACTTTAAATTTATTTCGTCTGCCCTCCGTTGTGTTCTAACCATTGGAACGGCTACTAGAGGAGATTTATACGAATAACATGCACCGATGCGGCTGAGCCGAACAGCGTGGAAACGGCGCGCTAGGGAATGGGGGGGGGGGGGGGGGGTGGATCTGTTGGTAGGGTATAGGACAAGGGAAGGGGGATAGGGAATTGTTCCAACTAGAAGCGCCACAGTTTGCGGTAAGTCTTGGTTCGGCTCTATCTTGAGTTATTGTAGGGAAAGAGACATTCGTGGGATTAGTTTATTTTACTCTTCAACGATTCGATTGTGTAAGCTGGAACTCATCATTCTTCAGAAAGGCATAAACTGTGATGTTTCTCTATTAACTTATTCTTAAGAATAACAGTGTACAGGTCAATGGCCTCTGCGTATAACTTATCAGAACAAAAACGTCTACCAAACTGAGTGTGAAACATAGCTTTCTCGCATCCGTGATTTTTTAAAATGCATTTATTTAAGAAAAAAATCATCATTACAATACAGTTAATAATGTTTTCATAATTGCAACTCTCTTTGAGCCTAACTCGCGCTGGGCGTTGGACCCCCACAAAAAATAGTAGGTATCAACTCCTCTCTTATTAAAGAAACGGTAACTTCAACTAATCATACTTACAGAAAATAATGTCTTGATAAAACTATATTTTGCCTTCTGTCCCCACGTGTCTTGTATCTGTTGTTAATTAGCTAGTATTGTGCGTGTTCGTTATGTACTTGTGGGACGTGTAAATTGTGAACTGTATTATTTTTGTGCTGTACTTAATTGAAAACATTTATGGAAATTAATTTGCGAGAAAAACGAGACCTTCACGAACGACCAAATACTTGGAACCGTTCCCTACAAGAAGAAGTATGAGTTCTTCAATTCCATGTAGGTCAGAATGAAGTGTATATTTTGGTCTGGATGCTCGCAAGCTCGCATCTCAAAAATACATAACATCAAGTAGTCAATCCCTTAGTAAAAATGCAGATTA
Source organism: Adelphocoris suturalis (assembly GCA_030762985.1). Taxonomy (NCBI): domain Eukaryota; kingdom Metazoa; phylum Arthropoda; class Insecta; order Hemiptera; family Miridae; genus Adelphocoris; species Adelphocoris suturalis. The sequence continues at coordinate 92,535,030 of CM061043.1, forward strand.
GTTGGATATGTAGATCAGAATGAAGTGTATAGTTTGGTGGTCATAACACGATCACATAACAGTTTAGAAACGTAAATGTGACTTTTCATTTGTGACTCATGAGCTGCTCCGCGTTGAACGGAATTGAAGAACTCACAGTTCTTCTTGTAGGGAACGGTTCCAAGTAGTTGCCGGGGTGGGGGACAAACTTGATCGTTCGAGAAGGTCTCGTGCAAGAAATGGTCGGTTTGGAGTTTTTGAACAGACTGCATTTATTCGGATGAAAAAATCTCTAAGTAATAAAATTAACATGTGGGCTTAAAAATAATCAAACATGAAGTTAGTAATTTTGATCTTGGAAACGAAAAATTAACTTTGAAAATAAATCAAATCATGAAAACAAAAATAAATTAAATTCGTTCCGTCGCCCACACCTTCCATTCTGCATGCGAGAATTTAAATAAACAAATTTGATGAAGAATAATTGAATTATTAAAAGCATAAACATTTATATGGGTATTGGTAAGTACTATAATTTGAAACTGGCAAATAACTGAATCTATGTTCAGATATTAATGAAACTTCAGAAACCTCTAGGATTAACCAGGACTTCAATATATATATGTAATGTTTTTAAAGATTTATCTAAATTGATTTAGTTGAGTATCTGCATGTACCTATTTGGTTTGGAGGGTATGAGTTGAATAAATTAAGTCCCCAGACTAAATGCAATCTTTGCCCTAAGGATGTCTAGACCCTGGGAATCATTAACGATAATTTATTCCCTGACCTTGTTGGATGTATGTTAAAGTATGGTTGGTTTATATTTGTAAGCTGGTTTATGTATCGTTATGTACGTTTATGTTGGTTTATATATGGTTATGATGGTTTGAAATGTGCTTTTGAATAAGCAGTATAAGAGATAAACCGTTCAATCCTTGAGAATTTGATCGAAATCAAACGAAAATTGTAGAAGCCATACTTGTTACAAAAATTTGAGGTTCGCGCATGCGCAGCAGTTGCTAATGATACGATCGTAATGAAACTCCTATGCTGTAATCGCATCGCTATTTCCCATCTAATTTCCATCATTAGCTACCTCACTCATCATACAACATCGCACAACCACCCTTTTATTCTCATAAAAATCCACCTACTAACCCTGCAAAAATAATCTTTAGGACCAGCCTGGTCACTACTCATACCTCTACAGACAACAGAACAGCTCCTTTGCAGTTGGCTCTGGATTTCGATTATATCCATTATTCTTGTTATACATTCATTATACTATAACTATTATACTTAAAATTGGACAACGATGAGTTTATATTCTCTTTGTAACTGGGCACTTCCCGTTTTGTTAATAAATAAATTTATGACTACTGATTGCAGCATGTCTGTTATATTACTGGATTTTTATATCATTGATGCTAACCAGTAATCTCATTCTTAGCTGCTCTGGTTAGGTGTTCCAATGAACCGTTTCTCATGCAATTAGCAAAGGTGAGTATTGGGGGAAAAAAAAAAAAAAAAAAAAATATATATATATATATATATATATATATATATATATATATATATATATATATATATATATATTTTCATTTACATACCTTTCGGAGGATTCGGTCGTCACTAGTAAGTCGAATACCGGGAGCGAGCGCTTTCGATGTAAGTAAATCATCATCATCAGGCCGTCGAAACATTACTGACTGTACATTACTGATTCAGTACTGTTTCGACGGCCTGATGATGATCTCTTTACATCAAAAGCGCTCGCCCCTGGTACCCGACTTACTAGTGACGTCGGACTCCTCCGAAAAGTATATTAATGATAATTTTACTATTACTACCAACGGGAATAACCCTTTAGATTTAATACCAAAATTACTATTGGAAAAAAAAATACGATAAAGGAAAATACCTACTTAGAATAAATCTAAATAATTCAACTCTTCTGGGTTTCCACTGATCCACCTTCTACACTGGACAGACATTTGAAGCCCCCAAGGAAGGATCATAGGAGACTAAGGGGATCCATAATTTATGTGATTTATTTCTTGATACCGTCTGTCGTATCTGTATCGGACCTTCTAGCTACATCATATAAGATGACATCGCTCATGATTTTGTGGACTATTCCTCAACATATCTCATGATTAACGTCCCTATTCGTCCACCCTCAAGCAGAATGTGCTCGATAGCCAATCCTAGACTGCACTCCAGCATACCCAGTATCTGAAGTAAGGCTGGAGACTTCCCAGACGCCTCTCCAGGTGAAGACCAACCGGCTGGGTGGCTGGTCAACAAGTAATGTCCTCCTAAGCCGCTCGGATTAGGTGTTGCAATGAACCGTTTTTCATGCGATCAGCAGAGTTTTATTAAAAAATAAATAAAATAAAAATAACAATAAAAATGAATAAAAAAACGTAATGATAAATACTTCAGAATAAATTATAGAGATTCTTCTTTTCTTCTTCTAATTCCTAGTCCTGTTTCCAGGCTGAGCGGTGAAGGAGTTCCTGAAAGAATCTCATCAGGATTAGAAAGGGCATAGTCATTGATTGTTCTATTTACGTCCATGATAGTTGTGTTTACGTACTTGGTGTAACATCTTGGAGTATTCTCCTAAATTTTCGCTATCTGATCGATCAGAATCCCGTCTGCCCCCTTGCCTTCTCGACTTAGCAACGAAAGGACGTCATATAAAGCCCAGTAGAACACTTTCAAAAGCCCAACGCAAACTCCGGGATGTCCAGTCTTCTCAAGGGCACGGCAGATTTCTTTTACCAGTCGTTTCTCCAAGTTATAATGGCATGAATCACGGATAGATTCCCGAATTGATTTCCAGTCGCCCTTTAACTGACTGTGATATGCCTGAGAGTAATTGTGGTTCTTGGCGGAGAACATCTCTTCCAGCGTCCTCATTCTACAGCCCGAGACAATGGTACCTAAAGGACTGGGAACCTGTTTCTCATGCGATTAGCGAAGGTGAGCATCGTTGACAGTGTTGAGAACTTGGACGGGTGATCGCACAGGTAAGTGTTTCACATCCAACCAGTTTCTATGTTTCCGTGCGGCGAACCCCTTCTCATTCAAGGGAGTGAAGCAATGAGTAGTTTTAAGCGAAATCATAGATCAAATTCTGATCCTCCCTTTGGCTGACGTCTGGCGACGTCCGCCACGCGGCGCCGCGGCAGTCGAAAGTTAAGCCCAGACCTGGCAAGGTTGCTGGATTTAGTTATTTTTCCCTTCTTGAGTTGGAGACCACAATAATGGAGATATTAATAATGAAAGCACCTCTTGGAATTCCAATCAAGAAAGGTCGGCAACTTCTGATACCGTGGGGTCACTGTAATCTTTATTTTCAGTTTTATTGGTAGATATATGTATACCAGTTAATAAGGGCACTCCTGACGAATTTGAGGTCAACACTTCAACAGCGAATTATTCCAACAAGCCAGAATGCGCGAATCAAGGGAACGAAGAAATATCATTTATGCACCAATTGTTAAATAATTCTGTATGTTAAAATGAGTGTAAGAAGCAGTTCGTATGTTACGAAGGTAAATGGTAATGAAGCAGTGACAGTTAGATGAAAAATGTGTAGACACGGTACGATACCCTTGGCAATATAGAGCATCGAATAAACAGTGAATATCTCCTGAGTAACTCGTGTTTCAAAGCACATCCAAATCCTTTAACCCCAGCACCTTTCCAGAGAGATTCTCTTTAAATACCAAGGCAACGTTCGGTTGTGACATTAGCAATATTCATCAACCCCTCCTCCGTTACCATTTTCTCTCGTTACGTCATTTATTTGTTACGCCGTAGACCCCTGCCGAAAAAAACCCTTTATAATAATTATCGCTTCTAACCTCTCGTCTTGTTTCAAATGCCAAGGAACCTTTTTCACCCCTCGCCGACCTCCCAAGAGTTCGTTCGCGTTCTTTAATCATGCAACATTTTCTTTCAACCTCCAAAGGAAAAGGTTCCCTCTGAAGCTCTTAGCGGAAGGTCGTCGAGCTAAGGTGACCTTATTTCGATGAGAGGCAAGGGAAAGAATCAGCTGACGACCTGGAAAACGGATGTCTGCATTCTCTAGTAGCGTTGGTTTGTTGTACAACTCAGAGACATTTGGTACCGGTGTCGCGTTTTGAGGCAGGTTTGATGGGGTTTTCCTTTTCCTTTTCTACCTTTCGTTATTTCCTTTCAGTGTCTTTTGTTTATTCCAGGCATGCAGCATATTGAGTTACAAAGAAATCATAACGGGATTTTAGGACATAAAATTACTGTTACCAAATAACCTTATTTTGTGTTCGTGCAACCGCAAAAGCTCTGCTTAGATGATGGTGAATGAAGGACCTATCATTGACCTAACTTCTTGTGGTCTAGCCCATGAAACATCAAACTGACATAGATTTGGCTGTTTACTTACATAGTCGATGATTCTGTTCTTATGGACCCGTTTTCAACAATGTCAAAGGCTTTAAGCTCAGAACCTATTGAATTTATCAACCTGCTTTGGGGCAGCTCGACATTTTCCTAATTCATGTTTTGTTTCCCGAAGAGTCAAAATGACCGCTGATTTATTAATGAGGTCCAGGACATAAAATGTTTTCACTAGGTAGATACTTTCGAGAGGTTCCTTCCTTCAAATATACCTACGGAACCGTGCCTGCTCGTATTTAGCCGTTCATCTATATAGTTGATTCTTCAATTTTATCTCATTTTAACTGCCTCTTTTTAGTGGTCCCTCAAACATTACATGTTGAGGCTTGGAGCAAGAGGTGTAGCCTCATCTCATCTTTCGGAATTTTTCGGTAAGCAAGACGTCTCAAAATATCGTGATGGCTCACTTGCTTGGACAGTTAAATTTCACAAGGAGTCTCTCTGGGACAACAAAAGCCAAATGAAATCTTCTTCTTTCCTGAAGAGCTGAGTAAGATTCGCTTCTTTCCACCCTAAGATGTTGAAATTCAGTTGGGAGCCTCTTCTTGCACCAGAGATAAAAGCGTGTTCCACGATATACGGCATCTTTAAGGTATCTTTCTTCTTTAATCACGCATTGAAAAAACACATTTTATTACAATAACCATGTCTTTTAACATATAGGGATTGTCCATCATTGATTGTAACAAAGATTGATTTAATTTATTCGGTAAAGACACAAATGCATACATATGTTGTTAGTACAATATTGTTGGTAGATATATTGTAGGTACTTGGTGGTGGTCTACCAAGAGAAAACGCCCACCATTTCGTTGCGGTTTATGTTTCTAGAGACGTAGAATCCAAAAATCTAATTAAAGAAAAAATCTTCAGTCCGCCGTCGTCTATTGCTTTTCATTCGAACTACTTCACCAAAGCGTATAAAATTTGGCTTAAAAGTCACACATAGGATAAGATATGCCTGAAATTTAAGGGTAGTTTTATCTAAAATCAGTAGGGTGACCTTTCCAGTGAGTGTACGATTTAACAGTGCAGCTGTTTTAACTTCATAAATATATTCCCAAGCTCCTATTCAATCTCTTCCAGTTTTTCCGTCCCCATGCGTTTCAAAATCTATTCACGAATAGAAATTATATAAGAAAATTCAGATTCATTGCGTAGGTACCTACAGAGTTAATGCAATAGAAATATGCTGAAAAACAGCCATTTGCCAGTTTGTGAACGAAAAATGTCCTGATCGTGAACAACTAGCTCCCAGTCTATGAACACGACCCACTATTGAATCAAATAATTTTGTTTATCATGTTTCATTACCTTTTCCTGGTTTTTAAGTGAAATTTTTATTCAAACAGATGGAAAAACGTTCGATTCGAAAAATGTCCATGTCCTAAAATTTTAGGATGTTAGGAGGGCTCTCAGCCCACAGTAGTATCTGGGTAGTAGGTACGGAGGTGTGTGGGAATCAGGTTAATATAAGGGCGGAAATTCATTAGATATTTGAAATGTAATATTCAACTCTCAAATAGGAACTATAATATCAGTATACTATAATAATTAGAAAGCGCCTGACTTTCCTGCTTCCCTTAAAAAAAAAAAGAAAAAAAAAGAAAAAAAAAAAAAAAAAAAAAACGCTGGAAGTAGCCTTAGCCTCAAGCTAGCCCATTCTCCCTTGGGTGGGTACGAAAATGGACTCTAGCTAGCCTCTAGCCTTAGTGGAGGTTTCAGCTAGGGATGGGATCATCGATGATATTATCGAGGTCCTACTATCGGTATATCGGGCCTAAATTATCGATTATCGGGAGGAATGTACGAATTTGGTTGTAGTTGGTCCTCTATCAGTCGACCTATTTCGAAATCAATACTTCACTCTACGCATGCGCAAACGTAATTAGCATTAAGCATCATGTTCTCACGCCCTAGTCATCCAATTTCAGTCGAATTCGAAGGATGTTTGGGGAAAGACTAATGATCCCAGCACAGCTGTATCATTAGTGGCTGTCACGCACGTAAGAATGTGAAATCTTAATAACAAGCCTAATTTCTACATTTTTCATTAGATTTCGATTATATTTTCAGGGAATGTGCGAGTTAGGCGATAGATGGCCCTCTATCAGTTTTATTGTTGAATCTGTGCATGCGCGAACCTTACATCTATCAATCATAATTTTCACGTTGCCTCATTGATCGATTTATACGTATCAGGCTACATCTTGATGTACCTACAGTTTCTCCCAACGACAGGAACCCACTACGAAATGTTTTACGATTATTTAAAACATTTCAATGATCTGAGCCTTTATTCATGTTACGGGTACGAGGAAACTACGCGATGCCCCGCTCATGATGGCGAGCTTTTTTTTTCTTTAACTCATTAAGATGAAAAATGCCAAAATTGCAAATATCTATAACAAATCGACTTCAATGGTTCATTATTGTAAATAATAAATCTTAATGAGAATCTTTAGTAAGTTGATGATTCTTATAGCCCTGATTCATGCATACGGCTCTAATACAGAGCTTGGGAAGTGGATGATGAGATCGTTCATCATTCACCTCATTTACATTCAAGTGGTTTCGTAGAAAAAAGTCATGCGAGGCCTATACGCCAGGAAACTTCATGATTAATTAAGTAGTTTGGGGCGACCCACAGCCTAAGGAAAAAGGGGGGAGGGTGGAGGCGGTAAATTGAGCTCCAAACGGCCAATTGAGATGAAGCATGAGATTATGAATGATATTTCAACAGCGGATAATAACCCTCGAGGTTTGGACTTGAATGAGCACGAAAGACCGAGTGTAGGTGAGGGGGTTGTGTTCGTTGGGAGGCGAGTGGAGGGGGTGCAGTATCTGATTAGTCACAAGTCGAAGGGGGCGAAGGTTTTGTGATAGGGGAAACCCGACAACATACTGCCCCCGAGCATGAAACTTTTCTACGCAAGCAATCCATGCGCTGTCGTCTTGTTAGCAACCGCCGGTGCCCGAATCGTCTCGAGAAATCTACAGCTATTAATTGCTTGGCTCGACCCGTTTACAGGGACAAATGTCGGCGCGTCAGGCGACATTAATCGGCTTACTGATACGTATAAAAATGGACCTGCTTTTTCTCGTCCTGAAGTGCATTGGCGTATATAAGTACCTACTAAAAGTAAGCTAACAAGCTAACGGGTGATGGGAAGACACTTTATCCGTAACCTTGCCCTGACTAAACGCTATCTTAACTGAATCCGCTTCCTGGCCTTATAAGAAGATCTTATGATCAACATGTAGTAGGTAATTACACCAAGATTCTGTACCCCACAATAGTGATGAGAATCATAGTTCGATATACAATTTTCACAATAAGCACTTTTCATCAGTGAACAAAGCTTATAACTGTCCATTTTCCTACCTACCTAGGCCATACGCACACGAGAGCGCTCTGTCGGAAGAACGCGGGAACGCGGGATTACCAGTGTAGCGAAAATAAATAAAAACATCTGCCGTTGGGTGTTGCACATAGCTTCCTCGTTTACATTTCATGGATGTATAGATCATTGAAAAGTTTAAATTATTTCGAAAACTTCCATAGCGGAATAGAGAAACCAAGAAGTAGTGTGAAACGTCATAAATTGATCAATTAAAAAACAAAAAAATTATACAAAAAGTAATTTGCGTTTGCGCATAATGAACTGATGAGTTGAGAACAATTCATCAGTCAATAAATAATAGGAGTTGGTTATTATCTATCAGTAATAAGTTTCGAATTGTGAAAGTCTTAGTCACAGGGACGTTTTTGGATTTGATAAAGCAGCATGAATGCTGAGCAAACCCTTTCAAATCATTAGGTATTTTCCAGTTATTTTTCTGTTTCAGTGATGGGCCCAATTACCGTACAAACAGCCTGATCGTACAGGTCCGGGTCTTACATTGTACGTGGATAAAAATTACGAACAAAACGATGATTATCGTACGTGTTGGCAACCCTCATTCTAACCAGCTAGAATAGGTACCCTAGTGACAGGCAAGAGGAAAAAAACAATCAGCAACTGCCATTCGATTCCCAAGAAAGATTATTGAATATTGTAGTAGAAGAGGTAAAAGAAAAGGTATATCCAACTTTACTCGCCTGTGACGTAAAGATGTCGTGCGGTTGCAAGGCTCCTCTTGCTCGTTTTTTGAGATTTTCCCACTGACTTTTCAATTTATACCAATCTCGATATTAGTTAGAGGAGGAATAGAATTCCTCAGCCATTTTTTTTCAGTCTTATGGTCTTTGTATGGACAGAATGGGCGTCGGTTTTTATACTTGTACATTCCACAATCTCAAAATGATTTTGGATTAGATCGAGGAGGTGTTCTTTCTCCGTGTGAGAACACTGGTGCCCCCTGATACTTCTTTGGATTTTTCACACAATCAATTATCAGCAATCAACACACAAACAACACAAACCGATCATGCGTTCGCAGGACGGGTGTTGAAGCCCAATTTACCTCACCATATTAGATTTTACTCAAATTTGGTATACTCATAGAAGGTGTTGAGACTAAGAAAAATACCAAATTTTAAATTTTCATCTCAAACCGTTTCTTAAGTAAGTATAGCTACGTAAAAGTTACAAAATCTCGCCAAAAAACCATGAACGGATTTTATACTATTCGCTCTAGGAACTGTCCTAATTGAGCTAGAGAGCTGGGAGAGGTATCATTTTGCAGCTTTTTTAATGCTCTTTCCAGTGATATACAACAGGACATAGGTTCTAATAGAAACATTTTTGTCAAAATAAATACAAATTTTGATATAATTTTTTTCCAAAAAGTACATAATTTAAAATTTTCAAAATATTCCTATAAATACTTAGTACTGTTGTAAACAATGTGACAAAATATAAATATGGGATGATGATGGGTTCATTGTTAAAAAAAAAATATTCCTGACACTAGTTTTCCACTAATAGCCCGGTTTTGACTAAATAATAAACATATGTACTTTTACCAAAGAGGTAGGCCATTTAGTCAAATATATAATGGTATACTATGTATAAAAGTAAAAAAAATATCAGAAATATCAATTCAAAATACTATCTTGTAAAAACAAAACCAATAAGCATATACTCTAATATAAATTAAGTTGATAGTTACTTTTTTATACAATTTAAACTAATATTAATGGGTAAAACCAAAACATTGAAGGTTTCGGTGACTACAAATTTTAAAAAACTAAGAAACTAGTGCAATATATATTTAATATTCTCATCTTAACATATTAATCAAAATGAACATTCCATTTCCACAGACTTGAGCCAGTCTATACAGGCTGAGCAGTTTGGTTTCAAGTTGAAACAAGCACAGTGTGCCTCCAGCAATGCACTACCTGTCTGTGCAATCATTCAGTGACAAGAGTCTTTTCTGAGAGGATGTTTTATCTATTGTTTCCTTCTACAGTAAATAATTTAAGTTTGTATATAAGTGTTCCTAATCCATTATTGTGCCATGATATTAGTGTGAAGCAATTTATTACCCATGGCTATGTTAAAACATTTTTTTATCTGATTTATTTTATTGGTTTTTATAGTATTTCTTAAAAGTTAATTTATAAGTACTGTAAAACTGCAAATTGATGGTTGTTTTTAAGTGATTTTGTGTCAATACGGAACCTATTAAAAAATGCAGTGCTGTAAGAATACAGTGTTGTAATCCATTGAATAAATCAAATCATTTTATTAGAGACAGAAAAAAACTGAGATATGTCACAGCTTGGATGCCCGAGTTATTTCCACAAATAACAATTGGTTCCATGATTTGTGATAAATGTAGAAAAGATGTAACCAAGTTAAAAAATACAGAGGCAATCAGTGATGAAAATGAAGATTCTTCTGGATCAGAGTCAATCATCCCGGACGAAGATCCAGATTTCGTTACAAGTTCAATGGTTGTTCAAACACTCAATACATCGCTTCAAGAACTCGGTGAGGCCCCAATTGATAAGAAAAAAGTAACATCTAAGAACTATGCCACATTAATATTTCTGATATTTTTTTACCTTTATACATAGTATACCTTTATATATTTAATTAAATAGCTTACCTCTTTGGTAAAAGTACATATGTTTATTATTTAGTCAAAACCGGGCTATTAGTGGAAAACTAGTGTCAGGAATATTTTTTTTAACAATGAACCCATCATCATCACATATTTATATTTTGTCACATAGTTGACAACAGTACTAAGTATTTATAGGAATATTTTGAAAATTTTAAATTATGTAATTTTTGGAAAATAATTATATCAAAATTTGTATTCATTTTGACAAAAATGTTTCTATTAGAACCTATGTCCTGTTGTATATCACTGGAAAGACCATAAAAAAAACTGCAAAATGATACCTCTCCCAGCTCTCTCGCTCAATTAGGACAGTAAGTTCCTAGAGCGAATAGTATAAAATCCGTTCATGGTTTTTTGGCGAGATTTTGTAACTTTTACATAGCCATATTTAAGAAACGGTTAGAGATAAAAATTTAAAATTTGGTATTTTTCTTAGTCTCAACACATACCTACTATGAATATACAAAATTTGAGCAAAATCTAGAATGGTGAGCTAAAATTTATATTTAAAGTGTGTTGATTTGGCATGGAATGACCCACAACTAAACGTTCGTTCGGACAGACAACATAGTAATAGAACACTCAACCGTTCGGAACCGTTCTACCTAGGGCACGCCCCTTTTTGGCCGTTCGAACAGTCACAGAACGCGTTCTGAACGTGTGGTTCGCTGTTCGGACAGACAATCCCGAACCGTTCCGAACCTGTTCTACCGGTTCTGGATTTTCTTCAGAACGTTTGGTTCGGGACATGCGCACAAAATGTTTTCAGCATAAGCCCCGCCATATTTAAATTTATCTTCGATTTCCCGCGCATTTTTTATCCCGTTTTTGGCTTTTTATCGATTTTCTTGTTCTCACTATTAATCACATTGTTTTAACTTTATTTGCAATATTAAAATGAATTTATGTTATTGTACTATGAATGATTGGTTTAATGAAGGTCCCTCATCGTTCTGAATCATCAAAGCGCGTTCCTTGTGCCACACGTTCCGAACGGGGTTCGGAATGGTTCTCCTCACGATCCGCTCAGGACGCCGTTCTGAGAACCGCGTTCAGAATGGTCTGTCCGAACAAACCTCAAAAGACAAAAACGCCTAACACACACATAATCTCTTTTCGATGTTACCGGAAGTTCAATTTTCTATCAACGGTAGTTTAACTAGGGTTTTCAATGATCTGAGTTCATTCGAAAACTTGTTTCTAGTAACTCATTATTCAATTTCGTGAAACCAAAACGAATTCGAACTGTGATCAATCCATCGTTACCATTGAACCCAGTTCACGTTTTTTTTTTGTGTGTGGAAAAAGCGGTCTCAAGTATGACGTTACCGAAGTAAGTATTATAGTACCAAGTAATGAAACTGAGTAGTTTAGTTACCAAATTTTCTATACGGAAACTGTTGAAAAAAATAAGGTAAACGTATGAAATGGTGGATAATTTATGGATGAGGGGAAAAATGGCCTCGGAGCTCATCGGGATTATAACCGAGTCATTTATCTGGAACTTTAGAGTGTCAGATTACTGGGTACCTAAGGTTTACCTCGTGAATGCATACCGTTGATTGCTATCTTATGGGTGGTAAATAAGTTCACTTGTATCACATTGACGTCCGCCACTATCTCACCATCATTCCATAATCACTCTCTCTACACGGGATATCACATTTTTAACACGTAGTATTTCAGTAAGTACATCGTTGAGTAGTTTCAACAAAGGCTAGTGGCAAAATAATATCTCCGGAACTTGCTGATAGCTTAACATTGATTTTTATTCATTCTTCCCAAAAAAGTCCTTATGTGGGCAAAATAATCCGTATGGGCGAATTTCCGTAAAATATCGCATTATATTTTTGATTGATAATTTTGAAATTTGATGATTTAGTTTGCACCGATATTATCAACTATCAACATTACGACTATCTAACAAGCTCTCAGAAAAGAAGAATCGACCGTACTCTCAAAGTCTTGGATGGGACGAGTAAGGACCCTAATCGCAATAGTAAGGGCAATGCCGCTTCGGTTACAGAGTGCCTGGCAATACAACACGAACAATAATTTTGAAGTCCATAAAATGTAATCAAAATCCTACCCTTGTTCCCTTATAGAAAACTTGTGCTTCATTCCTATTTGAAGTAATAAATACTATGGTATCGTAGGGATTTTAGGGCACAAATACTCTTTTTCTACAATATTCTGCTATTAAGGGGAAAAAAAACGGACGGTAGACCTACGGTTCTACAGTCAGATCATTTAATAATGATTAATTTTACACATTATTAGTTCATTATGGTTACTTAGCAATATTAGTTTATAACTGAGCTTAATAAATCAGCTTTCCTTGACACTACAGAGGCTTAGGGATTATGAGATGCTGTGATAAAATGAGAGCATTCCAAAAAGTGGCTAACGATTTTCCTGCTATGAAAACTAAGGGAGTTACACTTCCCTAGTAACGCATTGGTTGTACGTGAAAATCAATAGAAAACCCCACCGTGACGTGACGCTCGTGACGTGACGAAAACAAATGGAAACGTCCTGTTAATCATTATTAAATGATAAAAACAAATGCTTGGATTTGTTCAATTTTTTGCAGTTTTTATCATTAACGAATTTTCGTAGAAAATGAAGCTATTGCAATGGCTCGGAAAATTTTATAATCAAAATGATTTAAAAATTTCTTTATTGAAATCCGTTTTGAGGCATTCTGAAATGATTTCTGAAGTGCGCTTTTTCATATATGTATATATATATATATATATATATATATATATATATATATATATATATATGTGTGTGTGTGTGTGTGTGTGTGTGTGTGTGTGTGTGTGTGTGTGTGTGTATGTGTGTGTGTGTGTGTGTGTGTGTGTGTGTGTCATTCCAGACGATATTATATCCTTAGGATTGAGATAAAAATCCCGTTTTTGCACCAAAAATCAAGCTTTCCAAAAGAAAGAATGAGTTCGTTGGACAACAATTTTTGAGCACATTAAATTGATCAAATTTCAAAAAATGTATTAAAAATCACTAAAAATGGTTAAAAACGGCCAAATTTTGTGTACGTTTTAGAAATTTTTTAGTACATTTGTCAGTGAAATTTGTTTACAATTTTTTTCATTCCATTTAATAATTGATAAACTTTTTTTGAGTAGTATTTTGGCAAATAATATAAGATTAATGATTTTTAGCTTTATGTGAATTTGTTGCGATTTTTTCTGCCAAATTTTGAAATTCGACCAATTATTGTAGTACTTAAAATGTGCTGTCCAAAGAACTCATCCTTTCTTTTGGAATACTCGAATTTTCGGTGAATCTAAAGATTTAAAAAAAATCGTTATCCTAAAAAGAGTTATCGGCTAAAATGGCACATAATACATACGTATGAAAAAGCGCAAACTTCAGGAATTGTTTTAGAAAGCCTCAAAACGGATCTCGATCAATACATTTTCGGAAAATTTTTGGAGTCATTGCAATGGCTTTATTTTTAACAAAATTCGCTTAAAAAAAAGGTTTATTGAAAAAAAAAAAAAAAAAAAAAAATTGCAATACTTATTGTATGCGTTATAAGCGTAAAATTCTAATCTTCCACATTCCGTTCCAATAGATTTGCATTAAACGAAATTATAGGTAAGTGAAAAATTGATAGAATTAATGATCTCGGTTGAGTACTGCCTGTCACACACTGTAGTTGGTGTTATCAGCGACCCTCCCATCTATCACAAATGAAGTTCAATAATTTGAAAACCCTTCTATCTCCCTTCAATCGCGGTATTACTTGACGTTGTGTGGTCGTCCTTTGATTCCGCTAATGACTTAACTCTTGATGAATGGCACCGCTATCTAGGTGATTAGGGCATGACGATTTGATGTAAAGCAACTTGTCCCGTAGTTGGAGGGAAGATTACAGTAGCACCTACTTATAGCAGTCACCTACTTAGTGTCGTTATCAGTTAATGAGTTTACATAAGTGTGCTTATTAATGCGGTTCTAATGATCTGATTATAAAACTCCTCATTTATTATTAATGGTTATATAAAGTTCTCGTCCAAACGGAAGCTCAGTGAAAATCGCCATTTTAACAAGTTACTTAGTTGTTTTCGGCTTGCCACTCATATTTTATATGTGCACCTAATTGATAAATTAAAAAACCTAAATCTGAAATTTGAATGAAAAGAATCATTAGTAAACTGATGGTATTTAAGTTACTCATTAGTAAACTGATGGTATTTAAGTTACTCTGTACGTGAAAGGCTGTAAGTAGGCTTATTTTATCACACTTGCATTTTTTCAGCCTTTTTCTCGCACTTTTAATGCTCGAACGTGAAGAAGCCAGAGTGATTTTTTCCAAGATCAACTTTTTTGACCATTGAGCACCCTGGCGGAGCACTTTTAAACTCACTTGGGAAAATTAGAACATGGTCTAATTTTTACCTCGACGCAAGAAAAATGCTAAAACGTAACCCTTGGGAAGGTAACAATGGAAAACCCCTAGGAGCCCTAACTTGACAGACTTAATAAAACTGCATTCCGGCAGAATGCGCTGTTTTTGCACTTATTCCTCTTCAACATTTTCAGCTGACCTTGGGAAAAAGCACTTTGCCTTCTTCACGTTCGAGCATTAAAAATGCGAGAAAAAAAGCTGAAAAATGCACCTGTGATACGGCCTTTATAATTCTTTTAGTTTTCTCTCTATACAATATCGTGAAGATTTCAAATTCAATTCGAAACTCTTTGAAAACCGTGATTCGAAGAAGCAGCTTCAATGACTGTACCTAGAATCGTTACATTTAATCCAAAAATTCATTAATATATTACAATTATCATTTTCATAACACATAGAGTAGAACTGTTGGATAAGTGATACTGAATGGCCAAATAGATTGGTTTCAGGGTTATTGGCTATAGGGTTTTGTGTCTGGCACTTTGTCCAATCCAGGAGCTTTTCTCCATAAATTGATCTTGTAAAGGAAACAATTATTGTTCAACTTCCTCCAAACTGTTTTATCTTTATGCAGCAGTGAAAAGATTTATTTTGGGGTTGAAAGCATATTATTTCAAAATAATGATTTGGTGGTATTGCCTCGATTTTATAAAGTCTAAAGACCCTCCCTCTCTCCCCTAATACTGAGCGTATAATGTTACAATTTACATACCATCTGGAGAATACTTTATCATAAGTCTGTTAAGTATAGTTTAGAGCTTCAATAATCAGGCCGTCAATAAATTTTTTTGATGTGTAAAGCTTCAAGTAATTTAGAAGTTATAGCATTGGATAACTGCTAACGAATGACAGCAAATAAATGGATTCCCAACTGGCTTATTCCTTCTTAAAAGGCAGCCTAAAACTTGTGTCAGAATGTTGAACATTGGACCAAGTCTCCCACTAGGGACAATCTTACAGAAGGGAAAACTTCCTTTTTTCTTCCCAAAGCGCCAAAGTTGTGAACTTTTAGCAACGTCGAGTTCCATCTCACATAGTTAACCTCTTTTCCTGCACTGTCCATACTCCCAGTCGGGGAAAACGTCGATCTGATAGTGATACAATTTCTAGGGGAGGACAATTTTCCACGAGGGCAGAGCAGAATGAAAGTCCCTTCCGCAGCCCTCTCTACCACACTCTCCCTCTTCTGGTAGAGGGAACGAAACAAAAGTAACTTGTTAACGGAGTTCATTTAGAAGGTAGGTAGCGTCCCCGCCTTTCCACCTGAGCAACATCAACTGAATTCCCTCGGTCCCATTAACTGTTACAAATCACTTTGCCATTGCCTTCTGAAACCTTTCAGTCCGCCACTTTCAGCAAGGTCGCCGAACTCCATCAACCTGTTCATAAATAATCAAGAAGGAGAAATTGAGTGGGATTAGGAACCCCTATTGCACTAAGTCTTCAGCTAATCTATTGGGGTTCAATACTGGGCAAGAATGAGGCGTGTGGAAGCTGAAATACAAACGTATGGTCACTGCTGTGATTTTTGTGTGCAAGAATAGTTCAAGAAAGAACAATTGAAATTGAGCCAAGTGAGACTAGCGAGAAGAATATTGTGCTCATCTAGCAAGTTGAAAAATGGAAATTGAACTTGGAAAAAAAATTCTGTTAGAACCTGAACCGATGAGGCCGAATCGACCCATGAAAATATTACACCTTGGTGAAATGGAGGTTGATCATTTCTCCCGGAGCAGAAAAGGTAAATTTGTGGATCCCGTCGCCCGCTTAAGAGTACAACTGTCGTAATGATATCCGGGTGTAAGAAGGAACACGGCCCCGGAGCCTGTTTTAAGGCACTGTCGTACATGGCTGAGAAGGACAAAGCTCTGGAGCCCGATTAGAGGTATCGTCGTGTCCAATAGGGTGGAAAGAAGCTGGGAGGCTCCTGGATGAGTGAATAGAACGCTCGGAGTCTTGATGGGCACTGACAGCTAGGAATAGTGCTCCCATCCAGCCTGCAAGCAGTTTTATAGTGTCAGGATCTCCCTCTCCTTGGCTTGTCACCCTTCCGTCCATGCTATACTTTCCAAGCTTCTGGTTGCAGGAAACTATATTTCACATAAATCAGGCATGATAGTCACGAAACTTTTTGTATTCTAGTGGAAAGAATGTCTTCCTGTAGATACCTTGCTGTATTGGTATTATATCTAAACGGTTATTTCCGCTAGAAATAAGATTACATTTATCATTTATACCTTTTAAAGGAGTCCGTAGTCACTAGGGAGTCGTGTACAGAGGGCGGGCCGGCGAGCGCTTTCGATGTACGAACATCATCATCAGGCCGTCGAAACAATACTGGGATCAGTCAGTCTCTCTGCCGCTTTTTACTGAGGGGGCAGTGAAGGGGAAACAGTGGTGTGAGGTGAGAGGAGAGGAGGTGAGAGGAAGAAGTAAAAGATGTAGATCTGTTTGTTGGTGAGTTAGTTATGTTACAACTATCCTAGATTCAACTATAATCGTATCGCATGTCTATAGTATCAACTATGATTATCTATACATTAACTATTATTATCTAAGTAAAAAAATGATATAATAACTGATGTTATAATATTTTTCATGATCATGCATTTTTTCCACCCCTCCGGCTCAGTGTTGGAAAATTCAAAACAACCTATAATTGAACGTTGAACTATACAAAAATATTCACCCGCTCCCCATAATAAATTTACACCAAGGGCACGTTGAGGAAAACAATGAGGTACTGATGGCAGTATCATTGTGGGTGATTCATTATTCTGTTATTCTGATTAAACTACATCGACATAATTATGATTTTATTATCTATGGATTCCCTTATCTAACTTCTTATCTAACTTCCTCAACCAGCTCTTTCACTTACAGAATTTGACCTACCGCTTATTCTAGAAATTTTATTATTAACGATACAGTATTTGTGAACGAGTTGCAACTTCTATATGTTGTTGATGGCTGAGATCATGGTAAATGAATGATCACACATAGGTATATTATTAGGCAACGGGACATGGCCAGTTGAGCACATTCTATTCATTACTGAAATACCTATTCAAGCCCTGGTAAAAAATATTTCCTAGAACTCTTAATTTTTCAAGATATTACGGTGTCCTTCATTTGTAACAAAACAAGCATAGCTCTACTAAACTCCCCTAATCCATATTTCACTAGGTGTTTGCACTACACAGTAAAAGTTACCTACATTAATTTCATTATAGTATTAATAATTTACCTTCAAAATGCACAGCTTTTCCTTTACAGTAAGAGCGAAATCGGATGTGGTTCATTATGAAATATGTCATCATTAATTTTCATTGTGAAATTACTAATCATTAACAAGATTTCATCATAATCTAATCATATTTCATTATTCCGCATGGCTGACGTGGCCTATTTTGCAACACTATACAAGTATCACAGAAAGTAGTATAGAATATACTTCTTTACTACTAGGAGAAAATTATTTTTTAATGTTAAAAAATGTGGGGTTTTCAATGAAATCGTTGGTTTTCTCGAAAAATGACCCTCTATGAATCTACAAGTATGGGGTGTTGGAGAGATCTACAAATGTTACCTTTCGATTCAGCGTGAAAAAATACATAGAAACCGACCTCATACTCGTAGGTTCATGGAGAGTCATTTTTCAAGAAAGCCATCGATTTGATGAAAAAACCACATTCTTCAACATTAAAACATGATTTTCTCCCCTAAATAAAAGTAAAAGTAAAATTGACTATACCGTTGAAAAGAGTATTAGATGAAGCAGTTTTCATGAGATTTTCCAGTTTCCAGGATTTTTTTTGGAAGAGTAGTAAAGTCTTAAAGATTTTCAGAAATTTTATTTTTTCAAAATTGTCTATGTTTGAGCTGATTTGAAGGTCTTTGAATGGCACTTTTAAGAACCCAAGTACACTATTCTTATAGGAAATTTAACGAATATTTCGAAAATGAGGACAAAAATTGAAATTAAATGAGGCGAAGTGGAGAATTTTGAGTTTGAAAGGAAAAAACATGGTTTTCTTAAAAAAACCTTTAAAAAATCACATCTCTAGTACGGATTGAGATAAAAATATGCGGTTGGCGGCATTTGACTACATTTCTGATGCAGACTAACGCAAAACAATTTTCGTCACTTATCCGATTCCACCCCGTATAAGTACCCACGGCAATTTCTACGCAAACTAAATCACTCACTAAGTAGTTTTGGAAATCCACCTCAATAAAGGAAATGGAAGTTAGTGAAGAACGTTGTCCATTTCTACCAAATGATGAGTAATAACGATAACTCGATTTCGATAGTTAGGTCATCATCAGCAGGGTTGCGGTGCCACCGCATTTCCGGTAGATCTACCGGTTATTCACTTTTTCTACCGGGCTACCGGTTGGAGGCTTGAATCTACCGGGATGTAGAGTTCTGAGAAAAATCCAAGGCAAAGCCTTTCACATAGATCAACGAGTGCACATTCTCTGTATTCTTTCTACCATGCACAGTACCTACATGGAAAAGTGGGCTTCCCTTCCTCCATGGTATGTCGGTACCTGCCTACCAGTTTCGTCCATATCTATTCTGTGGTCAACTTAGGCTTTTGATATTACTTCAATATGATGCACATTAGGTTTTTATAATTTATTAATTAGTATTACCTAGGTACATGAATTTTACTTGCTCAGTGCTCACATTCCCTCGTTGTTTACTGTGGTTACTTACTGTGCTTATTCGTCTAGTGTTTTATTCTCTTGCATAAGGATCAGCTTGGTCTCAATTTCCGTTCTTCAATATCAGTTCAACGCTACAGGTAACCTAGTTTCCCTTTCCCTTTAAATGTGATACCTACATTTGTTTGCATATCTGCTGGTTGCAGCTTGTTGTTACCTATTTAGGTATATAATAGGTACTTATTGCTTCCGATTCTTCCAAGGTAGTGGAAACGTTGGAAAGAACCTACCTACTTGTGGACACATAAATTCAAATGTTACCTACAAATTATACCTACTGAGTTCGGTTGTAACTGATGTGTTTCGTAAACCCAATATTATCCCCTGTCATTTCATCTAATTGATACTGAAGTGCCTACCTGCTACTACTTCTTTTATGGCTGATGAATTTAATTATGAAGTATTATGGATTTAGTCCATACTAAAAGGAAAAATAATACTGTGGATTCGACCCAGAAGATTTCATAGGTGACCGTATGAGAGTTTTAGCCTAGATTGGAACCATTGAGTAATATTGAATTCAATTAATAAAGTATTAGCTAAGTCATAGTTCGTTCAAAAAACTACCGGGAAATCTACCGAATTTTCCTAAATTGTATTACCGGGATCTACCGGTTTTTTTGACCAGATCTACCGAAATGCAGTGTTCGGCTGGCGGCTACACTGATCATCAGTGGCTAAAAATAACGTAAGAAATAATAATGTCTGCTGAAAAACAGAACCAAATACCCAACCCCCTGGTTGTGTCGTCGCAATATACCTAATCGTACACTTCATCCCAAAACATTTTTCCGTTTATCATTTCGTTTTTTGAATGAAGTGCACGTATAGGTAATATGACAGGAAAAAACGCTTTTTAAACCATGACAGCCATCTTTAATTCTGCCAACAACACAGCACTGTTCACTGTCTAATTGCAACATTAATAAATAGTTTTTTCTTAATTCTTCTTTCGTCATATTCAAGTGGGATGTCTGGGGTATCATCAAACACAATCTTCGTGAATGAAATCGTAAAGGAAACTTTTCTTACAGCACAGGGGTAGATGGTTCACAGTAAAAATTCAATAGGAAAATAGGAAAGGCTGTGCAGGGAGCTACCGTTTCGCGCAGAGTTCAGATACCCAAGTACATGGGTAATTAAAGTACTGTCTTCAAGTACTTGAGAAAATCTACTGGTATTTTACAGCAGCCGAGGAAAATCAGTAATAAGAATGATAACATTCTATATTTTTTTAACCTAGAATTCTATGGAGAATGATGGGGAGGAATTCGGTCCCCCGTCCACCCCACGATACTCCTAATGAGAGTGAGAGAGAGGGGGTGGAAGGGGTCCGTCATTCCTCCCCATCATTCTCTATAGTATTCTAGGTTAATGTAGAGAATATTCTGTTGTACTTGACGTACAAGTACTAAGTACAAGTACTTGTACTTGCCACCTGGACAAGTAAAAATCCTGATGTACTTGTACTAAGATTAATAAGTACCTACAAATACTTGTGTACTTGTACTTGGAAATTCAATTACAAGTATTTGTACTTACTAATTTTATTTCAAGTACAAGTACATTAGGTACTTGTAAATGTACTTGCGATTATTCAGGTATTGTAACTGTACTTCGTACTTTGTACTAGTAAGTACAATTTTCCCAACTCTGGTTATGCGGCGTTTCTCAGATAGAGCGTTCTCGTTTCCGGTACAAAAGAAAACAAAAGTAACTTTAATTACGATAAACGTTTTTGAAGGCTGAATTCAGCTTCTTTTACTTCTCTTGAAACGATCAGAGAAAACTTTCCTCCCAGCGAATTCCCGCTCCTATTAGAAGCTGGAGTGATTTATAAGGTTTTATATATACTGAATTGAGGGACAGCCGGATCCAGGAAGGATTGAAACTTCAAAAGCTTGAAAGGATTTGAAAACAAGAGGAAGAGGGTGGGAGAAATCGGGAAAAGTGTAGAAAGTGCTTCGCGGCAAAAGAGGGTTTGAGGGAGGCAAAAAATCGTTAAGTTGTCACTGAGCCTTTTTGAGGCGGGAGACGCGAGCTAACAGTGCTATTCCATTTAGCTCAACCCAAAACTAATACCGCGGATCAGGCTCATCTGCTTGCGGGGGCTCCCGTTCCCATAGACGGTTGAATTAAAACATTCACGGCTCAACGGTGTCGAGTTCCCCCTTCACTGCTCATGCTTTGAATACATTTATTTTTGCACGTGTGACTCGCAAATTGTAGCAATTGAATAAATGTAAATAATATCATTGTGGACGCAACTGGAGACAGGACAGAAATTGTGGCCACTGAGCCTTGGTTGTTACTTTTAAGGCTGCTATGTATTTTCGGAGAGGATTGCAGGAGCAACTAATTGTAGTCTAGGAGCCAAGGCCTAAAATAGGTACTGATTTAAGGAGAAGGTTTGAGATGATATTTTGAAAATATAGTCCATTCCTAGTAAACAAATCGTAGACTGCTACCTCGAGAGTGGTGAAATACGAAATGGTGGCCTCATACAGATGGCTTAATTTGCCCATCATAAAGTTTTTCTGTAATAATTCCTAAACCATTCATCAAACAGAAATTTTTATACGTAGCAAAGTTGTAGAGCAAAAAAATACAAAGCGATCCGATCCAAAAACTATGAATTGTGTCTTAAAATAAGCGAATTACAAACAATTGAAAGTCGGGCTAGTTTTGGGTCAGTCCTCCCTGGGGTACCCTCTTGGGTGAAATCCTGTCGAATCCAAAGATGTGAGAATAGAATGTACAAGAGTCCATAATACCTCCATTTATACCAATGTTCCAATGCTCTCATCTCACTTCACCCACTGCTGGATGATGCCTGGAGGTACCTACTTATTGCTAGTTTTATGAAGATTGAACTTCACTTTGATCAAGGTTAGGTAAACCATACAACAAAAAATTACTCTTATGATTTCCCTCGAATAAAGACCCCAAAAGTAAATGATCTTTAATGATCCTGAACATTATTTCTTTCTCATTCGTGCTCCCTAAGTAGTAAATAGTGATTTATGTAACCAAATACGCTCACAGTTGAGCTCACCCGCACTTTTCCAAATGAACAAATAAAAATAATCTTATGTGGACTACTGTCTTTCACTACATGTACTAGTACATCCTTTACTAGGTAGGTAGGTATACATCCCAAAGATCTGCGTTTTGTTTATGTTGAACGTATGGAAGAGTGAATAAAATGATTATTATTGAATTATGAGGTCGTATAAGGCTGTCTTTGTTCTTCACATTCAGATGAAGAGGGAACACTATCAGGACGTACACTAGGCAGTATAATACACCAACCACGTCAACGGATATGAAACAATATTGTTACCCGTATCATTGTTTACCGTCTTGACTTTTGCCGCGCACTCAATTTTCATTTACTTTTCATTATTGCGACACCTCGGAGGGCTTTAAACGTTAGAAATGAACGGCAGTCAAACGGGATTGCTTAACCGTTTTGTTCTGTAGTGGAAGGGAATGGGGATATATTCCCAGACAGAGTCAACTCGGGATTGATAAAAACCTTTCCTTACGGGACACTTCCGACTCCGGTTCCTTTTATAAGGAAAGATTTACGGGGAACGCGGGAAAGACTGGGGACGCCGAGGGAATTTTCCCCTCAGGAGACGCCGGGGGTGGAAGGGGGCGAATCGTCTACTGTTATGACCCGCCGATTGTGCTGGGGCAAGTATTCTCCAAGCGAAGATTAAAGGAACAAGGAGACTTTCTTGTCCTCTTTAAGGTTTTCTGCGCCGAGGCTGAAGCTCACAATGGCCCCGGGCTCAGGGAAAGTGATGGCTCTCATATATGGCGTTTGATGAAAGCGAGAAGGTTGCAAGACTTGAATCTTGTGCCCATGATAATGACATGGTAGAGAGAAAATGATAGGGTCAACAATCGTATTCCTTATACGTAATAACTCTGTTTATAACTGAATGCAAACTTAATAATAAACAATGATCACGATGAAATATTTATATTAATAAAATTGAGATTCCGTTAAACTGTTTGCAGATTGAAATAATTGCATTGAATATTCATTTCGTGTTTGTTGTGCTGTGCTGTGACACGATATTATCTAGAATGTTACATGGAACATGTTTTAGCCAGACTGAAGAGATCGCAAAACAGGGTTACGAAAATCAGAAAGGCAGTCTTTTTGAAATGTGAAATTTTGAGCCAATCAGGTATACCTACCTATAGCTTACCTTAAGTCGCCCTCACATCATGTCTATGAATCGCGCTGAGCGCTGAATTCCCTTATCAATGCACTTAGGGGCCCACTCAGACTCAATTCCCGACCATGAATTCCGCCCTAAAAAGTTCAGATGATCGACTCACTCTCTAACGTCGTAATTTGGAGTCAAAATATTTCAATCATACGTAGCCACGGCACCTTGTGTTACAGCTGGTAAAAGACAATACACTATGTTGAATTGAAGTTGGATCCGACAGTAAATGTTATCCAACCAGACCAATTTTATCCCTCCACCGAATCCGCATCCAAATGAATCGTCCTCCATTCTGCCCGCCACACAATTCACTTGTACTCCACTCTCCACGATTTCCTAATACCACTCTACCAGTCTTTTCGTATTTTACGGGTTTTTTTTTCTTCAAATTTTATTCACCCTCCATAAAACGGAAGGCGCTGAGGACTGGCTGGCTCCCGCATCAAGTGTCGCTACGTCCTGGTCTGTCGACCCAGGCGATGTAAGCTGCGAGTATTATGGGGTAGATGCGACTGCTATCAAATACCCATCATTGCACCGCAGTAAAATCCCCCTTCGCCTTCGGACAAGTTCCCCCGGTTAGTAAGTTTTCCCTTCAAAGATTAAAGTTTTATTGCTTTGCTTCCTTCGAGTTAGCCGTTGGAAGAACGAATAACTCGTTTTACGATTGATTACAACTTGTTTAGAGGGTTCGGGAAGTAAAATTTGTTTTTCAGCGAAAGGTTTTGTTACCTGTCCATCTTGAATTGGATATTGATATTAGAACGTTGAAGAATTTTATTACCACTTGAATTTATGTCAATTTTTGATGATTTTTTTTTGTCTGAAGTGCATCTTCAATATCAGTTGAAACAAAAATAATGAATGGTAAAAAAGCATCACATATTTGACTGATGTGCGTCTTGGATGGTGGTGCGATGTAGGGTTAGCGGAGCACAAAATACTAATTCTAACTCTAGGTAACTGAAATAATTGAGGAGCTGACATGGGAATGCACTCAAGTCCAAAAATCAAATTTAACAGGAACTCCCTCGGAACTCCGATAAGATTTGTTGGACATAATCTCTTCTCCAAGCGAAGGTATCAGGACTTGGTCACGGTGCGATCTAATATTTACGGGAGGATATAAGGCTTTTCCTACACCGTTAACGAGACTGTTTACTTGCATTTCGACGAAAAAAACTTTTTTGTGGATTTTTGGACTAAGTGCATTCCCATGTCAGCTCCTCAATTATATGTATTTGTTTACTTTGTTTCCTACAAAAAACCATCGGTAATAAGGAATAAGAAATAGACTTCTCCCCCATAATAATGTAACTCTATTGAGAAATAATGAGTATGTTAATGAGCAAGGAAGCTAACTGTGATTTGTTAGGAAGACACATGAAGCTTATTTGAATGATGTGTATGTATTAAAGCCAATGTGTTAAATTAGGCATTATTATAATGACTATTAGGCATTGTATATAATGCGTAAAACGGCCAGTGAATGAGACTAATTGGAGGTGTTTCATACTTTGACTTAACATTCTCATTCATTTGACTAAAGTATTTTGGTCAATGTGTGAAATGTCGCTCCACTTTCCTCATGAACTCGCCAAAACTAGTTATAACTAGTCACAACAAGATAATAATCTACATGTCCAACTAATTTGAATTTTTACTATGGGATTGACTACTTGCTATATGTGTTCTTGAGATGCGAGCGTAGAGAGCATTTAGCCCACAGATCTAAGCAAAAAACTTATGTGTGTAAAATCTTTATGAGTGTTTGTTGACAAACAAACGCTAAGCTATATAGGAATAAAATTGGGAAAACGAGAAAGAAACCATTTCTATAATTTCATTTCATACATTTCCCAAATTATCTTAGGCACTATACACAATGCCTAGTCAGTGTGTTTGGAAAATAAAATAATCATAAACATTGACTAAAACAGCAGTCGTTATATATATATATATATATATATATATATACCGGGTGGTCCTTAATGAACGTACCACCCTTTTAATTTCGTTGGTTGTGGAGAAATCAAAAAACTTGTCGAAGTAACCTCCCCTTATTTTTTTGCAAAGAATTCGAAAATTGCAGTTTGAAGCGTCGCGCATGCGCGCAAATGCGCGCTGCGCGCACCAACTTTGTTTTTTCAAATGGAACCCCCCCATTTTTATTGCAGATTCGCATTCTACATCAAATTTCATGAACATTTTACTTCGACAACTTTTTTTTTCCACTGCGCGAAACGGGCGCCAGGAGCGTTCAAAGTTGCTAAAGTCATCAAAATTGCGCAAAACATGGATTATGGTAAACCCCAAGTGTGGCACATGACTTTACTTTGTTTTTCAGCGCTGATTCACGTGGTGCTGTCAGTATTTAGATTTAGCTCAGTTTTTTCGATTTTATAAGCTTAATCTACGTCTTTTGGTGAAATATTACAGTTTTTCCGAAGTATCAACTTTGGCAGTAGATTTATTTTCCCTCGCCCTTTCGCAACCTGGGTTTGGGACCGGCTAAGGCGGCCTTAAAAATAAATTACGTGGTGTTTTTTTATTGAACTTGATGAATCCGAAATAACAGCCGGAAACATGGTCGTTTTTTTAAGAAAAAAGTGGCTTGGTTCCTGCACCCAGAAGGATACTCTG
Organism: Adelphocoris suturalis; assembly: GCA_030762985.1. Lineage (NCBI taxonomy): Eukaryota > Metazoa > Arthropoda > Insecta > Hemiptera > Miridae > Adelphocoris > Adelphocoris suturalis. The sequence continues at coordinate 92,561,598 of CM061043.1, forward strand.
AGAAATCATGAATGTTATGGTACCAAAAGCGTTTGAATACGATTGAATCACAAGAGGTAAACAACTCGGATTTCTCGATTCTCGGACTGCTTATCTGCTGCACTTTGTGACGAGACGTCACTAACCGCTCACGTTACGACTTCAACTCCAAGTTGATCTGTACCCGTTATCATATTTATTTTGTCTTTAATCGTGAGAAGCAACTGATCCGGTTAATAGTCTCACTGTGAACGTTCTTGAGTGCGTATCATGCCGCGTTTTACCCAAAACGAACTGACCGAGATGGTGCGGTTGTACTACACGCACGACGGAAATGCTCGAAAAACTGCAGCCGCTTGTCAGCAAGTGTTTAATCGGCTGGTTCACCACCAGGCGATATTACGAACGGTTCGCCGTTTTGTTCGCACGGGCAGAGTTGACGTTCCTCGTCCACCCGGAAGACCTTCCGCTGTACGCTCCTTCAACTTTGATTTGGACGTGTTGCTGTATCAACGGGAAAATCCTCACTCTTCCGAACGTCAGACGGCTCGAGTAGTTGGTTGCAGCAAAACCACAGTTCATCGGGTCCTTCACACCTATGGCATGAGGCCATTTAGGTCTCATGTCGTTCATGGCCAGCGTGAAGGGGATAAGGAAAGGCGGCTGCTTTTCCTCGCACACATGGAGGCGCTCCGCGAACAGGTCCCACACTTGGCCACCGCTCTTTTGTGGACCGACGAGTCCACATTTACAAACAATGGACTCTTCAATCGTTGGAATTTTCGAACGTGGGCTGACGAGAATCCACGATTATCGTATTCCACCAGACACCAGGTGCGTTTCACGGTAAATGTATGGTGTGGGTTGGTCGGCAACCACCTCATTGGGCCACATTTCTTGACCGGTGGTAGCCTCAACGGGGAGAGATACCTTCAGTTTCTCCAGGAGGTTCTGCCTGAATTGTTGGAGGACGTCCCTCTCGCCACCAGGCAGGCAATGTGGTTCCAACATGATGGTTGTCCTGCCCACAACGCACGGGCTGTTACACGCCATTTGGATGCCCGATTCCGTTCTCGGTGGATTGGCAATCGGAGCCTGATTTCTTGGCCACCCCGTTCTCCGGACTTGACTCCACTAGATTATTTTTTATGGGGTTACCTGAAGAACAAGGTCTACGACGCCTCCCTCCCTCCTATCGCAAGTGCTGCCGAATTGCAACAGCGGATCATCGACGCCTGCGATTCGGTATCTCCGGCATCTACGTTCGAGGCAGTCACCACCGAATGGGAACGTCGAGCTGCCGCCTGTTTGGAGGACGACGGCGGTCCATTTGAACGACTACTGTGAACGATTTATTTTCTTAATTTTTTTTCTTTTATTCTTTTTTAAAAAAGAAGGAATTGTTTTTGTTGTATTTTAGCAGAAAAATTATCGAGGAGTGTGATTTATTTTTAAGCCCGCCTTAGCCGGTCCCAAGCCCGGGTTGCGAAAGGGCGAGGGAAAATAAATCTACTGCCAAAGTTGATAATTCGGAAAAACTGTAATATTTCACCAAAAGACGTAGATTAAGCTTATAAAATCGAAAAAAACTGAGCTAAATCTAAAAACTGACAGCACCACGTGAATCAGCGCTGAAAAACAATGTAAAGTCATGTGCCACACTTGGGGTTTACCATAATCCATGTTTTGCGCAATTTTGATGACTTTAGCAACTTTGAACGCTCCTGGCGCCCGTTTCGCGCAGTGGAAAAAAAAAGTTGTCGAAGTAAAATGTTCATGAAATTTGATGTAGAATGCGAATCTGCAATAAAAATGGGGGGGTTCCATTTGAAAAAACAAAGTTGGTGCGCGCAGCGCGCATTTGCGCGCATGCGCGACGCTTCAAACTGCAATTTTCGAATTCTTTGCAAAAAAATAAGGGGAGGTTACTTCGACAAGTTTTTTGATTTCTCCACAACCAACGAAATTGAAAGGGTGGTACGTTCATTAAGGACCACCCTGTATATATATATATATATATATATATATATATATATATATATATATATACATATATGTATATATATATGTATATATATATATATATATATATAACCGCATGAAATGGCTCTACAAGAGCATATAAATATTCAAACAATTTTTAAGGAAAAACAACAATTGACAACATGAAACTAATTTTTATATTTCGGCTTATGCCCTTTTCAAACTACGAGAAAAGAATTTTGATTTTTGTTAATTGGTGAGAAAATCTTGCCATGGAGAAGCGTGGTTGCCCAGTTAGCGTCTGATGTTCAACCCTGGAGGATCATACGCGCCCAAAACATTCGAGTGAGCTCTCTCTGAATGAAGCAGCATTAATTTATTTTCTGTGGGCCCCATTTTTTTCAATACCTTCATACCATAGCAATCATCAAATTAATGTAGCATCATGCGACGAAGCATGGCGGCTTACTGGCAAATCTTCTTTTTTCATTACTACCGATGCTCTATGGTTATTAACCCTCAAAAGCGGAGACAGCACTTAATTCTCCAGCATGGTGCACAGAGATACTGAATTCGATACTTCATGACTGTCTGACTTTCTCAACTCTGTATGTAACTAGTGAATAATAATTAGGTATTGATACTATAATACTACTTAATAGGTATAAATAGGTACTATGTATGAAATGATGTATTAAAGAGGCAGTGTATCGTGTTCTATCTTAGTACGCTATACTGGGAGAGTATACAAGAGGGCTATCCTCCTATCATTTCGGCCAACGTTTCACTCCTTAGAGAAAGCGAACGAATTACCGTATAGCGATCCGGGATGTTTTATTCAATTCGTTGGGATGATGTCAATCAATAAAAAAAAAAAAAAAAATTGATTCTTTTAATATGTCAGCCCTTAAGTTGATCCTAGACCCTTTAGGGTTGATAGCAATTGATGCCAAGCTTTTAGAACGAACTAGACCCCTAGGGGATTTTTACTCATGTTTCATTAACTTTAGTCCAGTAGTTTTGGATAAAAGCGTTCGGCAGACGGACGGTTTTTTTAAATTCGAGTTTTGGATTCTACGCATCTTGAAAAGTACATAAACCAACAATTCTTGAGGGGGCTTGCAGTTTTTTCCTTGGTCGATTAGGAAGGTTCTTCATTGATAATATTTGACCCAAAATTTAATTGTTCATAATTGCTTTTATAATATTATGTTAACCATTTTAAAATCGAATGAAACAAGTCTCCAAAAATTGTGGAAATCGTCTGAGTGCTATCACTATGTTTCCCGGAAGAACCAAAGCAAGATGGCGGTCGTACACGTGTGGTAATAACGCCGTTTCCCAGGAATCAGGTGAAACAAAACGATAGGAATTCAACCCCCGTACGTTTTAACCCTCCGACCCAACTTCCTGGTTTCCACTAATGAATTACACTGCGCGAATAATAAATACGACTCCCTTTCCTTTGCACAGGTCAGAAAATGCCGCCACGGGGATAATAAAAGGAGATCTGGGGACGGGCCTGATGATTGCACATCTTCAGCTACGAAACGTGCTAATGAAAATTTCTTCATTTCTCTCACTAATTCAGGAAGCAGGTGGGAACAGGGAAGTGATATTAATAGGGGATTCTGAAGGGGAAGGAGGTGACCGACGGCATTTTCAGGGGTGTGACGACCAACCACCATGGGGATGACAATTATGGTGCTTGAAGGCCAATTCAAACCGAATGTCTTAATTGGTGACCACCTTTATAATATATCGCCCTTTATATTAATTACGGTTAGTTAACTGCTATCTTGATAAGAGGGAAGCCCGTGCCAATTGTTATAAACGTACACATGGGAACAACCCCAAGCGGTTTTGAACTCCGCTACGCGATGAACCATTCACATCCCAAAACGTACCAGCTATGAGGGCCACTTTCACCGCTTGAGTTAATCGAGAATTAGCGTTAACGCGGCATTATGTTTGACCTTAAACAGACATTATAAAGCCATTTTTCTTTCACCGATTTTTTTCTTTCACGTAGTCGTTGGTTAAGTCGTCCGTCAAAACTTTACGATAGGACTACCAAAGCTGATTAGCAAATTGCCCGACCCTCAAAGAATTAAGATATTAACGGATGGTTAGCATTATGTTGTTAGTGTGCGAAGGTTTCTTTTTCCACATTTTAATCCCCGAATGTAGGTATAGTTATGCAAATGCGAAGGATTCTTTGGAAACAGTTCCGCGAAGGTTTTTACGCTTTGCTTTCTTCAAAAAGGAGGTGGGAAGATTTTCATTATAGTAAGGCATTGATGACGAGTGGCTTATCTATTAACATGTATCATATTTTAGCCCTGGGGTCCTAGCAATTTTTGCGAGTCAATTTTGCGAGTCATTTTTTTTCCGCGCACGAAACATATAGTGTTACAGTGATTTCCGCCTACAACCGAGTCGTTGCTAGGGAAATGGTACTTCGTCGTTTTTCATCCCACAAAATTCGTTGACCATTCGTTCGAAAGCTCTCGATTTATCCAACAATATTATGTTAACTACGGCGAAGTGCGTCAACGAATTTTGTGGGATGAAAAACGACGAAGTACCATTTCCCTAGCAACGACTCGGTTGTAGGCGGAAATCACTGTAACACTATATGTTTCGTGCGCGGAAAAAAATTGACTCGCAAAATTGACTCGCAAAAATTGCTAGGACCCCAGGGCTAAAACATGATACATGTTAATAAATGAATTGAAAACAATGCTTCCGCTATAGATAGACTCGGAAGCAACACAGCCAGACGTAGTAGGTAGTAATAAAAGCTTGCAATCGGCCGGCTATTCAGAATTACTTTCTTTTGACATGGATATGTCTCATGGCTTGAGGTCAATCCAATTTTTCCGTAATAAAATAATGTAACATTACAAAAAATGTACAACCGATAAACCAATAGGGGCTACTAGGTAGCTAGAAACGAGGTTGTTCTGTTGTCACCAGGACCCTGTTGCACAACAGTCCCAACTGTTGAACAATGGTCTACAAATTATTTATCAGCGTTGATTGAAATATTAGTGAACAGCAATAATATTTCTACAACAAACAAATGTTCTCCAGTAAATGTTATATTAGTGTAATATTTCTTCGTTCAAAACTTAGTTGATTCGAGACTTGCAAGATGTTGGAAGAAATGGTGTTCGATTCGGAGGCTTATGAAGAGGATACTTTTCAAACAAACCATGGCTGTTGACGAAAGTCTTTCAACCCAGGATACAATTCAATTTTTCAAGCGGTTTTGAGTATAAAGAGAGGTTCAGAATGTCTCCTGCCAAAGAGAAGTGGATTGTGGAAGAATTGGGTTCTCTTCCCATTCATTGAACTAGAAATAGTGGTTCACTGGTGTGAACAAGTTGGTGTGCATTGAATTGCACGGGTTGTGGGGTGGAGGACTGTACCATACCATTGGTTATATGCACAGTAGGTATGCTGTCTTATTAAAAGGTTTGTGACAGTAGTCTGCGTCCGACTGTTTCCCCGCGTGGTAAGTTGGCCACGAAATATTTAAGAAGAGGTAGCAAACGTCTATCGTATTGCTGGGTTTCTTGGGGTCACGGAAGTTCAGTGATCAACATTTACACTTCCAAACGTTATGAAGATGCTTTCGTCAATCTCACGGAAATCATTCATTAAATTAACTGCGTGTTTGTTAGTGGCCCAACAAACAATAAAATAAACAAACAAATTGCGAGTTTTTGAAGTAATACGAAATGGCCTAGCAGTGTAGGTACATGATATGAGTGAGATTCGTAACAGCCGCCCACATGAGCCAATGGAGCGTCGAGTGTTTCCAAATTATGTGATACTTTGGGATTCAGACTACTGATTAAATATTAGTTTAAAACCACCCCTTCATAGTGTTCTCAGTGACGATGAAAGAAAAAACATCGTCAGGCTCAAAGTACGAGACGTACAGTATGTAGAATGCACACTTCCCTCTTCTCTTTTTAAAAAGATGAGCCCCGTATTTATATAACCTTACGCTTCATATCATAACACACTTTTCTCTACAATTTTTTGCTTCTGCCTACACCATGAAGGACAGCTGGCTAATACTTTTGGCACCAAGACTTGTAAAATTCGTCGAATAATATTAGCGACTTGTGAACCGTTGTGCAACAGAAAATATTAGTAAGTGTAATATAATAACTTGCAGACTAGTAAAATTTACATACAGTACTAAGGTATTGTGTAACAGGGCCAGGTTGTAAGTAGATAGTGTAAACACGAGGTTCAGTGTCAGTTATAAGACATCCATGTACCGATGTATCTGCATACAATGTAGTTACTCGTTTGCGCAGGTGTTTAGTTTATCATTTTAAGTCGTTTGAGCGAAAACACGAACTACTTAGAATTCAGTGGTGAAGTCCGTTTTCCATTTCGAAACAAAGCTCAATAAAAGCGCATGTGATAAGAATTCAAATGCATTATCTATTTTTTGTCCACCTAGATCGGTCTTTCATCCCACTGCGCAACGGTGAAGCCTCCCACGATTCAAATTTTTAGTACAACCTCCCTTGGTTCATCGCTCAATCATTTTCCTAAGATGATCATCAGATTTTGTAACGGGATTACCTCCAGGACTTCCGATTTCTCCCCTGTAAGACCCATCTCCCCGAGAGGGTGAGTGGAGATCGAAAAGGGTTGGAAGGCCTCCGGAAGGGAAACCGGAAGTAACCGGGAACGAAGGAGACGGGTGGTGCCCCTGGCGGAGAAACCCTCAACCGAACCCGGGAGGGCCGGGTCCGCGACGGCTGCCAGTAGACTCGGGTGTTTGGTCGAGCAGCCGTCTGCCCTACGGAGTTGAACCAAGTTTCTCTCCCTCTATCGGACACGTCCGGACACGACACATCGCGTGTCCCACTTTCCGACTTATTTATCAGGTAAGCGCGTTTTAAAAATCAGGAAATATATCACGTATTTTATGCTTTCTTTACAACCCAATCGACCAATGAAAAGTTATGACGTGACAAAAAATGTTCTTGGATCCTTCAGTGTAACGTGGGATTATACAAATTCTGAGTTGGTATTTTTACAAAACAGAGAAGTGTCTGTTTATCTTACGAGTCTGTCTATGTTTGTTTATGCAGAAAATTCTGTACCAACATGGAATAATTCCAATTGAGAGTTGTCCAATGCTGTCCAATAGAGAGTTGGTATTTTTAAAATCGTAAGTAAAGCACTGCAAAAAATAAGCTCACAAGGTCAGGGTTAATTTTAGTTATTTGTTAGGATTTAGGATCAAACGTCCGCCGCATAAATATTATGTCGAAAAATTCTAATGTCATTCCATAGAAAGAAACGAATATTGTCCAGCTCCACCTCGTACTACTTTGCAGAAATATGACAATCACGTTCAAAACATGAAAACAAAATGACGCTCAAAACAGCATATAGACAATAATGAACAGGAATACGTTCATTGAATACATGTGAGGAATGTGGCGTAGGGCATCGTACCTTTGTTTTTCTTTCCGAGCGAACCATATTGGAGGGATGTTATGGATTGTCCAGCCAAATAGGCCGGAACTCAATCAAGAAGAGTATCATCGCTTGTCACGTCTACCGAGCTCAAGACAAAATCAACATAGATCCAGATAGATTATACATACTATCTATACTATAGGTTATACCAATTTTTGTGAGTTATTCCTCAAAATAATGAGAAAGAATGACATCTGTTACGTCTTACTCCGTAATTTTAATCTAAAGTGATTGACCAATAACAGTCAAAACTTGGAAATAAAAGTACGAGATTCAAAATATCTCCTTGGTGACTGATAAGAATGTGTAAACAGAACTTATGAAGAGAATGTAGTGTAAAGACTCATCAATGTGTTTTACTTTCCACACACACACTAAGGTGAATGGGAAAGTTATGCAATTTTCAACGAAATGGGCGTGAACTTTATCAAAACCCATATCACCGTGTGTTCTTCCTATACATTCGTACTTATACATTAAGTTGGTAGTATGCGAGTAAAATCCGGTGATACATCACGTTCGATTTCCAGGTATTTTCTTTCCTAGCAAATTAAGTTCAATGAAATGCTATGATGTGAAAAACCCTTGTGATACTTTCTTAGTAGTTTAACCTTGACTCAAAACCCTACTGACCACACGTACTTAGGGATTGGAAAAATGTGCTATTTAGTACTTTCGTCAATTTGTTAGAAACTGGATAAGGTTGTTGTGGCTTCCAAGAATTATTCCTAGAGAAGCAAATTATGGCGACAAAATCTGTTTTCAGGATATCCAAGGGATGATAAAATGAAAATAGTAGAAATACACTGCCAAGGAAATGGCACATGAGCTTCCTCGTGACCTTCACAGTACGTCACCATTAAATTCCAGAAAACTAGAAACGACCGGTTCTGGCATCAGGGAATTAATAAGGTGGGAAATTGGAAACTGAATGGTACATATAATAAATGAAATTAATAAGGAAAATTTTGATTTTAATATGGGACCATCCAGGATGTAGTCCGCATGTTCCCTGAAAATTTCGTCTAAATCGGATCAAAACTGAAGGAATTGATTTAGAGGATTTCATTAATATTTTGATCTAAATTCGTGATTAAAACATCCTTGGGGATATTTTTTGGCAACTTTCAGCATGATGGACCACCCGATTTGTTCATTTTCCAAACTTACCCTGTGTTGCTGGCCCACCCTGCTACCGCGCCGTTCATCCCCTAGAGCGCATTCAGAGCGTTCGGGCGTTCGTAACAAGAGCATACCGCTAATGCAATTATGATGATTGTCTTATGAGACCTCAAGGGACCTTACCCACATCATCCCTGAAAATCTGACCGAAATCCGTTCAACATTGACCGAGTTATGACCGTCACAAGGAATTCACGTTAGCGCCTGCGCAGAAGCTAGCGTTGATTCGATCATGATGAACTTGATAGGGGACCATCTAGAGCTTAACCCGCACGATCCCTGAAAATTTGATTAGAATCGGATCAAAATTGTGGAAGTTATGGCTGTTACAAGGAAATGTGGACGGACAGACATACAGACAGACACGGAACCAAATTTGTTCAGGAGGCTCTGAAACGCAAAATGCGAGTGGAAATTTTGATTTTGGAGCAAAAATTTTTTTTTCATTTCGAAAGTGAAAACAATGCTTCCGCTGCCTTGCAGTCTCGGAAGCAAAAACGAAGTTTTAGTGGTTATGTGGTGTATTTGTCTAACTAACTTAATCGAATTTGAAACAATTTTCTCGAGTTACTATTCAGGTCGATGCAAACGGTATATTTAGTATACTTTCTGTTACCATCATTATGTTTTAGGCGCATTGATTACCAAATAACGATCAAAACGTTCGTTGAGGGTAATAATCAAGAGAACGCAAAATGACGGTCATGGTTTTGGACAGGATTACACCCGTAGCTATAATGTAAACTGAATCGATATATTTTTCAATAATTGTTTGGTGCAAGAACGGAATTTTTATCTCAATCCTTACAGACTATATATATATATATATATATATATATATATATATATATATATATATATTATAAAATTCGTTGATTCAAAAAAGATTGTGGATTGTTAGGTTTTTTTGCAGTTTTATAGATTTTTTGTAGCAAATATTAATGAAATTTAAGTACGTTTTTCAGCATAATTTTGTGCAACAAATTTTTCGTCCTAGTTAATCGTTGATAATTTTGTTTTGACTGAAACTCTCTCAAAAATTATAAATTTAACGATTTTTAGCCATTTTTAGTTATTTTGTGAGTACATTTTTTAAATGGAGTAAAATGCCGCCAACCGCATATTTTTATCTCAATCCGTACTCGAGATATGATTTTTTAAAGGTTTTTTCAGGAATACCGTGTTTTTTCATTTTAAACTCGGATTTCACCACTTTGCCTCATTTAATTTTAACTTTCAACCTCATTTTCGGTATCAGCATTAAATTTCCTATAAGAATAGTGTACTTGGGTTCTTAAAAAGTGCCATTAGAAGACCTTCAAAATCAGCTCAAACATATACAATTTTGAAAAAATAAAATTTCTGAAAATCTTTGACTTTACTACTCTTTTAAAACGAATCCTGGAAACTGGAAAATCTCATGAAAACTGCTTCATCTAATATGCTTTGGAACGGTATTATCGATTTTACTTTTATTTTGTTATTTAGGGGAGAAAATAATGTTTTAATGTTAAAAAATGTGGGTTTTTCAATGAAATTGTTGGTTTTCTCGAAAGATGACCCTCCATGAACCAACCGATGTATTTTTTCTCGCTGGATCAAATGGAAACTCTTGCAGATCTCTCAACTACGTTATAATCGAGTTTTACACTTTAATTAACTAGTTTTACCCCATAACACACATACATTTAATCGTAACAAACAAACTAAACATTTGCGATTTTAAGTGTAAAACTTGGTTATGACGGAGTTGGAGAGATCTATAAAATAATGTTACCATTCGATACAGCGTGAAAAAATACATAGAAACCGACCCCATACTCGTAGGTTCATGGAGGGTCATCTTTCGAGAAAACCAACAATTTCATTGAAAACCCCACATTTTAACACAGAATGTGTTTTAGCCATGGACTAACTAGCCGAAAATGGAACGCGGGATGGGAACGAAATGTGTGACGGTAGGGAAATGGAACTTCCGTAATTTTAATCGCACAGAAATCGTTCACCATTCGTTGGAAAGCTCCTGATTTATCCAACCATATTATGTTAACTACTGCGAAGTGCGTGGCCATCAACCTGAGTTATAAGCATGGTTATTTGAATCAATTGTTTACACACAGATGATCATTCTCAATAATTGATATTGTCAACATGATTGCAACCGCTTGTAAATTTTCTTATGATTTTCACGTACAACCGAGCCGTTGGTAGGGAAATGGAACTTCCGCAATTTTAATCGCACAGAAATCGTTCACCATTCGTTGGAAAGCTCCTGATTTATCCAACCATATTATGTTAACTACTGTGAAGTGCGTGGCCATCAACCTGAGTTATGAGCATGAATAGTAAATGAATAGTAAACAATGACGCTTGTTTGGTTGTCACTTGGTTGCGCGACAACGCAAACACATTCTGTGTTTCAATAATTTCGTCCGAAGTATGTAAATACAGGTAACCGGGGGTCCAGGGGGCTTGCCCCCTGGCGAGGCGCGGAGCGCCGAGTTTTAACATTAAAACATAATTTTCTCCACTAAATAACAAAATAAAAGTAAACTTGATTATACCGTTGGAAAGAGTATTAGACGAAGCAGTTTTCATGAGATTTGCCAGTTTCCAGGATTCGTTTTGGAAGAGTAGTAAAGTTTTAGAGATTTTCAGAAATATTCTTTTTTCAAAATTGTCAATGTTTGAGCTGATGTGAGGGCCTTGGGATGGTACTTTTTAAGAACCCAAGTACACTATTCTTATAGTAAATTTAATGCTGATTCCAAAAATGTTAAAATTAAATGAAGTAAAGTGGAGAAATTTGAGTTTAAAGGAAAAAAACACGGTTTTCCTGAAAAAACCTTTAAAAAATCATATCTCGAGAACGGATTGAGATAAAAATATGCAGTTGGCGGCATTTTACTCCATTTTTGATGTAGTTTCACCCAAATTTTTTTTGCATCTGCGAGGGAATCACCCTGTATATATATATATATATATATATATATATATATATATATATATATATATATATATATATATATATATACGAAAAAACCTTAAACTCTAGGATTCGTTTCAGAATGCCTCAAAACGGATTTAAATGAAGAAATTTTTCAAAAATTTTTATTTTAAAATTTTCTGAGCCATTGCAATAGCTTCATTTTTTACGACAATCGCTAAAAGTATGTTAACGAGTGGGTGTTGTTTGAGGAGATGAAATCCGGGTCCTCAATGACCTCTAACAGAGTTTGCATCTCGGTCTTTGGCATGGGTGAAGACCTCGTTGTTGCGGATTCTCACGCTGAACAGCTGGATGCCGATGCGGCAGTATTTCACCAAGGTTCTTTCCCTGCTGACCTACCGACAGGTAGAAACAAACATACCCGGTGAGAAACATCTCATCGCCCCGCCAATATGCTAACAGCATTAAATATGACCCTGGTTCACCTCTCAGATTGGGCAAATCAAAATGAAATGGTGATCAACACCCTCAAAACAGAGTTTCAGCTCTCCAATCTCTCCACGAAAATCATTCTGTCGCATTGTCTCTGGATGGGGTTGCTTTAAGGAAGACAACGTGTGCTACTTACCTTGGTATGAGGCTGGACTCTCGCTTGTCTTGGAAGGTCCTAGCAGAGAAAAATGAGATAAGGGAACAAAGAAGTTGGGCCTCTGAAAAGATTAATAGGAACGAAATGGGGAGCCACCCAGGATGTGCTGACGTTAGCTTGCAAGACCTATGTGAGACCAGCAATGGAGTACGGGAATAAGTTACTGATTACTGCAAGTAATCTTGACGTGACTCAGAACAATACTCTGAGAGTTATCACCGGAGGTGCCTGTCCCGAACCTATTGCAGCAATGAAACTCTAAACTGGAATAGAGTATCAAAAATTCAGGCGAGAATCAGCAGCCCTGGCATAAGGTGAACGTCTCAAGCAAACCCATGTTGCTCATTGGGGAACTTATGCTCCCGCATCCACATCCCGCATGCTCCCGCACCGAGCACTCAAATTACTCAATTACTCAAATTCCCCCAAAGTAGACTCTTTGAGGAGTGCCTACCACCTCACCCAACCACTACACAACCCTGAAAGTTTCCCATCATCTGTTGCTCTGGCTCCCATCAAATTGCCAGCTACTGAGTCACCCTAACATCTCCCTCTGTAGTTCTATAGAACTACAGACTGTTGTGCTGAATACCATACACACCCTTTTTTCAGAAGCTGAGTGGCTGCAAATATACACTGATGAATCAGCCATTGCAGCCAGAGGAAATGGAGGTGCAGGGGTGTTTTCAGTTATAAGAGAAATTGCGGTACCTGTTGGTCGCTTAGCAAGCAATTTTGACGGGAAGATCCGGGCGGTGGTGCTTGCCCTAGATGTGCTCCTGTCCATTGAATTCTCAAGAGCGGTTGTTCTTTGCGACTCCCAAGATGAGGGAAGAAAGCTTTTGGGACGGCTGCTTGGTGGTGGGGCTGTGGCTCTGCAATGAATCCCTTCTCATGTAGGCATTTGGGGAATGAGAGGGCAGATGCCCTGGCCAAGGAGGGCTCCCAAATGCCCATGCCTGACAAGCCAATTAGTTTTGCTGTGGCGAAGACATTAAATGGGGCAGCGCTGGATGATAGGCTGTAGCTGGGCCGCTCTCCTCATCACTTCTGATCGCGTCCCCACAAATCTTCCTCGCTACGAGTCAGGCGCAGAATTTAGATCTGTCACTGGCCATGATTACTTGATCTTCACCGACTTTGACTCAAGGATGATCCATGCTGCACATTATGCAGGGTTCATCAGCGATGACAAGCAGTCATCTTTTTGACTTTCTTCGACTTGAGGATATTAGGTCTCAAGTTTTAAATGACGAGACCAAGTGGTCAAAAACATCAAAATTATATTGGGCTGCAATGAACTTCATGGCTGAAGAGCCTTAATTCATAGGCGTAAGGAATTAAAAAAAAAATTCTTCGATGAAATCCAACAGTTTTAGAATCTTATAAATTATAAAGAAGGTAGGAACAATGTATAATCAATAGTATATTGATGGTAAAAATTGTTGTTCTGATCCTTAAGAAATCGCTGAACTATTTACTCAGAATTTTTCTATGGTTTTCGAACGAGATGTATCCTTCTACCCAATATTTTCCGTCCTCTGTGCCAGATGTATTAAGGGTAGCCTCTGTGCATGAGCAAACGTTAAATCTTCGTAAAAGGCGTCACTGTTACACATTTCATCCGATTCGGCGGGATTTAGGGATTTTTCGGCTTGGGATCAAGACTATCTTCTATGAATTTCATTATTCCCCGAAATAAACAGTTTATTTTCTTAGCATTTACTATGACCATGCTGTGCGATGTAAATTTTCGGGTGCGCTTTTTCCTACACCCTAATAAACTCTCACATATATGTCTGCATATAGTAAGTACCTACTCTCCTTTCTGATATTCGGCTGGATCAAACTGGGCCAAAATCAGAAAAAACATTTGTGTATACCTACTCAACTATTTTACAAATCTTAGATATTAAACAGCTGATATAATAGAAGGCTTAAGAAGTCATACTATACGTTTATCAGAAGCCCGGTCGGGCCGGGGAGTTTCGCCCTTCAAAATACCTAGTGACGTTAATATTGGTCTGACTTCAGTCTACCGAAGCTCATTCCACTCAAAATTAAATACTTTCCTAAGCTCATATTGAGCATATTTTAGCTTTGACCTTTCGACAATAACCCAAAGCAGAACTGATGAATTTTATGTCATTTTACAAAAGTTCCCAAAAACAGCCTTATACTTTGTACTTTAATGGGAAACGGACTGAGCAAAAACTTGTTTTTATATGAACTTTGGAAAGAATTTAACCCTAAATCAAAAGAAATTTGACAGACCTGAATCAGACCAATATTTAGGCCGCTAGATGGTTTTGAAGGGTGAAAGTGTAGACGGGGGGAGGAGAGAACCCTCCTAAATTTGCCCGATTTTGTATTGTCCTAAATTCCCTCGCGGGAGATAATTCGTAGTTATTGGGTCGAATCGCTTTGGTTTTTTATGCTCTACATCTTTGCTACATATAAACATTTCTGTAGTATGCACGGTTTAGAAATTATTAGAGAAAAACTTTAAAATGGTCATATTAAGCCATATTTAAGAGGCCGACATTTTGTATTCCACCAATTTTGAGATGGCACACAAAGATTTTCTGACCCAGAACGGACTAAATTTTCAAAATCTAATCTCATACCTTCTCCTAAAATTACTATCTATTTTCAGACTTGGCAGTAGGGGGTCTTGGGTTTGAATGCAACACAGTGCTAAATTTCAACCTCCGAAACATATTTTTAAACGTAATGACCTGACCTACTTGTCCAACCAATCTGTATTTTAATAAAAAGATTGATTTATGATTTTTATTTTTGAGATGCGAGCTTACCAAAGCTCACAAATCATTGAGATCTATTACGGAGGCCCGTTTATTATACGAAGACGATTATTATACGGTGATGGTGGGGGTTCGACCTAGCTAATGAACGTCAAGTGAAGTCACAGGATACGTACGAGTACATAAACAATATAAAACTTCACATGTTTTTCACAAATTGGAACTGATATAGTAGGTTCGAATGGTGGATTTTCGTTTCTCACATTCTTTACTATTATTACTGAACGTACATGAAATGACCAATTATTAAAATGCTCGTGTGATATAGAGCTATTTTGGAGAGGGTTGTGTGAAATGTTGTTGGCGTGGTCAGGAAACATCAAGCGCTATCTTAGTGTGCCTTCCATCCCCAGTAGAAAACAGACTATCGCTTCCTCTGCTGCTCGAACTTCACAGTTTTATCATCTGTTGTGAGTTGTATAGTGTATTCCACCCAAATAGGTACCAAGGGAATCTTTAAATTATCATGATTACGGTGTTTAACGAGTTGATTTCTTCATGTATTCACTGTACTGGAATGATTATTGAAATGTGATTAACACTTTGGATATGAACACTAGGTTATAATATTTATAACATCTAATTTTATCAAACGTCTGCCAGTACAGTTGGGCAGTACAGTACAGTTTCCTCGCTTATTGTAACATGGAGTTATAGAACGCGTTGAAGAACAAAGTACAAGGCAATAGAACAGCGATATATGTGTTGACACCACTAACTTTTAGTAGTTTCTCAAGAACAATCGGCTTCACAAACCTAAATTTCTATATTTCTCTAATCAACAGCAAATTGAACACTCATTACAACAAAAACAACATGATGAAGGAGGACCCCCTTTAACTCTAAAATTAACTGCATATTTATATACTAAACTAAAGCTCTGAAGAGCCCTCATATTGGCGGAAGTACTAAGATACTAACTAATAAAAACTACCCAAGAGAAGCCTATACATGTCTCCCTCAAAACCTACTACCTTAAACAGGATAATGGCACTCCACCATACAAATGTTATTTAACTATGGAGAAGAAAAATGGAGATTTTAATATAAATAATTATGAAAATAGTGAAAGTTAAGGGAGTTTTTATTCTCTAAAGGCTGACTAAACAGATCCTATCTATAGCAAGAGAATGCGTCCACCTCTCAACCTATTGCCAGAGTCAACAGTACTTCTAACAGTAGCGCATTGTGCACCAACTATTAAGGGCTGCCACTCTACTCTCCTTCTTTATTAACGTTCAAATCTGCAAAGTCAAATATTTTGTGAAAACGTTTAAAAAAGTAAGACTATGAGAAATACCTAGCTGTTTTAGAAAATTCATACTTGAGCCTGCGGTCAAAGTTCTCTTGATCACTCTGATTAAATCGAGGAACAACATTTCGCACAGAATAAAAGACAAATCAACAAAAGGATTTACCTTAGACAGATCGACGCAGAACCATAATTTTTCAAAATGGGTTTGAACGAAATAAGCAAGTAGAGATTCGGATTAAGGGTAGAGGTTTGAGGACCATTTAGGATAAACATTTGTAGTAAAATTCCATAAACTTTGGTCCAATAGTTAGTTCTTAGTTTAAAAGAGAAGCTAAGGACAGTTGTTTTATTGCCTATTACAATTATTCGTATTGAATTTAGTATACAACACTAATCCAAACTGTGGAAAATTTGTTAGCGATCACCCTATTATTATGTCGATGTCACTATGGTGATTGATTCATAAATCAACCATTTAATTAATGTCACTCTATTCGAAAAAATTAATTACTCCCGACGAAACGTTGGTTTTATTAGAATGTAATTGGATTCGATCACCGTCTCAAAGAATTGAACTAATAAGTGTTGGGTTCCTTTGAGAGGCTCCGGAATCTTCCGCGAAAAACATCAGACGAGCCTTTAAAATAGCTTTATTGGTTTCTTTCCCGGCAAACTTGATAACTCTCATTGGGAAATTGGGATGCCTCTCCTTGAGCGGGCTCCAGGTTACAGGGGATAACCCTCTCAAACGGACCTTTTCTCGACTTTGAAGCGCTGAAGGGAAGCGCTAAGTAATTAGGACTCAGGTGAGTTTATAAAGAGGGGCTCCCTACCTCTTCACGTTTTCCAAAGCTCTGAATCAGCGCATTTTATGGCTCTCTTTCGAGTTTCATTATTAGGTTACAGACACTTTTCTTCGACGCTCCCTTTGAGGGAAGGGTTTGAAAATAAGGAAGCTACGTGCTCTTTTCAATTAAATTAGTTCAGTATCGGGAAAAATTAGTTTAAATGTACTAAACGGACTTAAACTGAATTTGGTGAACTCGGCTTCAATTCAGTTTTAATATTTAAAATAGATACTCACCCTCTATTTGTGCCAAACACCCCTATTTAATGCACGGATGATTTTTGAATGACGTTGCACGGACCCACCTGTACGCGTTAATCGGTGCAAAAACGAACTTCACTGCTTCACTCGGAACACCCGTATAACAACCCGTCAAGGCTTCTCCACTTGTCACGAATTTCCGCCGCTTACAAACTGCCTCTTAGTAACTTTAAGAACGAAAATTTGGGAACTGAACAAATTGGTTGCGAAGAGTAGCTCCGTTCATGAAGTAGAAGGATGTTTTGGAGTTTCAGACCTAGTCTATGTTGTGCGCCGTAACTTGCTGATCATTTTACGACCAGAATCGGTCCAGCTGTTTAGCCGTCTATTGGGAACATACAAACAAACTTTGAGTTTTATTTATAAGGATCGTAGTGCATTGTGTTGTTCTTTAGTGTTATCAAAATCTTTCTGTGATTTTGGATTTCTCCCAACGATCTCTAACACCCTTCATAACCGTCCCTTTCTTCACATGTCATGTAATGAGTTGGTAGTGACTGTATTATAAACTACATAAAGTATGTTGTAACATTAATTTGCTTTCAAATTTGATTTTGAATCTGCGGGGTTTTAATTCCACTCGCCTGACCCCTTCCCTGTAGTGAGTGCTCTGATAGGCGTGAGGTTATTATGAGATTGTCTTGATACCAAAACGCTGCGATATGTTTTAAATTATTTTGAAATTGCTTTGGTTGTTACTTATCCGAGATATAACGCTCTAATCAGTATGAAATCGTGATGAGATTGCTGTGGTTGAGGTGTGATCAATCTGAGATAAAAACGCTCAGATCTGTATGAAATCATGATGAGATTGCATTGGTTGATCTGAAGTTTATCTGAGATCATAGCACCCTGATCTGAATGGTTTCATGATAAGACTGGTGGAGTTGAGCTTTGATTTATGTGAAACCATAACCGCTGTGACCTCCATGGGATCATGACGTCTACTGTGATGCTACTGTACGTAAATTTCCATTCTTTTCCTGAGGAAATCGTGAGATTTATGTATAAACTAGGAATCTATGTATATAGACATAAATAATCAAAACGTTAGTAAAGTAAAAGTAAACTTATAATATTGAAAGATTATTGTCATATTTTCTAATGTTATTTCAATCTTTCTGTAGTTTTGCGAATCGTCGTTGAAAATAAAACTATTGCAATGGCTGCAAAAATTACAAAAAACCAAAATTTTCGAAAATGTTCTTCATTGAAATCCGTTTTGAGGCAATCTGAAATGAATCCTAGAGTTCATGGAGTTTTATATATATATATATATCTTCATCAAAAGAAGCCCCTACAACCGCTTCAGCAAGGCTTACATCCTGTCAACGGCCGAGGTGCAAATTGTACTATTAGGTGATTGAAGTGTCCATCTTTCTCTGCCAACACCAGTCATACATACAGGAGCCAAATATCAGTGGAATGCCAATCAAAAATGTGCGTATACCATCAGATATGCAAAAAGTGTGCTGATGATCCAGCTTTTTATGTAGGAAACAGAACAAACACACTACATCAAAATCGCACCATAAATTATTCTGTATGATCCATGGATACCATACACATTAAAACAACACAACCAGGAATCAAGCTAATCAAAATTTCTATTTCTATTTCTGTGATCAAAAGTTATCCGAAATATCAGACAACAATTCTTTCGTTCTATATATTTTTCAAATTTCTTTCTTTAAAAATAATGTATACAGCTGTGTATGTGTGAGTCTTTGCCATAAAGCCCGATGGGTCTGCCATAATCCCTCTCACCTCTTCTTCTTCCTCCTCATTTTGTAACTTCCTTCATCGCTAGAGCGGGTGATCCTGGGCGTCCTCCCCACTTCTTTTATTTATTTTGAAATTCAATAGTGCACCTTGAAGGGAGTTTTCTTAAAAAAAAAAAAAAGTGTGTGTGTCATTCCAGACGATGAATTTTCTAAGGATTGAGAGAAAAATTCTGTTCTTGCGCCAAAAACTCGAGCTTTCCAAATGAAAAAATGAGTTCGTTGGCCAGCATTTTTTGAATGAGTGAGTACATTAAATTATTCAAATTCCAAAAAATGTGCTTAAAAACATTAAAACTCGGTAAAACTTTTTCAGTAAAATGTATGAAAAAAGAAGTTTATCAACAATGAACTAGAAAATTGAAAAATTTATGCTCAGTATTATGCTGAAAATGAACTTAAATTTTATTAATATTTGCTAAAAATCGACAGAAAGTGCCAAAAAAGCAACAATTCCAAAATGTTTTATGAATTACAGAATATTAAAAAACGAAAGTTAATTAAAAACTTTTCTGTTTCCTCGAAAAATAGAGAGTTACCATGTTAAATCGATTCAGACGGTTAGATCATCATTAGTTGTTAGGTAATTTAGCATCGTAACTCTTTATTTTTGGTGGAAATAGCTTGATTCCACTTGTCTAAATCCTTCATTGCAATAGGTAGTGAGTGCCGTTTTCTATTGGGGATAATGATACTCTCATCGGTACGAGATCATTATGAGATTGTCTTGATAGGTCTGAAGTTGGTTTATCTGGGACCATAAATATATCTTCTCCGCATGAGATCATGATAAGACTTATGTGTTACTTGAACAAGAGCTGCCGTCTAAGAACAATGGTAGGTACACCAGGGTCAACTATGTTCTGACGTTTCTAGGTTGAAGCCATGCCTCAATTTTCTTAGAGAGAAAATCTTTTACAGACTGCGCCTTTGACAACTGTGCAACCAAGGCCGATATAATCTCTGCGTGGGTTTTCCTTGAACATAACATCCCCAAAGCTTCATTATTGAAAATAGTAAACCAAAACCGCATTTTGAATGAAAATATTTGCAGGAAGAAGTAAGCTGAATGTATTAGGAATTATATCTGATTGAAATTGTGCGATACGAACATTTAGTTTCAACATTTAGTTATTTCGGTGCTGGTGTACAATGCGGAGAGTTTGATAATTTTATTGTAATATGATTGGTAACGTAAAATGAATCACTTTTGTTAGTTTACTTAAAGTTTTATCTTTGTAGTTTTGTCTTCAGTCTTTGTCTGATAGGTCTGTTGACCAGTGGTGGTGAGGTATTGATCATTTTCCTAATCCATAACTACTTTTTTGAAGTGGCGACCGCTAACAAGAATCGGAAGTTTCCACGGACCACATGATTGAAAAAAAAGTAACTGGTGACGTAGTTCTTGGTAGCAAATCACTTGACACATAAATTATAGTTGCGTTACTGTTCGACGATCAACGAAACTCGTGTGCTTTAGAACACCTGCCAGCATGCACGAGTATTATTATGTATGATTGAAGGTAATTACTTCAATTATACATATATCGAAATACTAACAAAATGAAACTGATGGGACGAATTTCATTCCTGGGCCCAAACTCGATCACGATAGAGGTAGAGAAGTACGACAGCTCCGTTAAAATCTTAATACTGCATGATGTGCAGCTATGAGGAATTCCATGTTGAGTTGCGACGGGAACCTTCACATGATCTCTGGAATATCTGCCAGCATGTACATTACGTTTAATTATAGGGAAATACTAATAAATTACTAAATTATACAATTTACACAACACAATTTCATCATGGTGTTATTCTGTAAGACCATTGACAGTGGAAAACTTGCTCAACTTTCCCACATGTTTCTTAAATTCACTATACGTTAAATTGAAGGTTATTTTCAGCGATAGTTTGGGAAAAGTTAACTTGAGAACAGAAGGATCCAATATCTTGTTCAGGTCCTACCCAAGTTCCTGTTTTGATTCACAGGTAAGGGCGTGTGTTCTAGACACACTTCGAACTGAGCTGGTTGGTACCATCTAGTAGATATGAAGATGTAGATATGTATTGTATACAAATCTATGATTGGTACCCGAGTTTTCGGCACAGCTACACAACTCCGAATGCAGACATATTGAATAACACGCTAAGGCAATAAACTTGAGAAGAAGAGATCCGTACTTTGAACTAATACTCGCCCCATATTATTCGACGATGAAATGAGAACATTTGGGGCTTGGGGAAATATGTCTGAACGTTGAACTGCTATCAAACGGCTGACCCCCTCGATTATAAAGCGGTAAAGCGGGTGCGACCACGCGACGGTGGGTATTCTGAAACGTAATCACGGTCCCAGAAACTCACTGGGAACCCCCACGGGCGGAATATGGAAGAGCAGCCCCTAAATGCCCACAAGAGATGTTAATGTCCCGGGATAGGTTTAATTAAAACACTAATTAACAGGCGATCCGAGGTGGGAAGGGAGGAGGTGTTCTCGCAAACTCAGGGAGGTTTTAGTCAGGGTGCAATTGATTGGGTAAGGGCTGTCTGAAGCACACACATCTGCGGTTCTCTTTATACCCAGGGGACAGGCGTGCGATGCGACGGTGGGGCCGGGAGAGCTCCAGAGTTTCAGCTCTCATTAGGGAGTTCCAAACTTGAAACTAGGCGCTTCCCAGGATTCAACTGCGAAATATTTTGGCGGCTGTTGCGCTTGGGGACGTGATGATTGGGAACGTGAAATCAAGACCGCAATAGAAATGAAAGTCTGCCAAGTGGTGAGACGAAACCTGCTTCGCTCTTCACTCCTCTCATTTTGAAAAGTGCAAAACACTGATTAACCCACTATATCTGGCGACGATTAGCTTGCAGGGAAATGCTACCCACTCATTTCCAGCAAAATACACTCTGAAATTCGAAAATGCCGTGGGAGGAGAGGACGGATAGATAACCTAAGTAGGTACTAACCAATCTGATTTCACGGCATTCGTTATCATTCGGTAGGCAATTCTTAACCAACTCTAATTTTATGGAATTCCAAACTTGAAACCTGGGTGCTTCCCAGGATTGAAATTACCTTGTGTGGTAAATTTGTACTCACTTCAAATACTTGATGGTTCCAGTGTCAGGAGTCGGATACCTACCAAAATGTTACACGAGATCTCATCACTTCTCAGATTTTTAACAGAGAGGAATCCTCAATAACTCAGGACAGAGAAGAAGAAAAGAGAAAAATGTTTATTGAACAAATATTTCCTGATAAACAATACGAAATTATTTTGAGAACAACATACTTCCTGTGAACCGCCTTATGGAAGCTCCGGCTATTTATTGACATTCTTTGAAATTATTAAAGATAAGCGATGTGACTGAATGCTACTGCTGTTATATTGTAGCACAAACAGATAACTTAAAAAACAATGGTAAGTGCGTGTTTCATAATTGAATGCTCGTGCATAATAATCATAAAATATAAATCTCAAGGTTCAATATTCAGAAGTTGAATTCGGTGATTAGCAGTTTTCTGTAGGGACATGCTGTGTTACAAAAAAGGACGACCCTACCCCAATCTTGTGGGCTATAAAGGTAGAATACCACTTCTTCACCCACCAAAAATTCCTGAACTCGGGTAGTACCGGATGGGCATGTTCACAAAAAGTGAAACGAAGTCTCTTATTTCCCTTGATTGCACATTGAAAACTGCTCTGCTGAAGAATGGGTATCGAGGTATGATTGAAGTACTCATCAGATGAACCCAAGCTTTGTTTAGGCTCGAAGTAGGACCGATTCTATGAAATGGATGCTTCTACTCTTTCCCTGAAGTCATTGATTAAATCGGTCAAAATCACTCACGACGACCAGTGACGATTGAATTTTGTTTATACGACAAATATACCTACACATAATGGTATGCATGGTTTGGGAAACATACATACATAACTGCAGGGTTTCGGAATCTGAAGGGGTGCGGACGTGGCAGAAAATGTTTAGATTGTCTGCAAACAGCAGACACCTAACACTTGTGTAAGGACCACCACGATAGAGGAAGTACAGGGGTCCGAGATGGCTACCTTGAGAGATCCCCGATTAAGCTGAAAACGGCAAGGAAAGTCATCAACAACAACAAACAATAACTCATTGGTTATTGGATCGATTTAACATTGTAACTCTTCATTTTTCGTGGAAATAGACAACGTTTTTTCACTAACTTCTGTTTTGTATAATCAGTCGAGATGACGTCGATTTGTAGGCCGTCCTGGAAGCCATCCATGACAAAATCCTAGAATTCCAATAATTTGCTTATAGTGGTCCAGTTAGCACGAAGAAAACCGTGCTGTTCATTGCAGAGGAACGAAGTGAACCCGGGTATGAGCTGATCTACAACGAGCTTTTCAAGAATCTTAGGTATGGTTGACCGGACAGTAATGATTCACGATACTCCAATCTCCAACAGTAATTTGAAATCAGGGTAGGGTGTGAAGATGGAATACAATTCAGTGAGATGCAAATCAGAAAGGTCAGCTGGTCGATTGCCAGGTAGATAAATACAACCAGTGTCTAGTCTGAAGTCAGGAGGGACAACGAAAACATGTCCAAAGAGATCTAACGTATCAATTGATATGCGGTATTTGTTTCAGATGGCTATTAAATACTCCCCAACCAATCATTTTAGTCGAGCAATTATTTTAAAATGGACTCACATTGGATCTAAAAATATTGCAATATGTGAGCCGAAGCTCAGGTTTCGGTGATGCAAACATGCAAAGTATATCTTAAGAAAGTGAGGTGCTTCACGGTGATTGGTTGATAATTTTGAATCAACCTGTGCTTGTTGAAAGAGAGTTTGGAGGAGGCGCGGTTTTTCTGGGAGCTAATTGTAACTATTAGAGGTTCAAGATTCACGTATTTAATTGTGATGTATTTTCACCAGCCTCGATTCTGTTTTGACATTTCATGTCTTTACTATGGCACACAACCAAATTTTCGTTATGTTACGTTACGTTACGTAACGAAATATGCTCAATTTCTGATGATTTCCGCTTACAACCGAGACGTTGCTAGGGAAATGGTACTTCGTCGTTTTTCATCCCACCAAATTCGTTCACCATTCGTTCCTAAGCTCTCGATTTATCCCATCATATTATGTTAACTACTGCGAAGTGCGTGGTCAAAAATCACAGTTATGAGCATGGTTATTTGAATTATTGTTTACACACAGGTGATCATTCTCAATAATTGATATTGTGAACATGATTGCAACCGGTTGTTAATTTCTGATTGCATACGAGTCTGCTACACATACCTACGCGTCTGCAACTGAAGACATGAAATGTTCAAATGTGTTGCAGACTCGTATGCAAGCGTTTCGTCTTTACTTTTTCTGATGATTTCCGCTTACAACCGAGTCGTTGCTAGGGAAATGGTATTTATCTGATTTTACTGCGTTTGGAAGTGAAATGCTCCTTAACGGCTTGTCCGATTTTCGCCAATCGCACAACCGTACTGGCAAGTGTGGTGTTGAATTCACACATCTCACCGAGACTGAAATTTTTACATTTCATGTCTTTGCTATGGCACACAACCAAATTTTCGTTATGTCACGTTACGTTACGTAACGAAATATGTTCAATGATTTTTTGATGATTTCTGCTTACAACCGAGACGTTGCTAGGGAAATGGTACTTCGTCGTTTTTCATCCCACAAAATTCGTTCACCATTCGTTCAAAAGCTGTCGATTTATCCAACCATATTATGTTCACTACTGCGAAGTGCGTGGCCAACAAGCACAGTTATGAGCATGGTTATTTGAATATATTGTTTACACACAGGTGATCATTCTCAATAATTGATATTGTGAACATGATTGCAACCGCTTGTTAATTTCTGATTGCATACGAGTCTGCGACACATACCTACGCGTCTGCAACTGAAGACATGAAATGTTCCAATGTGTTGCAGACTCGTATGCAAGCGTTTCGTCTTTACGTTCTTTCATAGTCGATTACAAAGTTTTTCAGTTCTCCTTTGAGCTGATTACGGTAAGAACGTTGCTTCGGAGTCTTATTAGACTCAGCTGAGAAGGAAGGGTTGGTCTTAGAACGGTTTACAATCCGGAATTGTTTAGCGGACTGCGGGTTATTAAAATATACCTATATTAGGCTCACCCAACCAGGAGATAGTTCGTTGGGGTTTATTTTTAACCTCCTCAGATCCTTCTCAATCAAAGAATCATTCGATCCTAAAGAATCGGTTTCCAAGAAATCATAAATCAAAATGTTTGGGGCACGGCGCGGCGACTACGGTCCTCAAGCTCGGTCATAATTCCCTCAAAAACCAGGGAGAAACTCATAAGTTACTGAGGCTGGTAGCCCAGTCAAATTAGACCAAAAAGAGGCAACTAGGAGAAAAAATTCATAGTAAAGAAATTTCTTCACCGGGCTCTTCCTTCACACGTAGTAAATCATATCTCAAAAGTCCCCTAGTATGGGAGGTGAGCTCGAGGAGGGGAGGGGGGTGTTTTTCTCCTTTTTTTCGACTTTTTTTTCGGTTTTTTGCCTATAACTCGAAAAGTAAGAGTTCTAGCGACTTGTTTACTATTACCAGAATTAATGTGCATAAAATTTCCTCCAATTTGCACTCCTGACATTATTCTCTACGATTAGGCGTTCTGCCGCTAGAGCGCGTTGAAAAGTAGGTATCATTTCAAAAAATCAGCAAAAAGGCCTTTATGCGCTTTTTACGCATAAATCATTCGTACGAAGCCTCTTCTAGGTGACTTCTAATACATACTGACTTGTTTTCAGAACGTCAGTGATGCTCGGACAGAGACCCGAGCACGTTTTTAGCGAATTTTTGAAGAAAATTATTAAGATATTGCTTTCGCCTGAAAATTTGTAGAATGTGGTTTTTTGAAAAAATTTATGCAGAAATCCGTTTCAGGCTATTCTGTATCATATTCTGAAGTTTAACTCATTTTTTAATGTATGTATGTATTATGTATATATGTATGTATGCATGTGTCATTCCAGACGATAACTGTCCGTAGAATTGTGCTAGAAACTTCAAACAAATTTTAAAATGTTAAGGACACAAAACACACCGAGAGTACCAAGAAAAAAACAGTGGCGTTCTCCTATGCTGTCACAAGTCCTGTTTGTCCTCGTTCATCATTTCTCCAATCATGCATGGCATTGCGTTCTCAGGGGTTAGAAGTTAGACAGGCTGATGCGGATGCTGACTCAACTATTGTACAGTGTGCCTTGGAAAGGCACAATCTGGTCATCTGGTCATCTGGTCATTGGCGAAGACGTAGATCTCCTGGTTCTGCTCATAGCTTTGGCTCCCAAGGAACAGGATATAAAATTCTTCAAACCTGGGAAAGGGAATGAGGAAGGCAGAACATACTCCACAACAGAGCTGCAACACCTCCCATTTGCTGGTAGCATTTTAGTCGTACATGCATTTGGAGGCTGTGACACAACCTCCACAATTTTCAGAAAAGGGAAGCTGACGATTGCCAAGCTCTTAATGAAGAATCCCTCACTGCAGAATGTCTGTGAAATTTTTTATTCCCCCACTTCCACGCAGGATGGGGTAGCGTGTGCCGGGGAAACAATGTTCCCAGCCTTGTACGCTTCAACACTAGGTGATCTGGATAAGCAGCGTTACCTTGCTATTGCTATCCACCGTGAGAGTGAAGCCAGATCTCCTCTCTTTACCACCTACTAGAGGATCTGCCCGACAGCACTCATACAGAGTCTATTTCCAAGTGCAGGAATGGCTGGGCAACAAGTTGGAAGCAACGAATTGGGGCTGGAGTAGGGGAGACGATGGCTTCCTCAAACCAATCCCAACTTTGGATCCACCAGCAACACCTGAAATTCTGCAGAATATATTTTGCAGCTGCACCAAAAGCTGCGGTAGTGGTCGATGTGGATGCCGCAGAGCTGGCATCTACTGCTCAACACTCTGCTCCAACTGTTCAGGTTCCTGCACTAACAACCCACCACTTGCTGACGACGGTTCATCTACAGAAGATGATGAAACAGACATGGAACCATGATATTACCCACTCAACACATATGCCATCGCAATGTAAGTTTCATCCTAATCATATGCATGAACTTCATCTATTTATCAATATAAGATTATATGCACCTCACTGTATTCTGATTTTGAATTTTCAGTTTGACTGTGGATGATGAGCAGACACCTGTGAATATTGATGAACCCTTCCCTCTCCCACTCCTTTTGTGAATATTAATTTAACATGGGTTATACTGTACCTTCAGATTAAATATTTTTTGGTGAAACACAGCTCATTTTTTTTAGTTCCTTTTTTTCTTTTCTTTTTTAGAGCCACTGTTTTATATACATATAATATTCACTGATAATTTACAGTGAGTTGGTAAGGGTGCTGAAAATGTGTTATTGGGTGGGATTTCCCGACCCAATCGCTCTCGGTGATGACGACGACTACTCGAGTAACCTGAGACGACAATCAATTGGTGTGTCTCCCATCTAAATCCTCGGTTTTCAGGCCCTCATAATTCGATAAGCAAGCTTTCACTTTACCAGTTTGATCTGAAATTTGACCAGACAACTCGTTTCGAGGTAGCACTAGTCTCCTCTTTCATATTAATCCTCCATTTATTATTATTATTATTATTATTTCCTCTTTCCATTATCAGCCTGCAAAAGTGCAAACCTTCCAGTAGTGCCTGGTGCCTCTAATCTATCCATTCCCGATCTGCAATTGACGTAATCCCAGTTTGCCTTAGTCCTATTCACCTTACGAAAATTTTCCTCTCCGAATTCTGTGCACCCAAAATGAAATGATATGCCACAAAAGACGCAAATCTTTTTGACCTCGAAGAAACACGGGCTTACTACAAATTATATTGGTTGGCGACTGACGGCTATTATGATGACTGACAGGCCTCAAGATTGTAGGAGAGAGAAGTGGAGTTCGATTCGAGAAGTGAGGGAATTAGATTCAAGAGTAGGAGACCGTTCAAGGTCAAATCAAAGATTGCCCATGCGAATAATCGATAAACAGATGATTCACCCAAAGATGTCCACAACCTCAACAAACTCTCCAGTAAAACGAAAAAAAAAAAAAAAAAAAAAAAAAAAACCGTGCGTTGAAGATGTAGATACGTACGGCGTAATATCGAGGAATTTTGTAGCGCAAAAATGAAACGAGGAAAAGAACTAGATAATGAGATTAACGCCTAAAATACCATTTAAAGCTCTATGAACAATTGATTTATAGTAGGACCTAAATGAGGCTTTTTTCGACTTTTTCCTTCTCGATATTCCCATCATTACGCTAGAGTTGTGACAAAAGGAACAAACAAAGATTAGTTCGTGTAAATAAGGTTTATTCACACGCAGAAAGGCTGTTTTTTTACGACTGTTTTCCCATCTCTCGTTTTTCTTATGGGTTCCATAACGCACATGATGATACGGAAATCGCTACCTTCCAAAATATATCACGCCCAGGTAAAACACTGGTTTTGTCATTCTACCTCCGTTTGCGTCTGCCACGGAACACATCGAACGTTAGAAAAAACAGTGATTTACCTTTGGAAATCCATTGGCGGGAGTGATAAATTCAACTTCCGCGAACCCAGGCGAGCGGTAAGGCAGTAATGGTGTTGAAAACAAGAGCTATGGTGTAGAGAAGAGGAGGGGGCTATTATTTCGTGATCTACTACCTTCAAAGAAAGCAAAGATGAAAGAGAACACTACTGTTTGTAGGTATAGAGCGGGTGGCGACAGGGATTGGCTACCCCAAGTTTATTTAACAGTGTTTCAAAATGATAATGAATGCACATTCTTAATAAACTCCTAAGAACGACAAAAGTAGAGAAATTCGATATGTAGAGAAATCAATAACGACTGCAATGTATTGTTATACGGTTCGAAGGTTAAATGAAGGCAGGAAATTGTAAATTAGTTTTTAAGACGTCCCTCCGAAGCTCTGTCTTACAGGCAAGGCTTCGTTAATAAGAGGGACGCCTGTTGGAATCGATCCAGGGGGTGGGGGACAACCCAAGCATGAAAAAAAAGAAGAAGAAGAAAAAAAAAAAAACAGCATACAAATCCGTTTCAAAATGGTGTGTGTGTGTGTGTGTGTGTGTGTGTGTGAGAGAGAGAGAGAGAGAGAGAGAGAGAGAGAGTGTGACAAATTTTGTCGACGCTGCCCAGGTCACAATTCTGAACCGATTTATGAGATTCTTTCTTTGCTTGATCCCCATTTCAATCTAGTTGTGCAACAAACCGCTAAAATTGTGGATTCCATGATGGAAGAGGGGAAAAGGAGGGGTTAAAGCAGAAAAAGCGTGGGTTTTTTGTCAAATTGGGTCGACGTCACTCAAGCTACAATTCACAACCGATTGTCGTGGTTCTTATTTGGTTCAAAGTCTAATTGTGCAACAAACTTTGGAAATTTCGAATTTTCTGTTGCGGTGGTGGTGGGGGGGGGGGGGGGGGGGGGGATAATTACCGGTAATTTCAAGCGTTACCCAAGCTACAAATCTCGAACGATTTTTGTGATTCTTATTTTGTTCCATTGGAATTTGATGTAATTTTGGAACATATGTCAGGTTTTT
This sequence comes from Adelphocoris suturalis, assembly GCA_030762985.1. NCBI lineage: Eukaryota > Metazoa > Arthropoda > Insecta > Hemiptera > Miridae > Adelphocoris > Adelphocoris suturalis. Next base: position 92,591,450 of record CM061043.1, read on the forward strand.
TAAATTTCATCATGGGAGGGGATGAATGGAGGGGGTAATACTGATAAATCATAGTGCTTTAACAATTCTAGTCCAATTTTCGTGATTATTGTTTTGTTCAACTATGAATTTGGTCTAGTTTTGAAAAATGTGTCAGGAGTTTCAAATTTAATGATGAAAAGGGGTGAATGGAAGGGGTAGTAGCGACAAATCATGAAATTTTTACTATATTACTCTGATTTCCGTGACAGGTTTTATTGTTTGTTCGATTCAGATTTCAGTCCAGTTGTGCAACCTTGGACCTTGGGAGTTTCAAATTTACTGTCGGTGAAGGGGTTTAATGGGTGTGGATTTCCAATAAATCATATTTTTATTTTTTCTCTCTCATTTTCATTTTCACCTAAATTATAAAAAATCCATTCATAGGGACGTCCCTGAGAAGGACACATAACTTACCAATATGCATTTTGTTGGATTTTTTGTTTTATAGTTTCGGTCGTTTCTCAAATATACGAAACCGATACTTTTTACCAAGGAAGTTATCCATGAAATTATGATGTTCATGATGGCTACCAATACTTAAATTAGTACCACTGATGATCAAGGACCGACTGAAAATATTGACACTTAAACAATTTTCCAAATGATTTGATCATCAACTTCTGAAATCTATCCAGTTTCTTGCTAATTTTGACATCCGTAGTGGATGTTTCCAAATATCCTGAAGAGATTTCGTCAAACCAACTTGATTGAGAGCCATTAAACTTAGGAAATAGGTTGAGTTTTTTCTGAAGATTATTTGCTGATATCGACTATCCAATCTATGGTGAAACTATTTTCGACTATGTTTTCAGCATTATTTTCTTCACACATTTCTGAATGTATTAGATAGGTCATAGTTAATACACTTTTTAAGAATAATATTCTGCTAAAAAATAACCATTTTTATGCGTATTTCGCCATTTTCAGCGATTTTTAAAAGCAATATTTTGGTTAATAATTTTCAATAGTGATCCTTTGTAATCGACCAAAAATACAAATTTAACACCGCCGACTAAAGCTTTTCTTAAGAATCTACTGGGCAGAGGTTTATGAAACTTGCGTTAAAAATTATATTGGGGCTTAGTTGGTTCTAACACCTCGGCATCAATTTTGATGAACCATGGTAGAAATATTAAAAAATGAGATCTCAAAAACTTTCAAGGAAATAGTAATGTTTTTGTTGTCATTAACAGAATGACAACAAAATGTCAATGTGTGTGTTGTCTTTTGTTTATGTATAATCCAAAAGACTCGAATGAAACTGCCCGGATCTCTGTATTACCCGTTCACTCTCCCCAAGGGATAGAACTTTGACAGGAAAAATATCATCAGCCTAGTCTGAGTCAGAGCAGATGCAAACATTGCAAAAATCGTCTTATATACTCCAACAAACGTACGAGCCCATATAATTCCAATAGAATTAAAACTTATCTCATTAATTTTTGATTAGTCGACTACTAATCGTAGTCGACTACGTCGACTGTACTTTGAGTCTGATCCTACTTGTGTACCTAGATAATATGAGCTCTTGTTACATACAGAAGGACTTGCAAAGAATGGGTGTTATTATTTGATTGATTGTGATATACCTACTTATTATTTTATTAATTTCTCCTCAGTTGGTCTATGTCTAATAATAATTCCGTTTAATAATATAACAGTATAATTTCCTTCATATCGCTTTATCGTTTGATCTTAACATGATATCTATTATTACTTCAGTCTTGAATAAAAAGGGATCGTATTAATAATCTAAAAATAATATTAATAATAATAAATTATACAAATGATAATTACTAGGTTTAATAATTATAGATCATTTATTGAATGAAATGACAAAATAATGCAGAAATTATGATGCATTTTGGAATTTGAACTTTATTGGGCTCAAAAAGAGCTGTCTAACCTTTCTCCTCGAATGCTTGATTAGTTAAAGAGCTGATAACTCCTCAATTCTAAGGAGTTACATCATCTGGAATGTCATATATAAATGCCAAAGTACAGGAATCGTTTTAGAATGCCTGAAAACGGACAATAAATTTAGAAAAGTTTTATTTCAAGTAGGTAACTGCGTTGTTTGATGATTTACGTATTACATGCTGTATGGTAATGGCTACGATTGAAGTTTCGTCTCGGATTTATCACTACCTTCGTTAAAAGGTAACTCTAGGTCCATAAATTAGAAGGGGTTGTCTTCCTAACTAATGGAGTGTAGAAACAAAAGGTGATTTGTACTTCCCTACGTAGTGCGTGGGCTCCCCGAGCTCCTGACACAGGTTTACTGACTGAAGAGGACGTCGTTGAACCGAGATGACAAGGGACATTACTTAGAACAAGACACACACAAAAAAAGTTCCGGATGTCGCCGGGTGAGTCAGACGATCCGTAGCCGACGAAATCCGAAAGACGTGAGACAAATGAAGATGGCTCGCTGCCCCCTTCTAGCCCTCCTGATATGCATTCAATATCAAAACCGGAGGCCTTTTGTATTCCCGTGAAGATGTGAGCGGGTCCTTTCAACGGCGCCTCTACTCGTCTGTGGCTGAACTGGTAAGAGGCGTTCTTCGGTTCTCCTTGTGACCGCACGACATTCATAAAGCCATGAAGGAACAAACGATGTAAGGTGGATTACGTATGTAACAAGGAAATTGATTGGGTTGTAAGACAATGAGTGTTACCCACGTATTTATTTTATATTTTTAGATGAAAAAAAATCCCATTTTAAGAAATTCGACACCATCCGCAATATTTTACGATGGGTAGTTTTCTTTCTACGATTTTGCAAGGTTTGCTGCATTAGTGACGGGGCCCTTGGCGGTGGGGTCTCGCCTAGGCGGGAGAGGTTTTTTGACGTCACCGGTGCACGAAACTTCGAATAAACATAAAAATAAAACTAGTAATCGGCGCGATTGATGTCAAACTTCTAAGGATGGAATCTTCTTCATTTATGAATAGTTAAAGTACCTTTTTCGCACCCATGGGTAATGCTCATTCAAAACTTACGTACATGTTAAATCTGTTTGTTGAAATTGTTTATTCCGTTTTGATAAAAACGTCAGTATAGCTGTTTCACTTATTGTAATACGGACGTATAGAAATTGTTGAACGAACCAATTACGACCAAATTAAGGTGTGATTATCTAAATGCATGTGTTACTACGAGAAAAGAAAGAAATGATCAAAATGTACCTGCGACCGTTAGGGGCTTAGCAACGATGACGACAAAATAACTTGAAAATCACGAAATACAAACCTAAGGTTTGTAGAAGTGGCACAATTGTCTGACTGGAATTTGAACAATTAACGTACCTAGTTGGTTCTGTGGCCGCGAAGGCGCTCAGTGACCTTTCTTACGTGACGTACTGGGATGGTATGGAACAATATATAGGAACTTCTCCACCAAGTCTCTGATACAGTTGTTTGTCAAAATGTTGGAACAAGATGATTTTTAAAGTTGTTCATTGTAATGTATGAGCTCGTCACGGCTTATAACTCGACCAACGAGACTAATAAGTGATTATGTTGATTATTTTGAAAACAATGGTCTCCTTTGTCATTTGAGTCCTCTCGCCTCAACCGCAGGGCGGGACCCTAAAAAACTGCCTCGTGAAGACCTACCCGTCTCTGACCTACCAGTGTTACTCTGCTCCTTAATGACCTCTTGGGAGGTCTGGTTGACTCTCCAATTAACAAACCGAAACCCCCCTCTCTTCTTTCCACCCTCTCAGCTATAGAAGGAGAGGAACAATTCGAATTTCAAATTAATAGTCTCCACATTGTTCATTGGAATCGATGAATGGGTTTAAACAGAACTCCTCGTTTCATCGATCAAGAACGATTATTAATGGAAATATTCATTGATTGGCGCCACTAAGATGGAATGATTTGTCTCTAATAAAATACACGCCTTTAATTATACATATTCTCATAAAAACGTAATTTTTCGAATGTAAAGATTCACGTATTATAGTTAAGTGTAGATCCCCTGAATTAACAAATCAGGCAGATTTGTACTGCCAATCCTATTCAGATGGCTTCAATATCTAGTCAGAAAAGATACTGAATCCTTTCTCTTCAACAAGGTAGAAAAGTGTGGGTGAGTGATCTTTTCACGTAATAATATAGTTTTTCGTAACGGTGTTTGAAGAGTTTAACGTATCAGAGTTTTAAAATTTTACTAGCATTTATTGTTCGATCACAAAATTTGCCACGAATAGTAGGTGGGTGGTTGTAGCAGTGGAGGAGTTCTGACATCAGATACTAACACTATTACTGAATTAGCAGACTACTACTATTCGATTGGCAGCAGATATTCTAGCACCGCAGCCAGGATCCAACCCATCTTGGGGGCCCCCGAAGCACTTATCCATTTCTTGGCTTGTACCGTACACAGAGTTTCCCAGGCCGACCGGAACCCGAACCGGACTCTAAATAATGCACAAGCAAATAGCAAACAACCATGCACCCGAAAATTCAAAAAGGTAGATGCATACTCTTAAATTATCCTTAATTAGCCCTGATTTAAAAAAATAAATATAATTAAAATAAACAGAAAAAATAACAACTATTTGGAATAAAACATTTGTTTAAAATATTATGTAGCTACTACGACTTCTTGTCTTTGATAATGCCAGCATAATTTAACAGGTCACAACAGTTTTGCTATTACATGTAGGTAGGCCTGTTATAGATTTTATTTTGAAAATTTAGTTTGTTTAGGGTGAGAAAACACTTCAAATATAAGTGGTGGCCTCTTAAAGATGAGTAGTTTTAGGTATGTACAAGATCTATGTCTAGTTTTAGGAATGTTTCTATGGATCCACGGAAAGATATAATGTCACTCGTATCAGCTCTATCACACATGGGAGTTCTCGGGGTTTTATTCTTCCAGTTGACGTCCAACCCATGTTGAAACTTAGCGATGAAGTTTTACTTCATGTTTTATTTTCTTAATTGTACATCCTACAGAAATTTGTGTATACGTAAAAAAGTTTTAGAGCATAACCCTGTGAAATGACGCAAAATTAATTAATCATGCTGTCTTATCAGGCTGAACTGAAATTTGCTCGACTAAAATCTTGGTAGTTATTGCTTGTCTATTGCAAGTTTAGTAGTTACTTTGGTAGTTATTGTTTGTTACTGATGATGACCTTATCGTTGAAATCGATCTATCATTATAACTCTTATAATACTCTTTACTTTCGTGAAAATAGACAAAGTTCTTCATCAATATCCGTTTTTTATTGAAACGGGTTTCCAAAAAATCGTCGCGAGTGATTTAGTTCGTACAAACTTTGGACAATTCAACCCCGAGTGGAAATGAGTATTGGTGGGCTCATTCGGAGCAGTATTAAGATCGCTACATGGTTTTAGGGAGGAAGGGGACTCCCTGAATTGCATCCTCCTTTGAAGATAAATTGTTCGTTGTCTTATGTTCTTCATTCTTGGTACGCATACAAAGTCTTCTACAACCTGTTCACTGTTCAAAAATTTATGACATAAACTCGATTAAGGGCAATTTTAATCATATTTGCGAAGTTGCCATTTTGTATTGTCGCTGTTTGGGATAGCAATGATTTTCTCACAAAATACACACAATTTTCAAAATATTATATTGATCCTACTTTACCAAAGAACACATTTTTTGCCTCTACTCATGGACTAATAGCAATATTGATATTGTGACATTTCCATCCATTCCAATCATAATGTCCAACATCATATTTCATCTAGGTATTGATTCAAATGTCATTACCTCTATTAGATAAAAAAATCTTACTTCGATGAAATATCGTTATCCTACGTACGGTAGAAAATACCCCATCTGCAGTAATGGATAACCCTCCCGGCACAGGCTAAGTGAAAAACCCGCACTTAAGGTTGTTGTCATAGTCCGGGGCGAAGGACACAATGGACGTACGTCGGACGGGGCGAGAGAGAAGTCGGATGAGAGGGAGCTGGGATGAGAGAGGTCCGGATGCTGTAGGAGTCAGTTCTTATCTCAGATTGGCTCCTTCCCCTTTGTAGTAGAAATTGAAGGGTGCACTTTTGAAAAGGGAGGTTTCCCTCGGCGATCGCATCCAACGATCCTATACCTAGTTTTCTGGGTCACTGCTCGGCGGGGCAACTTCTAGTTTTTCACTCCCACACCCCCCCACCTATCTCATCTCGACCCTTTCGACCTCACCCAGGGCCATACATTCGTCTCTGGGCTCGTGCCAAATCTTTATCTTTTTTTCACGCAGGACCCAATCCTATAAGGGTGAATTCTAAACGTTTACACAAAGTATCTTATGAAAATACAAACCACTTCGGGTCCCAGACTGGTTGTATGTTACTCCCTTGGAACAGTTTTCTCTATCTCGTGAAGGATCTCAGCCGCAGAGGGACTTGAGTGGTTTCCTTAACCCAACAATAGTACTGGGACGTTTTTTGCAACTAAATCTACAATATCGATGCTGCAGCGATTCGCCATCTTTCTTCATGTATGTATTTGTCACATTCAAGAGAAAATGTGGAAATACATTAAGTACTTTTTTGACGAATGAAGTGTTTCTACTCGAATCGGATGATATTGGTCAGCGTGCGTGTGTGAGTTACGCGCTACCGGCCGCAATTTTTGAGCTATCATCTATAAATTTGAGATATCCCCTTTAGATATCCAAAAGTAGACAGCGTTTTCGGTGACGATCTGACGACAGGAACTTGTCGTCAGCGACAACGATCGTCGTCAAAACAACCGAAAATTGAGTTTGGTGTCGTTTTCAATAGTTTCCGTCAAATAGAGTCATGAAGATAACTGAAAGAAGCGAAGTCGAGTCCATATACAAGACACCCCGTTTTTCAAACTTCGTGAGGAATCTGGGGAGTGGACCAACTAGTGTACCCATTTCTTAAGGAATGGCTTCACATGTTCTCTCTATTGGATATTTATGTGTTGTAGCTATATCCATAAGCGTCCTTTGTATATTTATATCTTCCATGTTCTAAGTATAGGTTACAGAGGCTATATATAAAAACACTGCAAATTACTACACAACGTTTTATTATTTCTGTGTTAGATAGCCCTTCTACCTGATCTGATCCTTATAGGCTCCTGCAGAGGGAAAATTAATGCAATTAATTAGAACATCTACATTTTACTATTCCCCTGATCTCAGGATAACGATATATCTCAGGATGTACGATAATATAATTTAAGTAATTAGGTACCTACCAATTGAAAATAACATGAATGTATAGATCATTAAAATGGTTTTATAATGATTAAAAACTCCTTAGCGGAATATAGTCGATCAAGATGTAGGTTATGTACAACTTCAAAATCGGACATTTAGGAAACGGGAAAATGATGCATGATGTAATTTACGTTAGCGCATGCGCAGATTAGAGTAGGAAATGATTTGAGAAAAATGAAATTGGTAAGGAACAATCTACAGCCTAACCCACGAATTCCTAAAAATGTAATCAAAGTCTGATGAAAACTAGAAATTAACCTTGTTCCTGGGAGAACACTCGCGCATGCGCAGGTGCGCAATAATAATATGATGCAATAATGTTGAAATTAACATGGGATAATTGAACCAGTGGCCCCCAGCAATGCACCAAATTTGAGCAGAATTGGACGGCCAGGGCGTAAAAAAATTATGCTTGAAGGAATTTACGTTTGCGCATGCGCAAAATGAAGTAATAATTTGAAAAGTATGAAAACGGCCATTTACAGCTTAACTCGCACATTCGCTGAAAATTTTATCAAAATCGGAAAAAAACTGTCAAAATACACATTCACGCATGCGCAGTCGCTGCTAATGATAGGATTATGTTGAAATTGCAAAGGAATGGTCAAACTAATCTCTTTCACCGATCTTACAAATTTGAGCGAGATAGGACGACGGGGGCGTGAGAAAATGATGCTTGATGGAATTTACATTTGTGCATGCGCAGAGTGAAGTATTGCTTTGGGAACTACGAAACTCATCTTCACTCTAACCTTCACATTTCATAATTATTTCATAAACATTGGTGGAATATTGTGGAAATTAAGCTTGTTACAAGGATTTACAGATACACTACAGACGCACACACATACACACACAATCACATAGAAATACAAGGAACGAAAGTGGTAGAGAATGGACTAAAACGTAAAATACGAGTGGAAATTTTACCAATAAAAAAAAAAGTTTGATTTTAGTGGAGACTACAACTTATCCATCTTTCAAAACAGAAAACAATGCTTCCGCTACCCATACGTAGACTTGGGAGCAATTTGAGACACGAAATTGAGCATTCAGGTACCAATACATCACTAGTAGATACATCCGCACGAGCTTAATAAACTCGATTTCGCAACGTTAGAATAAATTCTATTGGAACTATATCACCTAATAATTCCAATATTGGCATTAAGTACATAAGTTATTATTTACAAGGCAATTTTCATATGCTGCCATTTACGAGGCAGTTTTTATGTATCCAGTATCACTATCTAGCGATCTTTGATGGCATTTAGAGCTTAATCGTTTAATCATTAGATTCGCTAGCAGTGCATTAAAAATCTTGCTTTGAAATTTGAAGGTGTTTTCGATGTTCGAGCCCTTAGGAAAACGAATGGTTTAACTCACAGCGTTGCGGACGGTTTTAATCGATCGTTTGGGATCATATTTATTACAAGCGATAAATCTTACTGTTACTTTGAAAGTTTTCGGAGATCTCGATTTTTGAATGTTTAGCCCTTTAATGTGACCCTTTAGGATTGACAAGAATGGATGCCGAGCTTCTAGGACCACCCATACCCCAACAGCGTGTTGTAACGCAAGTTCCATGAAGTTTGGTTTATTACTCGTAATTTCGGAGAAAAGCCGCGGACGGACGGATTTTTTTTTTTTTTTTGACTCTACGCGTCTTGAAACGTAAACCAGAAAATTTTCAAGGGGGGGGGGGGGGGGGGTTAAAATTTTTTTTTCTTGGTCGATTACAAAGGTTACACAAGGTACATTATTGAAAATAATAAACCAATACAGAAGTTTAGGTTAGAAGTTCACGTTTTGCATATCCATTAGTTTCTTTATGACGATCTACGTAAATAATTATAATATAGCATTTAAACGTCAAATTGGAGGTTTTACACATCTAATTGTAGGTTTTTTATTTCAAATTGGAGGTTTTTCATTTCGAATTGAAGGTTGTTTCAAATTAGAGGTTTTATACATCAATTCGTAGGATGATTTCAAAAAAGAAATAAGCATTCTCACCTCATGCATAAATCTTCAGTTTCCTCTCTTGTGATACCTTCTGACACCACTTCGGAATACATAAAAGAATTACGTGATGAAAATATTGGTGGGTCTGAAATCCGCTGCTACAGAGCAAATCTCACGTGGAAAAAAAGTTCGTTCATTCTTTTTTGTTTATTATGTTCATTCATGTTTGTTCATTACCCATGATTATCGTTAAGAGTTCTGTGTGGTTCCCGAAATGTCTCGTCTATTCCTATTCATATTTACAAGTTCCTTCACCATGTATTATGTATTATTTGTTTCACATGTTAATGTGTTTACTGCTTTTCCAGAATTAAATCATGTATTTATAAAATTTCTGTAATCTTTCAATTTGAAACGAAAAGCCTCCAATTTGAAATTAAAAACCTCCAATTCGATATGTAAAACCTCCAATTTGATGTGTAAAACCTCCAACTTGACGTACTTGTAAATGGTATACATCGTTTCAAGCACCTTAAATGAGTTCTTATGTTTCCAAACTCGAAATAAATTATAAGGGTGGGTTATTAAATTTCACTGTTCAAGAATATATAGCTGGGAACGGATTGAATAATTTGCTGCAATCGCTAGCATAGGGCGCTTCCATGCTCCTAAACGAATTTGAGTTCAGAAAACCATTCTTGGAAAGCTTCTTGAATTCGTCTGGTTCCAATGTTTGTCAAAACGCAGCGCACCCACTTCTAGGAATAGATCTGGAGAAAGTGCGTTTTACGCCTGATGTTAAATTCTCATCTAGCACGGAACTAACTAAGCTGAATTTATAGGTGGAAATAGCTTACTTAAGTTGTCCACTCAATATCAAGTTCGGGAATGGCTTTCGTCACTATTCTTGGACTATTACTATGTTCCCTATCTCGATAACCAATCTAATTTGTGCTGTCTATTTCACATTTCAGCAAGATACAGGACGTTTCATTATGCAACACTCGTTTTGTTATTAGGTCTAAAGGGTTATTTCCGCTTGTGGTAATAGTAAAATTATCATTTACGTACCTTGCGGAGGAGTCCATCGTCACTAGCAAGTTGAGTACCGGGGACGAGAGAACTTTCGATGTAAAGAAATCATCATCAGGACGAAGAGACAGTACTTAAGTACTGATGGCTGATGATGATGTCTTAACATTGAAAGCGCTCGTCCACGATACTCGTCTTGCTAGTGACGGTGGATTCCTTCGAAAGGTACGTAAATGATAACTCGTTTTGTAAGGTTATTATACGTGATTGCGAAAAAATCCTAATGTTGATCCCCTTTTAATTTTCAGCGAAGATCCCAAATATGATATTTTTGCGCACCAACGTTTTTCTCCCTTTTAACTGGCGCAATTACGCATAAAATACAAAATATCGAGTTCTTGGAGATATCAAATTGCAGCATGCGATACATGATTTTGGTGTGCTTTTTTGACGATGAATCACTTAGTGGCGTTCTATTAATGATATTAAAAAAAAAAAAATATATATATATATATATATATATATATATATATATATATATATATATATATAATTCGCCATTTATTTCCTCACAGCGCAAATCGTACTAAAATTTCGTTTTTTCGGTGTAGTTTTATCACTCTCTTTCTTTCTTTCTACTCACTCGCACTCTCTTCCCTCCCTCCCTCATCTGTTTCTCCTTTCTTTTCTCTATTCAGCTATACCAATTGTCTTTCGAGAGTAAGTTGAATGATTCACCTAAACTATCGAGAATGCAAATTTTGTTTTATAAAATTTTTGTCATTTACTCTTTTCCACGCTTTTTCGAGTCGTGAAAACGACGTTTGTCCAGAATATTCAGCTCAGAGAGACACGGAGGCGATGAATAGTTCGTAATTCTAGAGCAACTTTAGTGAAATGAACTGCGTACTTTGAAACTCCGAACAAGAGAGTGGCTAATTCAATTTTCAAAAAAGCCCCATTGTCTGTCATTCAGTATTTATTCTGAGTTAACTTTTCACTCTCAACTTCATCTCTACCCTGCCACAGTTTGGAGGGAATTCCGAAGCGGTCTATAAGGAGGGAGAAGCCGTTGTCATTGTTTTTTAAGTGACTGTTATGAAAATGCAAGAGGCGCAGTTGAGTTCGATTAAAACGGAGGGCTGGAAAGCGAAAGCCTTCCCAAGGTGGTGACTTAGGGTAAAACGAAAAGCTCCCGCAAGGGGTATGGTTGGTGAGAGGGGGGGGGGGGGGTTCCGTGGACTTTGCAAAAGACCGAGACTAAATGAGGACTTCACTATCTCAGCTTATAATGAGAGAGTGAGAAGTGGGCTCCTTTTAGATGAGCCTCATCCGGACGGCATTAGCTTTTGAGGGGAAAGATCGGGTCTCTTTCATGAGGAAAAGGAGTATACCCCCACCCATACCCTCCCCTTCCCCTCCTTTTCAACGCGTTTTCCTCGAGAAGACCTTTAAAGCGGAGTAGTTCACAGAACGGGTCTTAAAATAGGGAGCCCTCGAGGGGTTCGCACTTGAAGGCTGGAAGGCATCTTTCGGGATAAACATCTTCTACTTCTTTAATGAAATAACTTAAACAAAAACAACGGCGGAGCCTGTTATACCGAGGGAAACTCATATCCGAAGAAGCGTAGACTCGCCTTCGCTCTCATCAGGATTTTGGGTGCCTTTTTAAAAGACATCCGGCGATACAACCTTCGACAAACTTTTCTGAAGGAACTTCGGGCATTGCCACGAGAGCAATAAACGCTGTCTTATGAGAAACGGCGAGTCATCCTTTTTTTCATACCTCTGACAATTTTCATAAGCACGCAGGCTAAATAAAAAATATTGAGTGTCGCCTAACGACAGGTCTTTTTATAAAAACTCATTTTCCGTTGGGGAAGGATGTCTGTGAAAACTTTGAAATCCATCCCAAATGTAGAATACTGTGGAAAACGCTGCGAATCATTACACAAAGGTATTATATGCTGCGGCATACGACTGTCGTATTATGCTGCTGTGGCATACGACGGCGTAAGTGCTGACCATGGTTATATAGGTACCTTCATTCATAAACTTCAACTCAGTTGATTTTAATAATTGCTACTCAATTCTTCATGAAAAACCGATCTAATGGTTGCACCTAACGAAGTTTATGTGGCCACAAGTATGTTTGAAGAAAATTGACAATTTTTCCAATCACGTATGAGAAAGAGTGAAAAACAAGAAGGAACGTAGTATAGGAGTAGCTGGAATATAGGAGTAGGTAGTAAAGAGGGTACCTGGTATAGTCTATAACCTACCTGGTAACTTTGTCAACATAAAAGAAAAATTCAAGAGAAAAATCAGAAAGAAAAGTTCCAAAAACAGTAACTATCTAATATTCCCTGCATTTGTATATTTACATAAATTTAATTTACGCTAATTTAACTAACCAATATTACCTGTGTTTCAATATAAATATAAATTTAATCTACGCTAATTACGGATCTATGAAATTACTTTGTACCTACAGAATCAGGGATCGGTTTCATAGAAAGGAAATTGCGGGAAGTATCTCTTTCCCTGAATTGCGTTGAGACCATTATATTGAGTAGCTCACAGGCCAGTTGTATATTTATATTACACGTACAAATTGAGGACAGCACTCTATTGCAGTCCATAATCATTTCACCTGCTGTTTTCATTATTTCGATTATGTTGTGAAAAGGTATAAATGTGTGAAATCGACTACCAAGCCCTTCGAGCAGGATGTAAACCAACTGAACGAATCAAATAAGCTATAAAAAATAGCGAGTTATTTCACAATATTTCACCCCAAAAGGCACTCTCGCCGTGCAATAACTTCTCCGCTATACTGTTTCTTCATTCTCTCAACGCGTAAAAAGGTTTCCGGGTTACCGTCAAAAAATTTCCTTCCAAAGGCCCTTCTCCCCGAAAATGAAACTTTCAGTACTGTTAGTCGTCGATTCCGTCTAACTCTGATAAATAATAGCTCTATCTCTTCATCGTGGGAAGGTAGTGTCGTCCGGGAGGAGCAAATATGGATTTATGCCTGCCGGTAAAAGCACCCAGTGTCCCCATGAATGGCAAAAGCAAGGACGTTCCATAAATTCGTTACGGCTGAGGGGAACGTTGCGAGCTCATCTGAGACCTAGATGAGCTCTTTGAAGTCCATAAAAGTAAAAAAGGCAGAGAAGCCTCCACAATTCAGAGGTCCAACCCCTCCAACCCCAGTTCATCTCTCTCGTTTTGACGGGGGGGAGTCCTTGAGGGTCGTACCGAATTCACTGCTTCCTGAATAACTCTGATCTCCAAGTTAAGAACCGATAAAGTTGTATGAGCGTTCTTTCTGAAGAAAAGTGCATTTCCCGTCCGTCTATTGTTGACGTTAAGTGACCAATAAAATGAGAAGAGGGTCGTAAACAACCGCGTATTAATAACAAAAGAACTGGAGCGTGGAAATCGTCGCGTGTTCTTGAAAAAGTTGAAAGTTATTGGTTTCTGAAGAGTGGTTCGATCAAAGACATGATTGACTGCATCAATTGGGAAAATAATGGCTGGCAATTCAATCATAAACTGTTTTTTCTTCTCTAAGGGAAGCTCTGAGACTGTTTATGGAGAATGTTAGACAAACAGTTGAATTTTGTCATCATAATTCCAGTTTTAGGAAAATCATCAATACCTATATGTATATAAATGATCAATTTTCCCCCATGGAAGAAGTAAGATGCACAGATGCTGGTACAGGAGTTAAAACGCTTTGTTTTAGCGCATTTTCGTAGAAAATAAACCATTGCAATGGCTTGGAAAATTTTAAAATATTCTAAAACGAATCCCAGAGTTTAAAACTTTTTCATATATATATATATATATATATATATATATATATATATATATATATATATATATATATATATATATATGTATATATATGTTATTCCAGACGATAACTCTCAGGAGTAAGATAAAAATACCGTTCTTGCGCCAAAAAATCAAGCTTTCCAAACGAAAGGATGAGTTCGTTGGCCATCACTTTTTGTTCACATTAAATTGTTCAAATCTCATGAAATGTGCTCAATATTGCTCAAATAATGTTGATTAATTATGAAAGAGAGCATTCAAAAATTCATGTACAAAATTACGTTGAAAAATGTACTTAAATTGCATTACAATTTGTTTAAAAAATCTATAAAAACTACACACAAAATAGCTAAAAATTCAGAACCTCTGAATAGTAGATCATTGTTTAGAATACGTTTTTTACCATAAAATTAATAGTTAATAACATATTTGCACTCAAAACGCTAAATTTTGAAAACAATTTAACATTATTCCATACGATAATTTACAGAAAATCGTTCATACGATCATGCTGCATGACTGGAACTTTTTTAAATTCTGGCGTTAATTTCCGACTGTTCAAAGATGTCTAATACGCTTATTTAATAAGGAAGAGATTGCCTTTCCAAATATTCATTACGTTCCTTCGCAATTTAAATTAATTTCTCTGAATTATGTGAGTACTGGCAACATAATTCAAACCTGAAATCAATAGCTTTATTCTCATATTATATCCATCCATACATGTTGTCTACAACGTGCTCCTATGATATTAATTATTGAGGTTCCTAAGGATCGGCTTATTCACGTCGGAAGAGTGTGTTTTGAGATTATACTCTGTCCTAAGTTCGTCTCAGGTATTTACCTATTGATCACCACCAAAATCGTTGGAATCGGTCATGCGATTATATAAAATATCGTTGTACCATTTAACAACAGTACGATGCGCCATGTTCTGATCATATATTATATACGGTGTTTATTAATTTTAGACCAACGTTCTGCATAGAAGGTCTATCTAAATATCTAACACAGAAATAATAAACCATTGTGTAATAATTTGCAGCGTTTTTCTCCTAGTGGCGGTCGAGGCGACTTTATTGTCATGAAAGCCGTGTCGATGCCTTATGTTCCAAATCAAAATGTTGAACAGATTTTCATGTCGAAATAATTCAGATTGAAAAGAGCGCCTACGGTTGGATTGAAACCGCTTAATTGCCTGTACTGAATTCTAGTGGAGGAAGTTATAAGCAGATACTTATAAGTTGGGTCATCATTATGGTTGGAACATCGAATTAATTGAACAAGCTAGTAGGTATGTACTCATGGGATGTGCAGTGCTAATCAAAGTATTAGCATTTATATGTATGTGAAAAAGCTTTAAACTCTAGGATTCGTTTCAGATCAGATTACCTCAAAACGGATTTAAATGAAGAACGTTTTTGATGTTAAAATTTTTGGAGCCATTGCAGTAGCTTCATTTTATACGGAAATTCGGTGAATGGTAAGTGGAGATACGATGTCAAATGACAGAAGATGCGCTGTAGTTTCTTCGAATTTCGTTGAATGGCTGATACTGATAATTCTCGGTTATTCCACCCGTTTATCAATAGGCTCGAATTTGGGGTTAGCTCCGGCTCGAAAGCGATCCCGGAATTTTAATTAAAAACTAGCGAGTTTCCCCCTCCTCCTCCTTTTTTATTTTTTTTTTTCGGGGAAAAAGAGGAAAAAGAGATAGGAGCGTGAAGCCAAAGAACGCGGTTTTTCACTGAGAGTGTGAGATAGCTCCGGCCTAATTAGGAGAACCCCTGTTTTTCTTTCAACGGAATCTTCCTCCCTCGGAAAGTCTTTGGTTTTTCGAATCTAAAGCAGAAGGGAAAATAATTAGAAAATGCTCCGAGGAGGCTTTCTGACACTCGGAAAAAGAGAATGCGTCTCATTAAGACTTATGTAGGTACCTCAGAGACGGAGGCAATGTTTTAAACTTTGAACGCTTTTACTTTTCCTTTTATTGACTTTCGAGTGAATATAATCCTATGCTGAGCAAGGAGGCCCTTGTGCATTTTTCTATGATATACAGTCAGAGTTATGGGGAGAGATTTTGTCTTTTTCATTAATGTATTCCATTAGGGAGCTTGCCTATTGTGAGCTAGTGACAACATTTATTTCACAAAACAAAAATTTTAAGAAAGCTATTTCGCATTATGTTTACAAACAAACTTACAAAATCAAATCAAACTAACATATTAAGGTCTCAGTCGGGCCTTTTGATGCCATAACTATATTTCCGAGTGTCAATAACTTTGAATAGGTAGGCTTTTTCAATCTCTCATTTTTGGCTTACAAGGTCCAATGAACAAATATTGGAATTAAAATTTATAGTATTTGGTTTAGTTTCAAACAGAATGAAACTATTACAGAGGCTCACAAACAAATGGTATAGAAAATGATAATTTCCCCTTCCCCCCTGCTCTTAGAAACCCTCAAAGTTTCAGGCCGATTTGTCGCGTTCTTTTCGTTCCATAGACACCCAAAGTTTGTCAAAGTAGGCACTTATACATGGTGCCCTCTTTTCACTGGCGTGACCATTTATCCAACAAAAACATTTCAAATTGATTTTGTAAACTCAAAATAAGAGTTTGGTCCAAATCAGGCATCCATATTTCGGAACCTCACTACCGATGGTTCGTGCGAGTTATCAAAAAAATTATTGTTTTCTAAAATCAATATTTTCACTTGCCTTGAGTGTTTTAGAGCTTGCTGATCAATTTCGTTTCTGTGTATGTCTGTCTCTTTGTCTGCGATAAATCCTTGTCACGCCCAAAACCATACAATGTTTTGAGCCGATATTAATGTCATCTTCAGGGATTCTTCGGGTTAGCTCTTAGTAGGTTTTCTATAACTTTCATTGTGGTGGGATCAGTCATACCCTGAACGCATGCGCAAAGTCTTATAACGTCGATTGCTCATCATCATATATAATCCAATTTCGTTCAAGCTCAGGGGGTAGTTGTGTAGACGTTTCAGAGAAATAACTTTTGAATTATATGGCGATTGGTTGATCAGTAAGCATTGCGTATGCGCAAAACTAAAGTTGATTGTCACAGGAAAATCTCCGAGACTAAGTGATCGATTTTGATGAAATTTTCAGGAATTGTGCGGGTTAGCTCTTGGACGGTCCCCTACAACTTTCATTGCAGTTGGACTAATAGTATACCTAGCAGCACGCGTACACGCGCAAATGAATTTCTCATAACGTCGATTTATCATCATCTATTGGTCCGATTTCGTACAAACAAGAGGGGGGTTGTTGGTTATACGTTTCAGGACGAAACTCTTATGTTTTATCGCGATTGGTTGAGTAATGAATATTGTGCATACACAAAACTAATATTGGTTGACACTCCGACACTATAATGTGGGGTTTTTGATGACATTTTCAAGGATTGTGTCAAGACGAAATCGAACCGAAACTATGCCATCGATGGTGAATGCGGCTGAGTTGATGGTACTGTGTGAGCGTGCGCGAAAATGAACTATAACCCGTCTTTGTATATTAGCATGTCTACACATATATTACCTACTATTCTATTTCGCTTCAACTTCTACTTTGTTCTTCTAGTAATTATGTACGTCTATGTTGCAATATGTTGCAATACGTGATAAAGCTACACTTTTCTCCCAACTTGGCAGAATTTTTTTTTTTAATTTTGGCCTCACTTCAAAGCATAACATAGAATGTTACAAAAATATCTACAAATTTTATAGAATATCCAGTTAAACTTTATGGGAATCTATTTCTTACCTATGTTACCAAAACCCCACAAAAATGGTTAATTTCAGAGAAAGTTTATTTTCTCAGATCAAAATTTGACGAGGAATGAAACTAAGACAGCTTAGGTATTTAGGCCTACATCCTTCGGTAAGTCTGATCATACATCATGTACCTACTCTATCAAAAGTAGAAAAGTAAACATTTTCTACGCACTTCAGTAGGTAGGTATATCAATTTCCGACCTAAAAATATAAGCAAATAGAAAGGAAAAAGAAGAAAAAAGAAACGGTGAAATACAAGAAGGTTCCGGAAATTGGATAATACGTAGTGGCGTTCCCGGAAAAACGGGATCGGATCAGAGATACGTACTAAAACAAAAAGTTTTCTGTTTTAGCGGAACCACTTTCTGTGGGTATTTTACGGACCTGCTGATAGAACATTTATGGGTTCATGTGGTACCAATTCAGGGTCAGAGTTTCGGCTTAATGTTTAAATAAATAAGTACATCGTTTAAATACTCAACTTTGAATTTAATGGAAAACGAGAGGAATCACGTGACAGGTATTTTATTATTATTGTAAGCCTAAGGGTTTTAAAAATATTTTTGTATATATTGCCACCATGATTCACCAATAATGAAATATATTGAACAACAATTAAATATCCAATTAATCAACCCGCTTGTTCAATTCATAATTTTAAATGAAATATTTCTGAAAAAATTTGGTCTTGTGTATTTTTTTTTTCTTTTTTTGCATGCCCCCATCCCCTTGATACATGATTGTCATCTGATTTTGTTGAAATTAATCAGAAATGCCGACTTGGCCTTTACGGATTATTTTTTTTTTTGCATCATGACTAATGATAGTCTCTGCAATCCCAAATTTTTTCCAATAATCGTAGCTGCAATATTTGGAATAGGGTGGTATAATTTTTCTAGGTTGGTTGTTAATTGTGACTTTATAGTCACCAAAAAGCCTAATGGTTCCGTCACCTTTTAAAAATGGTACTACCGGGGTTGCAAAGTCAGAATATTGTACCTTACTGGTTATTCCTTTTTTTTTGAAAATAGGGTGAAAATTGGGTTTTAGGTGGATACGAGCCTTAGCTTCTCTTATTTTGCCATCACCAGGTTGAAAAACATCCTGATATTTGTTAAGAATATATTCTAAACAAATTTTTATGACTTTCTAATCGAAAAATAGCGCCTACTTTAGACAAGAGATCTGATACATTAATGTTTAGCACCTTCAACCAATCAAGCTCAAGGATATTAGAAAAATCTCCTGCAATCACATATAAATCTAAAATATGTTCGTTTGCAGCTTTAATCTTGGCTCGACCTCTGATTGGTACTTTTTCTCCTGTGCAGAACCGCAGACTGAGTGATGTAGGTTTTAAGGATTTGTCCGGGAATGTTCTTGAGAATAAATCATAATTTAAAATAGTTACCGATGATCCTGTATCCACTTGGAACTCGACATCTACGCCATCAAGATTCACAGTGGTAAACATTTTTGAGGCCTGGTTAGAATGACCTAACTTGAAAACGTCATGGTTTAATCTTGAGACGACTGCTGTTGTCTTGTCTTCTGATATCTGATTATTATTAGATTGTTTATTGTAATTTGTGTTCTTGGATTCTCGAATATAAGGACAAGATTGTTTTCTATGACCCTTTTTGGAACAAAAGCGCAAATTGCAATTATGTATTTACAAAAGCTCGAATCGTGATTTCGGTAAGAACAATGTCTACATGGTTTTCGGGAATTTTGTGGAAATCTTTTTTCCTTGATTTTGTTGATAGACGTATTGGGAGGCGTATTTTCTCCAATTTTTGCGTGAATTCTCGCGAATTCTAGAGCTTATTCAAAGTGCACCTACCTAAGTTCAACGATTTTCAGTTTCAGATCGTGGTCGGAGAGACCGTAGACAAATTGTGTAGATAGAACTTCCTCGAACCAATCTGCAGGAAACTTTGAAAATCTCGCGCATTTTTCAATATTATGCAGCAAAATCTTTTAGGGACTCGTGCTCCCGCTGTACCTAGTTGGTTTTGAACGTTGATGCGTTCAACTAGCACGTCTGGTTCGGGTGAAAAAAATTTCGATAATATAGTAAGTTGTTAGTTGTGCTTTCGGGATCTGATGGCTCACACATTTCGCAAAGGCGTTCGTATGCTGGGTTCCCGATTGCATTAAGTAAATATAGGGATTGTTTACTCTCTGAAACGTTATATAACTAAAACTTAATTTCTAAACGCTTCAAATAGAAATTCCAGTTGGATTTAGTAGGATTTAGAAATTCCAGTTGGAAGAAATACAACATTCTTTATCACATCAGTGTATCATTTACATTACCTATTTAATAAATATTTAAGTGGGGGGGGGGGGGGGGCTCGAGTCGTTGCGCTTGAGGGGGGTGGGCACCCCTGCATTCTTCATGAAAATTTAAGCGATTATTTGAGTGAAGCTGCTTATAATTCCGTAAGAGTTTCACTTAATTCGGGCCATAGCTGATCACAGCGCATACGCAAAATATTGAGTGGACACTAATAAGTTTTTGAATTTTAATAATACTTATCGCTTGTAAGTACCTGATGTAAGATTTTTGTTTTATTATTTTCAACAATGAACCTTTGTAATAGACCAAGAAAAATATTTTTTAACCCTCACCCTCCCCCTCCCCTCAAAATTTGTTGGTTTACGTTTAAATGCGCAAAATTCAAAAATTGAAAGGAAAAAAAAATCGTCTGTCCTCCGTCCAAAGCTTTTCTCTGAAACTACTAAACCGAACTTTATGAAATTCGCTCAAAAATCATACATTGACCGAAGATGTGACAGTAAAATCGGAATCAATTTCACTCAACCCTAAAGAGTGGAACTTGTGGACCGAAACATTTTAAAAAATCGAGATCTCGAAAACTTTTGGGATGACTGTAATAATTTTTTGGTTTTAATTTACATATATTTTCTCAACAAATCATCCGGAAAGCCGTATGTTGATCCGTTTTCTCTCAACAAGAGCTAAAGGAGCATAAGCCCAATGAATTGCTAAGTTTCATTAATGATTGCTAGATTGTTTTAGGCTTGCTGCAGAATAGCGGCATGACGCGCTGGGGTTATGCCAAGTCACGGCATCTCGTGTTAAATATTTACAACGAAAGTGAAGGTGTGAAATTTAATTGGATTAATTCATTAGGTGCCTTCACCTATGCAGATATATTTAGATACCCACCTAATGATTAGTTTAACAATTATAGACAGATTTGCTGTGTAGAAGAGCTGTAAAATGCAGAAATAATAAACTTTTGTGTAATAATTCGCAGCGTTTTTCGTAATAGAACGGGTTTTTTAAACACAATACCTAGCTAAGATATCGTTTAGAATGATCCATGTACTAATGCAAATATACAAACGCACCTGTATCGAGGAATGTTGGGCGGTGCGTTTGGGGGAGACCAATATCTTTTTAAATTAGTTATACATTGGGAAACAGTAATTAAGGATGGGGCGATTCATTTCCGGTCCTATTTTTAGCGAATTGCGTTCCGTTGAGATTATTTTCCTGAAAACCGCAACTCAGTGGACACGAAATTGATTCATAATTCGTAGTATGGTTTGATTTCAAAATATATTCCCGAATCGTCCGAATATCAAACATTACAATGGTATTTACTTGAAAATGTGGCCAGTACCGGGGTTAGGCTTAACTAAGTAACTCGAATTAATTCATTCTCATCATCATATTGGATTTGGAAACTAGGGATACCTATGTATATATCCATAATCAATATTTCTGATTAGCAATGCTAAGGGTGAGCGGGAGAAGGGGTGGATTGCCACTCAGCGCCGTTCCACTCAATGTGTCTTCGTGTGAATATCGTTTCATACAATAATAATTGATAGAATAGCTAAGTTACTCATATGTACCAATATGTTATTCATCTATATTTTAAACTTTTCAGATTTCAGACATTTTGCAGTTTGGAAAATTATTTTATATATTTTATGATCCCCTGTAAATAATCGATTGAAAAAGTCTCTCTTTTTTTAAAACTTCTGCACCAAAGTTTATGAAATTTGGGAAAAAAATCGTATTTTGGCTCTAGTAGAGACTGTATCCTCATCATGACTTTCGATCAGCAATAAAGAGTATTGTTGACGGGTAGAAATATTAAAAAATCAAAATCTTGTGAACTTTCGAAATAAGAGAAGGTTTTTTTTAACAGTAAGGTATTGATTGCTTCGTTAACTCTTCCTAAGGGCAAGGGCCCTTTTTTGGTTAATTATCGTATTATATCCATGGCATTCTTTTGAAATCAAACCAATTTATTAGCTCAGAAGTGGTGGGAACTTTTTTTTTGAAGGAACGGGTTTTTCTCAATCCTTAAAATTTTTTGTCTGGAAGGACACATAGGTTATACAGTGTGGTCCAAAAGTCCACTCCTCCCACTCTTTATTCCACAATTTTAGAGATATACAAGTTAAACTTGAAGGGTGTTTTGTTGGTGCCTGATACTAAGTTTTAAGCTAATAAATAGCAGAACAAATCCAAAAGTTTTTGGACTACCCAAAGGGGAACGATGGTGAAACCGAAATTGCGATATCTAATTGCAGGTTGGAGCTGATGAACCATGAAGAAGTGCGAGTTTTTCTATGAGTATACTCTCTTTGGAAAAAATCCCCCTTCTCCATGGTTTCACACCTCCAATCCGAGAACAGAATAAGAATTCGCAATCCTTTCACCTTTCACGTTTCACCAACAAGTTTACTTTTGGGGTACCCTGTATACATATGAAAAAGCGTTTAAATCCAGAAATCGATTCAGCCTCACAATAAATTTCCATGAAGACAGTTTTGGAATTTTGTCACTTTTAGAGGCTTTGCAATAGCTTCATTTTTCACGATAATTCGCCAATACCATAAACATGAGTGTGAATCAGAATACGAAGGCGCATGGGTAGTAAAAATATAAACTATTGGCCTATTGAGATAATCCGGATTTTTCATGGTTAAGTATTTTTTATTTTAAATCTTAGCGATAGTTTTCCAGAAAGGTGCTATATGATGGGTATATGACCAGTAAAACGGCTCTTGAAATTCATTTGCCCTATGACGTGCCCCCGCCCCTCAAGGGGGAACCCTCAATTCCATGGCCCTACAACGTTACGCGTGACCTTCCTACCCGTTTATTGGCAAAACTATAAAGCATTGTACACTAAAAATGGTAATTTTTGGTTTTCTAGAGTTCTGAATCCAAATCTGAGGTCAAATTTGTTAAGTTCCAACAGTTCAAAGTTTCCCGTTTCTCAACGTAGATGCTAATGTAACATAGGCCCTATTTGTTAATTATTATAGAACAGCGACAATTAGCAGAGTTTTCAAGTGAACTGTAATTTATGCTTATTATTACAACATTATTGTATCTAACTAATCAATTTTGTTCCAGGTAACATTGAAATACCCGTACATCTGGAAAATAACTAGTAGGTACAATTGGAAGATCAATCAACATCTTAACCGTTAAAAGGTAAGAAATGGCTAATGATAATTGCTGGTGTTACCGATTTCTTTGGTCTTTAGAATGTTTATAATAAGCCCTTTTAACGCAATATTACAATACTGGAAAATTTTCAATATTTTTGGAAAAACAGAAACGACACATTTAGCTTCTGCCCGGTAGATATTTAATTAGGTCAAATTCTGCTAAGCCAATGGGATCCCATGGAGCTACTTTGCCCTTCTGGGTGGAGCCTACAATCGTAGCAATAGTCCTGGAGCCGAGGCCGAAAAAGGATGTTCATGGGTAGAAAGGTTTGAGATTACATTGTGAAAATTACAATAAATTAAAAATCTCAATACAATAAATCAGCATGTAATAGCAAAACTATACCTAAAATGTCAAAAAAACTAAAATTGAAAAATTTTCTCCAATTTTTACTTAATAGCCCGTACCACAGAAACGCAATACGCACAAAAGTTATAGAACTTGAAAATTAAAGAGTTCAACTGGGAGAATATTCACAACGTGAACAATATTCACGTATAGGTATTGATAGAGTTACAAACAATTAAAAAAATAGGGCTAGTTTCGAATGAGTTCTTTCATCTCCCTGTCCATCGGTCTATTGGTCCGATTTTAGTCCGTCGAAGCTCATTCCACGGTCTGTATTTGAATTTTAAGGAGCGAATTTAAGTTGCTTTCCTTTCCCATATAAATTATTCCACAAAACGCTGTTTCGACGATATGTATAATGTAAAAACAACAATAATCTTATCAGATAAACAATGTCAAGCTTCATTTTAAATTTGACATCAAGTATTGAGAACGATTGAAAGTTTGGTCGACAGGAGACGTAATTATTGAATAATATAGAATAAATGGCCTGGGTAAGTTTTAATACGATTATTAGGTATTGATGAAGTGAACTGGTTGTTAAAATTGGTGAATTCGGTTTGAATAATACATTTGGCGAAAGTATTGATAAAGTAAATCGATGAAACGATGAACTGAAATTCAAAATGGAGGCCTCTTGTTACATCTAGAAACGAATCGTAAAATCTAAAGATCCGCAGATCAGCTAAATGTGCTCTGGAGGTAATTTCTTTGCTATTCGACCTTTGAAGCTGAAATTTGAAATGTAGGCCTCTTGGAACACCTAGAAATTAGTTATAAAGTATGAAGCCCTTGATCAGCTGACTAAGCTCCAGAGTTAGTTTCTTTGCTATTCAACCTATTAAGCTAAAATTTGAGATGATGAACCCTTGGGACGTTTAGAAACGAATCATGAAGTTTAGCGTCACCCAGATCAGCTGAGTGAGATCCGGAGCTAAGTTCTTATCTATTCAACATAGGTATGATGCTGAAATTTGAAATGGAGGCCTCTCGGAACATCTTGCAAGTAATTATAAAGTATGAAGCCCTAGATCAGCTGAGTGAGCTCCAGAGTTAACTAAAATTTTAAATGGAGAACCCTTGGGACGTCTGGAAACGAATCATGAAGTTTAGAGCCCCCCAGATCAGCTGAGTGAGATCAGGAGCTAAGTTATTTACTATTTATCCTATGACGCTGAAATTTGAAATGAGTCCACGTTCCTCCAATGTTAGCCGAGGCTCAAGGTGGAAGAAAAAGTGGCCCCCTGATCAATATGTTCAGGTTGTTTTTTATTTGTGTGCATGTTTTCCTTGTCATTAGCAGCAAACACTGTTAGTGTGAAACGTTTCCAAGAATGTCGCTATAGTTGTTTAGCAGTATGAGGCTAACCCCTATAATTAAGTAACCACCTACGTTTAGACTGTGCATTAGGAAGTCGGTACATGCAGATATGTATTATATAATAAATAATGTGTATATGATAAATACATTTTTGTGATTTACTTAAATAACTTATCAAATAATGTTTCGTCTTAACCGAGCGAAGCTTGATCTCCCGGTACTTTCATATACAAAACGATAAACTTACGGGTTACCAGGGATTCCTAATAGGGTGAGCAAAGAGGAGCGGACTTGAATGGTTGTTAAAACTAACCTTCAATGTGTGACCTTGTTCGAGAAAGGTATTCAACTAACTGTATAAGCATTGAATGTTTTTGATCTATTGATTAAATTAATAGTTGGATGGGTAACGTGGGCTTAATGCATTATACATTTTCAACATCACTGTACATACATCCCTACGTCTTAACAATGATTCAGTGATAAAGAAATGCTTGAGTGTTTATACAGAGGAAGCCAGCAAAATACTTACGCGGTACCTGACAATTTAATAAGCTTTACGGGGCTTAATGGCACCCAGTCACGATGCGACTCTTTCAAATAAAGTTTCCTCTGAACAACAGCGAACGAAAACTCGAAATAAAGGGAAATGAAACGTGAGGAAAAGCCACCTTCGCTCGCTCAAGCTCTCAGAAACTGGGTGTATAATATTCGAAGAGCAAAGAGAAAATATGAAAGACGTTATCTCATTGTTATGTGAGGAGAGAAACAAGCACGCGTCTTTTGTGATGAGCTTCTGATGATTTTCTGATGATGCTGCCAGGCGTCCCAAACTACCGACCTATTGCTTTACTCTTGAAGAGATGGTGAGCGAGAGAAGGGGTAGAAAAGACGCGATTCAAGAAAAGCTTGTTACATTTCTTCAAGTGGAGAAAGCCCCATCCCCGGTCCTTCCCTTTTCAAGTCTTCTTTCTTCTTCCGTCCGTTTTTCTGCAGCTCCTCGCATCCCTCATTCTCGAAGCTATACGTTACCATCAGACGTTTAGACCGTCGAATTAGGAAGTGATGACCCTCCGGGACAGAGGGGGGAACTGAGGCCTCGGCCCTATTTATCAAACGCTGTCCGACTTTGTTTCTTTTATGAATAGCCCTTGCAAGGAGAGTTGCGCGGGTGGGGTGGAGGAAAAAATTTTCTGAGTGTAAGTGATGGATTGCCGCAAAACAAAACGTACTATCCGGTTTTTTTTCCTGTCGTTAATACGAAGATAAAATTGCCATAACCGTAATGACGGAGGAATCGTATGAAATCGTTGATTCTACGATAGAGCTAAAAGTTGATACTACTAAAAGAACACTTAGAGCCAAGTAATCCACCAAGTAATCTGAGTTGAGTTACTCAGAACGTGTAACAATCCATCTGCCATTACATATTTGGCAGCAGGGGACTCAGGAGTCACGCCCCTTCCAGGACATGCATAGAAAATTAAATTTGACATGGCAGGGTGAAGTCGAGATAAAGCCAGTGTTGGCCAGAAGTTCTACTTTGTTACTTACTTTGACGCCTCTCGTTTATTGCGGTGGTGGCTAGTCATTTTTTAAGGTCTGCCAATGTAAGACTAGCGCCTCCCTGAATTTATGTATGAATCAATACAAATTTTTTTCACAATTGCACAATGAAAATGAATAAGCCGAGCAAAAGGTTTATCAACCTTGTAACTTTGTGTAATTATTTGTGGAGTTTCTTCTTCCACCTCTCAGTTGAGTTACCCTTGGGGATATTGTGGTTGTTTAAATGAATTCACGCACAAAGGTAATTTTCATGGAACGCAATCTTCGAGCACGAATAGAGTAAGCATCGTTCGGATGATGACGATTAGCCTGTCTCGTTCTCAGTCAACTTATCACTTTTAATTTTGATCAAACAGTCTATTTCGTTTCCTAAACCTAAATTATTCATCAGCAGGACTGCCCATTTGGTTGAAACAATGAATTATCAATGAGTAATAAAGGAGTAGGAGTACATTGAATTTATGATAACCCTCTGATTAGACTACTGGCAATTATGGTTGGTAGGGTTCTCAATATCATTGCCAGAGGTATTTGCAGGAGCACAACCTTACGATCTATAAATTCGCTTCCACAGAGGTCATTAGAATTCCCAGAAGATCCGATTAAAAAATCGTTTTGTGTCTTGTTGACGCTGCGTATGTTGGATTTTAGTGGATTGACGAATTGAGATTATTGACTGCAAATTGCGACGTTTGACTCGCTCATCTGAACCAATGAAGCCTTAACTGGACGAGAACCCTACAAGAGCAGTTCTGATTTTGATCATGGCTCTACCTAGTCTAGCCAAAATCGCAAATTGCCGCGCTTTAAGCCCGTAGCTCTAAGCCGGGAAACGGAATTTGAAGAAAAAAGTTGTCTAATTCGACAAAGATAAAGAGCTACAATGTCAGATCGATTATGGCGGATATGTCATCATCAGTAACAGACAATAACTTATTTATATTATAAAAGATCATTGATTTGCCGGAACCAAAATTGATCAACAACCTCTGAAATGCCAAAAGCAAATGTAAATTTTGATTTTGGTGGACAAATTTTTTTTTCATTTCTTTTACGAACACAGCTTTCTCCAAGCTAGGTGGAAACAAGGACGGGTCCGGGGGTCCAACCCAGGCAAGGCGCGGAGGCCGTGTTTACTCAGTGATTTATGATATTTAGAAACTAAACCACAAAATTTGAATAATTGTTTACCGCTTCTGGAAGTTGCAACTATTTTCACCATCCTCACCCAGAAATAAATATGTGCATTAGATTCCCTCTTATTCCCCTATAACTATGGTCAGGTTGGGTTAAGCTCTACAATGGCGACTCCCCAGTACAAATGTTTCTGGCATTATGTACAACGTTTGTTTAATTTTCTGGCCCCTCTACCACCCCACAAGCTTTGGGCCAATTACTCTACTTTCCTTTTTCGTACTAAAAGCTGTGAAATGAGAATAAATCGTGAAAATGATCTTTGAGGTTCAAACAAGCCGCTAGAACTGTAGGTATTTACTTGAAATTGAGCCCCATTTGACTCGTTACATCTCCGGCCCCTCAGAGTAGTTTTAAAATATTACAGTTGTCAAGGGGAGGTGTGAAAAACTAGCATGTGGTTACACGTTTACAGAAGAAGGGTTTGAAAGCCTTTCAGCTTCATATAAGAGGATGACACTCAGCTTGTCAACCGAATATTTATAGACTCGACCGCTGTTTACCACTAATGAATTTCACTGACGTGAACCTTAAGCAGGCGTAGTTTATGAATAACCTTTTTTCCTCTAAGTTTTTACTGAAACGCTTTTTTATGGCGTTTCTCCGAGCGTATAGTAGGAAGCTATTAACTTTTTTAATTGGCCCTTTGAAAATCTCCTAGCTCTCTCGGTGGTGTTATTTATTTTTCATTTTCGGAAAAAAGGGTGAAGGGCACCGGGGGGTCACCCTCTTGAGGTGTCGGAGCGCACAAAAAAGCCGTCTTGCCCCGCTCCATGCATATTAATACCGTTTTTAATTGGTAGTTTCCTCAGTGCTCCTACAATGAGAATGGATGCCCTTTTCGGACCATATGGTGGACACATAAATTACCATTAGGTACAATTAATTACGGATCCTCGCTAGAACTCGTAATCAACTGGTGAGTTTCAGGCTTGGCGCTCCGAGTTCGTTATTTATTCGGAAAATTATATGGTTACTCTCATTAAGGGTGCATTTTGTACGCTTCTTCAATACCAATATGCTGAAAAAGCATCCTTCTCAATAATGTTGTTGAAGGAACCATAATTATACTCACAATGTGTGAAATTTATTAGGTAGGGGATCTAGGAATATTGTTTATCTTCGGCGTGTCTCCAGCCCGAGTGTTTAATGATACTCATTGTGGTCACTCGTTGATAACGACATTGATATTGGTAAATTAAATGATTATATTGAACTGAGCTCACAAGCGTAGACGACTACGTGTAGAACCCACAAAAAATTATGGTCACAAGCAACAATCAAAATCAATCAAATCATTGTGCCAACAATCAAAATATTGTGCCGATCACGTTGAATGTATTGTCTATTCTTCCACTACCAATACGCAAAAAATGTACATCTGAAAATAATTTTTTTGGTAATTGCTATTATTACCTAAAACCTCTACAGTAAAATTATTTAATAATTTTACGATTTTCACAATTAATATATGTGCAAGAAAAAATGTGATTTGATACGCAATTACATATACAGGGTGTCTCACGTTTTATCCGGAAAACTTCACCCAAGTATTCTGCAACTAACTTCCAATCGAAAGTTCCTCTTAGACATTTTTTGCTTTATTATTTTCAATAATAAGCCTATGTGATCGTATAGCAAAACATTTTTATAACCCCCCCTCAAACTTTGTCATTTTACGTTTCAAAGTGCGTAGAATCCAAATTTGCAATGTCCGTCCGCCGTTCGCCGTCCGGGCCATAAAAGGCCTTAGAATTGACTTAAAAAATCCGTTCTTTCTCACATAGACTCCACTTGGGGTCTAGTTGGTCCTATCTTCTCGCCAGCTCGATCACTCCACACCCATGGGTGCTATGAGCCAAAAATATGTGAAAAAGTGTCTTTTTCGAGGCTTGAATATATGTTTTTTTGTAGGTCATATTTGTGTGT
Source organism: Adelphocoris suturalis (assembly GCA_030762985.1). Lineage (NCBI taxonomy): Eukaryota > Metazoa > Arthropoda > Insecta > Hemiptera > Miridae > Adelphocoris > Adelphocoris suturalis. The sequence continues at coordinate 92,621,214 of CM061043.1, forward strand.
TAATGCCAATGCTTTGCCTAGGCATATTTAATAACATATCCTCTCGACTTTTCGTACTTACTTAGATAATGATATTATTAAGGCAATGATTATTTGAATAGATAGAAGCTCAAAACGAGAAATATAAACATGCGTATATAATTATAGAAGTATAGGTTGTGGTAACTCGAAATAGGACACGCCGAGGAGTCTGGAACGGCTTTATGACGTACGCAAGCCAACTAAAACTACGATCATACTCAATTGAAAAAATAATAAACCTTTGTGAACTAATTTGCAGCGTTTCTTTAAACGCTCTGATTTCGAGTAATTCAATTTTGGTTTATTATTTTCAATAATGAACCTTTGAAACCGAGAAAAAAATGTAACCCCCTCAAAATTTGTTGGTTTACGTTTCAAGATACTTAAAAAAAAAAAAAAGTTTCTGGTGTTAATTGATAGTTATAATCGTGGTCTTTTGAATATTAGAGGGAACACAGGCATGCAATGATAATAGCAAATGCTCGAAAAGTGAAAAAAGGCCCTAATGTTCCTAACCACTTCAAAACCCTAAGTATAAGTTTTCGTTTGAAAACCCCTTCCTTCTTCTGCTCAAACCTCCCCTCATTGCGACTTGTAGGTCTTTAGATTTGATTTGTAACATTTCATTAGTCGAGCTACTCGAGAAGAGATGTTTGTGTTGTCTAAGAATGTTTTGGCTTGTACGGTTTTAAACCGTACTGCCGTCGAAGGGGATTTCTCGTAAGTTGACACATGGAGCTCAGCTGAGCCTCGGGCCCCTATACACGATCCCTCCCACCTCCTATAAATAGCGGAGAGGCTCGGCCCAAAGGGGACGAAGGCTCCCCGATGCCTCCTCCTTTATAGAGGAAGAGGGGACAGAAGCGCTAAGAGGCGCTGGAGGGTGCCACTAATGAACATAATTAACAGTCGACTATCAATCGGAGTTGAAACCCATTAGAACAGTCCTGAGGGTTTTCCGGGGAGGTCATCCATCAAAAGGCGTGCTCACGTCATGGGGCCCCTGATCTTGGCTCTTTTTCGAGAGCAATGAAGAGAAAGTCACTCGTTTTCTCATACATATTTCAAACTATATAATACTTCCCCCCTCTACTGGCCACGTTTCTCCGTCAACCCATCGTTTCATATCTGGATCTGATGTATGAAGTTCATTGTGATTGATGGTCAGCACCTCTTAAAGCCGGGCGAGTCACGGTACAGGATTCCCACTATTCTGTAGGAAGTGATGCATCAGAATTTCACCATCTAATAGCCCATTACGTAACCCCCAAACCACGAAAAGCTCAATAAACCTATTCCTTCCCCTATGAAATCCATTATTCAGATGAAAGGAAAATGTATCGTCATTTTCAACGTTAAGGTAGAAAACATTTCTCATAGAAAACTTTCAGGTTCATCATCAAACGTGCAGAGCAACAAAGGGTTTTACTGCAAACATAAAACTGGCCAATTTCTGGCCGTGTAATTCATTCAAAGTTTAATTGAAATTAGAGATGTTGCTATGAGTTCGATAGAAATCTGTTTGGGAGTACTCTGATTCGAGCCAAAGATCTTAACACGTTTAGATTTATGCAAAAGTTTTTGAAAGCAAACTTTATTTACACTCGTAGATAAAATACTTAGTAGATAGCACAGCCAGTGGTGCAAGTGGAGGAGAGTAAATATCCAATCAAATATCTTTGTCAAAAATCCAGGTGCAATAATGATGGAAGCCTGGGGGATTTTAGTCTCCCTTAACCCTGTAGTTGGCTGACCATATATGAATGTATGGATACTTTTATATTGTTTCCGGGTGAAAACCATTCTGTATACTAGGTAATTGCCGCACCACGTTTTAATTATTGGCTTTTAGCAATTTTTGACATTTTCATGCCTTTAGCTCTTTTTAGCTCTGGCACGTGAACTGAAAATTGCTCAGGGAAACATATTACGAAGAAATGCTCACGGACATTTATAATGATTCTCGCTTTCAACCAAATCGTTGCTACGGAACTGGATCTTTGCCATTTCTTGTCTTATAAAAATCGTTCGCCAGTCGTTGGAAATTGGTTGGAAAGTTCCATTGGGTGGAAAGCTTCAAAAATCGAAGCAGCTGAGCTACACGCATAGTCATTGGTGAATTATAAGCAATCCTCGAGGTATAATAACGAAGGCGAATGTGGTAACCGAAACATGACCTAGGGTTGCGGACTCGTACACAAGCTTTGTTTGTTTCCTTTTTTAAGCTTTTGAATTAAATCACGATTTTACGAGTAATTGGCTGATTTAAATCAATTCAATTTAAATAAAAAACTCTGATCGTGAAGGTTGAGAGTGGTTGAAATTTAGCCGTTCGTGTGAAACAGCGCGTTGGGGGGATAGAGTTTGGAACGTTTGGACAATTTCTGTGAGGTTTTCTAGTTTTCATGAGCTGGAAAAAGTGGAAGCTGTTGAGAGATAAATTTCCTCTAATCTGCCAACTGTGAGTGAGTTTCATGATGTCTGTATCTGATGACTCGAGTAGAGCAGCTAATTGCGGGTGGTGGTTAGTTGTCTCAGCCAAAGTTAGTTAATGAGGTCAGCTAGGGTAGCTGTGTACATAATACATTTCTCTGAGGATGACTGGTGGTTTCTCGTCTCTGATCGTTGGAAACAAATTATGAAATACGTCAGAGGTCAACAAGTTAATGGCCAACTCAATTTTTTCTCGTGAAATCTGTAGTGGAGCTTTTGCAATCTAACCCTGAACTTCAACACTATTAATACAAATAAAATCAAAAGTTTACGAATTACTGAACACAATCATTTACTCAAAATAGCTCAATACTCTCAGTTATGAGCAGTTGGTCTTTCAAAGAGCACATAAGAAAGTTATTTTATTAAAACAAGTAAAAATATTACTTTCATGAACTTTCTACGATGTGCGGTTGGTATGCGTGGAACTATATTCACATATTTATAATTGGTTAAGGCAAGAAGTCCTCGGCTGCAAAAGACTCTTTTCGTTTATAGCGGGAAAACGCCCCTATGTGTGTTAATGATCATGAATGGTGACCGGTTAAATACACACTTGGAATGAATGGACCTTAACTAACTCCCTTAGAATTGCGGCTCAATGGGATCCAGCACTTTTTTACGTAGGATGACCGTTTTTTAATAAGTAAACCGTTCCTTTTCGGAATGGGAGAAATTTGTTGATTTTGTTCTTGGAATGAAATTACAAACCACTCCACGCGTTGAATACGACCACATGGGACCATAGTATAAAATAGCAACTGCACGATCGTTTATTGGGAAGGCTACCTCTGTTAACAACAGATTATAACCAAGTGCTTGTTTTATATATCTGAATGAAGTTTCATCATCTAGAAAGGAAGGAAATTGTGGCCTGTGGTGAATTTGGTTACCTCCAGCCTCACTATTTCATGGTTAACATTCTGTCAATGTTCTGCCTGAACGGATTGTATGTCATTATAAAATATCTTTATTCGAATAAAATCTACTAGGAAAAAAGGCTGTTATTGTGTTGCTGGTTGTAATTTCTTTAATTCTGCTAGTATTTGAAGAAAGTAAGTCTAAGAAACTTCTTACATCAATCGCAATCAATAATAACAATCAGAATAATTACCTAACATTCTTGGTGGCTAGGTAGGACTTTTACGCAGGATGGTACAGACAGTCATGGGCTTCATTTTCCGTCTCTCCACAGATTTCACTAATGTATCGTAATTGCGTACACTGTATGTAATATTGCTTCGTCTATTACTTGAATATTTCACTGCTGACTGGTCTCCTCATTATGCCACTCATTTTGATGCCATTGATAAAGTACGATTCAAGATTTCGCAGTTTGTATTGTACAAATCCCGCAAAATATTATCCCAGTACCTGCGCTAGAGATAACTTTAAAGTGCCCTATGATGAGTTGTTGACCCAACTCAATTTTTATACTCGCGGCGCAGGACGATAGAAAACGAGGAAGCGGTGGGGAGGACGAATTGTTGAGCATGGACCTTTGCTTTTAATTCGAGAAACCTAGATGTATTTCATCTCACTATATATCCAACTAATTTTTTTTTTACCATGCCCATTTACATACCATAAACTTATACACGAGAGAAGCCTATTATCTCTACCATCAACCAAAACTAATCTCAACTACAAGGAATGGCAAACCACTATAGCCATAAAAATGTATCTTTGTGATGGACTAATCAGGGGTGCTTCGTATCTACCGTCAGTTGCGTGATTGGACGAGTTTTTATTGGTGCTGTTCTGAGAAAAATGTTTTTTCGAAAAACTGTGTCCAGTTTCGGACAATGTATTGATCTACCTTTTCTACGCAAAATATCGAAGATTTGCATCTCAAGTTCTTGAACTTGTTCCAATCGTTTGGAACTTCAGCTCTGAATTATTGATTTAGGAACCAACGCCATGCCTTTGTCACATACCATTTTTGATCGCAACGACAAAGTGCGAAATGAGCGTTGTGTGGTCAGTGTTGTGGTAAGTGATTTCAAAAAACTGAGGGAGCGAATAGTAATCATAGATAACTCCTTGAGAGAAATGCGGAGCCTATGTCCGAACCCTTTCTGCGCTTTCACTTTAACACGTTCTTCCTCAGTACGCTGTATTTCAAACGCATTTTTGAGCTGTTATAACACCTTATTTCCTTGGTTTTACCACACCTCCGTGTTTGCCACACCGGAATCTATGAAGAACAATTTCTACCTAAAAATGGGAAAAAGTGAGTTAACACGTTTTGGTTTATCATTTTCAATAAGGAACCTTTGTAATCGACCAAGATAAAACTCAAAATTTGTTGGTTTTCGTTTCAAAATACGTAGAATCCAAAAATCGAAGAAAAAAAAACCGTACGTCCGTACATCGTTCTCCGTATGCCGTCTGAAGCTTTTCTCTGAAACTACTTGACTGAACTTTATGAAATTTGGCTCAAAACCCATATATATGCCAGTAAAATTGATATCACGTTCGATTAACCCTAAAGGGTAACTTCGGGCAATAAAGGCATTAAAAGGAATATACGAGATCAGATGTACGTCAGATAATAAACGTTTATTATACTTACAGGCGTTCGTAGCTCAGTGGATAGAGCGTCTGACTGGCCGGGGTTCGTGTCCCAGCGATGACAATCATATTTAATTCTCTCTTCCTAGTCACTTTACAAGTTTTTTTTTTTTTTTACATTTATTCATTCTTTTCAGTAAATTCATTTATTTTCTTTTTTGTTTGGTGACATCGTCTAGTTATATTTCGATAATGCACCATAGACTCAGTTTGATCGGTAATTTTTTGTGAACTAGTGTTCTGCGTCGAAGGGCTATTAATAAACCTTTGTGTAATAGTTTGTAGCGTTTTATCCTGTGGTCCTCACACATATCATTCCAGTCGATAACTCTCATTAAAATTTAGATAAAAATTCCGTTCTTGCCCCTAAAAATAAAGTTTTTTGAAAGATAGGACGAGTTCGTTGGCCAGCACATTTTGAGTGCGTTAAATTGGTAAGATTAAAAAAAAAATGTGCTAAAAAAATCATTTAACTTGAAGTATTTATCTTAATTCGTCTTTCTATCGTCTATTACTAAAGGTATTAATTATACAGCTATATTTTGAAAGTTATCATTCACAGAGGAAAATGGTCACCAGTTAGAATTCCATAGAGGGAAACAGGAGCGGATGTGAGGGGAGCTACCATTACGTCACACATCGCAGATGAAGCGACCTCGTCCGGCCTACGCACGAGGTCGTTTCATAGGGTCACGGATTTGTATTTGAGACAATTTCAAAATTACCTGCTGGGTTACTCAAAGGTTCCATAATTTTTAGTTTTTTAAACAAGTATATTTTGACACAAGTGAAACCTTTACACGTCCCCGTTTGCGCTAGAAACATTATGAGCTCCCCCATGATTTTATCATCTAGAATACTAATGTTTTTTCCCAAACAAGAATAACGATTTTTTCAGGCCAAGAAAAACTCTTTGCCTCGAGAGCAATAAACGCTTTTCCCTTTATCGCCGTAAAAGTGTTAAATGATCCAAAGAGATGTGAAAGAAAGGGTTGTTACGAAGGGTGCTTGGTGAGGGGGGGGGGGGGGGGGGGTAGTTCATGGTAAGGGAAACTGATCGGGCGTTAACAGACACCAACGCGATGAACTTCTGCGGCCGTTTGAAAAGGTCTCTGCCTCTCTTTCTCTCTCGCCTTTGTTGTGGGCAGCGCAAAATAAAGGATTTCGATGAAGCCGAGCTCTTTTGAAGTCACATCAATGTGGAAGCCTTTTCCCGCAGAGAATCTCGATGCTCGCGATCCTTTTGAGCGACGTTTCTCCCCTCTCCTCCCGCACCACCGCCACTCCGCCTTTCCTAATATACTTTTTCTCGAAGGTCCCTTTCACTAAGAGAATATTATTTGAAACCGTTGAAAACATTTTTTCGTCCCCTTACAATGGGCAACTTTCGTGTGTTGGAATTTCCTATTCTAGATATATTGCGTTCTTGGAAACCCCGACTGCAAATGATTTGGACAAAAAACCGTTTGAAAAAAAAAAAAAAAAAAAAAAAAAAAAATTGATTGACGAAATAGGTACATAGACGTATGGAATATGGTAATGTTTAGACATAAAAATAAAATATACCTACGAACTAAATCACTCGCGATGAAGATGTGGAAACCTATTTTAATGAAGAAAACGGAAATCGACACCTCAACTTCATCATATTCTTGTTGGAAGCCGTTGCTCCTCTGTTGATCTTGCCCAGGATCCTGCATCCAGGAATTTACGGGGGTTTCTAGTCTTATTAACCCACACTTCCTCCTCCTCCACCTCGAAGGTTCCAACTTTTGGGTGAAAATCTGGTATTGAAGCAGCAGATCCATCAACATTCTTTGGAGATTTTCTTCAATTTCAACCTGTTACGCTCATTATCTTACTTTTTTTGCCTCGGACATTATCAGTTATTAATCGGATTTCGTCAGCTTAAATTAAAAAAAAAAAAAAAAAAAATACAACATAGAAATATTTTTTTGTAAGGGTAGCCACTTAGAGGTTTCCTTTAAAAATGAAATTTTACTATTTTTATGACGCATAGTAACTGTTTGCAATCTAAAGCAAGAGCATATTAATAAAAAAATAAAAAATATATATAATATGAAGATTTTGTAGAGTGAGATCAAGTAAATTTTTCAATTTAGGACCTACATATTGGTTTCATTTCCATATCAGAGTCATACCTTTCTGTGGGACGCTACCCCTTCTACTTGGCTAGTTGTGGTAAATAAATTTATATCGACCTCGAATTCTAGATCGTATTGAATTAGGCACATAGAAAATATATGTTGTACTGGATACCAATAACATATGTTCTTCCAAAATAGCTACAGTTGGTCCAGTCATTTATTAATACAGCCTGCGTAAAGTGGTTTCAATCATTACTGAAACGGGACATGAAAAAAGTGTGTCAAATTTCTTCGTTTACTGTTTATTTTATAACGGATGTTCATCAGAAGTAAATTGTGGAACGAGAGGAAATACCTCTGTTCTTGACATTCCTGAATGGAGTTGAAATAATGAAATTCTGGCGCTTTTATTGGATTTTTTCATATTAATCTTGTCGAGCTAGTGAAAATTGAATACCGCAGATTCTACACACTGATTTATAACTGGCTCACAGTCCTCATCAACCAATGGGTAACGAACGAGAAAAACTGGACACGGTTTGTCAATAATACTGTCCTGAACAAATAAAACATTTTTACCCTCAACCGCTTCGTAACATTACAGATACGAATTTGTTTTTACAAATTTCCAAAGCGCCTTTATTGAAAATTTCGAGGAAAATTTTCGGTAAAAAACGCTGGAAATTGTCACACACGAGTTTATTATTTCTTTATAGTATCGCTCTTCTGCACATATCACTGGCCTAATTATTCATTTATTTAATTTTATTTACTGGCAAAATTGCCCAATTTATAGTTTTTGATAATAATATTTATTTTAATCTTGATTTTACTAAACAATACTACGTTAGATTCCATAAAATTAATCTCATAACAAACGATAACTAGCTTTATATGACAAAAAAATAGAGATCACCAATTGATGGAACCCATCAATCGATTGAACTCCCTCTGGCATTTAATCAGGGGTCCACCATGCAAATAGATGGTCGTCACAGTTGGGAGAAAAAAAGTTTGGGTAGGGTGGTACATAATAAGTTCAAATGCGAGAGCAGACAAGGTCAATCAATTCTTCCGTTGACCAATCTATGGAGGAAAAATAACGTCTGCTAGCTCACGTTGCCTCCTGAATCTCGAGGCCTATTACTCTCAGCATTTCCAAAGGGCCAAATTCTTCCCATTCATTGCCCATTTTGAAGGAGAGATATCTTAGGAACTGGCGTAGTACTCGTTCTATCATCTCCATTGAATTTAGGTAGTATGGAGACAATATTACCGATGGGCGGACCAACGGAGTATACAGCATCAAAAGGCAGCAGGATCTGAGAAATCCCTGGTGCTTCTTTTTATAAAACCGAGTACTTTCACGGCTCGTGAACATATGTCCTCAATATGGCCAGAAAAACTGAGATGGTTGTCAAAAATGACTCCAAGATTCATTCCGTTTTTCTATGCAAGATCTGTCCTGCAATCGAATAATCAATCACGATCGGCGAGGATGAACGAGAGAACGAGACCACTGAACATTTATTAATATTAGGAGTCAGTTCGTTCTTTTTACACCACCCATCGGGAGCACTCAGAGACAATTGAATCCGCTCACAGTCCTCCCCTGATTTCACCACTGCGAAGATCTTGAGATCGTCTGCATACAACAGGTGCAACAGGTGTTCACCGTCCCCAATATCTGAATCTACATCAATTATAAAAATTAGGAACATCCATGGTCCCAAATGAGATCCCTGTGGAACCTCGGAAGATGCCATAAACGACCGAGACAAAGTTTTCCGTACTCGGACCTACAACCTACGATCAGTGAGATAGCTTGAAAACCAGCGCTACAGTGAACCATGAAAACCAAACCTCCGGAATTGCTGGAGCAAAATAACGTGAGCCACCTGGTCGAACGCCTTAGCAAAGTCAGAATAGACACAATCGACCTGTTCCCCATCCACGAAGGTCGACAAAATTGCGTGCTGCATCACCAGTAGATTTGTTGAACATGACCTCCCAGATCCTATTAATATAATTGGAGCCAACAGTACATAATTATCTAAAACTTATGGAAGTAGGCACTCACCAAATTTGGCAAACATATTAAAAAAACACCTACCTTCGCTTCTTTTTTTTTTTTTTTTTTTTTGAAGCTTTTTTGGTTTCCTCACTTATCCGCATTTTGGGAGATCCAGCAAATTTTTAGAGGAGTAATTTTGATTTTATTCTATATTATTTTATATTTATTTTTTCCTTGGTTGATTACAAAGGTTCATTACCCATTGAAAATTATAAACCAAAAACAAAAAACATATGATTCGGTCAGTTAAATAACATATAACTATATTACATTACATACAGTTATATAGTTCTAACAACAGTTATAAAATGCTCTACCTTTTTAGGACGTCTCTCAGAAGCTAGGTCATACAGGGAGGGCTTCTTATTTTAGAGGGACGACTGGAATTGATTCAAGGGGGTAGGGACAACCCAAGCATGAGAAAAAAATAACCACATACAAATCCGTTTCAGACCATTCTAAGTCAGAATCAATAGTCGCTCCCGCTCATGCGCAAATGTAAAACCCTTGTAACCACCTTAATTTTCAGAGTTTTGTTCCGATTTTGATACGATTCTCAGAGAATGTGTGGGTTAAATTGTTGATGGTCCCATATCAGTTTCATTGCTTCTAAAGAAATGTTTCACTCACCGCATGCGCAAACATAAATTCCATCAAACATAATTTTTTCACGCTCTAGTCATCTGAACTCGATCGAATTTGGAGGATAGTTGGGAAGAAGACGATTTGAGCATTCCGTATCAACTTCAACATGATGAATCATTAGTAGAAGCTGGGCATGTGTAATCCTACTATGGAGCTCAATTTCCACATTGCAACATTTTTTATGTCAACTCAACCTCATCCGACTCCTCCTTGAAGGAGGCTGATGTATTATTTTTCAAAATGTTGTAATAATCTGTGTCTTTTTTTATTAATTTTTTTTGCATAATACCTACTACATTCACGATCCATACTCCATCTTAATTAACCATTTCCCTAAACCATAAGAACCAGCTGTGGAATTATCAGATAATTTAAAACATTTCATTGATCTATACATTCATGTTACGGATACGAGGAAGCTATGTGCCACACTCATTTTAATGTTATTGCATTTGATTGCTATTAAATTGAACGTAACTTATGTAGAAATGGTCTCCAGCTTTTAGTTCGAGTTGGTCCTAATGGGGACCAATTGAAAGCAATTCAAGAAACCAACGCAACGCTGGCCTCACGAAACACTCAAAACTTCAATCACGCGTCACTGTAGTGCTTATACGTGGAAGGCTTCATAAATTGAGTGATCATTTCCTTCTCATTTCTCAATTTATAGTTATGAGGGGTATTTTCGATGAGAGGGCTCCTTTGATAGCGAGTAGTCAGGACAATGAGCTGCATCACAGTTAGTTTATCAATCAAAATTAATCCCAATCATTCGACCGCTGTTCTAATATACTTACCTAGTTAAATGCAAAACAAGGTTGCTTCTCAGTTCTGTTCGTTGAGCGGAATCAATGAAAATAATTTATTGTACGAAAAAGAAAATGCAACAATGGTTACATGAATTCAAATATGGTTAAATTCAAAAGGGATCATTGACAAGTACCAACTACTCATGCCTCCCACATACAATCTGGCAAAAATGTTGAGAATTGAACTTCTGGCGAGAATACAATCTGATTTGATTACTATGTCAAAAATCGTCCAAAATTCGCCCAAATATCAGAGTTCTCAGTTGACTCGAAATCTTGTTTTTTCCCAGCCAGAATTCCATCGTACAATGTAAGGGACGTAGTTGAAGCTCCAAGTATACGGTATACGAGAGTAAAAACGTTGGTACTGGTTGATTAAAACGTAACAGTTTTACTATCCGGATAACCCTAAAGGTACAAAAGGAGTTATGCAATTGATCAGAAAAATTTGACCAGGAACTCTTCCAATATGTGGGTGTTATGGTATTGTTAAGAAGCGCGTGTTTTTCAAACCAAATATATATATTATATTAATAATCATACGATTAATAATATTATTATTAATCAGTGAAATGTATAGGTTCCTGTGCATATTATTTGCACTTTTGCCGCTGCAGTGTCAGACAGTTGGCAGATTTTCTAGGAAAAATATGTTATTGCTATGGCTCCAACAATTTCAAAAATAAAGATTTTGGATATTTACCTCACGGAAATCTTACTTATGTTGGCGTTCCTGTTTCCTGCTAAAGCCCTAAGGAGAGCAAATGGATAAAATACAGTGGTCCGGGTGATCTCATAAGATTCTTTAAAATAATAAAAAAAAAAAACTTATTTCAGAAATATTTGAGATTAAGATTTTTTGTATTTCAACCCTTTGATTTTACATTTTTGTGTTGATCAGTCGCTACCAACTTACGGCAACCTACGGCTGGCGGCCGGTATTTTTCGGCGGAATCTACGCATTTTGAAATGTGGAACAAAAAAATTTGAGACAGTGAAAGAGAGGGGGGGGAGGTGGGGAGGATTAAACACTTTTTTCGCTCTATTTATACTTATAAAAATGAATGTACCTATGTTTCTCGTCTTTTATGCACGGGCGTACCGATCGTCCGATCGGGATGAAACTTTTCCAATTAAATTCTTGCACTATGCTATGATAGGCTATTGGAATCTTCCTCAACCTACTCCTTATCGTCAAACTGACCGCCCTCCGAAACGGCTATCTAAATACAAGGGGAAAGCGAAAAACTTTACTACAAAAAGTGACGAGACGTTAGCGGACAATCAATTTGAGACACGAAATTCTAGACCCTGACCAACTAATTCAAATTCTTAATAAGGGATTGACTACTTGATGTTATGTATTTTTGAGATGCGAGCGTAGCGAGCATCCAGACCACTAATCTAAGCAGAAAACTGATCTATGTAAAATCTCATGGCGACTGGAGCGCTAGGAATGCCACGCAGTGGGAAGTCGAACTAAAGAGCAAGTCAGGATCTAGATCTAAAGTCTCGTAACTCAACTTGATTGTTCGCGAACGTCTCGTCAAAAAGTGGTACACGTTGATATGGCAACTATTTCGAGCAGCAGTTGGTAACTACTTGGAGATTAAATGTACCCGTACCAATCAGCCACGGAGGAGGCAAATTACTGTAGATACATGAGAAAAAAGTAGTTGAATGTTTCAGCGCACTGTTGAATGTTTTAGTCGGCAATTTGTTGTTTCCGGCTGCACCGCGCCGGAAAGTCACCTAGTTATTGAATATAAGCATAATGTACCTACTAAAAATGACGAAAATAATGAAGATTTCATTATATGTCGGTATATGTTTCAGAAAAGATAAAATAAAAATAGCTGAAAATGCTTGTTTATGGCGTAAAAATGAACATTCATAACATTTGGTACACAAAAATTTAATCAAATTTTAACAAAACGGACTAAAATATGGTTAATTCGGGAAAAATGAATTAAATCTGAACTTATTGCTGAACATTATTTAGAATCGTTCCTTACCCATAAATATGAATCAATTATCAAAACTGTGCACCATTTGATTGTGCTTAAAAATAAGTAATATACTAACGCTTTTTTCATTCTAATGTACATATTACATTTTTTACCTTGTTTACCAATTTGAAAGTACGTGAAATGCGTTGATGAGGTAATTTTGCAAGTGGTGCATTTTAGATTCTTACCTAAGGGATCGTAATTCAAATATTTTCAAACTTTTGGAGTGAAATTCACCTGACCTTATTTCAGGAGGGGAAAAAAGATATTAGATACCTCCCATTCTCATCATAATGATATGAAGAGCTCTGAAACGGCTACTATTTTGTTCAAAAAACATTTTTTTCATTATTTTCTGTGAAGAAAACAATAATTAATTTCTATCAACCATGTTGGGGATGCGTTTTAGAATAGAGTCTTGCTCCTCATGGGTTTTCTCTAAATGTTGTTTGATAAGGAAGAAAATTGGACTGCTTGACATAAACCTTTATTACTCAGCTCAGTTTTTAATGAAATTAGTCGTTATAAGTGGCATCGGATGGTTGTCTACCTACTTCAAGGAAGAGAAGTAGACTCGGTAATTCATTTTGGATCAAAATGATAGGTACTCCGGACCGTGAAATCTAATCCACGAATAAACCAGCGAAAATGGGTCTGGGAATTACCTCTCACCTCTCGCCCGACGTTATAAAGGTGGAAAAGCCGGGCCACTGCGTTTACCCAAGAAATATGAAAACGGGTTTTCGCCATTCTTCATTTGATTAAACTGAGAGCCAACTTGCTTTAAGTCGGTATATCTACCTCTCGCCGCCCCGATCCCGGGAAGACTCCGTTAATATCAATTAAACTACTTTCGTTGAATATTCTCTCAAGGGGGATTATGCCATTGTAGGGTTCCCGGCCGAAAGGGATGGTAAAGACACGGCGGGAAGGAGCCGCGGCCCATTCAATCAAACTTCATTCAATTTAGATTAAATACACTAAGCTTTACCTTTACCCTAGGAAGTAAAGACCTTCTGACTTAGGAATTGGATCTTTCCAACTTGTCCTAATGCTCTTAGAGAGAGAGGAGAGAGAGAGAGAGAGAGAGAGAGAGAGAGAGAGAGAGAGAGAGAGAGAGAGAGAGAGAGAGAGAGAGAGAGAGAGAGAGAGAGAGAGAGAGGAGAGAGAGAGAGAGAGAGAGAGAGAGAGAGAGAGAGAGAGAGAGAGAGAGAGAGAGAGAGAGAGGTCCCTTGATACGGCAAACGGTTTCCGACTTTTGCAGAATTATATTCACCGAGTTCCACATAGTATTTGCATTAGCTCTCACGATGTAGAGGGGAGGTCAGAAACACAGAGGGCTTTATACTTTGTGGAGCAGAAAACTCAATGATTGTACAATTGTTTCTGGGTTTTGTTGAAAGATATCATGACCTGCAGCACAATTATATAGGTAATTATCTAGGAAATAGCGGTGTGGTGAAACCAAAGAGTTACCATGGAAAGTTTTCACTAAAAAGTTTTTGATTTTAGATCGAATATGTTGTATTTATGTTGTAAATGTAAATGATATGATGTATGTGGTAAATATGTTTAGATATATGTTGTATAAAAAAGTAATAAGTAATAATGTATTTACGTTTACCTCAAGAAGAAATTTTGGTGAAACAATGGCTCTTTTGAACTCTTGTACCATTGCATTTGGAGGCTCTTTGGTTGACCTATGGTCAACTCTCCAGCTTCTTGTTTTTCCTGAGAAACAATTTGAAGAGAAAGCCCGGATATTCCATGCTTGAAAGATCCAGTCCTAGAACCTTTCAAGCCAAATCTTCCTCCACTGGAACCATCAGCTGTTCAACAGGCAACGGAAACTCCAAGACTTTTAGTAAGGGTAAAGAATCCTCCCGAGTATCTGCGGTACTACAGCTGGAAATGTGACCGGGGGAGATTGTGATGATACTATTACTACCATCCCATATGTGGTGTCTTGTTACCAAGGACTCAATTTACAAACCTAATTCGTCTTAGTTTTATCTTTGTATACAAGGCATTTTATACTCAATAAAACTTTGTCTGAAGGTATTGATTCTTACTTCCATTATAGCTTGAATGTGAGTTTGCTTGATTATTCGCACGGTAACTCCTGGACTAATTCTAAATCTAGTCGACTTTGATACTTATGAAAGTGAAGGAGTTGATGAAGAGTGAGCTGAATTTGCGCCAGAGCGCGGAGTTCCTTTGAGAAAATTCGGTGAGTCCAAGCTGGTACTTTCGTCCCGTCCAAAGAAGAATGGAAAGTTCTGTTGGGTACTTGTAGGATGTTTCAACTCGTTCAGCTGACAGATAGGATTTAGTGCCCCGGTACACCGTGACCCGTTGTTCAGGTTTGAGGTACTGTAGTAAGGTTGAAGAGAGCGAAGCGAAAAGTCTCAGATTTCCACATAAAACAGGTGATGTTCACGGGGACAGCATCTGCTCCCCTAATGGACATCTGTAGACTGGGTCTTTTGGTGGGCTTGGCTATTGCGGTTTATTTTTGAAATCTAGTAATAAGTATAGAAGTCAGACTACACAGATATCCAGAGAGTCAGTTATCCAATTTTTATTAGCTGAACAGAATCTGTGACAATTATTGTACCGTTCACACCGAGGATTGGTGTGAACTGTACAATAATTAAGCAGATAATATTGGATCGAAAGAACTTGAGCAAGAACCAAATTAACTCACAAGGACAGCACAGTTTTTGAACTCGGTCGACGAAACCAGATGGGCTATTTTGTGTAATCAGAGAGTAATTTCGGAAGTGAGGAGAGGGTCATCATGGATGTGGTGGAGGCGTGGAACATCGTGCTTCTACTTTTGCATCACTGAATGCGTGTGGAGGTTTATTGGCATGGATTCTGGCACCGATTGGGACGAGGGCTCGTCCAAGAATATTTTATACGGCCACAAAATGCGTATCGTACGTCCTTAATTGATGGAACATTTGCAACACGGAAGTTGCAGGGTTTTATGAAATGAAAGTAATTTAAATATCTGAATACAGAACTTGATTTACTCAGAAACGAATTACAAATGAAAACAGAGTTTCATACGGAAAACTATTTTGAAACAGCTGAGAGGGAGAGGCTTCACTGTCAGAGACCGATAAGTCCACTAACGATAAATTCAAATGTACTAAATGGTCCGCTGACCAGGTTTCTTACGAAGATTGAAAAACTGGTTGTTTAGTATACTGTATTCAGCGTCCTACAAATAACTAAAACCACCTCAAATTTATTACGGTTTTAAGATGTAGTCTCACGTCGTTGGTGATATCGTCATTGCATTGTGTCGGTTACATTTAAGATCTTCTAACAAGATTCCAATTGATTTATTCTGCCACGAAAATGATTGAAAACGGTACTAAACTCGATTTTTGGTGATTTGGCAATGGCTGCCGTCAGTGACGACGACAAAATCCTGTCGTCGAATCGTCACCAAAAATTATACAATTAATTTCGATAATGTGTAAAGAGTCTACCTACCAAATTTCAAGTCGGTAGGTCCAAAATGTGTTGCAAGGAACACGATCTTACGCCGACAAGCACGCACGCGCGCACACACATAAACACAACGGAGGGGGCACTCCATTAATTGGAGAAAATAATTAAATAAATAAATAAAAGGAGTGGGGAGGACGCCCAGGTTTACCCGACGCTGAAGTTGCAGTAGGAGGAAGAATGGGGTGAAAGGAAGTGCCCCTATAAAACACACATACACACACACAGACACACCTCAAAAACTGACAAATGCTTAGCCGATTCAAAGTAGAAACTCACTTCGTTCGTTAATTAATTTGCCTACTCCCACAAAGGGTGGGAAATGAAAGCGTAGACCTGGATGTACTTCAATTAGCTACAAATACTTGGTGTCGAGAGAAATATAAAGGATAGCAATAACCTAAACATAAATAGTACCTAAGGGGAGGGGGGCTTTCTGATTTCATGTGCACCACGCACCTTTTTCGGGTTTGTCTCAAAAACGGGATTAGAAAACTGTATTTTCTCCCAACCAACTTTCCACTAACCTTTCTATTGCTGAAATAAATGATTTTTCAAAAAAAAAAAGGTGCTTTCCACACTGATGTGCCTTTAATTGACAGTACCCATGCTTTGCCAGGCCATGCTTTCAATCCTGGCTCAGTTTCAACTTCCTCGAGAGCAGGACCCTCTTCTAAGGAGTACGAACGATTCTTCTCCCCAATAATCCAGTCCCGCCTAACTGAATCCTACGCAATGTGTTGAATTGTTTATACCTACCACGAAAGCTAGCAAAGTTAGTGATTTAAAGTTCTAGTAATCCTGTAGGTTTTTCTTCCTGGAAGTGGGGAACGGCTGAACTGGGAGAGTTGGTTGAAAAGTCTTTATTAAATTTGTTCCTTACTCGCTTTAAAGCTACTACCTTTTTTGCCTTCCTTAATTGCGAAGCGTTGTTCCCAACCCACATACGCTGCGATAGTGAAGAGACTGGCAGTGAAAAAAACTCATTACGAAAAAGTTAGAAACAAATTAATCATCCTGCTAGCTCCCTGAAGAGTTAATTTTTCCATCTCTGGCTTCTTCTCCCGCTTTCTTTACACTTGGACCAGTAAACAAGTTGAGGAGCACAAAGAGTAGCTCACAAAACCTTCATTGGAAATGTTTAAATAAAACCTAGAAAAACATAAATTATAACTAGTCTACGGTTGAATGAGGTAGTCATCAGTCACCACATCCGAATTTGGCGTTTGAATCATATCTATTTAAATGATGCCTGCCTGCTTTTTCTATCGTTTATTATGTTTGTCTGTGTATCCGCAATATGAGTACGACGTTTGAAACTTTTCAGTAAAAATTTAAAATTTGGTTGCCAGACTGTCTGTCTTTTGGCCATAATATTTATAGTATTAGAAATGGGGGGGGGGGGGGATAATAATATTATAAATATTCATAGTATTATTGGCGGAAGGTGGGGGGGGGGGGTTATTTTAAAATTGTTTTCATTTTAGTTTCACAATAACCACCATTAGCTCACAACGTATTCATGGATTTTTTCATTTAAGTCATTTACATATCTATAGGTAAATTATATAATATAATCCCTTTTTCAGAATGACCGATTGTTATTTAGAATACGTTTTTGGCCATAAAATTAATAGTTAACAATTTATTGGCGCTCAAAAAGCTCAAATTACAAAACAATTCAACATCATACAATTCGATAATTTACGAAAATTCGCTCATACGATCATGCTGTATGACTGGAACTTTTTCATACTTATTCATATTTATCTGTAATATGTCATTCCAGACGATAACTCTCCTTAGGATTGAGATAAAGATTCCGTTTTGACCGATAAATCAAGCTTTATAAAAGAATAGAAGATTTCGTTGGGCAGCACTTTTTGAGCTCAATAAATTGATTAAATTTCAAAAAATGTTATGGAAAATCACCAAAAATAGCAATTTATATTTTTATCAGAATATTACACAAATAAATCAACCATAAGCATAACATAACATTAAAACAGCATAACGTTAAAAAATTGTCAGATAAAGAATTTAAATGACATTAATATGTACCTACCTAATAAAAAACTTCGATTAAAACCGCAAGAAAGCTAAAAAAGCGCAATCTTTTTTGAATAGCAGATACATTATTTGGAATACGTTTTTTGCCGTGTGATTATTTGTTAACAATTCCTTTGCAATCTAAGTGCTTAAATTACTAAGCCGTTTAGCATAAATATAATGCGATAGTTTACCAAAATTCATTGGTCTCTTGTAAACGAATTTAGATATCTGTTAGTGTACTTTTCACTTTTATAGTTCGCTTGTCTGCATCATAAATACATTAAACAAATGAATTAGTGGTGAAGCTGTTTCTAAATAATAAATTATGAATATGAATGGATTGGTAATAAATAAATATAAAAATTAACAAATGAATGTGCCATAGTTGATGCCAAGAGATGATGGCAATGTTTTGTCTGGTTCAACACAATGTTTAGTTCTGCACACCTATGAATTTGACATTAATTTATGTTTGTTGTCGTAAGGTGATGTTGACTTTAAACTACCGCCTGTTAGGTATATATATTATATTATAGTTCCTTGGACACAAGAGGCCGACCACGGGCGAAACAATGGAGCTCTCGATCAGGTGAATATTAGAATAGAATAATTCCATTGTTGGGGTGCAAGTACAATATAACAATGGTTATGGCACGGACTAAAATTAATACGTCGATACTCGTGTAACTAGCCAGAAGGGGTCAATATAGATGAGGCTCACCCACATTTTATTTCATATGTGTGAGCACAACTTTTATACCAACGAAACAAATTCCAACATACGTAATATATTCGTAATAAAAATGTCTGCCAAGTAGGGTGGCATCATTGATTCCTACTTGTAATGTAACGTGGGTGTGCAGGATTGGTTGATGGGAAAAAAGAGAGACTGAGGGAGAGAGAGAGAGAGAGAGAGAGAGAGAGAGAGAGAGAGAGAGAGAGAGAGAGAGAGAGAGAGAGAGAGAGAGAGAGAGAGAGAGAGAGAGAGAGAGAGAGAGAGAGAGAGAGAGAGAGAGAGAGAGAGAGAGAGAGAGAGAGAGAGAGAGAAAGAGAGATTAGTATTATCAAATGAGTAAATTATCTTATTGTTTTTATGCTAAACTACTTTGAAATTTGAGCACTTTGGGAGCAAAGAAATGTTTAGCCATCAATTTCATGGCAAAAAACTTCTTCTAAATAAAAATCTGCTATTCAAACCAAGATCTTGGATTTTAAGCAGTTTTTGCGGTTTTTATTACAAATTATTAGGAATCATTTAATAATGTTTTATTGCACATAATATTGAAATTTATGTAGGTACATTTTCAGCATATTTTTGAGCATATATTGCTTCCGAGTGTCTACCTAAAGGTTGCGGAAGTATTGTTTTCACTTTCGGGAGAAAAAATTTTTTTTTCTCCAGAATCAAAATTTCTACTCGCATTTCACGTTGTAGACATTTCTGAACAACTTTGGTTCCTTGTCTGTCTATCTGTGTGTGTGTGTATCTTTGTAAACAATCTTTGTAACAAGCTTATTTTCCACAGTTTTCATCCGATTTGGATGAAATTTTCAGGGGATGTGCGGGCTAGCTCAATACCTACCTCACTCTGCGCATGCGCAAACGTAAATAATACCAGTCATTTTCTCATGCTCTAGTCGTCCGATCTCGCTCGAATTCGGATGATAGTTGGGAAATGACAATTTGATCATCTTATATCAATTTCAACATGATTGTATCTTTATTAGCTACTGTGCATGCGCCAATATGAAATCCTTGTAAACAATCTTTGTAACAAGCTTATTTTTGTAACAGAGTTACCTCCTGAGAGGTCCATCAAGCTCCCGTCAGAGCACCAGAGATAGCGCCGTCGGCGTTCCGTTGATGACACAATGGGAGCCGCGGTCTGTTCTCGATCTTATTGACAGCTGAGTTTGGCGTTGGATGGAATCCCAGGCGACTAGAAAACTAACCTTCCCCGAGAACATGGCTCATTAAAAGCTATTAGTAGGGGTGGTATCTCTCTGACGGGATGCCTGTTACTCTCCTCTACCTTTTTATGAGGATTTAGGCCTCCATTGCACCTCGGGGGGGGGGGGGGGGGGGGGCACCTAAATTCCTTATATGGTAGCAGAGCGTGGTTTGGATTATGCACGGCTGACGCCTAGTAGTCCAATCCACTATTTTTTGGGGCGTTAATGTTTCAGAAGAAACATGGCCCGGGGTTCCAGAAGGAATTCCCATTATCACCCTTTGGTATATAAATAATTTCATTGGTCTTTGACTTATAGTTTTTCTCTTTTATTCCCCTTTTACATTTTATATACCATATTTTCTTTCAATTGTATGCCACCTGAGTATTGCTATAATGTCAATTACCAGGTTAGTGCACAATTTAAGTCCCCTAAGTTGGGCAAATTCATTTTATATTATTTAAATTTCATGCCACCTGAGTATTGCTATATGTCAATTACCAGGTTAGTGCGCCATTTAAGTCCCCATAGTTGGGCAATTTAATTTAAAGTCCCCAATGTAGGGCAAATTAATTTCTATATGTATTTTGATTTCCTAAGGTATAAGTCTCCATAGTTGAGCATCCGTTTTGCCCCGATTTTTCAATGAATATACTTCTTATGAAGATTCATTGACAATCCTGTTTTAATTTCTATTCCCCCATCCTCACAACGCCAATGCAGCTATTTATGAATGAATGAGCATCAGTTCTCAGCTATTAACTATTCCATCCAGTTAACATACTTGATCTTCAATCAAGTATGTCTTTAAGGGGAGGAGTGTAACAGAGTTACCATCAAGCTCCCGTCAGAGCACCAGAGATAGCGCCGTCGGCGTTCCGTTGATGACACAATGGGCGCCGCGGTCTGTGCTCGATCTTATTGACAGCTGAGTGTGGCGTTGGATGGAATCCCAGGCGACTGGGAAACTAACCTTCCCCGAACATGGCTCATTAAAAGCTATTAGTAGGGGTGGTATCTCTCTGACGGGATGCCTGTTACTCTCCTCTACCTTTTTATGAGGATTAAGGCCCCCATTGCACCTCTGGGGGGGGGGGGGGGGGGCACCTAAATTCCTTATATTTTCCACAGTTTTCATCCGATCTGGATGAAAATTCCAGGAAATGTGCGGGCTGGGGAGCTGACATCCCCCTGTCAGTTTCGTTGTTGCCAAATCAATAGTTTACTTTGCACATGCGCAAACGTAAATGCCATTATGCTACATTTTTTTCACGCCCTAGTTGTCTGATCTCGCTCAAATTGGGATGATAGTTGGGGCATGACGATTTGACCATCCCATACCAATTTCAACATAATAGTATCATTATTAGCTACTGCGCATGCGCCTATGTGAAATCTTTGCAACGACCCTAATTTCCAGTGTTTTCATCCGATTTCGATGAAATTGTCAGAGAATGCGCGGGTTAGGTTGAAGATGGTCTCCTATCAGTTTCATTGTTGCCAAATCGATACTTCATTGTGCGCATGAGCAAACGTAAATTCCATTATGCTCTATTTTTTCACAATCTATCGTTCGATTTCGCTTAAAATTGGATGATAGTTGGAAGAAGATTACCTCATATCAATTTCAACACGATCGTATCATTAATAGCTACAGAGCATGCGCCAATATGAAATACTTGAAATGACTTCAATTTCCACAGTTGTCATCCGATTTTGATGAAATTGTCAGCGAATGCGCGGTTTAGGTAGTATTTGGTCCCGTACCTATTTCATTGTTTTCAACTCATCAGCTCATCCCTCGCATGCAAAAACTTACATTACATTGAGTATCATTTTTTTTCATTTCCTAATTGATCAATTATGACAGTTCACGCAACTTTTTGATTTTCTCTTGTCCGCTATGAAAATTTTCAAGACCATTTAAAACTTTTCAATGATCTTTACATTCATGATAGGTAAACGAGGAAGCTATATGCCACAGCCAACTTGGCAGACTTTTTTTTCAACGTTCTAGCTCATAAAAAAAAAAAAAAAAATTTATTGATTTAAAACTTTTTTTTTTTTTTTTTTTAGCCATTTTTAGTGATTTTTGCAACACATTCTTTGACATTTTTTACCAATTTAACGTGCTCAAAAAGTGCTGACCAACGATCTCATCCTTTCTCTTGGAATGCTTGAGTTGACCAGGGGGGGGGGGGGGGGGGGGGATTTTTTTCTCAATCCTAAGGACAGACACATTTGGAATGACACATATATAAATACACATACATATATGTGTATATATCTACATGAAGTGACACATGTGAAAAAGCGAGAACTTCGGGAATCGCTTTAAAAAGCCTCATAAGGATTTGAATGGAGAAATTTTTCGAAAAATTTAATATTAATACGTTTTGACCTATCTTCATTTTCTGTAAAAATTCGTTAAAACCAGTCTAGCAAAATTCCCTCACGGGCGGTGGAATTTTACAATTTTTAGCACATTTTGCTAGAAAATGAAGATATTGGAATGGCTCCAAAAAAATTAAGATAAGTTATTTCCAAAATTTTCATCATGGAAATTCGTTTTGAGTTCCAAACTCCAAAACGATTCTAGGATCTTTTTCATACGTACCTAATAATTACAAACCTTTGTATGTGTCATTCCAGACCATAATTCTCATTAGGATTGAAATAAAAAATCCCTCATTTCACCAAAAAATCAAGCCTTCCATAAGGAAGGAGGGTTCTGTTGGGAAACACTTTTTGAGCAATTGGTAAATTTTCTAATAATGCGCTGAAAACATTACTAAAAAAGGAAAAAATAGAATAAAAACATTAATATGTTTTTAGCGTAATAGCACTCAAATAATGCTTATCAACTATAAACTAGAACATTAAAAAATGTATTATTTAGTATTAATGAATTATGCTGAAAAATCTACCTAAATTTCAATACTAAAAATAACTATAAAAGCTGCAAACAAAGCTAAAAATATGAAATCTGTTCTTGAATAGCCGACTTGCAGACTACTCATTATTTCAAATACGTTTTGTGCTCTTAATTTAATTGCTATTTATTCAACTTTGAAAGTACTTTAATACAAATATAGTACAATAATTTGGCAAAATTTGCTCTTACGGCCATGCCGCATGACTGGAACATTTGATGATTATTATTTCATTATTTTTCATGAATTTTAGGTCTTTCCGTTATATTTTTGTGCTGTCGCCAAAGAATTTACAGAGTGGATTTAGATAAGTTTAAAAAAGTTTTGAATTCAACTAGATCATAAATTGAGTAAAAAACCGCCAAGGTTTTTCCGTCCTACCGTTGTTTGCAAATTTAGTTAACTAATTGGCCGGGATTGGTTGAGGATAGGGAGATTGGATTTCTATTATTCAACAACGCCTGTGTGTAGCGTCCCAAAATATTTTTCCTTTATCAATTAGTATTTGACTAAGAGATTTTTTAACAAGAGTCGAATGGAATAACGGGCTTGATCTTGATCAACGGCGCCGGCGTGCGCTAAAATCTCTCATTTTCACCCTAAGAAGTTCAATTTCGGTAGAGAGTCTTTCTGGAACAATAGAACAATGAAATTACAACACCAGCTTTATCAGCTGAGAGAGCTAAATTTCTTCCTGTTCATCCTAGGCTGTTGAAATTTGGCAGGGAGCAATAAATTGACATTAGAAGAATAAATTGACGATTTCTATCCTGATCCGCAGAGTGAGCAACAATTTCTTCTGTTCACCTTAGAAGTCTTAATTGCACTGTGGGCCTTTCTGGGCGCATTTGGGGAGGGTCCTATCTAGGTGTCGTAGAGTACACCTAATAAATCATAACTTGATGATTTTCTCTAATCAGCTGAGTAATCAAATTAGTTCTATAGCTAATTTAATTCTTATTCTGCTTAAGATGTTGAAATTCGGAACGACGTCTCTCTGGGTACTCTGTGTTTTAACATTTGGGTCTAGGACGGGCGTGCTGGAACAACTGGTTTTGGGTGTTCATGTTTAAAGAAAACAAACGATTTCGAATAATACCTACGTATTCTGTTATAAATCCAAATTTTTATGATTTTAAAATTTGGGCCCCTTTTCTGATTCCGTTTGTTACTTTAGATTGTTTCGTTTCTGTATTACGTTATATTCCGTCCTACCGTTGTTTGCAAATTTAGTTAACTAATTGGTCGGGATTGGTTGAGGATAGGGAGATTGGATTTCTATTATTCAACAACGCCTGTGTGTAGCGTCCCAAACTGTACACTAAAATACCCCGGTAGTAGGAAAATCCTTAAAGAAAGGAAGAAGAGTCTATGATTGTTCCTTCTTCGAAAATAGAATTGTTCATTCAAGTGCAGATGTAGGTTTATCACATACACCTCTATTTGGTACTTTATCTCTATTCTTAGGTAGTTACCTACCTATTATGTTATAGCTATTGAGATAGGAAGAAGATGTGCTCCAACTGTCTGTAATATTTTTTAGGAAACATGAAGGCAATTTTTCGTGGTTCGGAAAATCGATCCTTAAAGTAGTGCACATAATTTGGGACACTCTGTACTATAATGCATTGATGTGTCATTCGAAATGGAGTCTGACTCTAGCAACATAAAAAACTAGAAGTAGTGTGCTTCTGCCTTAATAAATTTGTGAGTATTGAAAAATTGATAGCCAGAAAACATGGTTCCCGCTTTTAGATTGGCATTATGTTGGTAACTTTGCTTCCAAATATACATAGAGTTACTCCTCCAAAGAATCAAATAGAGTTTCAATCAGAATTTAAAAAAAAAATACTGTTACCTACTTTGGCGAACCACGATGAAGAAATGAAAGAGTGAGAGAGATTGAGTGTGAGAGTGGGAGAAGGAGAGAGAGAAAAAAAGGGTCTAGCGGTTAATTGAATTTCCACCTTCAAGTCCCCGCTTATGGCACATTATATGGTCGATATGAGGGCTCCCCAGAGGATCCTTCTCTCGGATTCAATTAAACCAGCTTTTCCGATGAAGAGCGGGAAATACAGCTGGGAAAAGGTGGCGACCGTAGTGTTTGAAGCTTCTAGGGACACTACGGTGACGAAGCGAAGTCATTAGGTTTTAGCGAACTCGTTCCATTTCGTATTGAAAAAGCCACGGCAAAAGTTTGTATTTCGGTTTATTATTCTGTGTGGTCAATAGTCGAATTCTCCCTTTTGAAACCTCAATGCTTCGAAGAGCTAAGGGGAAGTGATGTAATTAGTTCCCTGTATTTCTTCTTGAAGAAAAAATTTATTTGTCTCGATCCAATGATCTGAATTCGCCTAATGTTTTGGTTGTTGTTGTTCAGTTGCAATACGTCAACTGCTGCTTGGCAAAGTCATTGTCAGAAGCTTGCACAGGCTACTATCCAGCTTAAGTCCCTAATGGGCGAGCAGACACTGGCGATGTGATAATGGAGTTGTCGCTGAGACTTGGATATACAGATGTTCCTTGACTAGTGCTTGGATACAGACGCCAGGTCGAAAGCCTACCCAAGGGCTCACTGCAGGGTTATCTGACTCAAGAAGGTTCCCTACAGAAGACCCCACAGTAGACAAGCCCGTAGTTTAGTGCATACAATCCCTACGTGTTAAAGGAGTCGTAACAGATGCACACGGATAAGGGCGAAGCCACCATCGTGAAGCCGTCTTCGAAGTTAACGCCAATCTCCATATGGTCGTGGGGATGGGAGATTGTTCTCTCATGGGGGTTGTTCTGTAGCCAAAACTCCATGCATACATCCATCCATTACTACATACATGCATACGTACATTGTATGAACCGTATTGATGTGACTTCAGGCAGGGCCGCCACATCTCCGATTCGGGCCCGGGACCAGATTCTTTCTAGCCACGGGCCTCCCCCTCCCCCCCCCCCTTTTTTTTGTCGCGCTACTTTTACTAGAGATGGCTATGATAATTGTTTACAAAAAAAAAAAAAAAACTATTAAACCTTCTCTAACCAAACGAAAAATCATTTATACTTCCTACCAAGGTTCAGTGTTCGAATAAGAACACTTGAGGGGCTGAACTCTTACTACTTCACTACGTTTTATTCAACATTTAATCAAAATAAAGTGTAACTTAAGAATTGAAATTTCAAGTATTCATACTCTAGTAATTACCAACCAATTACAAAACCATAAAAATGCCATAAATTACCTTGCATCAAAAATTCTATATCCAATCAGTCATAGGATTTTTATTTTAACTACTTTAAATACAATTGTTTGGGAATAGAGGGCGTATTCAGATAAGTTCCAATTTACTCATTCCTCAATTGGACGATTGTGGCAGAAATTATGATTGACTAAATTTCATATAATCATTAATCAACACATACAATTAACTTTATTTTAATGTTATGGACGGATTAATAAGGGAAGTCTCTGTATACAAGATGGCTGAAGGAATTAATTGAAACAATGATTATGTTTGAAAGAATACATTTATTAATTTTGGAAAAAAAATAAAAATAAAAATCTACAAAAATATAATTGTTTTATTACAGTTTATCTACTTGTAATGAAGCTACGCTATAAGTAAAGAATTAGATTTATAACAACAAATGATACAAGAATTATTCAGTGAAAAACTATCAAAAATATGAATTAGTAAAATGAGAAATTTGTTTTGTTGAGTTATAATAGCATTCTGTAATTGTAATTATAATTGTGGAAAACTTTTTAAATATAGAAAACTGTAATACCTAGGCTATAATTTCATGTTTTATAAAATGAAACATTTTAAAACTAATAAAGTGAAGTGAAGAAAAGTGTATTTGCATTTGAAAAATACAAGACAAAAAACTAAAAACTTTCGTGCCTTTTTGAATGAAAATTCTTTAATAACCTTAGAAAAGTCAAGTTTGGATGCTAACTTGTGCTTTATGCTGAGAATGGCTAGGGAATTCAACCTTTCTTAGCCCATGGATGCTCTCTCCCAAGTCTTCAGTCGAGTGCCTACTGGTAAAGACGGTAAAGGGTAAAAGTAATATTTTGGGCCATCGCAATCATCGCAACTGTTTAAGAGATACAGTCTGGTGTAGTAAATCAAATGTAATCTGATCAGGGCCCGTCAAGTGTAATACACTCTGTTTTATGTAGGCCTAAAAATTCTAAAATTCTTTATCTACTAAACACAGGACCGGACCGGGCCCCCCCTGGGCCCGGGCCCGGGGCAACAGTACCCACTTGCTCCCCCTTTGTGGCGGCCCTGACTTCAGGCGATGCCAAGTCCCCAATCCTGGTATACTTTCATAGTATACTAGCCGCTCCGGCTCGCTACGCTCGCCTCCACGTCCAGCCGGGGGGCAAGCCCCCGGACCCCCATTAAGTTGCTCGCTTCGCTCGCAACGTGTGGCATGTAGGGAATATTGCTCGCTTCGCTCGCAAAGTCTGGCATGTAGGATATGTTGCTCGCTTCGCTCGCAAAGTCTGGCATGTAGAAAATGTTGCTCGCTTCGCTCGCAAAGTATGGCATTTAGGGGATCTTGCTCGGTTCGCTCGCAAACGGTAGATCTCTAAGGGTAGGTTTAACTTCTGTAGGGGATGCTGCTCGCTTCGCTCGCAAATGGTAGATCTCTAAGGGTAGGTTTAACTTCTGTAGGGGATGCTGCTCGCTTCGCTCGCTTGAGGAAGTTATACTGCCCACCCAACTTGGCAGACGTTTTTTTCAGTTGGGAATTATTACAGACAAATTAAATCTTATAAAACTACGTGGAACCACGAAAAGTTTATTCGGGGATGTTGCTCGCTTCGCTCGCAAGGTTATACCTGTATATGTGTAGGACAAAGTCCGTATTTATTATTTGAAATGGCTCTCGCTTCGCTCGCAAGGTAGGTACCTATGTAGGCATACCTGCTCGCCTCGCAATGTTGTGACATCGAACCCTTCACGTCAATTCTTGAGCCTTCTCTCGTCCACGGCAGAATCATTTTAATCGCTTTGCTCGCTTCTGCTCAGAATTCGACCGAGTTTTCGTCACTTTTTTCGATATCCGATTTCGGATTCAGATTCGGCGGACCCAAAGCTGTATTTCGCCCGCGAAAACCGTTCCGAAAAACGTACCTTTATGGGGTATATTTTAATCGGAAAAAACGTAGTTTTTGTCGGACTTTTCGAGAAAACACGGTCCGTACTCTCGCATTTTTTTTACGCATTTCCGATACTTTTTTCGCGATCCGATCGCGCCGTCGTCTTCCTCGTTCAAAAACCTACGAAACCAGTATTTTTCCGGAATTTTCGACGGCCGTTTAGAGGGGTAGAGGAAGCGGGGAAGTCCAAAAAGCGCACATTAATTCTTACTTCGACCCCCCTCCCACCCTACGGCCCATGGTTCGGCTGGGATTAGACAATTTTAAATTCGCTTATACACCCTATCGGAAAATCCCAAGAAGATCCCCCCACTCGTAGACTCCCCCCACTCAGCCGTTTGGCCGTGCATAGACACGACAAACGGACAAACAGACAAACGGAGTTTCATTCTTATTAATAGTATAGATAGATGAATACTCACATTGTGAATATCACAGTGTGAGTGTCACATATACTCACACTGTGAATATCACATACCTACTCGTACTATGAAATGATGGCCGTAAGTAGATAAAAATCTAGCAATAGAATCCGAACAAATGAGAGATTTCAAAGGTACTAGTGCAATTGCTTTTAGGGAGAAAACAGCAAACCAACGAAATACAAGAGCGAGCATCTACACTTTTCTTCGCTGAACCGCTTCTCTCAATCTTTTCCAAAAAGGTGGAGCTAGGCAAAGTCAGCTTCAACCTTTTAGTAAGGATTTTTGATAGAACATCAGATATTCTGATGACTGCAGCATTTTGATGACCATTAGGATGTGAAAAACGAATGTCATCCCAAACTTGTTTACAGCCCGTCCTGAGTAATTTCACTTTCGTGTCTGTCTGTTTGTCCGTGTTCTTGCTATCACAAATAAAAACATATAATATATCTACTCCCTCTACACTTTTCCTACGCTTGTTTTTACACACAGTGCTAGGAATTAATCTCGAATTGTTTATAAGTATTTTGGTCTGCAAAACAGCAAGGAGTGTACAGCTGGCGCTTCCTTATGAATTGTCCTAGTATTTATCGGCACTTAATATTACAACCAATTACCTAGCCTGGACAAATAGATCAGAACATCGTTTAGAGTTTAGTGGTTTGGATGCTCGCATTGTAAAGAAGTGTAGGTAAATGTTGAACGCGTAAATAGTTCACGAATTTGCTACAAAAGTGTTGCTTGTTCTTCACTCGTGCTGCGGCGAGGCACTCCTTTGCAAGTGTTCACTTGACAAGAACGCCGAAAACTTAATAGTGATCCATTTAGTATTGTAAAATAAATTTAGTAAGTAAAAATTAATATGAAATGTTTGTTAAAACCAAACTCCTAATAAGTAAATAATACCTAGTGTCAAATTCATATCATACGAATTTCATTATCGATGAACGGGAAGAAGGTGACGCCCCGGTGGAGTCGTTCGATTTCTCCTTTCCTTGTCGGAAAACCTGCCAGGAAAAAGAACTAGTTGGAGAGTTGGAGTTTCGAATGTCCGCTCAACTTTGTGGCAGCATGCGACGAACTGTTGAGTTGGGGTTTTCGGCTCCCGAAAGTTTCGGATTTTAGCGGAGTCTTTCAGACACGCGACGGCTTCTCCGTTTTTCAGTAGATCAGTGGGCCACTGAAAGCTCGAGTGGATATAATATAACTCGGAAAGAAAAGAAGATAAAACTGGTTGTGGCTCATAATTTTGAAATGTTTTACTGTTGAGGGGACGCACCCTCAACAGACCAAATATTCGCTCTGTGCGCACTTTTTTTGCGTTTTCTATTGAAACATTGAATCAATTTTGTTGAAATTCAGTTTATTTACTCCTCATTTGTACTTGAAAAAGATATAAAAATGACAACTTTGTATCATCACTGTGTCAATTGTTGTTGGTGTCTGAAGTTGGATTTCAAAAACCACAGTTTTTGCCCTGAACTCTTTTCTTCAAAACCACCGGAGTAATTTATTTCAAATTCTCAGGCGATATCCATCGCCTGACAAACGTGAAATTTTGTGAAACAAATGAAACAAATATATTTAAAATTTGTAGAGAAAATGGTTTGGCTGAATTATTTACAGTAGTTTTCAAAAAATTCCCAAATCCAGATTTGCGTAAAAAAAAAAAAAAAAAAAAAAAAAATATATATATATATATATATATAGGTATAAATAAATAAATAAATAAATAAATAAATAAATAGGTAAATAAATAAATAAATATATATATATATCTATATATACCTATACATCTTTTGTAATTCTTCTAACATTTTTTTTTTTTTGAAATCTTTCCATCAGTTCTTTCACTATGAAGTAATGAGTGTACAGAAAGAAGTTTGAGCAAAATCGGTGAAGGTTTACGGAAAAAAAATGTGGACCGAAAGATCAAAAACTGTGTTTAGAGGAAACCATAATTTTGAAAGAGAAACGGGGACAGCACGACTCCAGCCATACAATTATTGATTCAGATAGCTTACCTTCTACCGCAAATTATTAGGATTGTCAATGTTCAGGGGTTAATTTGGTTGTTTTTTCTTTAATTTTGGTTTATTATTTCAATAATTAACCTTCGTAATCGACCATTACGATTTTCCTCCTCTCAAAATTTGTTGGGGGGGGGGGGGACCTGTCCGTCCGCCGTTCAATCCAATGCTTATTTACTAAATTACTTTACCAAACTTTATGAAATTTGGTAAAAAAAATCATACATTTTGAATAA
Source organism: Adelphocoris suturalis (assembly GCA_030762985.1). Taxonomy (NCBI): domain Eukaryota; kingdom Metazoa; phylum Arthropoda; class Insecta; order Hemiptera; family Miridae; genus Adelphocoris; species Adelphocoris suturalis. Next base: position 92,652,265 of record CM061043.1, read on the forward strand.
ACCTAAAAAGTAGTAATTAAGGGCTGAAATATTAAAAAATTGAGATCTCGAAAATTTTCAAGGTAACTAACGAGCTTTCGGGTCTCATTTATAGTCAATTGTCCCAATGAATCGGATGAAACTACCCGGGTCCCTGTAAGTTTGTCCGTTTGCAAACATCAACCATCACCGGTGGAATATAGCCAAAATCGCTTTGTAACTACGAAACTCGTATCAGCTGAAATAATTTCAATGGAATTTTCACTTCAAGTAACCGGGTTTATTATAACTTGGTTCCGGGTTTATTATTTCAAGTTGGCGTTTCATTTTGTGTTAAATACTAGGAAAGTGTGGAATGAGTTATTTAATTTAATTAATTTATCTTCGGTAGGAGTCCACACCTATGCAGATATATTTTGATATCTGATGTATAATATACTTCTCTTAATAATTACAGACAGGTATTCTGCGTAAAAGGAATATACAATACAGAAATAATATACCTTTGTGTATATATTGTGGCATTTTTAGATCTATTGAATACACGTACAATAAATAATCTTGTCGTGAAACCTTTCCGGTTCGCGGTTTGTTTTTGTTGAGTGGCTCTGCTGCTTGGCCGTTTTATGTATTTTTTATAGTTTCTTGTTTTATAGCTTCTTGTGTGTGTGAAATTTTCACTTTTCTTGCATACCTACTCGAACAATGCTACGAAGAAAATTTTGTTCTAAGGTTGGAAAGGGTTTCGGATAAAAGGGCTCTGATTTTGAAGCCAAAAGACCTAGTGATGTTGCCCACCATAATGGTCTTGGCCTAATAGTGAAATTATGTGAATAATTATAAAACATTAATTTTATGACATAGACATGATAATAATAATAAAATAAAATTTGTTTGGTTACTTATTTAGAGAACTATTCTGTTATTATACTCTGGCATGTTGTAAGTAAAGAAGGGTGTGTACCTATCTACTTATTCATTCATTCATTCAAGGTTAAGTAAAGATTAGTGATCTTCACGGAAAAAAAAAATTGTTTGTGCAATAATTTTGCATTGTTAAATAAAGTAGGAAAGGGGCATGGATGTGCAATTACTCGGATATCCTCCATAGCAATTCAACGATTATTCTTGATAGAGTTAGTTGTAGTGAACAGCATAATAATCAAGCTGTGGAAACGATAATTTTCCTTCCACCTTTCACTTCGGACGGAGGAAGCACAAATGGGAAATAACAGACATAATTTCTTAGCCATCCGGAGCGACATCTACCGCTGACCGGTTTCTTCTTCTTCTCAGTTGTTCTCCGTGAGATAAAGAAGAGTAGGTAAGGCTCGAAACCTCAAAAGCTCGAAACTTGAGGGAGCGGAGGGAGTCCTCGTTAATTTCAGGCCGCACCTAATTGACCGGCGGCCCCCGAGTTTTGCCCCCCTGCGAAACCGCATCGGGAAACGGGGAGAAAACAAGGTCACTAATCAAGACGGCCAATTAGAACAGTTGACTTCATCAACACCCTCGCACCGCAAATTTGAACTGACCTGAATCGACAATCGGGTCTCCCGATCGATGGTACCATCCAAAAAACGGAATCCTCCAGCCATACTGGTCCGATTCAAACAACATTTTTACGCTGCATTTTCTACATGAACGTATACGCGTTGTGGTAAGTATGTTAGAACATCTATACGTATTTGTACGTAGGTATAATGGAAAGCCTACAAACATGCTACTGACCCAAGTCTACAGGCAGCTTTTGAGTTTACCCTGGTCAGTATCTACGATGTCTTCAGTAGTCACCATTCAGACGCTCAATCAGTACTAACGAAAGTCAGAGCTATGGACCCTTTCAGGAAAATTTGTTCCCTTGAAAAGTAAATTATGCACATGCTGCAGTCCAAACTAGATTCATTTGAATCACAGGTCATTACGACATACCAAGAAGCACAATGGCTGACTCATTAACTAGGGGACCACGAAACATCCCCGCCATCAGCTCAACAAATTTCCAGCATCGCATCTAAACAAATGTTTCAGGAGTCAAATGATGAATGTGTAGGGTCAAAAATATAGGGACCACCACGTTGGGAAAAAAAGCATTCGAATATTACAAAATCCGGGTACTATGTGGTGATCAGTGAAGATGCTATACTTTACCAATGCTCCAATGCTATATGCGATTCAAGACAATTTCAAGACTCAGGAGTCGTCATTATGTTTCGAAAGCACATTTGATTCGGATCGGCACTCGGCAGGGAGGGTACGGACTTCTGTCAGCTCTGTTGGAAGGTGGAGAATGCTAATCTCCTGATCATTCTGTGTTCACTTTTCCCTAATAATCGACAGATCCTATTCAAGAAAGTTGGAGATATGATTCCACGCCCCTTCACTCTAGAGCTCGAGACCATATTGAATCAAAAACATTAAAGTGTAAGATGTAATGATGAAATTTCTAAATGATTGAGGACCCATACTGTATATTTTTTGTAATTATTGATGTACTGTGATTGATGACGTACGATGTAGGCTAAATGCGGTACGCCTGAAGCCAATAGGTAGTTCCTATTTACTGCGGTTACAGATATACGGTGCACGTGAACCTTGATCAGCTGGTCTGGTAACGATCGACAGCTGACAAATTACTACAATCGCGCGACGTGAGTAGGAGACCGCTTGATTCACAAGTTTCACAACTCGAGATCGAGTCTTAGTACTTACTTCCTCGTTACCACGTCTTCAACACTACACCCGTAAATGTATAAACCCGAGGAAGATTTCTGTGATAAGCGTGTTCAGTTCATATTTTTATACTAAACATATTAATTATATTATTTAAATTATGAATTAAATATATAGGTAATTATATTAAAATATACTAATTTTATTTATATTCATCTTATTTTCACTCGACGCAGTCCGATCATCGAGTGACCAAAAACAACTGTCAACGAAACGGAGGATAAAGAGTTGCCAAAAAAACGGATAAAATCTTTTCATTCCAATCATATTGATCTACCTTTTTCCAGATCCAAAAATTTAACAACTAACATACCAACATGTATTATTTTACTGAGTTTCCCCACAAAATGCATAGAATCTCTTATACCAACCTCTATATCTACATACACTAATATTACTACTAACAAAGTTGAGCGAGAACTTACTTGAACGATCACAAGTGTTCCTGACGGATGTGTTTCCAAGATAGACCTGGAACGCATCGTCGGGCTCATCTCTGCTGAATAAACTAGCGTGATAATATAATTATAAGCCCACGAAGTCTAATAATTCTCGCTGAATTTCATACCACAAATAAAACGCCGGATGAACGGACGACGGACTGATTCGATTTTTGAAATCTACGTATCTTGAAACGTAACCAACAAATTTTGAAAGAGGGGGGATAAACAAATTTCTTGTCTATTAAAAAGGTTCACTTTACAAATATCACTACGAATTAAAAGAAAATAAAACTACACGATGATGGATGATGGAAACTGGGATCAGGTAGAAGGAAAACAGAGTCAGTGAAATACAAGGTGTCGGAGTTAGCGTCAGGTTACAAAAAATTTGATAAGAAACGACGTGTGAAGACGCGTGAAACACCGAGCTTGCACCGTAGTTACAGCCAGCGTTTTAGCGAAATTTTGATTTTCCCTAGATTCACGTTTACCATACTAGAACACTGTGGTAACCAGGCACTCTCTTAAATAATTTTAAAACACATTGCGCATAAAGGCTGCTAAATAGTGATGAGCGTAGAGTACGTTTTTTGTACAAAGAGGTTGCTACATAATTTTAAACATTCCAGAAATCACAAGGCAACGGTAAAACCCGCCTTCTTGTTTATGTCATTGTTATATGTGTCAGTGTTAGATGACGATTTCCGGCCAGAAGGTCTTCGTAAAAACGTATTCCACGTTAAATAGTCTTCATTTTAACAGAAATCGAATCCAAATAATGAACAACCTTCCCACAGCACCAGAAGAAAAATTTAAATCCCTCACAAATTTTAATTTATTTTTTGTTTCAAAATACTTTCATAAATCCAAGAGTAGAATTTAACTTTAATTTAAGGCCGATGTATGACTTTTGAGCCAAATGTCATAATCGGTCCAGTTGTTTTGAAGGAAAGCTTCGGACAACGGTTTATTTGATTTTTTTTCTACGCATCTTGAAGAGTATACAAACAAAGATTAGATGGTGAGGGGGGGAGGAGGTGCATATTTGAGAAAAATCGTTTTCTTTGTCGTATATGAAGGTTTATAATTGAAAATAATAAACCAAAACGGGGTGCAGTAGCTAGGAATCCTGCAGTGCGAACAACCCGGGAAAGTTGACCAGGTTCGGAGGGGAAACGTCGAGAAAAACCGGAAGAGGGCCAGACGGCCCCGTAACCCGAGAGATTGGCCCATTGCCAAGGGAGTCTTTAGCTCCTGCCTTTCGCCGCAAGATAGAATTAGGCCAATAAAACTCTTTATAATGGCGGCCAATCACGTTATTCAACTATTCACCACCTACCTACCCACCTACCACCGACCTTTTACGATTTCCCGTTTAACAAACAAGCTTTCGATTTACTTGGGCGCTTTTGTGCCTCATTTCATTTCAGCTGCGGCTAGTGGTGGCAAAGAGGAGGTGGGAAACAGTTTAGACGGGTAGCTACTTCAATTCTCAAGTTTTCCTTTACACGTTACCGCAGGGAACCGTTCGGGTTCCATTGAACAAAGTCCGGTTGATTGCTCGTTATTTCCGCGACGGAAAAGGTGGGTGAGGAGATGGAAAAAAGGGTGTTGTCATGGAAATATGTGGTTTATGACGTTGTTCAGTCGGAAAATGTTTCCACGTTACTTTTGTGAGTAATTTCGTCGTTGTGACAACGTTAACTTAGGAAGGTTTAGTCAAGGCTTTTCAGGTTGATGGCCTGTAGCCTGGGCTTCCATATTTTGCTGAGGACAATTCTCATTTATTATAAATAAAAAACGAGTACTGAATAATGATCTCCTTGTTACTCTTGCATCAAAGTATCACGAGGGGAAAAGTATACCCTTATGGCAAATCTAGCCCGGCAGTATACGCACTACCGATAGCAGGAAGGGCAACCAGCGTTTCACTCCCAACAGCTAGATCAGGGGTTCCCAAACTTTTTTGTACCGTGCCCCCTTGTGGTAAAACGAAAGCCTCCCACGCCCCCCTCACATAGCTAATGAATGGATGTGAAAAAAATGCAAGTTTTACACTGAAAACAATTTTTATTTGCTATTTATACAAAACACGGTTTGAAAACACGTAGCTTTTATGAAGTAGCCTTTAAAATTAAAATAAGTTAAATCTTAATGAGATGGATGGGCTTGCATTTTCTTTACTAGCGCTGGTATTCTTGGTGAAGTTTTGGCAAGAGCACAACGTAAGTCTCTAGCAACATCAAGTTTGTTCCGATTCTTTGTTTTTATCGATATGAGTGTTGAGAATGCTTTTTCACACAAGTAGTTGGTGGAAAAAGGCAAAAATAACCGAATAGCTTCCTGTGACTCTCTGGGATACACTTGGAAGTATTTGATCCAAAATGTTGACTTTTCCATTTTTTTCGAAGTCATATTTGGCAGAAGAATCATTTTTTATTTCCAAAAATTCTTCTTGCAGAGCTTCTGGAACATGTTAAACGTTGACATGGAAAGGATCTGTTGAAAGTCTGTAAATATGTTCGTCAGCAGTGTTAGGGAAGTATTTCCCAAATTCATCAGTAAGGGTCTCCAAATGGTTTGACATTTGTTTTGACAAGTGTGATCCTTCAAAAACCTCCTCGAAGCGTGTTTCTTCTGAGATTGAGACTAGTTTTGGGAAATTTTAAAAGTTGCAGGGTTTAGCTGATACTTTTCGTCTCCAAAGTTGTAGTTTCTCAACATAAGTCTTGATGGCGTCACGATGAGTTATGATATTTGAGTCTCCACCCTGGAGTTTCAAGTTAAGGCTGTTTAAAGAATCAAAGAAGTCTGACAAATATGCCAACATTACTTGAGAACTAGGTTTGCTGAAGTTCATGCTTAGCTCATTTTGCTTCTGGTTTTCCAAGAACGAAGTTACTTCATCTCGGAGCTCAAATAGTCTTGCCAACATGTTTCCTTTTGAGAGCCAGTGTACTTCTGTGTGAAATAGCAGTGTTTTGTGGTCAGTTCCTAAATCTTCACAAAGAATTTTAAACAGTCGGGTATTTAGTGCACTGTTTTTTATGTAGTTCACTATTTTAATACATAATTTTAAGATGGCATTGAGGTCGTTTGGAAGAGTTTTGGCTGCCAAGGCTTGTCGGTGTATAAAGCAATGAATCCCAGTCACCTCAGCGTTTTTTTCTCTGACTAACTGCTCGAAGCCTGAGCGAGAACCAATCATTGGAGGGGCGCCATCAGTGTATAAGCCAATTAGTTTTTGCCACAAGAGTCCATGATTGTCAAAAAATCTGACACAGCTTTCATTACATCAACAGCTTTTGTAGTGGTCTCCAGCTCTGTTGAAAAGAGTAGCTCGTCTTTTATTGTTTCATTTTCAACAGATCGAACATATACAACTAACTGAGAACATTGAGCAACGTCTGTACTCTCGTCTAGCTGGATAGCAAAAAATGGTGATAGTTTTATTCCATCGACTACCTGGTTTTCTATGTCTTCAGCCATATCATCAATACGACGTTTCACTGTATTGTCGGACAGTAATATCTGAGATAATTTTTGACATTTTCATGTCTTTCATATGGCACATAACAAAAAAATCGTCACGAAAAAAATTGTCCCAAGTGGCCACAACGATGATTATGACCATCAGAAATGACGTTGACCATTCATAGGTAAACACATGAAAATGTCCCAATGCGTTGCAGTTTCTTGCTGTCTGCCCCAAGGATGATATCGGCTGCCATCAACAGGCATGGCTTAACAAGCGTCTCTCCAATAACATGGCTTTTCTTTTCCTTAGCAATAAGAAGTGATACCTCATATGAAGCTTCAAGCACTTTTTCAGATGACTGAGCAGTAGATCCAGTACTATCCAACTTCATGCGTTTTAAATTGTCGGATTTTCCAGCGAAAAAATCCTTTGGTTTGTCCTTTAAAGCCGCATGTTTAGTTGACAAATGTCTTTCAAGACGATTAGGTCTCATGGCATCATTGCTAAGTACTTCATAGCAAATGACACACTGTGGGTGTTCGATATCATTTTTGAGCATAGAAATGAACCCATATTTGATATAATCATCATTATACTTACGTTTTTTGGCTGAACTCATATTCACCGATATATCCTTCTACTTAACTCGAGCAATATTCAAATTTCACAACAAATTAGATCTCTCAAACTGTGGTGTCTCGTACAGTACTGAGCGTGTGACGCGGACAAGGTCTTTGGACTTTGGACAAGGTCATTGGAATTCCTCGTGAACTCGCAAACATTCGATCGCCCTATCCTATCAATGAAACATCGCCTGATCTAGTGGTGTAACGAGAAACCTTCAATACCAAATGGTTCCGCTAGATGAAGCTGACCCCATCCTCAGTTTGGGGCAAAAACGAGCTCGCTCCTGGAGTTGGCACGATGTTGCCCCAAAGAATGGTCGAATGGTCTCACGCCCCCCCTGACCCGTCTTCACGCCCCCCAGTTTGGGAATTCATGAGCTAGATAAAGCTGGAGTTCTCTGGAGTTCCCCAAGTTGCGCTATGTTCCCAACACAAGTCTCGTCTCAACCGCGCACATGATCTGCGAAAACAGAATCTCAGAAAACAGAAGCGCCCGAAAACTGGCCGTTCCGACTGCTTAACCATATCGTTAGTCTAATCGTGACAATGGCACAGGTCGAGTGTGTTGCTGAGGGCAGTAATGTGGGAAAAATGTTCTCTTTTACCAAGAACAAAAGTTCGTATTCTGGTATCTGGACATGCCAAGGAATCACGAAAAAGGTAAGGCTTCTTTTGAATAATTATTGACGACGAAGTTCTACATGAGCTATTAGCCCTCAACATCACCAAGGGCCAGGGTCCTGACAGTGTTCCATCCATACTATTTAAATTCTGTACTGAGGCCATCTATATACCACTCACATCTTCAGTTTATCTCGAGCAATCTTTCCGACTGCTTGGAAACGTTCGATTATCACACCTGTTCATAAGTGCCGCGGTAGATCTGATGTAACAAATTTTCGGCCGAATTCAACCATATCTACGGCTCCTAAGCTCCTTGAAAAGTTAGTGGAACTAAAAATTTAACCTTTATTCACTCTTAGTTTAATGTGCTTTCAGCAGTATGTCCTTGATTTCTTTGCAGTATGTCCTTGTAGTCAGATCGACATGCTTTCGACTGAATTCCGCGAGGGATTTTAATAAGCTCTCATACAAGCGTATTCTTGCAACTTCGGAGTTCGGAGGCTATGGGAGTATTTTTCTTTACTTGTATTTTTACTTTGATTCAATATAGTTCATAATCCTAATTAATTATTTGAAACAATTAGCTACCGGTTCAATCATACATTTTCATTTCAAGAAAGAAATAGGGACACATTTACGCCCATTTGCTACGATGCAAATCCTACCTATTTATTATAATATATTTATTATATTAGATAAATTGATCATGGATAATAAATAGATAAAACGTGGTATCTGAATTGGAATTAAGAACATACCTACCTATATATGTGATTTGTATAACTATAGTTTCACTAATTAATAATTACTTTCTTAACTTTTTACTTCTTTACTTTAAAACTTACAAAGACATTGCTCTCTGAAATTTTGAATGTCAATGACTGCTGCAGTGCAAACTACATGACACTATAAACTTGGCCTAAGTGTTCATCTAATCTCAGGTTAGCAGAGACACATATTTTTCTTTAATTCAGTCATGTTCCTTTTAGCGAATTTTTGAAGAAAATTAAGCTATTGCTCTCGCCTCAAAATTTGTAGAATGTGAATTTTTGAAAACATTTATGCAGAAATCTGTTTCAGGCTATTCTGAATCATATTCTGAAGTTTAACGCATTTTAGCGAATTTTTGAAGAAAATTAAGCTATTGCTCTCGCCTCAAAATTTGTAGAATGTGAATTTTTGAAAAATTTTTATGCAGAAATCCGTTTCAGGCTATTCTGAATCATATTCTGAAGTTTAACGCATTTTTTTATGTATGTATGTATGTATATATGTATGTATATATGTATGTATGTATGTGTCATTCCAGACGATAACTGTCCGTAGAATTGTGCTAGAAACTTCAAACAAATTTTAAAATGTTAAGGACACAAAACGGAAGGTCAAGTTCGTTGGCCAGCATGATCGGATTACATCTTCGGGTTGAAATTTTCAAAAATGTAGTCAAAAATTTCAAAATAGCCTGTTTTTTGCGATTTGTTGTGCGAAATAATTTTTTCAGCATACTAACATGTGGTATATTCGGAATCAGCGTAAAATTTCCTATAAGAATAAGTATCAAGTTTTCAAAAATTTCAAAGTTGAAAAATCAGTCAAAAATCGAAATAATGCCGTTCGCTAGTTGTAAAAATCGGTAATATTTGCATGAAACATTGTCCAAATTCAGATTGAACTACTCTTATGGAAGTATCCCTGTATAACCAATCCTAGAACCATGCTGTTTAAAACGTAAGTAGTAGGTGCTTGTTTTTTATGTATATATATATATGTATGTGTCATTCCAGACGATAACTCTCGATAGAATTGAGATAGAATTGACTTCGTTCTTTCGCCAAAAAATCAAGCATTTCAAAAGAAAGGAGGAGTTCGTTGGACAACACTTTTTGAGCACATTAAATTGGTCAAATGTCAAAAAATGTTCTTAAAAAGTCACTAAAAGGCAAAAAAACCGCTAAAAATTAACAAATTTCTATTTTTTAGCAGAATGCTACTCGAAAAAAATTAATCGAACATGAACTAGGACATTTAAAAATTTAAGCACAACATTGTACTGAAAAATGTACTTAAATTTCATTAAAATAAGCTAAAAATCGATAGGAACACTTGAAAAAATTGTAAAAATCCACAAAATCGTTTGTTCATTGGAATATTACTGACAAAAAGTTAGTTTGCTATAAAATGTATAATACAATTGTTATTTGTCCCTAAAGTGCTAAAATTTCAACAGAATTTAACATAAATGTAATACGACCATTTATGAAAATTCGCTCATTCGATCATGCTGCATGACTGGAACTTTTTTATGTATGTATGTATATATGTATGTATGTATATATGTGTCATTCCAGACGACAACTGTCCGTAGAATTGTGCTAGAAACTTCAAACAAATTTTAAAATGTTAAGGACACAAAACGAAAGTTCAAGTTCGTTGGCCAGCATGATCGGATTGCATCTTCGGGTTGAAATTTTCAAAAATGTAGTCAAAAATTTCAAAATAGCCTGTTTTTTGCGATTTGTTGTGCGAAATAATTTTTTCAGCATACTAACATGTGGTATATTCGGAATCAGCGTAAAATTTCCTATAAGAATATGTATCAAGTTTTCAAAAATTCCAAAGTTGAAAAATCAGTCAAAAATCGAAATAAGTAATGCCGTTCGCTAGTTGTAAAAATCGGTAATATTTGCATGAAACATTGTCCAAATTCAGATTGAACTACTCTTATGGAAGTATCCCTGTATAACCAATCCTAGAACCATGCTGTTTAAAACGTAGGTAGTAGGAGCTTGTTAAAAAAAAAAAAAAAAAAAAAAAAAAAAAAAAAAAAAGTAATATTACAACTGATGAGTTTACTCTGTGAAATATTCCGTCCTCCGATTCTCTCGGTTGCTCTCTTTAATGTTTTACGCTCAACTGTTTTAGGACTTGATGTAGCTTTACTACTGACTGTGGCTTAGAAAATATCAGCCATGAAATTATGAAGAAGTTCTATTTATGAACGTACTAGCACGCAGACCCAAGGGCCTCGCTCCGCTCGGCCGTCAGTAACGTTAATCTCAAGGCCTCCCTCCATCGAAATCTATGAATATTTACCTACATTTGTCTTTAAATCTACAAGATTAGTTTAATAATAATAAAGTATGAGTACCTCCTAATTATTTTTAATAATTTGATTCCATGTTTGTCTATCAAAATCATAAACTAAAATTTCTCTACACTAATCAATAGCGACTGAAATGTCGAAGATTTCTTCAAAAATTCGCTCATGGGGTCATGCTGCTTGACTGGACTTTATACTATTAACGTCTAAACATTATTTGAATGGCCTGCCAAAAAATTTGGCTGAAACCCCTTAAACCCTTTTGCGCTTCCACGCTTCAATTATGTACATGTGTTTTGCGTAGAAGGGTTATTATACAATAAAGAAATAATAAACCTTCTTTGATAATTTGGAGCGTTTTTTCTTAAATTTCTCAAGTTATCAACATTAATATAAAATTATTTTTCAACAAATTATTCATGTACGAGAATGTTGAGATATAAACCTACATCCAAGAAGACGTATAGTTGGATTTTGAGCTCGGAGTTGAATCGAAGGCGATACCCAACGTGTCTCTGCCAAGTCCCATTAGCCCAATAGTTGTCTTCTAAAAATAGTTTGAACATTTTTCATGAGGACTTGACGTGACACCCATGTTGTTTTTTGATCGTCAGAGATTTACAAATGGGAAGCTATTTTGAAAGCAATAGCCTCAGTTTAATAATAAGTATGCCAAATAAAAATGTAAATCCAAATAGAATCACTTTTTTATCTATTCGATAAACCGTCCATGTAGCAAGGTCAATTTAGGTACTATACGAATACCTACATACAGGGTGTCCCAATAGTAGGTACCTACTCCTATTTTGCCACTATAGTAACATTTTTTCTACAATTTTTGAATACCGAAGTGAAACTTGGAGGCATTTTTTGGGGTGTTGATACTATGTTTTAAGCAAATATACATCGGGGAAAAAATCCAGAAAATTTTGGACTGCCCAAAGGCTAGATCCTCAGGTACTTCAGTACTAAGTACTTAGGTAGGTATTACTTCGGAAATTTCTTTTTCATTTTTGGCCCGGTGGCACCTTATTTTTAAGATTTTTTAGTGCTGAACAAGATGGTGAAACCAGAATTGCGATATCTTATTCCTTTCTCGGATTGGACCTGACGTACCATGAAGAAGCTTGATTTTTTCAAAAGATAGGTACCTACCTACCACATAACGTTTGTAGATGCATACTAGCCACTACTATATCCAGTCAATCTCAATGAATCCGTCAAATTTGCATTAAATATTTGGTAAACAATAGAGAGTTCCTAATTGATCCGTCGGTCTGAATACGGCGTGCGGTAACGAGAAACATTTACCGCACTTTAAAGTCACGTCAAGTCCTTAACGGATCTAGTTGTAACGCTAAATCCATGGAAAGAGGAAATTATCCCTAGGAGATTATTTTAGTCCATAGAAGGAGATTATTTTAGACTATTACGTTTTTTCCGGATTGCGATCCGTGAACGTATCTGTACGGAAGAATGCGTCACATTGCGTCACTGTAACTCATTGCGTCAGAGTTACGGCGCCGGATCGTTGATACCGCACGACAAATTGTGCTTTACGTATCTACTTGGAACTCTCAAATGTATACATGCCATTCAGAACGTGACAAATTACCTACACTACAACTACCTATTTCTACGCGTATCAACACAGTAGTGGTGAGGGAGTGATAGTGTTTCATTATCAGTTGATCCATGCTACATAACCTATTCATCCCATTAGGTATTATTTATTTATTTAATTACGCCTATAATTTTATTACTAGGTATGAAAACCATGAAAATAATATTTATATTATAAAGTTCTAATCCAACCTTATATAGGTATAAAGTTCTACCTCTACACTTACTACTGTGCCAAAACCATTTTGGTGAGATCCGCCTTCACTATGTTATAGGTTTGATGGTCTTAAACATGCGAATTTAGGGTAAAATGTAGACCTATGACGTCAGCCAATCTTTAATATTTTGATTTTTTGATGCATTCAATACGGAATTTCTGTCGACTAAGTCCAAAACTGTCATTTATTAACAAATATATGAATCCAGGACTACTTACATTATACCTAGGTACGTCCATTAAAAATAACGCTCCTTCACTACGTACATTGGACTCTTGGACTACGTACATTACACCGCAAAACGTTGAAAGAGGGTATCTAGCAACTACTAGATCCTGTCAATGTTCAATGAATCCTTCGAATCTACTATAAATGTTTGGTAAAAAATGTATACATGCCATTTTGAATGTATATTAACCACCCAGCTGATATCCATCTGCGCCAAGATTTAGGTTTGATAGTCTTATTATGGGTAAAATGTAGACCTATGACGTCAATCAATCTTCAATATTTAGAATTTCTGTCGACTAAACCCAAAAACTGTCAATTGTTGTCGAATGTATGAATCCAGGACTACTTAAATTATACCTAGGTACGTTTATTAAAAATAACGCTCCTTCATGGTTCATAAGCTTTCAATCGAGAATGGAATAAGATATCGCGATTCTGGTGTCACCACCGTGTTCAGCGCTGAAAAATGTTTAACATGAGGTATCACTCGACGAAAAAAATGGAACATTTTCTTTCGAATAGTATGAGCAAATTTTCGTAAATATTGTTACTTATGTTTAGGTAAAACTTATATGAAATTTGAGGAATTTGAATGCAATAAAATTTTTATTTATCAATAAAAGCTCAATTTTCATTTCGACTGTGCGCAAATATTATCGTAGTCTAGTGATGAAGGGGTGTGAGGAAAAAGTAAAAATGCGATATTTTTGAAGAAGAGCCGCAAGGAAGGATGCGTGCCTAAGGAAGACTTTATCGATATTGATAAGGGCCGGAGGAGGGGGTGCCGAAAACTGGGTTATCTTCTACTCGAGGGTTGCAGCTGATATACCAAGGGGGGAGAGAGTGGAGGCTGATAGCCAGAGCTGATAGGCGGAGATGATAGGCTCACCTTGTTGGATGGAGGTGACGAGAAATCAGCATTTCAGCTTCGATAAGCAGGAGCGAGCCAATCAAAGGGCGCGGCCTCCTTCCTCTCACACGCGTTCCCGTCCCAAGATTATTTTCCCCAGGAGCCCGCTCTCAATTCTGCGTGAAGCCCAACCTCCATACAAATCGTGCTTATAATACGTAAATACGTAACTCCATACATGTATTTCGGCAACATATATGTATATATATATTTCTGAAAAACTTCTATTAATAAAAGGATGAATGTATTTGCTGGTTGTTGAAAGTCGCACCGAAACAAACAAATAGGAAAGATTTTTAAATTCACGTGCAAACTTTTCAGAAACAATATTCGGACCTTTCCTGTTATCCGACCGCCAGCAACTCCAGTGCTGCTTCCAGTCGACCGCCAATGATTGGGGTACGAAAATGAGTGTAATGCATGAATATAACCAGCACCCTGTATTAAAACATTTAAATCACACACAAAACGAGGAACAATAGGCAAAATTAAAATTAGATATCAAAATGAAATATTACAAATTAACCCAAAAGCGCAAGCTGCCTGGCATGTTTTTCTCCAAAGAAGAGTTTGCATTAGAGCAACGAAATTCATTTGAAAAGTTCAAACAACTGCTCGATTCAATTTTCTTGTTTCATGGGATGATATCTGGAGGCACCGCTGGAGGCGCTGGCGGTCGGATAGTAGGAAAGGTCTCAATATTCCTCCTCAGTAAGGACTTCAGACCATTTCTTGGAGCTCTGCATTTTCATTAAAATTTGTGAATCATTTTGAATTCATCATTTTTTTGGTTTATTGTTTTCAATAATGAACCTTTGTGATCTACTCTACAGCCCACTGATCAGCCCACTAAAAATCTAAGGGCTGAAATATTCAAAAGTCTAGATCTTGAAATCTTTCTATGTAACAGTAATGATTTTTCAAGTTTCATTAATAAGTATCCGCCCAAGAATCGAACGAAACCACCCCAGCTGCTATGCGTTTATTCGTTTGCTTGCCCTAAGGGCTAAAGCATCGACAAGAAAAGAAATCAACTCCACGGGAGCAAATCGTAACCAGTAAAACATATCAAGAATCGCCTTGAAATCGCCTATGACAGTTGTGTCAGCTGATAATATAATTCAAATGGAATTCTGACTTCCCGAAATCGAGTTTATTATAACTTCTGTATCGTAATGGGCTTGTGAAGCGTAGGTAGGTGATCACCTACTTCAATTACATTAATTAATTAAATTATTGATTAGTAAATACTTAGGAACTACACTTAATTAAACTATTATTTTTTAATTATTATTCCAACATCAAAAGGTCAATTACTTCAGAGTCTACCAAGGTCGGAACGTCTTAGTCAAATTTCTAAAAAAAAAAAAACTAAGCTATTGCAATGAATCGAAAATTTCCTTCATGTAAATTTGTTTTGGAATTCCTTGAGTTTAACGTTTTTCGATGTGTGTATGTAGAGTTTGATTAAAAAGTTCTAGTTCTTTTCAATTTGCGCGCAAACAGAGTGTCGTTGAAACTTCTCGGTGGTCTAAGCGTTGCTCTTTCTGAATCACCTGGTTATTTTATATTTCTGTAATACTAGCCGCTCCGGCTCGCTACGCTCGCCTCCACGTCCAGCCGGGGGGCAAGCCCCCCGGACCCCCCATTAAGTTGCTCGCTTCGCTCGCAACGTGTGGCATGTAGGGAATATTGCTCGCTTCGCTCGCAAAGTCTGGCATGTAGGATATGTTGCTCAGTTCGCTCGCAAACGGTAGATCTCTAAGGGTAGGTTTAACTTCTGTAGGGGATGCTGCTCGCTTCGCTCGCAAACGGTAGATCTCTAAGGGTAGGTTTAACTTCTGTAGGGGATGCTGCTCGCTTCGCTCGCTTGAGGAAGTTATACTGCCCACCCAACTTGGCAGACGTTTTTTTCAGTTGGGAATTATTACAAACAATTTAAATCTTATAAAACTACGTGGAACCACGAAAAGTTTATTCGGGGATGTTGCTCGCTTCGCTCGCAAGGTATACCTGTATATGTGTAGGACAAAGTCCGTATTTACTATTTGAAATGGCTCTCGCTTCGCTCGCAAGGTAGGTACCTATGTAGGCATACCTGCTCGCCTCGCAACGTTGTGACATCGAACCCTTCACGTCAATTCTTGAGCCTTCTCTCGTCCACGGCAGAATCATTTTAATCGCTTTGCTCGCTTCTGCTCGCAATTTGACCGAGTTCTCGTCACTTTTTTCGATATCCGACTTCGGATTCAGATTCGGCGGGATCAAAGCTGTATTTCGCCCGCGAAAACCGTTCCGAAAAACGTACCTTTATGGGGTATATTTTAATCGGAAAAAACCAAGTTTTTCGGCGGACTTTTCGAGAAAACGGGTCCGTACTCTCGCATTTTTTTAACGCATTTCCCGATACTTTTTTCGCGATCCGATCGCGCCGTCGTCTTCCTCGTTCAAAAACCTACGAAACCCGTATTTTTCCGGAATTGTCAACGGCCGTTTAGAGGGGTAGGGGAAGCGGGGAAGTCCAAAAAGCGCACATTAATTCTTACTTCGACCCCCCTCCCGCCCTACGGCCCATGGTTCGGGTGGGATTAGAAAATTTTAAATTCGCTTATACACCCTATCGGAAAATCCCAAGAAGATCCCCCCACTCGTAGATCCGGCCCACTCAGCCGTTTGGCCGTGCATAGACACGACAAACAGACAAACGGACGGAGTTTCATTCTTATTAATAGTATAGATTCTCAGTTGTCGAGTTGTTCTTATCTGCTTTCGAACTCCCGAGGCTAATATCTTTCCAAATCGACTAACGTTGCTGAAATTTAATGGAGCTCGTTCAGGACACCTCAAAAACAATTACGAGGTTCGGAGGATCACTGAATAGCTGATGGGGCATCTGAAGCTAATTTCTTTCCTTTTCAACCTGCCGTTTTATTAAGTTTTTTGTTTAGTTGTTTTGACATTTTTGGAAAATTTTTCAACATTCACCTACTATAAACAGTAAACTTATGAGGTCCTGAGCTGTGAAGGTGTGAACCCTTTTGGGAGGCACGCTGCGCCAAGTTTTGATCATTTACTAGTTATATATGGGGCTTAATAATAATTATCATAGACTAATGATCTGCGTAGAAGGGCTATCTAATAAACCTTTCTGTAATAATTTGCAGCGTTTTTTTTCTTAATGTGACGCTTCAGTTTATTGTTAAAGGTCTCAGTGTACTCAGATTTTTTATACGATCCCGAATCCTGCTGATTTCCTCAACAAACTCAATCACTTCATGTTTCATAACATAAGTCAGATGTTATGAAACATGAAATCCAAGAAACATTTCAAAATGTTCCGAGATGGATTTCAATTGAACCAGTTTTCAAAAATTGAAGTTCCCAAAATTTTTGAGTCGTTGAAATAATTTGGCACTTTCCTGTTATATTGAGCCACCTGAGATTTTGATTGACGCCGTCCTGATTTACAACCGTCCAGATAATTTATAGGTATTCTACTAAAAGGAATGATTTAGGATATTTTTCGAAATACGAGATGCGAGGTTGCGAGCATCCAGACCACCAAACTATACACAAATAACGAAGAAGTGAGAAATGATGCTTGACGGGCGTAAAATCGAATCTGAGGTGACGGACGAATACCAAAAAAGTACACTTAATTTTCTTTAAAATGTTTTCTAAAATCATCATCATACCGAGGTGATGAGTACTAAATTGATTTTGGTAGGGTATGAAGTAGAAAACCATTCAATTTTTATGTGTGTACCTATATATATAGTTTATCTACATACACATACAAAGTGAATGGTTTTCTACTTCATACCGTACCAAAATCAATTTAGTATTGTCACCTCGGTAGGTATGATGATGATTTTAGAAAATATTTTAAAGAAAATTAAGTGCACTTTTATCTGTTTTGTGAATTTAGATAAATCCATAAGGGCTTTATAAGACCTGAATGTTCTTTTGGTTGAAGGACCACTTAGGTTCAGGGATTAGTAGGATTTCTTGAGTTATTGGACTTTGATTGGGATGAGTTATGGGTCAACCGGATTATTTTACAGGCAAGGCCGGGGCCACCGGTTGTACATTTAACCCCATAACTCTCAATGACAAGGGCAAGGGAATATTGAATAGTCCTCGGAAGGAGCTTCGCTGAGGACAGCAGCTTCGCCCGGCGGCCGTCACTGTCAGATTTACTCCTGGAACACCGATCCCCTCTCCGGGCGGATCAGTTCGGAGGGAGGAACAGGACCGCTGTGCTCCTGGGGATCTGCCCCCTCATTAATCCTCCAGGAGGGAGTGTCACCTTCTGAGGACGTCAGTTGTAAAGGAGGACTGGGAGGGGGAGTCTGGAAAGTGCCGACCTTTGACGGTCGGACGGGATGGACCCCCGACCGCTCCTTAACTCGCTCCTTAACTCGCACCTTAACTCCCCCCGCACCTTAACTCCCTCCCCTGCACACCCTTTAACACGCACCGTCCGTCCAACGGGGTTGTTAAGGATGTTTGTTGCCCAAACATGAGAGTCCATCTCATCAAAGTAGCGTATTTTCCCAAGGAACCCTCATTCAACCGTCTTTTCCTTCTCTTTTTTTCTTTCTTTTCCTACTCTCTCTAGCCCTTAACCGCACGCCTTGAAAAGATCCAGTCTTCTTCCGGCTGTTTTTGCACCCCCCTCACAAAACAGCCCACAACATTCAACCCAAGTGCAAACAGAAAGTTATTTAGGTTGGTTTGTGCCAAGTATGAACCTTGTAGCTCATTGAATATTCTTTTTAAAAATTTTAAAACTTATACTTCGCCCAAAAAGGCAATTACATATCACTCTCCTAGAGCCGTGTATATATATAGTTGAACGAGCAAATTATCAGACAATGGTTTATAATTTCTGTATTGGATATCCCTTCTACGCAGAACAGTCATCTATAATTATTAAACGAAGTCTATTATACATTATCTAAATATGTTTGAACAGACATAGACACCTACCAGGGCAAAATTATTTAAATTAAATAAAAGAGCTACATTTACTAGTCCTTTTGTGTTAGAGCTAATATCTTAGTTCAATAGTACCTCAGAAAATCAGTATACCGACATTGACGTAAGTCTCTTCGACCAAAAATTATTGAGAAAAAATAAATCAGCTTCCTACGCATCACAAGTCCATCTACAGGTGACAAAAGTTATATTACACTCAATTTCATGAAGTAAGAATTCCATTGGAAATATATCAGCTGATACGATCGTCAAAGTTTAGTATTTTAGCGATTTTGTTTCATTAATTTCAATAATGAACCTTTGCACTTGCTCGACTTGTCCGTCTCCAGAAAACACGTATTTCGTGGCATTATTATATTTGGTTTCCTAGTGTTGTCTATGCATCAATGTGACGTTATCTGCATATTCCTTTTTCGCGTTATCTGATAAGGATTAAGAAGGGGAAGGGCTAGAATTATTTGATAACTACTGTGTACTAATTTGCGGAATTTTTCAAGAGGAATATAAACTCGCTCCTTCTGTCAATATAAGACCTCTTAAAATCTCTCATAAATGCTACCAGACCAATAAAAGCACACCAAAAATACTACAAATTCACCTCAAAACGTATTTACGTAAATAGAATACGAAAAGTTCCAAAGAATCACCCAATTACTGTACAGTTGGAAACTGGAACAAGCCCGCCATTCAAACTTGCAAGACTTCGAGTCCGGGAAGATCTCCACACAAATGACAAGCCCCCGGAACACACCCACGCCTCGACCCTTCCCAACCCTCGGAGGAATTTACCAGTTTTTGCTTCGCCTTTACTGTGTATAATTGCTCCTTCAGCTTCAACCCCTCTTTCAGTGACAAGCCACGAAAAAAAAGAGCTGTTTTCATTAATTTTCTGTCGGTTTTTGCCCCGAGTTTTTAAACGCTCATTTATAGAACGGGGGCATTAGGAAGAATAACGTTTAGAAATTTGGAGTGACAACCGGCTTTTTATCTTGTTGTAATAAGGCGTGGAATAGCCACCCTTCACATTAATTTAATGTTTTTCTTGTAGTTAATTTTGAATGAGTGGGTTGTTTTGTGTTGGCTCTTTTCGCTGTAAGTATCCGAGTGTGAATGGAATTGGAAACGTTTCAAATTTTAGGTCGAAGGATTATTGTTCTTATAGATAAGACCCGGTAAGCCAACGTTACTGAATATTAATCTTCTCCAATCAATTAACTTTCTACCCTATCTATTATGTATCAATACCTATGTACCAACTCAAGATCATTGAATGTGTCCCAAATATAATGTACAGATGGGAGCATGCCCGCATTTCTCTCAAACACGCAAAACCAACACACCACCTTCTCTCTGATACCCATTTCGGCCAGTACGTTAACGAGGATATCGCAAAGGAGGGGCCCAAAGGCATTTTCATAGTTTACAAACGCACAGTGCACCTATGAACTGAAAATTAATTTTGAAGTATTTTGTTGGTTTGTAATTTAAGAGACTTCTCATAATAATGTATTGTACAAGAAAAATTTAAGGCAATAAATAGATCTGAACTGATTCGACAAACTCCCTAAACTCCTACTAGAGTGAGTTGAGACACTCGGAAACAGCTGATCTACCATTCCCATTATCCACTATAGGGTGCTGTCGTCGTTTCATCCCCATGCCAGAAACTTGAATTATGGCGGGTGGGAGGGTGGCTTACACACAAAGCCAAATAATTATTGTGGTCATATTCACGTATTTCTCCAATTTCAGAGAAATTTTGTCGAAAATGAAGCTATAGAAATGAGTCAAAAAAATTAAAAATGACATTTTTCTGGAATTTTATTAATCGAAATCCATTTTGAGGCATTTTAATACGATTCCTAAAGTTTGCGCTTTTTCATTTACATATATTCATGAATCTTTCCACACGATAACTCTTCTTAGGTTGAGAAAAAAAAATCAGTTCTTTCCAACTAAAAGGATGAGTTCGTTAGCCAGCACTTTTTGAGCCCATTAAATTGGTTAAATTGCAAAAATGTGGGTACTTCAAGTAACTAAAAATGGCTAAAAACAGCTAGATATTCTTAAATTTATATTTTTTACCACAATTGCGGTCAAAAGAAGTTCATCAACAAAGAACCAAAACATTATAAAATTTTTAAAAACATTATGCAGAAAAATAGAACGAGTTTTGTTGCCATAAAGTTAGTAGTTAACTATTTCTTAGCACTCAATGTGCTGAAATTTCAAAATAATGTTGCATTCTGCAGTACAATAAATAATTCGCTCATACGATCATCAAAAATGGCTAAAAACGGCTTGAAATTGTTAAATTTACATTTTTCAACAGAATAGCGGCCAAAAGATGTTGAACTTAACATTAAACTAACAACGAACTATAACAATAAAAACATGTTTAAAACACAAAATTATGCTGAAAACCGTAATTCAATTTCATTATTATTTGCTAACAAACCCATAAAAACTGCAAAAAATACATAATAAATGAATTGCAGAATACTTTAGAACGAGTTTAGGTGTGGAAGTTCCCAGGTATTGCGGATTTATCTGCGAGCTGTCGTTTTTTGAATTTCTGGTGATATTGATTGGCGAGCTATCCTCTAGTACTCTCGATCCAATTAAGAAGTAACTCCATTGTAAACTTCATTGTATGAACAGAATTTCGTACCTAATGGGATTTCGAAACGGTGAAGTATAATTTTGTTATTAATATAACTGTGATGCGGGAATTGGGTGGATATAATCTGTGGTAATAATCCTAACTTGCTGCCACTAACTGTGGATATAACATTGTTAGTATGTCTGGATTGACGGACTAATTCACACCCTCGCGTCGCATAGCTACCCCTCTCCGTTTTCCAAAGGCGAATTCCAAACGTTCCTGCATCCCTCGGATTCCTGAGGCTGTGACACATTTAATCGATACGTGATCATATTCCGGGTCCTACGGTGATTGTATTCATATCACTCTGGTTCTCATTTAATAAGAAACCATTCAATTTCAACATTGTCGCTTCTCAACTCGCCATGCAATTTTATTTTTCTACCAACCCCATCTTAGTTGAGAGACGTTTAATCTTTTTGAAGTCAATCTGTCAGGATGGGGATTCGAACTGAAATTCACCACTTATCGCCGAGCTTTCGGTTTATTTAAAACCATCATCAGGGCTCAAGGAGGTGTTTACAGTGTCAAGACATGGGACGCTATGGTCATTAGGATGAAAGTCAAACAGATTAACTATTGTTGGTGGTGTGGCTAATGGAGTTAAGTATAAACACTGGATGCTCATATGCTCAGTACTTGGCACAATAAAAAAGCTCAAAATAATGCATGAAATTTAAAGCACAAGGCTCACAAACTAACAATTCAAATTAAAAGAAGGGAGTAAAATTTCCACAAAAAACACTGCTGAAAACAACAAGGTTTGGGGTTTAACTCTAGTTTTTTGTTGTCAGCAGTGTCTCATGGAAATTTGAGTCCTTTTTTTTTAAATTGGAATTGTTAGTTTTTGAGCCTAGTTTTGAATTTCTTCCATTGTTTAGAGTTATTTTATTGTGCCAAGCACTGAGCATTCAGTATTTATACTGCAATTCATTTACCACACCACCGAAAATAGTTAACTTGTTTATGACCTTCATCCTTTAGATCCGTTCGTCAATTAATTGCAGTAACACACAATGACCCCTTAATTATAATATATCCGAACCAACTTCTGAAATACCCAATACATCACAAGAAAATAAATATTTACAATTAATTCGTAGCAAAGTGAATGAATTCGTCAAACATATAAGGGACGATCTGAATTAATATTGGTAACGTGTAAATTGCGTGATATTAATTTGCCACAAGTGATAGCTCTATGATTAAGTGGTATTTTTCACGCTCAATTACGTAGTATGATCATTCATTGATATTCACAATTCTACCTTGGAAAAACACCGAAAAAACTTCCAGCATTTCTCGTTCATTTCTTCCCCATGTGTTGTCTTTGAGCATGATCTCAATAATGTGCATTTCACGCATATTATAATTATACTAGAGGCCTGTTAGGGCTTGATAAGCCCTAATCTAGTCCGTATAACAGTAGTACCTAACAGGAACCCAGCACATTATAGTAACGATATAAGTCCTACCTATTTGCGGCGTTATGTGACCTGGTGCAAAGCTAAGGCGATGTTAATAAATGATTAAAAAAGAGGAAATAACGATCAAAATGTAAGTAATGTAATAAAATAAATACCACCAGTTGAGGTGGTCCTTGCCACTCAGCTGATCAGAAAAGACCCCATCACTTCACTCGTCTCTTAATGTCCCAGAGAGTCTCCCTATCGAATTTCAACTTCCTACAGTGAACAGGAAAGAATTTAGCTCACTCAGCTGATCAGAAAAGACCCCATCACTACGTTTCTTACTTACCGACACTTGGGGCAACAAACTTGGGGCCGTACTGATTCGGAATTATACATAAAGACCGTTCGGAATTATACATAAAGTCCGCTAAGTTCTTCAGTTTCAATTTCTCTCATAGATGTTAGTACCTACTTAACTACATCATTACGTTTCTTACTTACCGTGAATTGATGGCAACTGTTGTTACCGCCACAGCCTAATGAACAACTCTCGTTGATAAGTACCGCCTAGAACACGATCAAGGCGGGTATAGAGACGAACGGCGACACTTTTGCAACAAACTTGGGGCCGTGCTGATTCGAATGAGCAGTCTAACACTAAAATCGGACCGCGAAGTTCTTCATAATTTCAAAGACCGTTCGGAATTATACATAAAGATTTCGATGTTGTGGACAAATGGTTAACGATATAAACAACGGATAAAAATATTTGTAAATATTCAAATTTAGGTTTTCTATTCGAGAACATAGGACGCAAGTGTCCCACCTCGCGTGCTTCAAAGGAAAAAGAAAAACAAATACCTTTAATATATATATATATATATATATATATATATATATATATATATATATATATAAAAAAAAATATAAAATACTGAAACCATAAAACAGTAAATTATTGTAAATCAGTAAAGAAACTTTGACCTTTAGTGTTAGGTACTTCTTTTCTTTGTTTTTCAGCCAATTTTCGTAAAACCATGAAGCTATTTCAATAGGGTTATTTATTTTATTCAATAAAAAATGTAAAATATAGGTTTGAACTGAAGAGAAATAGTAAATTTAGGTACAATAAAAATCTCAGAATGTACAATTTTTTTTCGTTTTCGCGAATCCCATAGTAATACTCAAGAAATACACAATGATTGCATACAAATTTAGAATAATCTTTAGATAACAAAACTTTTACATTTTTTTTGTCGCTGTTTAGAGTGCCTTCAGCTGACAATGTTGCGGGTTATTTTCTGTATGGGTACTGAATAGGTAGTAATTCCCTGCATAGGTAGCATCGAAGTTCGAGTTAGTTGGCAGGAGAGTCGTGATTGCTACACATTAATGCGCCATTAGAATTTAATCAGAGCTGCCTCAAAAATTAGGCTAATAAATTATACGTGGAGTTGGGGGCTTGAACTTCAATATTAGTACGTTTTTAACACGTTGTGGCGGGAATGAATGTACGAACTTCATGTAGATAGAAGTGACCCTCGTAATTCCAAGGCAAAAGGCCATAATTACCGCAAGATTCACAGAATCAATGCGTCAATCAGCTGTCCACTTTCCAAAGTGTTATTTCAGGAAGGTGAGCAGTCCTTCAGTTGTGAACTCGTAAAATCATCCAGAAAAAACAGCACTGATGGATTCTAGATGTACTCCAACTTTGCGACTGATCAAACGATTATCAGGTTCCTAATCTGTTCTATTTGTGACGTCACGTTTTAATAGATTAATCATCTGATGGTAGGATTTAATCAGGGTCGGTTACAACTTTGGAATACATAACTAGCTTCTGGTAGAAGGTGGATGTTGACATAGCATCACGCAGTACTTAGAGTAAGAGACAATAATCAAAAACGCTTCTAATTATTATACAAAGGTTCATTATGTCTGTATTATAAAGCAAATCATTGGTCTATAATAAATTAATAAACATCGAATATAGCATGCCATTAAAACTAGGCCCTTCGCGCCTCGTATAGCGGTTCAAATCTTGACTGCTCCAGATCCTCACAATTGTACGCTTTATAGTAAATACCGAAAAAATGAGAAAAAAGTTAAAAAAAAAAAAAAAAAAAAAAAAAGTTGAAAAGGAATTTAGCTTCAGGAGTCCCGCAGCTGATTAGAACCCCTCCAAACTTCAAACTTTCTAATTCTTTCTAACTTTCTATATTCTAGAAATCATCAGAACAAATTCTGATCCCCCATTCGGAGGCCAACTGATGACGTTTGTGACGCTCGAGGCAGTCGGACGACAAATTGAAATGGTTGTTCATTTGAAATTTGAAATTTGAATTGACTCCACTAACAGTTATTTCGAAATTTTCCTCCACCTCGATTTTTTCAATATTTCAGCCCCTTAAATTATACTCTTGGAGCAAAATACGAAATTGGTGCTGAAGTTATATGACCAACTTGGCCCCAAGTGTGATTTTTGATCCAAGTTTCTCAAACTTTCGGAAATACGCTCTGGACGGCGAACGGTGTACGGTGGATGGTGCTGGCGGACGGACAGTTAAATAATGCGATTTCTCGATTCTACGCTTCTTGAAAAGTAAACCAACAAAAATAATTTGGGGGTATTAACAAAAACAATTTTTTTACTCCTTGGTCAATTGCCAAAGTTCATTACTGAAAAAATTAAATAAATAAATGAAATAAAATAAATGAATAAAATAATAATAGATCAAAAGGTAAACAAGAATGGGCTCATTTGGTCATGGCTGGATCTTTTTTGATGCATAACATGGCACTTACTTACAGATTTGTTCTTTATCGTATTTAGTTTAATAAAAGAAGGTTCATAATTATTGGAAGTAACACAATATTCCGGCAGTGCTCGGGAGAATTTCAGACTAAATTTCTTCTCAGATAACTGATATTCCGTTATCGTCCTCGCGGAGAGCATTAAAATAGGATTCAACTCCACAAAAGAGTTGGAAGCCTCGGCGAGCCCCGTGAAAAATATTTTATACGAAATCTCCCTGAAGATTTATGGGCCGATCTAATCCTTCGCAACAAGAACGAGGCTGTGCGGTCCCCCCTTCACCTCCCCCGATATTACGACGTAAGACATTCATTGTATCCCGCGCTCTATTTAATAAATATAGGTCAAAGGGATTTCAATGTAAAACAGCCTCCGCGAAGTTTTATATTCGCGAAAGGAAAATCCGAATAGAGCTTACAACGTTTTAAATTCTGGTGGCCACGACAGGTTTGAGCGATCGCTTCTCAAAGTTACGTATATAATTACGTATTATATATGTATAAAATAGGTATATTAAGGAAGGCGTAAATCTTCGGAAAATGAAGGTGAATGTAATCGCGGATAAGGTAATCAAAATATGAATATGGATGTAATAAAAATATAGTGACAATTCAATTTTATTAGAGCAGAGTGTCATTTGAACTGTTCAACAAATTAGTAAGCGGATTATTTTTGGGCCTTCGAGGTTATGGTCGAACCCTTTGGTCAATTACGCACGATTGATCGCACCTTTTAGAATGAAGTGTACCTATAGTTTGGTGGTCTGGATGTTTGCAAGCTCGCGTCCCAACAAGACATGTCATCAAGTAGTTAATCCCATATTAAAACGGTGAAAATTATTACATAATAAATTGTTTATTGTTTCTGTGTTAGATAGCCCTCCTACGCAGATCATTGTTCTATAATTATTAACCCCCGTATGTGATGTATGATCAGAACATGACGTCGTGCCTCTGAGAAGGGTTCACGCTTTTGCAGTTCAAGACCCCGTAATTTTAGGCATCACAGTAAAGATCTTAAAAAAACGGGAAAGTGGTGCTTGAAGTAATTTACGTTAGCGCATGCGCAGAATGGAGTAATGATTAGAGAAAAATGAGATTGGTAGGGTACAATCTACAGCCTGACCCACAAATTCCCGGAAAATGTTATCAAAATCTGATGAAAACAAGACCTTGTTCTTCGGAGTACACTTTCGCACATGCGCAGGAGCTAATAATGATGCAATTATGTTAAAATAAACATGGAATAATTGAACCATTGTCCCCCAACTATACACCACATTTGAGCGGGATTGGACGACTAGGGCGTAAAAAAATGATGCTTGAAATAATTTACGTTTGCGCATGCGCAACATGGAGTAATGATTTGAGAAGTATGGAATTAACAGTGAACCATTTACAGCCTAACTCGAACATCCCTGAAAATTTCATCAAAATCGGATGAACACGGTTGAAATGAAGCTCGTTTAAAAAGGAATACATATTCGCGCATGCGCAATAGCTACTAATGATATGATTATGTTGAAGTTGCTAGGGATTTCTCAAACCAACCTCTTCCACCTATCTCCGAATTTGAGCGTGATCGGACAACGGGGGCGTGAGAAAATTATGGTTGATGGAATTTACGTTTGCGCATGCGCCGAGTGAAGTATTGATTTGGGAACAACGAAACTCGTAGGAGACCACCTTCACTCTAACCCGCACATACCATGAAAATTTCACAGGAACCGGTAGAATATTGTGGGAGTTGAGCTTATTATAAGGATTTGCGGACATACACAGATACACACACTCAGAGATAGAGAGAGAAAGACGCGGAACGAAAGTTGTTCAGAATAGTCTAAAACGTGAAATGGGAGTGGAAATTTTACCACCGTAAAAAAGCAACAGCCATTTGATTCTAGTGGAGACCTTAACTTTTAAATCTCTCGAAAGTGAAAACAATGCTTCCGGTACCCATAAATACACTTGGGAGCAATTTAAGAGATGAAATTTAGCATTTAGGTACCATTACCTCACTAGCAGGTACATCGCACGGACAATAGTTAACAATCTCGATTTCGCAACGTTATAATAAATTCCATTGGAACTATATCATCTGATAATTCCAATATTGGTATTATATCAGCCGATATTTACAAGGCAATTTTTATGTATGCAGTATTCACTATCTAGCGATCTTTGATGGAATTTAAAGCTTGATCGTCGAATCAATAGATCCGCGAGCAGCACGTGATTTCTTTATTATTTTGCGTTTAGAAATTCGAAGGTTTTTTCGATGTTCAAGCCCTTATGGAAATATAGCTATTCAAAGTACAGCGTTGCGGCTGGTTTCAATAGATTCTTTGGGATTAAATTCATCATTGACAAGCAAAGAATTATTACTGTTACTCAGAAAGTTTTCGAGATCTCGATTTTTTAAATGTTTAGCCCTTTAATACAACCCTTTAGGGTTGATAAAAATTGACGCCGAGTTTCATATAGTTTGGTCTAGTATTTTCGGAGAAAAGCCGCGGACGGACGGTTTTTGGATTTTACGCATCTTTAAACGTAAACTAAAAAATTTCCAGAGGGCGTTAACAATCTTTTTTCTTGGTCGATTACACAAGGCTCGTTATTGAAAATAATAAACCAAAATGTAGATTAGTTGGACATGTAGGTCAGAATGATGTGTATAGTTTGGAGGTCTGAACTAGTTTGTAGGCAGCGTAGTTTGACACTACCCTCGACGTAACCATCCGCGCTCTTCGACCAATTAGTTAGGGTAGTAGAACGACCTTGGGCAGATCGACCGGACTGATCGGGGAGTGAGTTTTAAAGTCCACATGCTCTATTTCAACAAGGAAAGATTGGTTTGCGTTTAGTTTGGAAAATAACAAGTAATTGCTTAAATAATGGTGGTTTTTCTCTCAATAGTGGTCATGAGTTATTGATAGTCATGGTCTTGCTATCAGAATACAATTCGTTCAATTAGTCATACAATGCATTTACATAATAGCGTTAGGGAGTGTGGGTTTATCCGTGAAAACGAACAATGTTCAAAAGCGGATTACAAAGGCCCGAGAGAAAGGGCCGGTTTGAGTTTGAATTTGAACCCTTAATATTTAGCATTTGCTCTCGAAAGGGTGGGGGTTACCCTGATTCGAAATAATCCCTGGGAAACCTAGAAAGGCAGCCGAGTCGCAATGATGGTCCATGGCAAACACTAATGCCAGGCCTTTGGGCAGTGGCCAAACACTATCTACAATTGCAAACGGGACGGCGGGTAAGAGGCTCTTTAGAGCTTAGACCTCACATAATGCTTCTGAACTCCACCCCCGCGGCCAAAGGCCACGGCCCGCTAACCGATTAAAACCTCCTTCCTTGAGTTTCAAGTAGGTATGTATATTAGGGCAGCTTTGTTCTAGGAGGTTCTAGCCTCTAGAGAGAAAAGCATTGTCGAATACAAATAGAACCTTGAATATTAGAGTTCTTATTATAAGAAAGCGTTTCACATGTATCCACGATACGGTAATCCTTTTGTTTTTGATTTAAGTTCGAGGACGAGGTATCGCTAAAATGATATTGGAAATTGATACTTATAGAATAATTAGAATCAATACCGCTTTTAATTGACATTTGTTACAAAAATCATGTTTTAAGCCAAGGGAGATAGGTAAGAACATATTGATAGAATGTCTCACAGAGGGATTTTTTTTTTTGTTGAATGCTCCGTGAGCATGATTGCATGATTCGCTTTTAAAATTACGGTAACAGTTGTCGAGAGGATAAAAAATCTTCCAGAGAGAGAGAGAGAGAGAGAGAGAGAGAGAGAGAGAGAGAGAGAGAGAGAGAGAGAGAGAGAGAGAGAGAGAGAGCACCGGCTAGCGTCTAATGAAATCTGAAATGAAAGAACATTCGTGAAAGATCATCCCCTCCTCCCCTCCCCTCCGTAATCACAATATACTCGCACCAGTTGGTCCGCGACGCAGGCTCTTCATGAAGTTTGAAAAACTGGTTGTCAAGAAGGGTTTCAATCGATTCTATTTGATTTCATGTTGGTGAAATTTCAGGGATTGTGCGAAAGCGACTAGGACAATCTCCTTTAGGTTTCAACATCCACGGTCCAGGTTGAACGTTTGCCTGGGTAAAAGTAAATTTCCAGAAACGCCTATTTTTCATCAAGTGGTCCGATTTCGTTCAAAAATGGAGGTTGATTAGAAGAAGGTCTCAATGTTATTGCTTATGATTTTTTTCGAGTCTGGAACAGCTGGAGATCCTGCTCATGCGAGATTTCGGAATTCGTTGTTAAAAGCATTCCGCCGAAACTCTTTGGCCAATTTGGATGAAGTTTACGGGAATTGAACGAATTAGGTAAGTTTTAGAAATTCACTAGTAATAATGCGTTTACAATCGAACCATTACCATCTGCGTTTGTTGAGCATAGGCGTAGGTATATTACTTCTAATAGTTTTTTCTCTTCATTTCGGCATGGATCAATGCTACAATATGTCCTCGACTTGTGAAATAAATTAGCAAAGTATTTAACAAACCATCTTGGTCGATTTCTTTGTAGTTTTTTGCATCAATTATGACGAGAAAGGCTTTTGAACAGCTGGCCAACAGAGGCATAAAACACGTAAGAATTTTCATAGGCGCCGATAGTTTTGGCGGATTTAGCCTTGCCAGAGCGATAATTAAAGGCCCGTTTCGCGCGACGATCTGCCCCTGTTTGCTGTCATAATTTTTATGCTCTGATTTAATATGCGCTATAACTCCTTGTGCAGGCCATCAAACTCCGTTATACTCTCCGGGCGATTTCTTCAACAAATATTCTGTGATGTTCCACTTCGTTTATATCTTTTTCGCTCCCATTGTCTTTTCGGGGAGCTTCTGTCTGCCGTAGCGGATAGCGTTATCAGACTGTCAAAGTTCATAAATTTTTCGACATCGTAAACCGTTTGTTTCAGCAGATTTCAGCAGACTTGCAAAACGACAATTTTTCGCGATTATAAATACAATGAAAAATGTGTGATAGTTTTGGGAACCAAACAACTTTACAAAAAAGTCATTTTTTTAACCCTATCTTCGTTTTTTCGTTCTCTTGAAAAAAAAAAACGCCTTGGCATGTTGAGCTCCCTTATTCCATTGCACGATCACAAATACGTATATCTTAAGGTACTTGGGGCATTTATACATGCATGTCCCTACACATTATGAACCTATTAATGTAATTCCAGCCGATAACTTTATAACATCAGAATACAAATAAAAATACCAAGTCTCTCACCCAAAAATCAAGAATATTGAGGAAAACGTTTTTAGGGTTATTTACATAAATTCATGAGAAAAAAAGAAAAAAAACTGCTCTGATTAAAAAAATTGCTAGAATTAATATTTTTTAATATTTAAAACTATTTAAAACTATTCAAAACTATTTTAACTAAGCACTGAAACGCCAGAAATCTCTTGCACAAAATGTTAATTTAAGGTACTTAAAGAAAAAAAAAAAACCCAATACGTGAAAGATACCTGACAAAAGGATCTTTAAAATACAAAAATAAATAAATAAAATAAAAATTGAT
Source organism: Adelphocoris suturalis (assembly GCA_030762985.1). NCBI lineage: Eukaryota > Metazoa > Arthropoda > Insecta > Hemiptera > Miridae > Adelphocoris > Adelphocoris suturalis. The sequence goes on from CM061043.1 coordinate 92,683,689, forward strand.
TATTAATTTTAAAATTAATTTTTGAAGAAGTGCTTGATTAAAAAATCAGAAATGTTTGTCATACATTTGAGCGTTAAATGTAAAAGTGCTAAAAAAGGTACCTACTTATATATCATCTTACAAATTACTAAAATTTGCAAATAGATTATGCTGCATGACTAAAAATTTTGTTCTTCTATATCGGTATTTTGAGTAGGTAATCACTACGGAAAATTGGGAGCAGGACTCTATTACTGTTTTTGTCCCCACACCAATGTTATTAGTCAATATTTATACAAATAATACCGCGAGCCTGCCACATTGTATTGGGAAAGTATAATATATTTACTTGCCATCTCGATATTCATTGGGTTTTGTGAAACTGAAAGACAAGATGAGATCGAGAGATGGAAAATGTACGGAGGAAGGTACATGTCATGTTCTTTTCGAGATGCATAAGAAGGTCTGCCAGGCGGCAGATATGAGAGAGAAAGGATTTTTCGAGGATTTATGCCCGAGCTCTAAGAGTTGTCTGGGAGTTGGTAGCGTCACAACGCCTCCGATAAGGAGAGAATTCGAAATGTGACAAGTAAAAAGTTGGAAGAGGCGGCGGGAAGCGATCATTTAAACGTCAACAACCGTCTCAGAGTCTCCCAGACCATCACGGGAGTCGCAGATGGGAGATCTTCGTGATGAAGGAGCTAGAGGGTTAAGACGGTAGCTCATACAAACAGACTAGACCCCGCCAAGGCGGTGGTTGGGATGTATTATTGAGGCTGTTTCAACGCTAGCGCACGTGTTCCGAATACCGCTTCCCTTAGTTTCCGCAACAGTGCGCAAAACTTTGTTCATGATTGGGACTTGGCCTCGTGGGGTTTGTTACATGCGTTCGCGGGAAACTTTTCGAACGGAGGACTCGGCTTTCTGTCCTTTCCGAGCGACTTGTTGCGAAACAAACGTCGGGGTAACAACAACTTGTAATTCCGCATTCACGAAAGCAGGTGCTTTAAACGTGAAGCTGCTGCTGATAGAGACAAGAAGGAAAGATGCATTAACTGGAACAAACTTGAAGAGAAATTTGCATATAAGTTCAAAAATATATTTCCGCTGCTGAACACTATGCAGGCCCATAATCATTATGGAGAGACTTTAGTGTGGTAAAAACCTTATTGTGTACACCCAACTGAGATTCGATGTGAAGTATGATTTGGAAGAGTGGTTGGAATCAGAAGTGCGCACATTGTTGGTTTTTGGTTTATTATTTTCAATAATAAGCCTATGTGATCGTATAGCATAAAATTTTTATAACCCCCCCCCCCCCCCCCCCTCAAACTTTGTCATTTTACGTTTCAAAGTGCGTAGAATCCAAATTTGCAATGCCCGTCCGCCGTTCGCCGTCCGGGCCATAAAAGGTCTTAGAATTGACTTAAAAAATCCGTTCTTTCGCACATAGACTCCACTGGGGGTCTAGTTGGTCCTAACTTCTCGACAGCTCGATCGCTCCACACCCATGGGTGCTATGAACCAAACATAGGTGAAAAAATGTTTTTTTCGAGGCTTTGAGTGTTAGACTGACGTACGCGCGCACCCCAGGCACGCTTATTGAAATGATGAAAACATTGGCAGAGGATAATGAGGGGGGAGAGGGAGGAGGCGCGGCGCCTCAATTGAAAAAATAGTAAACCTTTGTGAAAAAATTTGCAGCGTTTCTTAATTTATAATAATTTGGTATGTTATGTTATTCATATTGGATACTGTTGGACAATGGATAAATATCCTTTCTAAGACTAACCTATTGATTTGCAGCGAGGCCACAGCTTGCTAAATAATTTTTTTGTAGGCACATAATCATTATGCATGTTTGTTGTGATGAAGATATCAATGTACTATATCCAAACTCAAGGAAATGTCTCAATTAGGTACACAGATTCGGTGGACAGTATGATGGAGAAGATTGATTGGAATGAAATATACAAATGTGAACATTGTTGCTATCCATAATATTAGTAATGAGGTATATTGGGACATCCTACTGGTTTGGTAGTGTCATATACCTACTAACGGATAAAGGAAATTTCCCTTCTAATATTAACCATCTAGTATGTATATAGGGTCAAACGATAAATTAAGGGTACTTAGGCTGGGTATCTAGAAAGGGTGGCAGAGGTTACCCCTGCGTTGTTGGTTATAAGGCGTAACTAGAAAGGAGGATACCTCTCAAACCCTGGGTACCGTCCCCTGCCTCAGCTGTGACTGCAAGGGTTTCTATGCTGTTTGCCGAGGTAACCTCTGTGATCGGCTAGGACCGGGGGAAAATCAAGGCTCACGAGGAAACAATTGACCGGCGGTTTGAGTGATGTTAACGTCGGTGCGTCCGCCAATTACGAAACGTTCATCTGGAGAAAGTAAAACTGGTTGCTAATACCAGGGGCAGCTGTCCTAGCCCAGCCCAGTGCTCAAGTTACGCTTCGTAGATACCCTCTGCCTCGAGTAAACCCCCCGAGGCTGCTACCACTAGTATTACCTCTGTATCTAGATACTGGGCCTTAGAGTATAACAGATTTTTGCGTAATCAAGAAAAATTTTCAATTTTACTGATAAAATTGTTGCAAAATAAATGTCATAATACTCGGTTTATTAGTCTCAGAGTTTAGTCTATGTCAATAAAATTGAGTCTTGTTGCGCATGCACAATAGCTATTACAAAAACAATCGCGATAAGAATCATATGTCATCATTCTGGCTAATATAACCCCCCCCCCCCCCCCCCCCCGAGTTTTTCGAACATATTTTGATGAAATTTTCAGGGATTGTGTGGGTTTGCTCCTAGATGATTCCCTATAAATTTCATTGGTGTCGGATCAATAATGATGTGTACGCATGCGTAATATTGAGTTTCTTATAACTTTGATTTGTTATGATCTATCGATCCGATTTCGTTGAAACCCCTGAGGGTAGTTGGGTGTAGGTTTCAGGAAGAAAAAGTACGAGTGGAAATGATTTAATATAAAACAGAACAGTAATATGTGTGTGCTTACACATGGTAATATGTGAAATAGGGCTATAGTTAATTATTAGGTACGCATGCAAACACCCTACCATTAAACAAACGGCATGCAGCATCTAAAGTATATAGGAGACCAACGATCAAAGAGCTAACCAGCACAAACCCTGACGTTTTCGACAAGATCGGTCAATTAGACTCGGAGTTTCACATGAGTCAACTAACCTTAGTTTCGTGTATGCGAAATAGTATTACTCAACCAATCGTGATCAAAGTCATAGGGCACCTTCCTGAAACCTACACCCAACTACCCTCAGGGGTTCCAACGAAATCGGATCGATAGATCATAACTAGAGATGAGTCGATACCAAAATTTATCGATTCCCTACACCGATACCTAAAAAATCGATTCCCAATTCTCGATACCGATACCATCGGCGCATAATAACAAACTTACCTGTTGGTGAAAAACAAAAATTCCTCTTGAACTAGTAATATATTCAAATTTTTATTCTCTCAAATTCAGATTAATTCTTATTACAAATGCTAAATTTCAGATTTATATTTTCATTCAAGGCTTTAGTTAATTTGATTTGTGCAAATACAAAATTTGATATTTTTTTGTTATCTATCAAGTATCAATTAATAGGCAACTTTTATTGCCTAGGATTGATTTCTTTCTGAATAAAACAAGTTAAGCAGACTGACTTGGTTTTTTAGTTTTTCGTCGGTAACTGTAAGGTATTTCCAAATAAGACTGGCTCTTGGCTTTTATACTTGGAAAACATAGCTTTTGTCTAATGCTTCTGTTGTCTCAAACAAAATAACACAAGCCTACTTGTAAACGAAGTTATAATTGTAAGTTGTGTTTTGGACAATCCATGTTTCGCAACTGCTAACTTCACACAACCGTTGCACGGTACAACCATCTTCGTTGTTAGATGGTTGCAATAGTACAGGAGTGTAATAAAACGCCCATCACCGGGCGGTATCGGTATCGGCTTTAGGCGATCGATTCTCGATACCGATACCAATGCCTAAGAAACGGTGGTATCGAGAATCGGTATCGGGAATCGACTCATCCCTAATCATAACAAATCAAAGTTATGAGAAACTCAAGTTTGCGCATGCGTACACATCATTATTGATCCGATACCAATGAAATTTGTAGGAAATCATCTCGGAGCAAACCCGCACAATCCCTGAAAATTTCATCATAGTCTGTACAAAAAACCGGGTCCGGTTTTTGGTTCTTAGTATAGTTTAGGGTGTGGCAAGTAATTTACATACGATAATAAGATAAAGAACCCCAATCCGTCAGCAAGCCCTGAAACGCAAAAGGCAAGTGGGAGTTTTGATTTCGGATGAAAAATTTTTTTATACTATTTACATTAATTTTTTTTTGTTATTGTGTTCACGTTGACCGTTGATGTATGTATGTATGTATATTCTCTTTAAATAGTTTTAAATGCCACTTCCCGACGTCCAATTTTGATGAAACTTGGTATGAATGTAGTCTGTAACATGGCGAGGATAAAGATGTATCTTTATGAGGTAATAACTTGTCATCAAACATTCCAGACAGCAGGTCCTTCAAATGTGAGGAGAAGGGAAGATACAGTTGTATCTTTAGAGCATTAGGTGGGTTTCTGCTCAGGTTTAAGATTCGGGGAAATTAATGTCTGGGCGTCGTCTTTTGCATAATCAAGTTTGTAGGATCTCAACATATTACACTGAAGGTAATGTTAATGGTGTGTTCAGCCAAAACTGAATATCACCTGGAAAGACAGTGACGAATAAAACTTTTTTGTTTTGGAAGCGTAAGCTTGGGACCGTTATTGAAAATTCTCCGTAATTGTAGATTAGCGCGTTGCAATGGTGCGTTGCACTGGTTGACTTGAACATTATTATCAAACAGCCTGTGACCCAAGTTAAAGTAATTCTGATAGATTCGCCCATTCAGTTCCCCATTTGTTTCAGTGACGTTCAAAACGCTTTAACACCCCCCCCCCCTCCACCCCCACTGGGTCAGATTTCAAAAATTTGAAAGTAGTAGTCTTTGACTTGAATTAGAGTAATCCAAACATTCGACAATCAAATCCCCAGTTCGTTCAGTGATGACATAGATACTCCCCCCCCCCTTCCCCTAAAGCACCCCCTTCTATGGGTTAGATTTGAAAATTTTCAAGTAGCCTGTGATTTAAGTTAGAACACTCCCAACATATTCGACAACTCAGATCCCCAGTTCGTTCAGTGACGTTCGAAACGCTTAACTCAACCACCCCTCCCCCTCCATTGTGGGTCATATTCGAAAAATCTTAAAAAAGTAGTCTTTGACTTGAATTGGAGTAATCCAAACATACTCGACAATCAAATCTCCAGTTTGTTCAGTGATGACTAAGATACCCCAGTCCCCCCTCCGCCCCTAAAACATCTCCTATGGGACAGATTTGAAATTTTAAAGCTTTTAAACCTTTTCTGGACTTCCACAAATAATTTAAGACCAAAATTAGCCAAATCGGTCCAGCCGTTCTCGAGTTTTAGTGAGACTAACGAACAGCAATTGATTTATATATATATAAAGATAAAGATAAAGACTGTGCCTGCATTATTTTCATGTAGACTATGTCTGAGCTGATGCTTTTAACGTATGGTGGAGTATAAAAACTCAACATTCAGTTCAACGCCCGTTGTTACTGTTGATTATCACGTGTGCAAAGGTAAGGGTGTAACTACCAAATGTAATTATTTCTTACCATGCCTGTTGTGTCACTGCAGAGAAGAGCCTATAGAAATCAAACAAGATAGGTAGCAGATATTCAGCAGTTCGAGCTGACTGAAGCCAATTGAATTAATCATGCCAGGCTAAGAGGAGAAGGGGAGGGGTTAAATTATTGTTTCTAGTCTTGTTAAAAAGGTATTACATTAATGAATGTAAGAAACCGAAATGTAGTTTTGGGCCAACAGTTGAGTCTATCAAGCACCTTCTTTTATCCAATATCAAGAACTCCTGGTGGAACTGTTCAGGGAATTTCAATAATCCTCTTCATTCATTATTGATTCAATTATATCGACTGATTTTCTCATCTGCTTATTTGAAATATTGATTCGAGTACTTCACTAGTACCTATTGTTCACTCTAAATCCAATGAATGTCTCCATTAAAAAAAAAAAAAAAAAAAAAAAAAAAAAAAAAAAAAAAAAAAAAAAAAAAAAAGATCCAAAATCTTTCAGGTGTAAATGAAGTAGAAATGTCGCAAAGTGAATCCAAATCTTTGTAAAACATAATTTAATTCATTTGAATGTTTTTCATTTTGAAATAATAGTGCATACAAGAAACTCACGAATTTTTTCTTCTACTTTCCAGGTATGCTATCAGTCGGAAGAAAACCGGTAAGCCAATCGAAGATTTATGCCCAAATTAATGTTTGCAACATTGTTGAAAGATATTGAAGTATTGAAAAGGTACCCGTGATTTGACTGTTATAGACACAGTATTGGTTCTTTGTGTCCATTCGTTAAATCGTAATGTCAAATCTCATGGAAAGATTTGCAGAGGCATCAAATCTGTTTGCCCAACTGCCTGAAACTAATGCAACTACTCGGTGTTTAAATTCGAAATTAGAGAAGTAATGTAATTAAGTTGCATTAGGAACATTCCTTATTATTGCATCAACTACCATAAATGACAGCTAAATTAACAAATTATTCATTTAATCGTATCATCTTGTATTATTCTTCCGGATTAATAGTCTGATCAGTGATCAACTTCTGTTAGAACTCATGGATGATTATTATTAAATGCCGAATTTGATTATTTTGAAAGCCTATTCAGTTATTCACAATGTTTTATGTGTGTGTGTGTTTTGGGTGGTGGAGGGGGGAGGGGGGGGGGGGCTTCTCCCAACGATTTTTTAATGAGTAGAGTTCGTGCTGTGATTGCATGTTACCGGTATAAAAATGAGTTTAGTGTTATGAAGGGGCGCGGAAGGGAAGGGGTAGTAGTCCTATCATGCAACCCCATTTTTAACAGAAAAAAACTTATTTCAATTGATGAGACGGGAGTAAAAGGTTGGGGTAGTTCACGTAAGGCACGGCAGAGAGATGTGTGAGAGATCTGATTTATATTTAGCTTTTTCAAGTCAAATTCGGAATTTTTCAGAATAAATTCAGGATTTTCCAAACTAAGTTCAGAATTTTCAAAACAAATTATTTCAGAATTTTCCAAACCAATTTCAAAACTTTTAGCGAAATTGCTCCCTTTACGCGCACTTACAAATCGGGTGATGTGTCATTTCTTCATGAAATTTCACGTAGAATTCGATTATGCAATAAAAAATGGGGGTTTCCATTCGAAAAACCAAAGTTAATGTAATTTGGGCCACTTCTGGCGCAAGAGGCGCGCGCAAAAGTATTTTTCCTGAGATCTAAGTAAAAAATTATTTAGAATGGCGTTGGTTCCAATTTATTACACTGAATACAGGGGAAATGATAGAGGGATGAAAAATTTCCCTGGGACACCATGTATAACACTTTTGAGACCTCTAGAGTACAGTTACAAGGTACGGAGACGGATTAGAAGGGCAGAGGTTTCGTAATGATTGGGTTTTCGAAGGATCAAAAATATTATAATAAAAAGCATTGAGATAGTAGGTACGAACAGGAGGGCACAAGATTCGTTGCCCTACTTCTGCGTAACAAATTGTTAGAGCCGTTATAAATTACTGGGTCTTCTCCTCCTCTAAACCACCGTTCGAAGCCTGTAAATCACAGGAGTTTACGGGTAAAGGCTGATCCGGTGGTGGAGCTCCATCAAACCTACCTGTAATCCGGAGATCCCTACTCTTCACATTGGGGTCGATTAACTACTAGTTAAAATATGCCGCTCGAATTCTTTCAGATATCCCGTCCTTGAAACTTAGATAAATCATGAGTATCTCACTTCAACGTTTGTTCTGCTGCTCTTCCGAGCCTCAGTCTTCAGAGAGTCAGTGAACTCATTACCTATATCACGACTGCTTGAGTAGGATGAGCTTCAGCGATTTTGCACTTCTTCCGTTGATTCATTTGATTTACCAACTTGTCTACAAAATACAATGACTTGCAGCACGCCTTTGTTTTACACACTTTTGCTAGAGCAAAATAACAAACCAAAAACGCTGTAAATTATTACGGATGTAGATGTAGATGTACCTCCTACCAAACTCTGAGTAACAAATTTAGGCTCTCACAAAGCGCTCTACTGGATGCACGATGAACAAACAAATATACTGCATTCGTGCAATACAACTGCGGGTTTTCAATTTGGCTTTTCATTCCCGTCCCGTTTGTGCTACCCTCCTCAGTAGGGCCGGCACGCTTGATAACCGATGTTTTGTGGGTTGAGTAAACGATACCAAAACGATACCAATTTTTAACAGGACGCCATCCTTCAGTGGGTGGTGTCCTTATCGCCTTATGCTTCACTATATATAGGAAAATTAAACAAAATTAAATTACATAATATTATACATGAAACGATGCTTGAGCTTGAAGGAATATATGGCGTATGTGCGTAATATATATTTAGCGTATGTGCAAAATGAAGTACCTAATGATTTGAGAAGTATGGAATTAATACTATTAATAGTGGACCATTTACAGTCTAACCCGAACATTCCCTGAAAATTTTATCAAAATCGGATGAAAACTGTTGAAATCAGGCTCATTTAAAAAAGAATACACATTCGCGCATTCGCAGTAGCTACTAATGATAGGATTATGTTGAAATTGTTAGGGGATGCTCAAATTATCAAATTAACCTCTTCCATATATCCTCCAAATTTGAGCGAGATAGGACGGCGGGGGCTTGAGAAAATGATGCTTGATGTAGTGATGGGCGAAACGAATGATTTCAATAATCGAATACCGAGTATTCGAATGATTTCGATAATCGAATGATCATTCGAATGATTCATTCGAATGGGGAGGAAAAACTGCCATTTTGAACCGAATGCGAAACAACCAATAGGATATCTGTATTGGCATCCGAATGAACGTAGTATTCGAATGAGTATTCGAATGCGAAACAACCAATAGGATATCAGTATTGGAATCCGAATGAACGTAGTATTCGAATGAAATAGCAAGTAGGAACCGGAGCGGAGCTGAAACTTCTTGATTTGTAACAGCTACTTCTTATCTCGTATCACTAATATAGGTACCTACTGAATATCACTATCACGTTGTTTACTTTTTTGGTGTTTGATTTGTCGCACCTACCCTGGAAAGAGTGGAATGAGATAAATAAATTCGTCCGGCTCACCGGACAATTCGATAACCCCACTAGCCAGGGAGTCAGAGGGAGGCAGAAAGAGTGCAAATAATTTGGATTCTATCTAGGTAGGTAGGTACCTACCTTGAAACAAGAAATTACAAAGGATGGTTTGCAGTGTCGTTTTTCGACCAGATCACAAAGGCTCATTATTTGAAGAAATAATAAACCAAAACCCGAGCAAACACGGGAAGTAGAAAAAAAAAATATATATATATATTCATGAATAGATTGAGTTGGTAAGTAAAAAATACGATTTGATATTCGTTGCACGAATCATTTAAAAACGGAATGCAATAATAGGTACAACAACGGAATACAAAAAAGAAACTGCACGAGATTTCGGAAGACTTCAGCTCCAAGTAGCGGTTACTTCACTATTCGCATGTCACAGCTCCGTCTTTCATTGTTTTATTTCGATGTTTGAGCTTCGGGAAGGAGCCGCCAGTTCCGCTACTATACGAATGAAAAAGTATTCGAATACTCGCATCCGAATGATTTCAATACTTCGTGGTTATGCCGCTAGTTTCGCTACTATACGAATGAAAAAGTATTCGAATACTCCCATCCGAATGATTTCAATACTTCGTGGTTATGCCGCTAGTTTCGCTACTATACGAATGAAAAAGTATTCGAATACTTGCATCCGAATATCCGAGTGATTTCAATACGGCGCTTCGTGGTTATGCCGCTAGTCTCGCTACTATACGAATGAAAAAGTATTCGAATACTTCATATCTCGCATCCGAATATCCGAATGATTTCAATAATCGAATGCCGCATTCGATTCTTCATTCGGATGTCCCATCACTAGCTTGATGGAGTTTACGTTTTCGCATGGGCCGAGTGAAGTATTAGAAAGTTTTTGTACTTCTCGTATTCATTATCTCGTATACGAAAATAGCCCCTCCGAAAAGAGAGAGGTTCGTTACGTGGAAACACTTTTCGGATTGGGAAGAGTCAGCTTTTCTCGTGCTCAGCTTTTTCGGAACTGTAATTACGAGACAACATGATCTTTCTCCAGGATATCTCTAACTTGACTTGGTATGGACACACACATACATACGCCAATATTGACACAACCAACTAACTGGTTATTTTTACTGACTTATAACGGTTTGGTGTAGTCTTTTGTTTGGTTTAATCTTTGTATTTGTCTTTTGTTCGTGCTTTTTCTCCAAGCACCTCAACCAGAAGGGTCATTAGCGGCATTTTGTTTGAGCTTTCGACGTTTTAATGTGACGATTTCAGCATTTACAACTCAAGATATGAGCTTTCAAGATTTATCTTACATTTTTTAAAGATTTGTGTTCTTCATGTATGAATCATTTTTGTATGATGAAGAGTGAGTGTCGTGGTTTCTTATTTCACGTACTAAAGTACAAAAACTTTCCATTGATTTGGGAACAACGAAAATCGTAGGGGACCATCTTCACTCGAACCCACACATTCCATGAAAGTTTATTTGAAATCGGTTGAATATTGTGAAAATTAAGCATGTTACAAGGATTTGCGGACATTCACACACTCATTCAGAAGGACGGAACGAAAGTTGTTCAGAATAGTCTAAAACGTAAAATGCGAGTGGAAATATCACCACTGTAAAAAATAACTACCGTTTGATTTTAGTGTAGACAACAACTTTTCCGTCTCTCAAAAGTGAAAACAACGCTTCCGCAACCTATAGGTACACTTGGGAGCAATTTAAGATGATGAAATTTAGCATTTGGGTACCAATACTTCAGTAGTAGCTACAACCGCATGGAAAATAATTATTATTAGAGGTGGGCATCCATTAATGGATGTAAACGACTTAGGAAGATTAAGAACCAGTTCCAGTCCTGGTTAAAAGGTTTTTATCGGCTACGTTTCGGCCTCTGACTGTAGGCCCTATTCATACCTATAACAACAAGCGTTTACATGGTATACTTATAATATAATGAGAGTGGTCTAGTATTAAGTTATTGATAGTTTTTGACCAAGGAATGGATGAATTGTTTCTAGTACTCTAATAGTCTCATAAGGTAGTTTTTGACATAAGTTGACTTATGTTTCTAATTTACTTACCAAATTACATGCGCAGATACTACACAGGTATATATAATAGGAATCACATCTTTGTTTTTTAAGAATGATAGTAATTTGTATGGAGAACATGGAATGGAGTAGATAACAAGTTAACTTTTAAAATTTTTCAAGAGTCTATAGTACACTTTTCTTAAGTTGTTAGTATCCTGTGAGTGGTTCATAGCCGTTTCTTTGATTTTTATTATGAAAGCCACTTCCTTAATTTGGCGTTTTCGGAGATTTTTTTTCCTGGCAATAGATATTCCAAGCATCAAAATTTGATTAATGTTTGGTGTTGGCAACATGTTTGGCTAAAGTAGTGGGAAAATGTTCTTCAGTGGATGGTGTATTCATGGCTTTTCTTGTGTCTCTAATATGTTTGCCAACACGGTTTTTCCACAACTGTTTTGTTTCTCCTATATATTGCTGGTTGCAACCTTGACATTGAATGTGGTATACAAAGCCAGATTTATCATTGTTTGTTGATGGGTCTTTCAGTCAGCTGAAAGGGGGGATTTAATTTTTTTCTTGGTCGATTACAAAGGTTCATTGTTGAAAATAATAAACCAACAACTCAATGTTTCGACGTTATTTGGAATTTTTTTACTTTTAACGTGGAACACGTTTTTACGGAGATCTTCTTGCCGAAAATCGTCATCTCACAACGAGACGTGTCGACGTCACAAAATAATGTCACGTAAAATCGACACTTAACAACAACATACACAAGAACGCTAGGGGTATCGTTGCCGTAGAGTTCTGCAGCCAATTTCTTGTCACCGGATCTCACTCTGGGAGGCTCTGGACTTCATGGTTCTCTTTTGGACGTCCTAAGGGGCCTCCATTCCAAATTTCAGCCTCAGGTTGAATAGTAAATAAATTATCTATGGAGCTCACCCAGCTGACCTAGGGAGCTTCAGGCCTTGCGATTCGTTTCTAGACGTCCCAAGGGTTTTCCAATTCGAATTTCAGCTGCATAGATTGAGTGGAGCAAAGAAATTAAATTCGCCACCACTATAGTCTCGATTAACAAAAAAGCTTCGGACCTTACTCAGCTGAGCCACTGGACTTCATAATTCGTTTCTAAACGTCTCAAGGATTTTCCATTTCAAATTTTAGCTTCATAGGTTGAATACAAAGAAATTAGATCCGCCGCTACTTTAGTCTTGTTTTTTTTGTGACAATATTTTGTTACATTTTTTACTTTTAGTCCCAGTAAAAGCGTGTTCTACGCTAGCAGAGAGTTTTATTGGCAAATAGGAAAAAAACGTATAATTTAGAAAGTCTTCCCTAATTAGTAGAGAATCAATTTTCGCTGTCAACGCATCAGCAATACGTCTTACGCATCTCCACTTTACTTTCCATCATTCGTCATTTTTCTGCTGATGTCATTGGGCGAAGTGATTGTACGACTGGACGTAATAATATTTGTATTGACATAATATTGTATTTTGATATATTCATCCCAGCAACTCTGTCTTTGGTTGTTCCCTGAAAACCGTGCGGTGAAATATTTCCCTATTCGTGAGGCGAAATATTTACCGAATATTTAATACTAAAAACATCAGCGGTGCGTTAAAGAGGAAGGAACAAAGAAACGAAAATTCCATACGTCCAATTCATTTGGAGCGTGAAACACGGGGGAGGTGGGGGGTTATAACCTCGATCCGATCTTCCGAAAATCAAAACCTATTCAGGAAGAGAAATTATTTTCGTTACCTACTTACTTAATTAGGTAGGTACTTCTCTATCTTTCATCAAAACACTTGAAACAACTGATTCTCGAGCCACTCAGTCCCAAACCTTTCGATGAGAGGCCAAAAGGACTTTTGGTTTATTATTTTCAATGATGAACCTTTGTAATTGACTAAGAAAAAAAAAAATTATAACCCCCCCTCAAAATTTGTTGGTTTACATTTCAAGATGCGTAGAATTCAAAAATCGAACGAAAAAAAATCCGTCCATCCTCCGTCCAAAGCTTTTCTCAAAACGTAAAGGACCAAACTTTAAGAAATTTGGCATAAAAATCAGTTATTGGCCGGGAACATCGGAATGTGCTTGGGAATGTGCCAGTAACATCGTCATCGCGATCGATCAACAGTAAATGATAGAACCTAAGGGCTGAAATATTAAAAAATCGACATCTTGATATCTTTCTACGTAACAGTAATGATTTTTGGAGTTTCATTAATAGGTATCCGCCTAAAGAACCGAACGAATCCACCCCAGTTGCTATGCTTTTATTCGTTTGCTTTCCCTAAGGGATAAAGAATTGCCAAGAAAAAAAAAGACTTCAACACGGGAGTGAATCGTAACCAGTAAAACATATCAAAAATCGCCTTGAAAACTATGACAATTGTATTAGCATTATTACTTCTGTATCCGTTTGGGCTTGTGAAGCGTAGGTAGGTAATTACCTACGTCAATTATATTAATTTATCAAATTATTGGTTAGTAAATACTTAGGAATTAGTTACTTCCAATTAAATTAATATTTCTATTCCAACAACAATAGGTTAATTACCTCCGAGTCTACCAAGGTCGGAACGTTTTAGCCAATTTTCTAAGAAAATGAAGCTATTGAAATGAATCCAAAATTTCCTTCATGGAAATTCGTTTTTAAATTCCGTGAGTTTAACGCTTTTTGATATGTGTATGTAGAGTTTGATCAAAAAGTTTCTGGTTCTTTTCAATTTGTGCGCAACCCTCTGTTGCTCTTCCCGAGTTTCCTGGTTATTTTATATTGCTGCAATATTCTCAGTTCTCGTGTTATTTTTATCAGCTTCGGAACCCTCGAGGCTAATTTCTCTCCTAATCGACTTAAATTGCTGAAATTTAATAGAGCTCGTTCGTGACACCTAAAAAAAAAAAAAAAAAAAAAACGGGATTCGGAGGATCACTAAATAAGCTGATGGGGCCTCGGTCTGATTTATTTCCTTTTCAACCTGCCGTTTTACTGTTTTTTGTTTAGTTGGTTTGACATTTTTAGAAAAATCTTCAACATTTACCTACTAAAAACCATATAATTGTGGGGCACTGAGCTGTAATAGTGTGAACCCTTTTGAGAGGCACAATGCGGCAAGTTTTGATCATTTACTAGATATATATGGGGCTTAATAATAATTATAGACCAATGAAGGGCTACCTAATGAAGGGCGTAGAAGGGCTACCTAATACAGAAATAATAAACCTTTGTTGTAATAGGTTGCGATCGAAAAAAAAAAAAAAAAAAAAACCAATCAAGTAGTTAACCTCACAAACAGCAAAACTTTCGCAACTGGGGGAGCATTATAGTCTACGATGAAAATAGCCTAATGAAACGAAAAGAAAAATAACACTCAATGGCCTTCCTAGTTTTTGCTTGTCTCTCACGAGGTTTCAAAAGAAGTGGAAGTTATACAACCGATCCGTCGGCTGTCAGAGAGTATCAGCTGAACGTATTGCAAGCCTAAGGTGCGTGGAGCATCGAGATACGCCTAAGCGTTACCATACTTCGCAACGTTTCCGTCCAAGGAATACGGATGCTTTTGCGGATGCGTCGTAGGTTTTGTGACACTCCCTAATACTATTTAGCGAGAACAAATTGTGTCGTAAAAGTAGAAAGGAGGGGGGGGGGGGGGGCAGTCGCTGCCTAAGCCTCTCCGAAAATAAAAGCATTTGGTAGGAAGCCTCTCCAGGGCATCAAGAGACGAATACTATGATGCGCTCTTTCCTGATAAGCTGGCTGAGCTGAATTCTCTTCTGATCACCCAAGTAAGTTGAAATTTGAATGGGGGTCTCTCAAGGATAAAGAAACGAATGAAATGACGGGTTCTATCGTGATCATCTGAGTAATCTTAATCATACCTTTTCTCCCTAGGATGTTGAAATATTGTAAAAAGTCTCTACTACCGACACCAGACGTAAAAGCGTATTCCACGTTCTTCAATTTTTAGCAGCAAGGCTATTATTTTTTTTGGAACGAGACATCTTACCTCCATGCTTGATTATAAAAAGCCTCTTATCTCTTTTGAGCTCCTGCTGATATACCAAAACTTACTGATTTTGGATGGTCTGACCAGATAATGCAGTCGATTCTAGTGATTCGTAGTCTGTAAAGCCAATGTTCAGCTCGGGAAGGAGGTGATAAACTTAATGCGTCAACCCGAAAACTAAATGAAACCAATTAAAGGTCCTTCTCCTCCTATAAAAGGCTTTACGAAGCCCGTAAACCACAAGAGTTTACTGGAAATGCTGAACCAGGTCGGTAAGGCACCATCAAGTCTGCCTAGCTTGGAGATCACTACACTTGTTCACATATAAGGCAGTTGCACATTGGGAAAATAACCTAAGACGCAATTCAAATTCTTTCAGATACCTAAATAAGAGTAGTGAATTCATGAACTTTGAACACGTTTAGATCAGTTGTTCTATGGAATATTCTTACGTCTGAATTCAAAACCAGCCATACAGCATGATCACATGAGCGAATTTTCGTAAATAGTTGCTGGCCTCTTCAGACATCTATAAACGAATCATCAAGTTCGAAGCCCTTTACATCAGCTCCAGAGCTAATTTCTCTGTTACTCAACCTATGAAGCAAAAATTTGGAATGGAGAAACTTTGGGACGTCTAGAAACGAATCATGAAATGGAGATCTCCTCAGATCAGCGGAGTGAGATCCGGAGCTAATTTCTTTGCTGTTTCACATATGGAATTGAAATATGAAATAGAGGCCTCTTGGAATATCCAGGAATGAATGAAAAATTCGGAAGCCCCCTGGATGAGGTATATAAATGAACACCGGAGCTCATTTCTTCGCTATTCAACCTACGGAGCTTAAATTTGAAATGGAGGCCGCTTTTGACGCATCTAGAAACGAATATTAAAGTCTGATGTCCCATAGAACAGCTGAGTGAGCTCCGGAGCTATTTTCTTTGCTCTTCAGCCTATGAATAGCACATTTCGTAGAAAACGAATTCTATGCTCATCACCCTTTAGCCTTTTTAGACGCAAAGTGGTTTTTATATTCGATTTTTGGATTCTACGCCTCTTGAAACGTAAATCAAGAAATTTTAGAGGGAGTGGGGTTAAAATTTGTTTATTGCTCGAAATTATGTTATTGGTTATTTCTATCATCAAAATAGTGGTGAGTTGTGGACCGTGCAATCACTGAGTCATTTCGTTTAACCGTTTATATAACCGGGACGTTGATTTAATATTATGCCGAGGGGATGGCAGACGTGCAGATTTTGTTGTATTTTTCAAAATGTACACAGGTATTTTTAATATTGCAAGCTTGAAAGTTTAAGGGGGGGGGGGGGGGAGGGTTTTATGGCTTTTTAAAACTATGAGGAACTTTTTTCGATTACAAAGTTCATTATTGGAAATAGCATACCCAAAGGACTTCAATTGTGTTGAAACATAGCAATAAGATCTCTTCAGAACCCATAAAGCTGATTGAGCTCTGCGAATATTGAAAACGTATGAAACTAATTTATTATAGTTTCAAACGATGGAAATATGGTAGCTTTGTTATCTTGATGCGTATAAGCTCACACACCTAATTAGACGCCGGAAAAAATAACTTTGAAAAAGTGGGTGAAAATTTTTTGTTGGGGGCTTCAATATTGGAAGTCATTAGTAAGCGATAACGCTGAAAATCGAGCGACTTTTGAATGAAGCGCTGAAGTGATTAGTCTTCCTTAGAAACCCCGCGTTTATCGGACTAATCGCCCGAATGCTAATCGAGATAAATATACCGCGGCTGATTACAGATTGGAGACCGCGTTAATGTCTACAACCGGCGGGTTCATATTGGGAAACGCCTTTATTGTCTGGGACAGCCCCCAACACCAGGGTTTTCCTGTTAAAACCCGTCCCCCATCTGCGTAATGGTAAGGAAGGATGACTCTGGGGTTTTTTATTTTTTGTGAACGACCTAACGCATGAGTGATGGTTCAACTCTTGATCGATAGAGGTCTCTCCTCGTGCTCTCCCTATTGTCTTTACCCTCCATTAAATAAACTGCACGAGATTAGTGAAGCTTGGTGGGGAGTGGGGGAACGGAAGAACTGAGGGTGTTTTTTTATTATTGGGGTGAAAGCGCCCACACAGCGCTAAAAAAGTTGTGTGGATCCCTTTTTCTTGTCTGCGTGTAATCCGGTCTTCGGGCGTCGTCCATATTGTCGCGGGAGGGTCGAGAAATCGTTAACGACACGCGACCAAAGAGGTTCTTCAAATTTTTTTATGATGCATAATTGCTGGTTTCGGGTCCTCTGCTGGAACGAATCTCAAATTTCATCTTACAAGGGGAGCCAAAGTCACATAGCCCAAAGGGAGTGACTCTAATAATTTTTGTTTCTGTTTTGCTTCAACTGATAACTTTATTGTAATATAATATTACATTTTGTTTGAGCCAGGTAATTATTTAATAACAAAACATGTAACATGATGTGAGGTTCATATTCAGAATAATGGTCATCATAATGTTCATAATATAATTGACAGCTAGTTAATATTATTAATCGTTTGTTTGTGCAAAAGTACATAGATATTTCTATATTTCCTGTAGTTATCCCATCTACACAGATCAATGGTCCATAGTTATCCATCAATAGTCCATAGGATCCATAAATTATAGGTAACAAGAGTTACATCAAACTCAGTTCCGTAAAGAGAGAATCCCATCAGCTGATACGACCGTCGTACTTCAATAGGTAATTTTGGACTATTTTTTTTCTTCAAAAAATGAACCTTTGTAATCGAGCCAGGAGATAAAGTTTAACCCACCTCGAAATTTCTTGGTCAACATTTCAAGGTACGTCAATTTCGAAAATCAGATTGAAGACGCTGCGAATACACACACAGGTTTATTATTTCTGCTTTAGATGACCCTTCACGCAGATCATCGGTTCATATTATTAAACCCCGTATACAGTAAACCATCAAAACTTGGCGCTTCGTGACTCTCAAATGGGTTCATACCTTTAAAAATCTAGAACCCCTAAATTCCACGCGTTTTTTTCAATGTCGAACAATTCAGAAAAAATGTCGGGGGAAAAAATCCCTCTCTTCAAACGAAATAGTAAACTAATGTTGAATATCTACACTACATGAAAATAGATCGGCACATGGATATGTCTTATTTCCCCCCTTGTGAAATATGTGTTTTGTGTCTCAAGTTATAAATGTCTTAATTAAATTAGTTCAGCCAGCTGATCAGAAAAGACCCAACCAATTCAATCGTCTCTTAGAGTCCCAGAGAGTCTCCCTATCAAATCTCAACTTCCTAAGATGAACAGGAGAGATTTTAGCTCACTCAGCTGATTAGGAAAGAACCAATAATTGCAATCGTCTCTTTGTGTCCCAAAGAGTATCCCTATCAAGTTTCAACTTCCTAGGGGAAACAGGAAAGAATTTCGCTCACTCAACTGATTGGAAAAGAGCCAATAATTGCAATATTGGTGTCTCTTTGTGTCTCAGAGAGCCTCCCTATCAAATCTTAACTTCCTAGGATGAACAGGAGAGATTTTAGCTCATTCAGCTGATTAGGAAAGAGCCAATACTTGCAATCGTCTCATGCACCTCGAGTGTCATACACCAAAGGTGGGATAGGTACGTCGTGTGAGCATTATACACCAAAGATGGGTAGTAGGTTTTGTTAAAACAAAATTTTTCATGGGTCCATTATAACGCAAACGAAGATTGCTGCTTCATTATTGTTGCTGCATAGTTACCGAAATTGTTTCTTGGCTGTAGCGTCGAATTTTTTTCGATAGCAAATTTTAGAATGACCCCTTTGTTAAAAACCACATTTTCTGACACATTTTCGCAATTTAAAAGAATATAGTTTGGAATTTTGGAAAACTAAAATTTTTCTGTTGTTCTGGAGTTCCAGGGCTTGAATTTGAGTACCAATATGTTAGGGTTCTGTTGAGCCGAAATGGGCGATCTCTTTGATCCTCGCTGTGCAGTTTTATAACACAGAGTTAGCCTCATCGGTCCCACAGCTAATCAGAGCCCCTTCATACTTTGTAATTATATTTTAGATGTCCCAAGGAAGCTCCATTTGAGGTTTCAGCACCGTAAATCGAACGAATTAGGCTCAGAGGCTTGTCAGCTGGTCTGTGCGCATACGTGCACTGACCTACCAAGTGCTTGGTAGGCGCAGGAGCTTTGCACTAGTTGGGCTGGTGACTTTTGTTTTGAATAAGTTTATTCAGCATGCTCCCTAAAAAGACTACATGCGTCTTGACCCCCAGCCAAAAGACATATCCATGTCAAAAAAAGATTTCTGGGGTAGTTACCATACGACCATGTTGAACGCGTGAATGAATTTGCTTCAAAGCGTTAGTTATGGCTCGCAATGTGCTGCGGCGAGACACTCCTGTGTTATAATTTCCCATCAGCTGTTCCGATAAGGAAGAATAGTTTACTAAAATGAAGACGATAGGCGAGGAGTTGATTCATTAATAGAAGTTGCAACGGTGAAGATAGCGAAGTTGTGGGGAGAAGGCGGTAATCCTACGGCCATTGGCCGGAAGGACGGACTGGGCCCCAGGGAGCCGTCGGCGGTCCCTCGGAGGCCCATTACGTCACATCTCATATCCACCGCGGTCGTGAGAGGCGGCCACGGGGGGGCAACGGGGGGCGGCACCGCTCCGGCCACCCCAGCATCCAGCACACATGGGGCCCCGGATCAGCTTTGCCCGTAAACTCCCGTGATTTACGGGCTCCGAACGACGTTTTAGAGGAGGAGAAGGACCTGTAATTGGTTTTATTTAGTTGTCGGGTTGACTCATTAAAATTTATCGCCGCCTATTCTAGCATAACATCGACTTTACGGGTTTCGAATCACTGGAATTTGCTGTATTATCAAGCCAGACCACCCAAAATGAGTCAGTATTGCTAACTCATAAACCACTGCGGGTATAATGAATATTTCCATGAAAACCAAAGTCGAGAGCGAAACTATAAAATGAGTACAAAAGTGATTAGTAATATTGAATTCATAATTTTGTAATTGATAATAAGTAATTTGGCATTCAGTCATCGGAATTTTCCACAGAAGGGATTGATCCTAAACGTTCCTGAAAGAATTTTAGATGCGTAAGATGTAAATTTTTGAGGTTTACAGGCTCCGAATATCATTATTTTAGAGAAGGACCTGTAATTGGTCTTATTTAGTTGTCGGGTTGACTCATTAACATTTATCGCCACCTATCACAGCATAGCATCGACTTTACGAGCTTCGAATCACTGGAATTGGCTGTATTATCAAGCCAGACCACAGTTTTTTCCATTAACGTATTTCTGTCGGGTTTTAAATACTGGTAGTATCGGAGTAATGTGATATTGGTGGTATAGATACTTTTTGAAAAATGTCATACCTAAAGAAGTGGGGTCCCTACAAACTCATCAAACGAAAACTCATCAAAAACGTGAGGTCGAGGCTTTTTGAGGAGCTTCCCCTTTGGGTGGGACACTGGTCAAAACTGAATGGAAGGGAAAGTCGTCAAAAAGAATTTCAAATATAAATTTGGAAGATAAAAAGTAGTTGACGATTATTTTTGATGACGTTCTTGTCCCCTGTGGAAACTGATCAAACGCTCCTAAGGGGAAACTCATCGAAAGGAAAGTCATCAAACCAAACCTTCGGAAGGCTTCACCGTGTGCCAGACCCAACCGTTATAAGGTTTTTGGCCGGATAGATATTCATGGTGGCGATGAGCTGTAACAATGGCAGGTAGTTGACCCAAAGTAGACCAATATCCGTCTACTACTACCTCCATTTTAGACGAGTTTCCCGTCAGCTCCTTTTTGATGAGTTTTCTTCAAGGTAGTTTTTGAGGAGTGTCTCGATAGTGCTGGATTCTAGTCGAAAAAAATGTATACTGATTCACAACTGAA
The DNA here is from genome assembly GCA_030762985.1 of Adelphocoris suturalis. Taxonomy (NCBI): domain Eukaryota; kingdom Metazoa; phylum Arthropoda; class Insecta; order Hemiptera; family Miridae; genus Adelphocoris; species Adelphocoris suturalis. The sequence continues at coordinate 92,704,942 of CM061043.1, forward strand.
TTAAACGGATAAATTTATTGGATTCCATTTTTTGATGAGTCGCTAGTTCATGAAGATTTGACGAGTTTCCACCACACGTAGAAAACTGATCAAAAAAGGGGTTCTACGAGTTTTTTGAGGAGTTTCCTGTTGATGAGTTTCCTAGTTTCCAAAGAAGTGTCGATACTTTGGAGTGTCCATGCCGTCCCTTCCTACAACCATAGAGCGTAAAACCAAACAGTTATGTGTGGTTGGGAAGGGAGGGTTACTAAATCTATTTCAATCAATGTAGCAATGGATCAAATGTCGAAGCAATGTAACATAATGTACCCAATATACGATTATTTACGTAAATTCGCTCATACGATAATGCTGCATGATCGAATGTTTTTCATTATCCGAAAGTTTTTCTGGTCTGAGATGTTTTTCATTATCTTGGCAGAATATAAAATGAAAAGTATCATCTCAAGTTGTGGGTGAATTCCCTGAAAAAAATGCATTCCGGCTCCTCCATGGAATAGAATAGAGAACATACCTGTCTCGCGTATAGTGTCCTAGAACCCTTAAAGAGAAAGGGAGACCCTTCGCTATAGGAAGATTGATCTGAGATCAATGGTCCTTGGTAAAGATATACAGAGGAGAGTGGAGCCATCACCTGATCACCGGAGCCTGAGCCGGAATGGCCCTCTAAGTCCTCCACGCACCTGGTACTCAGTCGGATGCCCCGTGTTAACCCCTTGGCCCTTTCTGCGTCTTCCATCAACCCCCCCCCCCCTTCCCATCCCCTTTCGATCCGAACCACTTCAATATCAATCGATTCAGGTTGTTAAGTCAGCGATACTGGGACGCCTCTTGGTGATCAGCTGAGCCGAATTACCGTCAAGGAGGCTTCGGCCCTTTCTCAAATCGAGCCTCATTTAGTGGACTGCATACAATCAGTTGATTCATTTGGTCTATGCATTCCGTTTGGCCAAGGCTCACGCTGTGGGGCTTCACTGTGACGTCATATACAGGAAAAAATATATACCTACATGTTATATATTCGGGTTTTCTACCATTTTCCCTATCCACCATCCCATCTTTCATCCACTTTTACCATTCCCCCTTTACCATACCATTCCTTTTTTGAGGACAGGGCGTGCAGCTTCCATTTACCCCCATCCCCCTACTCGTTCCACCTGAGCCATGCATTTTAGCATGGCGCAGAAGGTACGCCTAGAGGGGTTAAAATTACATTAATAATTAAATAATTATTAAATTAAAATTAGAATATCTTGCTGTTGGAAGGAAAACCCGTTCTTTCTCCTGAAGAAGATCGAATCTAAACGTGCAGACTTAAATTATAGTATTATATATAATCTATATTTCTATAATCATTATATATTTATTATATATAATCTATAATTATATTATTATATATACTCACTAATTCAAAGATATCATCATAAGCTCATGATTTCTCTAAGTTCTCGCACTTATAAATCCGAGGTCATTTTCTGAAGTTCATTGGTGATTTCAATCGATTTTGGTTAACGATTTTCAATTATATTATCTAATTGTTTCATTTATAGAATCTAAAAATCGAATAAAATTTCCGTTCATACGGTGTACTCCGTCCACTGTCCAGAGGAGCTTTTCTTCAAAACTACCTATTGGACCAAAGTTCATGAACTGTGGACGAAAAATCATACTTTGACCGGAGACGTACTAGAAACATCGGTATCAATTTTTATCAACTCTAAAGAGTAATAATTGAGGGCTGAAATATTATTAAAACATCGAGATCACGAAAACTTTCAACTTACAGTAACGTTTTTTAGGTTTTTATTTACATTTATTTTCCCAAAGAATTTAGTAAAATCATTCGGAAAGCCTTACGTTTTTTCGTTCACTCCCTACAAGGTATAAAGGAGCAGCGATCTAATAATTTCTGAAATCTGACCCAAAGGGGGTGTTTTCATGGAGGAGGTATGGCGGAGGGGGGGTTTAATGAGGTATCTTAGACATCACTGAATAAACTGAGGACCTGATTGATTAAATATGTTTGGAATACTCTAAGTTGAATCACAAACTATTTGAAATTTTCAAATTAGAACCGTACCGGGTATTTTGAGGGAGCGGTAGGGGGGGGGGGGGGGGGGATGGAAGTATCTTGCACATTACTGAATAAACTGAGAACCTTAATGATAAAATATGTTTGGATACCACTAAAAAAACCACAGCCACTTAGAAATTTTCATTTCCGACCCATCGGGTTGTTCTTAGGGGAGGGGGTTTGGAAGGGTATCTTTGACATCACTGGACAAACTGGGGATCTGATTGGGCGAATATGATTAGATTACGTCAACCTCAATCACAGGCTATTAAAAATTTCCTAGCCTCAACGATAGGGACGTGTGTGTGTTAAGGAAAAACGCTGCAAATTATTACATAATGGTTTATTATTTCTGAATCAGATAGCCAGCTTTAGTAACCAGCATGCTCTGGGGCTTTCGCCAGTCTCTTTTCTAGTATCCACCTCTGTTCTTCCTCTCACTCCACCCCCCCCCCCCCCCCCACCGCGCACCGTGACCCCCTGCCAAGCGTGCCAGGCGTGCGCGCGTGCGTAAGTCTAACACAAAGCCTGAAAAAGTTTTTCATAAAACCTACTTTGCGACTGAATGAATCTCCGATAAGTATGTTCATCAACTATGGCTTCTAATCTTTGCTTTGAGGTTAGTTGTGCAGCTTTCAATTGTTTAATTTCCCATAAACATACCTTGATCTCAGTTGAAAGTAAGCTATTCTTAAACCTCCTACACATGGCATCCAGTTCATTTTTATAAGGGTGTCTTGTATTCATCAAAGGGCAAAGTAGGTTTTATGAAAAACTTTTTTACAATACTAAACAAAAACAATTGAATAAATTCAAAATTTTGCAGAATCTCTCCCAACACAAATGATTGGTTAGTAAATCTTACTGATATTCCTCCTGGTGTAACTGAACTCCTAAGTCTAGGCCTAAATTTGGCATTAATTACAACCACAAAAATGTTCCTATCACACAAATTATTGCAGATATTGAAGATATTATAAATGGTTGCACTGAAGAACGCTTAAAAGATGAACTTCGTTGCAGTACAACTAATATACTCACTAACCATATACATAAGAATCACCACATAGATTATTTTGGAACCCTGGTAAAAAAGACTAAACAATTCCTAAAAAACAACCCCGATATTGTGGTTTTAAAATCAGATAAAACCAACTCCACGGTTCTTATGGGACAACATGATTACGATACAAAGATGAATGATATGCTTAATGACCCCTCCGTTTATAAGCTTGTCACAGACAAGAGAAGGAATCTGACCACTGCTCTTCAAGCCAAAAATTGATCTTATTAGACAAATGTACAAAGATAAAGAAATAGACTCAATCACTAAATTCAGACTCATGAAACATAATAGCATCCCACCTAGTTTATGGCAACACACAAGGAAGGTAACTAGTTAGTTTTACTAATAGTCCCACATATGAGAGTGCCAAATATCTTGCAAACATCCTTAAACATCTATCCACTGATACCTACAACATTAAAGATTCATTCACGTTTTACAAGGAAAAAACAGTTCCAACTGGATTTGTTCTGGCATCCCTTGACGTCAAATCACTTTTCATAACATTCCACTATCGTTAGTTAAATCCATAATTCAGAACAATTGGGTTGTCCTTTCTAGTCACACAAAAATGAAAGAATAATTTCTTACAGCTGCTTGAACTGTGTGTACACCATGGATATTTGCAATACCAAGATAGAATTTATGAAATTATAGATGGAGTGGCTATGGGTAGTCCGATCCCCAATACTAGCTGACTTGGTAATGAACAACTTACTAGATACTGTACCCTCAACTCCCATTTCAACTACCATTTGTATTCAAATATGTTGATGATTTATATCTTGCAATTCCCAATGACTCACAAAACGTTGTAATTGACATTTTCAATGGGTACCATTCTAAACTACAATTCACCATTGAAATAGAACTTTAAAGCTCCCCTTTTTGGATACACTCACAACCCGAAATGATAACGACGGAACTATCTCTGTTGAATGGTGGAGAAAACCTTTGAAAAGTGATAGATATCTAAACTTAAATCTCATCACCCTCTTAGTCAAAAAATCAACTCAGACTCAATCTAAAACATAGGGCTCTACATCTTAGTGATCCACAATTTCATACTAAGAATCTTTCTCTTGTGAAATCAATATTGAAAAATAATGGTTTCCCCAGATCAACACATTACTTTACAATAGCTCTGTTAATGTTCATATGCCTACAACTACAAGTGGAACTCTTTCGAATATTACCAATGCCAATAACAACATCTCTCCTACAATAGCTCCTCCGCCTACTTCTCCTAATAACAATGCCAATGCCCCCCCAACTATTACATTATCACCTCAGCCCTACAAAAGAATGATTTATGTTAGGGGACTCTCAGAACAAATTAAAAAATCTTTCAAAAATAAAGTCCACTGCAAAATAGCATTCAAAAATCAAAATACGCTTCAAAGACTAATTTATACTCCCTTAAAGTCCCGGATCCCCCATGACATTAAGAGCAACGTGGTTTACTCAATCCCATGTCAAGGCTGTCCAACAACATATGTGGGTGAAACCACACAATACATTAAAAATAGGATATCTGGGCACAAATCTGATATAAACCAATACAACACCAACTGCATGCTTGCTAACCATTCCATATCTACAGGTCACAGATTTGAATTTGATAATGCCAAAATTTTGGATGTGGAGCCCAATGACGCCAAAAGAAAACTAAAAGAAATGATTTATATTGCCAAAGATCACAACACCTGCAATAAGAAGACTGATATAGACAAACTTAGCAAAATTTATTATAATATTATAAACAGATAGATATTCATGTATGTATTAATAATTCAATTTGTCTGTTTTCATATTTTTAATATCCGAACACATTTTTTCTCATATTACCTAATATCCTAAAATTAAACTTCATGTTTCTTAGTTCAGTCACACCTTTCAATTAATTTAAGTTAGTTGTAATTATCACCACTACGAAGTGTTCTGTCATACCTTTCAATAGATTTAAAGAAAATTGATTTAAATTAGTTGAAATTATCACCACTACGAAGTGCTTTGTATGTCTCCTATCCTCCTCATATTCTGACCAATCCATCTTAGAATTCCTCCCACAGACAAATAACTGCTAATAGATAACTAACTGTACGTTACTTTGAGAAATAGGGGTTTTTTTTAAACGTTTTTTTCAACGGTTTTTCACATGTTGTTTGCTGATGTTCACATGTTGTTGTTTCACGAGTTTTTGCTGATTTTCACGTGTTTTCATGTGTTTTTTCATTTTTCAATACTCATGAATGTATTACAAAATACTAGAAGATGACCTTGTAAACAGCTGCATAGATTCTCCGAGGTATGCAATATTATGTTTTATGTATAATATTTATCAATTTTTCCTTTGGCTATAATGTAATCTCCCTTTGAATCTCATCTTGTTGTAGCCCTGAAGATGATGTATAAATACATCGAAACGTTGGCCAAGAATTGAATTTTATTATTGCCTGACCTGTAATGCAGAAAGAATAAACCTCTGTGTAATAATTTGTAGCGTTTTCCCATTCGATTCAATCTTGATTTATTAATATTTCAGCCCTTGAATGGGGTTGTTGAAAATTGATGCCAAGCCTCTAGGATCAACTAAACCCCAAATGTGATTCTTGATCAAAGTTTCATAAACTTTTGTCCTGCAGTTTCGGAGAAAAGCTCTAGACGGCGCAGCATATGGAAGGATTTTTTAAATTCGATTTTCTGAGTCTACTCATCTTGAACCGTAAACTAACAAATTTTGAGAGGGTGGGGGTTAAATTTTTTTTTTTTTTTTCTTGATCGGTTATACAGAATTATTCGTACGAATATAAACCAATAAAACTCGGCGCTCCGCGCCTCGCCAGGGGGCAAGCCCCCTGGACCCCCGGTTACGTCTATTTACATACTTCGGACGAAATTATTGAAACACAGAATGTGTTTTAGCTCACGCGTTTCACATAAACCCGTCTTCAATCTTAGGTTCAAGATTGGTTAACTTCCAATAGTGACATAATAACTTGAAATATTTATAACTCATGAACCGCCTCATAACAAAATATCGCATAGGTTACACCAGGTTACACGATCCTTAGTTCCGTATCATCGCTATCCATGTTGTCGTCCCAGATTTCGTCCCAGATTTTGTTACGAAATTTCGTTAGCTTTTTTGGCTAGTTAGTCCATGGTTAAACACATTCCATGGCTTTGGAATTCACTCAGCTGATCAGTGATCACCCAGGCGTCTTCAGCATTCTCCCTTGACCCTCCCTCTCAAATTTCAGCTTCCTGCGTTGAATAGGAAAGAAAATGGCTTTGGAGCTCACTCAGTTGATCAGTGATCACTCAGGCATCTTCAGCATTCTCCCTTGACCCTCCCTCTCAAATTTCAGCTTCCTGCGTTGAATAGGAAAGAAAATGGCTTTGGAGCTCACTCAGCTGATCAGTGATCACCATTGCGTCTTCAGCATTCTCCCTTGACCCTCCCTCTCAAATTTCAGCATCCTGCGTTGAATAGGAAAGAAAATGCCTTTGGAGCTCAGTCAGCTGATCAGTGATCACCCAGGCGTCTTCAGCATTCTCCCTTGACCATTCCTCCCTAATTTCAGCTTCGGTTACATAGGTTACACCAGGTTACACGATCCTTAGCTTATTTAACCACCGCTTCACAAATCAAACCGTTTTCGCAATATTCGGATCACCTGCTATGAATCAAATCATCGAAACACCAGCTCAATGAAATCATCAGAAATTAACAAGCGGTTGCAATCATGTTCACAATATCAATTATTGAGAATGATCACCTGAGTGTACACAATTATTCAAATAACCATGCTCATAACTCAGCTTGTTGGCCACGCACTTCGCAGTAAAATCGAGAGCTTTCGAACGAATGGTCAACGAATTTCGGGGGATGAAAAACGAAGTACCATTTCCCTAGCAACGACTCGGTTGTAAGCGGAAATCATCAGAATGTTGTCGTCACAGATTTCGTCCCAGATTTCGTTAGCTTTTTTGCCTAGTTAGGTAGTCCACGGCTAAAACACATTCTGTGTTAAAATAAATAAATATAAATAAAAATATATACAAATAAAATGAAAAATAAGGAGGCTAATGTGTCTACACTTGGTAGGCCTTTTCGTTTGTTTTAGCTCTGATAATCACGTTTCCAGATATTTTCTAGAAATTTCTTAATGTCGTTAGCGAGTTTTGGGCCAGTTTCTGCATTACCATGGGTACGTTGATGTAGGTACATACACGAGTGGATTTCGAATGAGCCGAGAGATCGATCTGCGGAAACCCCAAGCTGCGGGAAAACGCCGAAACTCTCGGTAAACTCATTAATCAGCTGTTATCTCTGTCACGATTTATTCGCCCCTATCCCGAACTTTGTTTTGTGAGTTTGGGATCGTAAAAAGAGAGAGGGATACAATTAAAAAAAAAAAAAAAAAGCCCTGCTTGTTAACTCTCGCGACACACGGTGAAGAGGAGAACAAGATAATGAAATTTTAAAATGAAAAACTAGTACCTACCTATTATATAAGTAGGGTGTTTGGTTTAAGAACGACGAAATTTCAGGGATCGAGTCTACAACTAAGTTAAAACAAAAAGTGCTTCTTAGAAATTATTTTTAACTCTTTTTTTCGATTAATTTGACATTCAGATTTTTTGTGTTTTCTACCTTATGCCATCAAAACAACCATAACTCACCTAGGTTCACTGTAAATTCACCTTAGATTTTGTTCTCTATAAATTCAACACTGGGTAGTTTCAGAAAGTATGTGACTCCAAGCGATAATTCTTCTTAGAATTGTTATAAAAATCCGAGGACCTTTTCCGTTAATTCACTACCACCCCTTTTAGTCGTTTCCGTTAATTAACTACCGCTCGATATATGTTCTGTTGTTCTAAAAACTGTTCCCCAATCATTTTTACGTCCACTGTGGTAAAACAGATCAGAATGCTGTGCATAGTTTGGTGGTCTGGATGCTCGCAAGCTCGCATCTAAAGAATACATTACATGAAGTACCTAGTCAATCCCTTAGTAAAAATTCAGATTAGTTGGACATGTAGGTCAGAATGATGTGTATAGTTTGGTATTTTGGACGCTTGCATCTCAAAAATACATACCATCAAGTAGTCAATCCCTTAGTAAAAATACTGATTAGTTGGACATAAATTCAGAATGAATGAATGGTAGTGAATTAATAGAAATGGTCTAAATCCTCTCCACCGATAATTCAAGCATTCAAAAAGCGAGATTCAAAAATATGGGATATCGTGCTGAAAAAAATCAAGAAAAGTGTCAAAATAATTATAATCATATTTTTCATCAGAATACTAATCAGACAAAGTTGATCGACTATGGAACAATAAACAATTTTGCACCACAAAATCATACTAAGAAATTTACTCAAATTTCATTTTAGTGTGCTAAAATTCGATAAAGAAGTGAAAATAATCTTAATAATCCAAGAATCTGTGTTATAGCTGAATATTGGAGAGTTGCTTTTGTTTCATGAAATTGATAGTTATCACTGTGCTAGTCTAAGTGCTCAAATAAATTATTGAAGAAAAAATAAATGAAGAATTAACAGAAATAATACGGTACGTGCCTTGCTTCAATTATGCTGCACGAATGGACTTTTAAAATGTTATAACCACTTATTTCAATGGAATATTCAATCATATTCTGTATTCGACGAAACTGTATCCCACCAGACTTATTTAATTTTATTGTTGTTGGAATGTTTGAGTGGAATTTTAAAGCAGCACTCCATATTGCTCGGAATAAGGATTGAAAAAAACACACTTAATTGCCATTAAATTATACAAGAGTATTGGAATCGTTTCTTCCTCGAACATTCATCTTCAATAAACCTCGGAGTTTCCGTTCGCGGCATATTTCTTTCCAGCCAACCATTTCATTTTTTTTTCTTTCACTTCCCCGCTGTTCGAAGAAAGAAAACTCGCAGTTTTTTTTTCTCTCCACGCTAAAATTGAAATTGAAACGAGCGAGGTTTTCTCCGAGTGTCTCGATTGTTTTTAATTGCTCGGATCCGGACCACTTAATTTAGGCATTACTCAAAAAGGCAAACATTCGCATCCCCTAGCGGAAGAAAAAAAGAAAAAAAGAGAAAAAATCTCTTCGCCCCCTCCCACCACCCCTTCGCCACAGCCCTCCAGTACCGCCGTCATTGTTCGAGGTCTTTTAATTACAACAACACATTTCTTCCTTCCTCAAAACGCTTCCTTGCGGCCCATTCGAGCCCATTTCAGGGGCCTCTCCGTTCCATCTTCCCTGTCCCGTCTCGGTAATTTATGTACGCGAGTAACCGCAGTTTCTGCGAGCAATCTCACATCAACTCCCTCTCCCTAAGTGGATAATTTAAAACCCGCTTCTTCCCCTTCCACCTCCACCGTTTTCCTCTTTTTACCTCATTTACCGTTCCGCTCTCATCCAGTATTTATTTACCAGTAGTTACAGAGATTTTACCGCCAGGCTGCGCTCCTAGACGTTGCATTCTCATTCGTTGAGTCGCTTTTTTTTACGGCTTGTTTCTTTAACGACCTTGTTTAAACGAGCTTTGCTTTATTAGCTAGGAGGAGGGAAGGAGGAGATGTATCAAATGTTAACGGTTGCAAAAGTAGATTTTCATCACTAGCTTTATAAGTTCTGCACACTGTTTAATAATAAGCATCTCTAAGTTCTGCACACTGTTTAATTATGAGCATCTCCAAGACTAGTTCATGTCATGCCTGACCTTTTTACAAGCTGTAGTTTTCTCAAAATAAACCAAGTAAAATGAATCTGAGGGCACGGTCAGACCCTGAGAGGGGCTAAGACCTCAAAAGAAGTGGTTACCCGAAAATTGGGCAAAGTGAGGGGGGGGGTTATATAAGGCTCGTCATGCCTCTCAGCCTCATTCAAGTGTTCAAACTCAACGACAACTGCCTTCTGTCTTGCCAACCTAACTATTCAGTTTGTCTTAGCTCTCCTCTCCATCTGTGTAATACATTCGATCATTTCAATCAGCATTTTATAACATCTCTCTTAGCGTTTCCATTCTTTTTTTAGATTCTACGGGCCTGTGTGGTTCGGACCTAGGTAGACCTATGGAACCTCCATGGTCCAGCTATTAATTAGTGCAACGGTAATACCGGCAATTAGTTAATGCAGCTCACCCACTTGCGATTAGTGCTGAAGTTTCCACCAGCTATTAGAGCTACGGTCTGGCCAATAGGACTACGGTAACAGAAGTGAGTCGTTACCGTAAGAGGCGTAGACGTAAGTCGTTGGTCCTCCCGACTGGATCGAACTCCCACAGTTTTGACTACGGTATGTTTGGCTATTGGAATTGGAGGCCAAGAAGGGTTAACTTCCATCATAGGGTTTTATTAGTTCATAGATTAATACCCGTCGTACAATAACGTCAAATAACGACATAATTAATAACGTCGTAAAATTCATAGGAGTAAATTTCACAAATATAGTCTGTTGCGGCCAAATGACAGTTTCAGAGGTGAACTGTCACCTCGGTGAACCTTTCTCTTAAGAAAAGAGTTATTGATACAGAGGGGGTGACGCTCCAGGTTCTCAATGACCCCAGACCCCTCCTCAGCTCGACTCTCACATTCTCTTGTTAACCCCCATGAAGATTGATTTGTGCTTCGCCATCTTGCGGATTTTTTGTGTTCTACCACCGTTCTTCAAGGTTTCTAAGTCCTTTTGGTTAAATTCGTGGAATCATATCGATTATCATTGCCTTCTTTGGAGTCTACATCTTCTCCTGGAATACTCTCTGGATATCTCGAAACCTCACATTCTTCAAAAAATGTAGGCTGAACCGCACTTCTGTTCCTCTCAACGACTTACATCCACCGACCATATGCCTTTGGATCGTTTGATCGACTCCCTTTTTAATGATTTATTTCATCTTTTCGAATTCCAGGAACGATCATCGCTGTCCAAATATCAGCTTCCTAACCCTTCAAAGTCTCTGGATTGCCACGAGGTTCCATGTGTCGTCAATCGATACCGGTCAGATCAAACAAATTTATTGATTATTCACCAATTTTAAATCCCCTTATACATATTTGAAACGTAAACAGTTAGGATCACTCACACTAATTAGTGCCACTTATCATATACCGATACCAATTTATAATTAGTAATTAATTTTACTTAATTAAGAAGTATATTTTTAGTTCATTTAAAAGGATATACAGTCCACTTTTTGCATTCAATTATATTAATTTCTCGTCGAATTAACTGGTTGTTTAGTCAAACGTCCCTATTCTGGATACATATTCAGGGGATTAAGGGGTTTAAAACGGATATTGGCGCTTTCACAAGGACGCCAGCTCAGGCATGGCAAAATACTGTAAGTAAAACAATGAAATCAAAAATTTTTTTCATCCTTGAACAAGTGCGAATGGATCCTTTGTTTATTCACAAAAGTTTAAGAACTGAAAATGAATTCTGTTCAGCGAGTGCAATGCTGAGCTCCTGCGGAGATAGTGCCCCAAAAGTCAATTACAGAAGACAACGTAGGTGATTAGGAATGAATTAGGAATAGGTTGGAGGCTATTCTAGTTTTCAATTCATTTACAGTTTTAGAACTCATGTCAAAGTTTTAAATTTCCAAAGTATCATGGGCGGTTTTAGATTGCGTACGAGTACCAACCACGGGAGGCATTTCACAAATCGGTTTTCATATTTGCCAGCCAGGCTACTACCAAATCGTTATTGTTTAGGTATATTTCATCAATAATTTTGCGTGTAGCTCAGCGGCTCTTAATTTCGGAGCGGTTTAGGCAGCATAAGACGTTTGCATAAATTGAGATATTACCAACAACTGGCGAACGATTTTCGTGCGATGAAAAATGACAAAAGTACAGTTCCGTAGCAATGATTTGATTGTAAGGAGAACCAGGAAATTTCTTAGCGCTCCTTAAAAGTAACGCATTTTGTGGATGTGTGCCAAAGTGAAGACATGAAAATGAGGAGAGAGCTGTCAGTGCTGTCTTATGCCTCATAGACTCGTTCCAGAAACCGAGTTCATGGTCGAAAAAAATTTGCTAATAATAAATCGTAAACTTGATCCATTAAATTAATATAAGTAGGTCTGTAGGTATTGAAATTAAAAAAAAAAAAATTACTTAATTAAAAAAAAAAAAAAATTTTATATATATATATAGGTATATATATATATATATATATATATATATACATATATATATATGTATATAATAAATCTATACCTATCAATAAAATCTTGAGTATCTCTGTCTGCATATTGATTAGAATCATGACATTTTGCGATTTTTTCCCGTTTCAAGCTATTTGTAGACGATTGGTACCATTTTCTCAATTTTTCTCTGTCTATCTGTCCTTGTGTTTGTCCGCTTCTCACGGTTACAGGAGTCATTGGACAACTGATCTGAGTGGAGAGAAATGTCTGTATCAATCCAACTTAAATTATAGGCAATTTGAAGTTTTTTTAAATTTGAGCCAGAGGGGGTGTTTTAGGGGAGGAGGAAGAGGTGAAATGTGGTATCATGGACACCATTGAAAGAACTGGGGATCTGAATGGGCGAATATGTTTGGATTATTCTAACCTAAATCAAAGGCTACTTGAAAATTCTCAAATCTGCCCTATAGGAGTGTTTTAGGGGAGGAGAGTGGGTGTATGGGGTATCTTTGTCATCACTGAAAGAACCGGGGATCTGAGTGGTGGAATATGTTTGGATTACTCTAACTTGAACCACAAGCTACTCAAGCTAGAATCATTCGGAAAGCCTTACGTTTTTCCGTTCACTCTCTACAACGTACAAAGGAGCAGCGATCTTATAATTTTGCGCGTGAACCGCTATGTTTCACCAATGACCGCTAGATAGTGTTAGGGGGAGGGAGTGAAATGGGGTATCTTGGACACTCTGGGGATCTGATTGCTCGAATATGGTTAGATTATTTTAACATGAACCACAAGCTACTTAAAATTTTCCAAATCTGACCCATAGCGGGTGTTTTGGGAGAGAAGGGGGGTGAAATGGGGTATCATGGACATCAGTAAATAAACTGGAGACGTGATTGTTGAAATATGTTCGGATTACTCCAACTTGAATTGCAGACTAGGTACTTGACATTTTCAAACCCGACCATTAGGGTTCGGGGGGGGGGGGGGGGGTGAATTGGGGTTATCTTGGATATCACTAAATAAACTGGAGCTGATTGGTAAGAAATTTTTGAAATACTCTTACTTGAATCGCAGTCTATTTCAATTTTCCCAATCTAACCCTTGGGGGGTGTTTTGGGTGGTGGGAGGAGGAGGGGGGGTGGGGTGAGGTGATATCATGGACATCACTGAATAAACTGGGGACTTGATTGATTAAATATGTTTGGAATGCCTTGACTTGAATCATAAACTACCTGAAATTTTCAAATCTGAACCACAATGGGTATTTTGATGGGAGTGGAATGGATTTCTTGAACATCACTGAATAAACTGAGGACCTGATTGATAAAATGTGTTTGGATAACACTAAAAAAAAATTTTCAATTCCGACCAATAGAGGAGTTTTTGGGGGAGGGAGTTTGGAAAGGGTTACCTTTGACATCACTGAAAAAACTGGGGATATGATTGGGCGAATATGTTTAGATTACGTCAACCTCAATCGCAGGCTATTAAAATTTTTTCTAGCCTCAACCATAGGGAGGTGTTTGTGGTAAGGAAAAAAAAGGAGCGGGGGAAGGGGTGGTCAAATGGAATAATTTGGTCATCACCGAATGAACTGGCGATCTGATGTTCGGACGAATGCAATTTGATTAGTCTGAACACCCTTTTGGGTTTCCTATCAAGAAATTTTTAATCAGAAATATGGGAGATGTTTGTGGAGAGGGAGTGGGGGTTGATCACAGTAGTTTGATCCTAATAGGTAATTTATAAGTAAGTACTTTAAAGAAGTACTTTTCAGTAAGAACTTTTTTAATCAGATCCATAGGGGTGTCCCCAAATGTGATTGATGAGGGGGGCTTGCTTATATTCAAGTCAACCATTGCAACGCAAGAGTGAACCAGCTAGTAAACTAATATAAATAAATATACAAATAAATAAAGAATATAATCATATAGCAATGGTAAATGTGGGTTTTTGTGACTACAGTATGTTTGAGTTTTGAAGGGTCCGTACAAACTCATCAAAAACGTGAACTCAAAACTTTTTGAAGAGTTTCCGCATGGAGTGGGACACCAGTCAAAACTGAAAGGTTGTGATAGTCGTCAAAAATATTAAACCAAACATTTGAATTTAATTGAAAGGATACCTAAAAAATATTTTTGATGAGTTTATTGTTACTTGTGGGAACCAATCGAAAACTGGTAAGGTTACCACACGTAAGTAAGGTCACCAAAAGGTGACATTACATAGTTTAGTATTCTGCTTAGATCAGTAGTCGGGACGCTCGCTTCGATCTCAAAAATACATGACATCAAGTAGTCAGTCCTTAAGTAAAAATTCAGATTAGTTGAACATACATATTAGTATATTACTTTTGAAGGGTGTCCTGAAGCCAGTTTTCTAGGAGTGTCCCAACGGTACCAGACAGCAGTAAAAAAATATAATAAATAAATGCCAACTCAAACCTAAATTATGTGAACAAATTAATTTGGCGCAATTTTACGATGAGTTGCTCGTACATGCAGTTTCAAGAAATATCCACCCCGGGCGAAAAACCATTTAAAAACCCAATTCTTTTATTTTTTAATGAATGTCCTTTTGATGAGTTTCCTTGAATCCGTTTTGAAAGGTATCCAATGCGTAACAATAAAAAGCGGCAGAAAAAACATTTGACAGATACGTTCATCAAGTCAATTCCGGCTTTTGACTCAAACCTTATTGAACGGATTGCCGTATCGTGCGTTCTTGGAAGAAACATTCCAATAAATTGAAGAAATAAATATTTTACGAGGAATGATAGGAGGCTGTAGGACGGGGTTGGGGATTGTTATCGTCCCTCTCCCTTTGCTACAAACAGGATTTTTTCCCCTTTTTTTCAACGGACGCCAATGACAGATTGGTGTTGTTTGACTGGCAACTCGGCGTATCCTGCAATAAATGATTCAGTGGTGATGTGTAGTGGAAGTGCCCTGTCTGAATGTTTCATCTACCGCTTCCGCATAACAGAGGGGCTTAACCCTCCATACTTTCGGCTGAGATGATAAGGGAGTTCTCTTACTCGTTCTTACAAAGCGAATCGGTTATTATCGACCGATGGAGAAATTACCTGCAATGCGTAGAAATCTGACTGAACAGTCGCGTTTTGCGTTAGATGTTTTGCGAACGCGCTGACTTGGTTCTGCTTCCTTGTTGCTTGTCAATAAAATACGTATAAAATTGTTGAAATGCGAGAGAATCGGAATTACATTACTCACCAACGATTAAAAACGAACTTGACTCTCCTTGATCTGCTTGAACATGTACATTCATGTTTCTATCATCTTATGAAATGCTTGCCTTTGTCTTTATGGGAAAATAAACCGCCATGCGCATAAAAATGGATACAGAAAATTTGTACATTATCACAACTATCAATTTAATCTTATTGCATTTTACTAAAATTAATGATTTCATTTCACAGTTACTTAGAGATTAACTTAGAGAATGGTTCCACAGAGATTAACAATATATATATATATATATATATATATATATATATATGTGTGTGTGTGTATGTGTGTGTGTGTGCGTGTGTGTGTTTGTCATGGTCATGCGTCCCCGTCGCGCAACCCGGGCACCCTCTGGGTGAACAGAGGGTGGCGAAATGACCCGCTGGCGATGAGGGGGAGACTCATGACAATAAGTCTCCTGTCCCTTTTAAACGCTTCCCCCGTTATGGATATGAACAACATGGAGCCTCATAACCCCCGCGTGCCCATTGGCACCCGGGGTTCTAGGGGAGGCGCTCGGGGGCGCCCCAGGCAGGGGCGTCGGTCATCCTCCCCCTCATCTTCATCCTCTTCATCCTACCCTTCATCCTCTTCCTCTGCCCTGAATAATGCCCACCAGTGTGCCCATTGTGAGAGAGCCTTCAGTTCCAAGCGTGGCCTCAGTGCCCACGTCTGGCAGAAGCATCCCGTGGAGGCCAACGCTGCAATTGACATAGAGCGAGAGCGGCCCAGGTATGCTTCTGAGGATTTGCGGCGAATGGCAGCAGAGGAGGCAGAGGCTGTGCGCAATGGGGTACGTCATATTAATGTATTTTTGCAACAACGTTTTCCCATGCGCACGCTTTCTGCCATCCAATCTCTTCGCCTGAGGCCCCACTATAAGCAGCTTGTCCAGGAGGCGATCCTGGCAAATAGCCGTGGGGCCTCTCCCGCATCTCCTACAGGCGTGGGGCAACAGCCCGCCATTCAGCAATCCTCTTGAAGACTTGAAGACTGAAGTGTTGAGGCTCGGGGAGCAGGTAGGCCGTATTGATGGTTATGAGAGTGCCTACCTGCAGGACCTTGTGAGGCGGGCTGTTGAGAGGCCTGAAGGCTTGGAGGACGAGGTTGCAGCCTACATACAGAGGATCTTCCCACGGGTTGAGGAAGCGACCGTGACGGGGCATCAGGGAGCAGTTCCTCCTACTTTGGTGCCTCGTGGAGGTCGCAGAGCAGCAAAACAAGCAAGAAGGCAGAAATATCAGCGGGTCCAGAAGTTGTGGAGGAAGCATCCGGCTCGTGTGGCTGCGGAGGTACTGGAAGGAGCTGGGGATGAGCAAGTTTTGCCCCCTCTCCAGGAGTTTGTGGACTTTTGGGAGCCACTCTTGAGTGCTCCCAGCCACAACCCTGGTGAGCAGGTGGTACCCCCAGCTTCCACCAGGGATTCCTTGCGCGGCATAATGTGCACGCCGGTGCTTCATGACGAGGCACATAAGTGCCGTGTCAAGAACTCCACTTCTGCTGGACCTGATGGTGTTTCTGCCAGACGTTATAACAAGACACCCAAAACAGTTAAGCTGCTAATCCTCAACTTACTCCTTCTATCGGGAAGACCCCCGAAAGCGTTGACCCGCGCCCGGACAATTTTCATCCCCAAAAAAGGGCTAAGTGGGCCTGGAGGCTACCGCCTGATATCTTTATCGTCCGTAGTCTTCCGCCATTTCCAAAAGATTCTGGCATCTCGCCTCCAAGCTGCTGGTGTCATGGGTGACGTCCAGAGAGCATTTCGGCCAGCGGATGGCACAGGGGAGAACCTTACAGTTCTCCAAACTGTCATTACGCTGGCCCGTTTTAAGAAACGGCAACTTCATCTTGCCGCTATGGATGTCGCCAAGGCCTTTGACACTGTTAGCCATTTTGCCCTGACCGATTGTATTCGAGGTGTCGTGGCACCTACTCGTTTAATTGAGTATGTTGCTCGCCTGTACCACGAAGGTGTGACGGTCCTCGAGGCACGAGGCGAGATGTCGGGGGATGTTGTCATTGGGCGCGGGGTACGCCGGGGGGATCCTCTGTCGCCACTCCTCTTTAACCTGGTCGTGGACACGGCCTTGGGTAAGCTGCCAGCTGAAATAGGGTTCGATCTCGCCCCTGGGGTGCGAGTAGGTGCACTGGCTTTTGCCGATGATGTAATCCTACTCGCCGAAACCCGTGAGGGCTTGCAGATTGCCCTCAATGCCTTTGCTGAGCAGCTAGCCAGGTGTGGCTTGGTGGTTAACCCAGATAAGTGTGGGTCAGTCTCCTTGGTCCCGTCAGGTCGCCAGCATCAGGTGAAGGTGGTGGATGAGGAGTGTTTTGTCATAGGACAGTCTCCCATCCCCACCCGATCCGTGCTGGAGGTTTGGCGGTACCTTGGAGTTGACTTCATGGGTGTGGCCACCATTGCCGCAAGCCGTGTGGACCTTGGTGGAGCACTAGCTCGCATCACCAAGGCTCCATTGAAGCCACAGCAGAAGCTGCGCCTCCTTCGCACGTACTTACTGCCAAAGCTGACCTATGGGTTAGTCTTTGGTAGGCTTACTGCGGGGAGGCTGCTAGAGTTGGATCGTGAAGTTCGCTCTGCTGTGCGCTTTTGGCTAGGCTTCCCACCTGGTGTCCCAAGTGCCAATATCCATGCACCGGTCAAGGCCGGTGGGCTCGGTATTGTCTCTCTCTCAGCCAGCATCCCATCTTTACGCCGCCAGCGCCTGCTCGCCCTTAGGGGCTCGAGCTGGGAAGTCGCCCGCACTGCTGCTGACCTTGACTTTGTCAAGCAGCAGTTGTTGTGGTGCGACCGAGCAACACCAACTGCTCCCAAACCCAGCTCATCTGCTGAGTTCGCTGCTGCGCTGCATGAGTCAGTAGATGGTAAAGAACTCCGACAGTGCTCTGAATCCCCAATTTCTTCCCAGTGGGTAGAATGGGCTTCAGAGGGCATTGGGGCCCGCGACTACCGCCATTTTCATGCCGTCCGGGTGGCCACGTTGGCCACCTCGGTGAGGTGTTCGAGGAGTAGTCGCGGGGCAGTCGATACCCATTGCCGTGCCTGTCGGGGTAAAAATGAGAATCTGTATCATGTGGTGCAGCAGTGTCCTCGTACTCACGGTGGCCGCATTCTCCGTCACGATGCGGTTGCCAAGCAGATAGCAGGCGCTCTGTCATCCAGCGGTTGGGCTGTTGAGAGAGAGAGACTATATCACATGCCGAGTGACCGGGGCAAGAAGCCGGATATCGTTGCTGTCAAGCCCGATGGGTCTGCCATAATCCTGGATGTCCAGGTTGTCAGTGGCAGCGTGGACATGGAGCAGACCTGGCGGGCTAAGAAAAACAAATATGATAGAAATGATCTGCGACAGGCGATATCTGAGCTAAAAGGAGTAGCACCTCATAACATCAAGGTCATGGCTGCGACCTTGTCATGGCGCGGGGTGTGGTGCGGGAAAAGCGCCACGGAGTTACTCGAGTTGGGCATCTCGGCAGGAGTACTCCGTGGTATCACCACCCGCGTCCTGAGGGGTTCTTACTTGAACTGGTGGTCATTTTATAGGGGCACTTCCTTTCATCCCATTCTTCCTCCTCGTCCTGCAACTTCCCTTATCCCTAGAGCCGGCGTCGGGTAAACCTGGGCGTCCTCCCCACTTTTTATTTTATTTGTTTATTTTTAATTTAATGGTGTGCCCCCTCCGCCTTTGAGGGGAGTTTTGTAAAAAAAAAAAAAAAAAAAAAAAAAAAAATGTGTGTGTGTGTGTGTGTGTGTGTGTGTGTGTGTGTGTGTGTGTGTGTGTATGTGTGTGTGTGTATGCGTGTGTGTGTTTGAAATTTGGTAAAGGGTTCATGAGAGTCGGTCTACATCTACGTAGCGGGCCAAGAACTGACATGAGTCACATTAATTACTCGTAAATAGACTGTTAAAATGAAATAATTTTCAAGTTCGAAAGGATTTATTGAAGTGCAATCAACTGCCTCATTCTGTTATACCAAGAATATTAATATCAATAAATATAATTTTATTATGTCAATAACGAGGGAGAAATTTGTTCCAATTTCTAATAAGTAAAAAATATTTCTATTCTGCTCGATTGTAAATACCGTTTTTTTCCCCCGAATAATATTGCTATCTGGGCTGCAGATACATAGTTGGAATTTTCCAGAACAGGTGAAAATAGTACTGATGCCTGAATGGAATACAAACGAAGGTATGGAGTTTGAATTGACGTATTCTACAAAATTTGTATATTTTACGAGTATATTGCATATTTAATATAAAAATTAAATTGAATAATACCTACTGACCTAAACGTCCTAGAGAAAATTCGATTTGATCCCATCCTTTTGCCCTCGAACAATCATCAATTCTAAAAACAAAATATAGTACTCATGGGCTCAATGTCGAGGTGATGGGAGAGGGAATATTCATGTTTCAGTGAATTATGCTTTGTAATAAATATGTTTTGTTATCCTGCTTCTGTAGATTTAAAACGTTTTGAGCTAGAAAAGATAATAAGATGTATGATTGTTTCTGAGACGGTACATGTAGTGATTTTATTCGTGGTCTTCAGATTTCACTTACCTATAATATCAGTGATCATAATGGATAAAGACAGGGGCTACTAATTGTATGTTTAATCCAACATCACTATTAGGTTTTTTTTGTGGAATGCGTAGATGCTGGGCCAAAAGATGCTGGTCCAATTACCATCCCCGCCGAAAGTGAAGGTGAAAACAAAAACGCCTGAAGGTCCCAGCCAAATGCAAGCTGGTATACCTCCCAATCCCCCTCACGATCTAATAGGTATAAGTGAGCTATCCCGTCTGATATGTGGTTCAAAATAAGTTCAAATCTCATCAACGGTGAACAATGAATCGCAAGCTCAGTTTCGTTGACCACCTCGATCAGTTTCGTTTTAACCTGCCTAGTTTTTAGCCAAGGGCAATCGTCAGGACCGCAAAGTGTTAATCGTCGTCAATTATAAATTCTCCTCTCAAAAATCATTGGCCAACGACATAGTAGATGGGTAAGTAGGGCGAACCAAGTAATGTAAGTGTGCAGTAAAAAAAATGGGGGGTCAGGTAGTGGACATAATTGGCAATAACAACTATCCCCCAGATTAGGTTAGTTCAGCAACGGTGGAGAGGATGTGATGTGGTATTTAATGTAACAACGGTAACTCCGTGTTTGACCACAACTATTTCTTGATTGACAATCATACGTGTTTTATACGCGTTTCAGACGACTAAATCCGGTGATTTAGTATTTGTATCGTCGTTTATTCTACTACCAAATTAAGGGGACAATCAGGCGTGATGGCGGGACTGGTTGCGCGCATCAGGATGCGAATAGAGACCTTCAAGCATACTCATAGAATAGGTGCAGGGACATCCGCGCACAAAAAGTTGTCAACGGGGACATTCGTACATGCAACCCCTCCCCCGGATCATTCACTATTGATAATGATCAAAAATATAAAATTATAGTTGTTTACTTCTTATTAATATTTTTCCAATCAAACATGTTTACTTTCTTTTGTTTCAGGTAATTGAAGGAAGATCACAGTTATTGGATTACAGAGTAATACACACGGACAGCTACAGATTGTTCCTAATAGAATTGGTTTGTCAAATTTCATACACTGGGTAACTTACCAATATCAGTATAAAAAATCAGTATGAATGTTGTGCAAATGCCTGATTGGAGTTTTAGGTTTTGATTTAGTACCCTAGAAAAGCAATGAATTTGAGGAGGTGGTTGTAGAAAAAATTGGTTTTTCTAAATGAAAACTTGCTCTTGATTTATGCGTTTCGAAGCTTATTGATAAAATTATTTTTGAGTAGGTAGGTCAGTCTTTTTCTGATTTTGTCTGATTTTAAGTGAATTTCTAGACATTGCGCGGGTCCAGACCGATGGACGCGTGAGCTCATGCTCAAACATGAATGTCCTGATACAAATAAATAGGACCTAATGCGTCAAATTCTGCGATTGGATAAACCGGCGAAATTGCATGAAATCTTTAGTTGGTAGTGTCAGGGTGGTTCAATAACAAAATATTAACATAGGATTCAACAGAAACACACTTTATTACGGAACAAGCGTACAAACACGATAGATTTGACTGACTACTCACTCAGAAGGGGCGCGCATGCGCCTAAGATCCCAACTTCCCCACCAGACCCTCCTAACCCTTACAGTAGGTACCTTCTTTCATTTTTTCACCAACTAATTTTTCTTGTCAATATTACAATAACTCAAGAAAATTCTGCCCACTCAACGAGGTTTATTGATTTTTTTTTTTCTTCAAAGTATTGAATTCCGTAGACAGGAATAACTAGTTCTCACTCATAACGCTGTTACAATTTAAAAAAAAAAAAGCTTCTATCACTGAGATATTCTATCCACTGCCAACTAATAGTTATAATTATTTATTAATGGTTCAGTGAAATGATACCTCGACGAAACTAGCCTGACTAATACCGGATAAATCCTAGTTCAACTAGGTATGACTTGGGCGTAGGAGTAATATTTGTAATTTTGATCTGATGAGTGTTGGGCAAAATAAATAAATAAATAATGATAGTAGAACGCCATCTCCTGGTCACGCAAAAACCTTTATCGTAGATCTGATGGCGTGCAAAACACCCCCACGTCGTTTGGAAGATTGACAGTGTCATTCAGTTGCAACCCTCAGTTTAGTCTCACTTGTCATGCACTTTCTGTTTCTCTTATAAGAGGGGAAGATTGGCGCTGATTGTCCCATGAAACATAAGTACCATTCATCATACAACATTCAGGTACTACAGTCATGTTTATGTGTGACTTGATATGAAACAATGTTGATGAACATCAGATTCCTCCAATTTCCAATACAATCTAATATTTAGATTATTGGATTGCAGGGTCAATAATAATACACAAGCATAGATAGTATAATATTATACGAGACTAAATTGAATTGTGCATAATACACCAGTGGGGATTACTCAGAATGTGAAGCGATTCATTGTTACATCCATTTTCCCACAATCCCTGAAAATGCCGTTATTCTGAAAACAACGTGTTTACTAATTGTAACTAATTTTAGTGGATTCAACTACATAACGTAAAACATTGCAATAGCTCCAAGACGTTTTAAACTTTTTCCATTTCATTATTAAAATTGCTTTGTGGAGCATTCTTGAACGGTTCCTTCATTGATATTATAGGTATTTTATTTCTGTAAGTTAGTAATTTGGCGTTACATCTATTCGAGATAAATATGAAGATTATTTTTTCCTTATCGACCAACGATGCTGAAATGTCAAAAGGACCCTATTAACTGCAGATAGCAGATAGGGTAGAATTACAACGTGTTGAACAACCCTGATCAGCTGAGTGGACTATTTTCTCTCCCAACCATCCTAAAATGGCGAAACTTTAAAAGGAGCTTCTTTAGAACACGTAGAATGGAATACCAACGTGGAAAATCACTCTGGTCAGATGGGTGAGACTAATGTCTTAACAGAAAAGTCCTACGTCTTACGATGCTGAAATATGAATCATAATCTTTCTAGGGAACAAAGAATAGAAATAAAACATGCGAAACATGAGTTGAGGGGTTTGGAAAATATTTCTGTTTTTAACCAATAACACCAGCATTTCACATTTCTGCCACAGGAAATAGGATTAATGATCTATGTTTGCCTAACAGGAAAAACGTTTTATACTACTTACTTTTTTAAATAAAATAATTAGTTGTACTTTATATGTTACTGTGATACCTGTGTGCCCAGGGAGTGCTGACTTCCACTGGTGGGTGTTGACACTCACCAAAGCAGAGGTGTAATGACACCGGCGTATGTCAACAATCCCCATTCCTAGACCTCCATTGTAGACATTCACTGGTGAGAGTCCGGTGATGAGTAAAGTTTCGTTCTTTCACCAACACCAGACGGGACTGTTGACTATCAGTGTTGTACATTGACCAGGCACACAACTATCACGGTAACATATACATAAGCAGGGCCTGACAATATCGAAAGATGGATCGAGTGAAATTCCACGCCAGCAAGAGAATAATATCGGAACGCGGGGTTTCAAATGACGTAAATTAATCTTAATTTTTAGAAAAAAAAATGAAAAAATTGATTAATAAACTTCTACCTTTGTCTTTTAAAAGTTTTGACGCTCGTTTTGAAGGCGCTTTAAATTTTACGTCTAATGAGTCCATTAATATTTTTTATAGCCTTCAAAAAATAGTATTGCAAGGGGGAGTAAATATACAGAATGCTAGAAAATTGCTATTCTGAGAAACCTATCATTTAAAAATTTACCAGACTCTTGATAATTTTTCAAGTACGTTCAACATACCTGAGATGATTTCCTAATGCAGAAGTTGTGAATTTATGTTTAGTGTTCTTGTCAAGGGAAGCAATATCTCCGTAGGCTGAGGTTATGTTTGGAAAAGTATCACATAAAGTGTTTTGCGTCGAGATATCACCTAAGTAGGAAAATGTGAAAGGTAAGAGGTAGCTTGGTTGAGAAACTGATACAAGAGTTGAAGTTAAAATGGATGTCAGACGAGTTTCGCCTCGGATTTATATACCCAGTTACCTGCTCAAATGCATGGTAGCTTTTGACAATCTGAAGTGGGAATTAGGGTCGAGCTCGGATTGGAGCCGTTGTTTATTCTGAAAACCACATCTATACATAGAAGTTCACAACACAGACTTAGCCTCATTGTACCTAAAAACCTATTTCTGTTAATTTCCTACCAGGATGCCCACGATGCTCAAGGTCAGAGGAACATTTCAGTTTATAAATCTCACTTCTATCATTAAACATTGATTCAGGAATGTAATTCTTAATTTCGTGGAAATAGAAGTTAGCATTAACTTCCATTCTGAATTCGGGTTTCCACAAATCCGCTGCGAGTAATTTAGTTCTGGAGTATCCTCTTTAATACAAATGGGAGAGTTGTATATTATTTCCATCTATATAGGTATAACTTGATGATTTAAATCATGGGGAAATCAGTGTAAATAGTTTCATAAAAAAGTTGAATTATGAAAAAAAGAAAAAAGGTACTCGTATTTTGAAACATGAATGACACGGTTTTCCTCCAATTATTGTCTAAAACAAGGGCACTGTCGAAAATTGTTACTTCATCATCACACTGTCCTACTATCAGTCTAGCACAGGGGTTCCCAAACTTTTTTGTACCGTGCCCCCTTGTGGTAAAATAAAAGCCTCCCACGCCCCCCTTACATAACTAATGAATGGGTGTGAAAAAAAAAAAAAAAAAAAAAAAAAAAAAAAAAAAAAAAAAAAAGCAAGTTTTACACTGAAAACAATTGTTTACCTATTTGCTATTTATACAAAACACGATTTGATAACACGTAGCTTTTATGAAGTAGCCATTTTTTCGAAGTCATACTCGGCAGAAGAATCATTTTTTATTTCAAAAAATTCTTCTTGCAGGGCTTCTGGAACATGTTCAACGTTGACATGGAAAGGATCTGTTGAAAGTCTGTAAATATGTTCGTCAGCAGTGTTAGGGAAGTATTTCCCGAATTCATCAGTGAGCGTCTCCAAATGGTTTGACACTTGTTTTGACAGGTTTTATCCTCCAAAAACCTCTTGAAGCGTGTTTCTGTGAGATTGATACTAGCTTTGGTAAATTTGAAAAGTTGCAGGGGTTTGCTGATACTTTTCGTCTCCAAAGTTGTAGTTTCTCAACATACGTCTTGATGTCATCACGATGAGTTATGATATTTGAGTCTCCATCTGCAGTTTTAAGTTAAGGCTGTTTACGAATCAAGGATGTCTGACAATATGTCAATATTACTTGAGAACTTGGTTTGCTGAAGTTCATGCTTAGCTCATTTTGCTTCTGGTTTTCCAAAAACGAAGTTACTTCATCTCGGAGCTCAAATAGTTTTGCCAACTTGTTTCCTTTTGAGAGCCAGCGTACTTCTGTGTGAAATAGCAGTGTTTTGTGGTCAGTTCCTAAATCTTCACAAAGTCGGGTATTTAGTGGACTGTTTTTTATGTAGTTCACTATTTTAATACATCATAATTTTAAGACGACATTGAGGTCGTTTGGAAGAGTTTTGGCTGCCGAAGCTTGTCGGTGTATAAAGCGTCACATCAGCGTTTTTTTCTCTGACTAACTGCACGAAGCCTGAGCGAGAACCAAGCATTGAAGGGGTGCCTAGCTCGTCTTTTATTGATTCATTTTCAACATATCGAACATATACAACTAACTGAGAACGTTGAGCAACGTCTGTACTCTCGCATAGCTGGATGGCAAAAATTGTGATAGTTTTATTCCATCGACAACCTGGTTTTTTATATCTTCAGCCATATAATCAATACGACGTTTCACTATATTGTCCGACAGTGGTATTTAAGATAATTTTTTCCTGCTGTCAGCCCAAAGGATGATATATGATAGTTTGGGGCAGAAACGAGCCCCAAAGCCTGGAGTTGGCTCGATGTTCCCCCAAAGAATGGTCGTGGTCTCACGCCCCCCCTAACCCGTCTTCACGCCCCCCAGTTTGGGAATCCATGGTCTAGCATGTAATATAAAAATTATATAAAACATTTTGTACTGATTAAAGGTACCCAACGAATTTTCACAAGAAGTTCCAACTGCTTAGGTAGGTTTGTACATTAGGAGCCGTCTGTATGTATAAGCTCATCTTAGAACCTATAGTTCAATGAATATATATATATATATTCATGACTATATATATATATATATATATATATTATATATATATATATATATATATATATATATATATATATATATATATATATATATATATATATATATATATATATAACTACGCGTAGAAAATCTTATCGCTCTGACTCCCGGTCAGGTTCTTTGAAGGATTGTACTTTTAAAATCATCCCTGCAATCAGAAAATACAAATTTTGATACTAAAAGCCAATAAATAATTTTAACAAACGCTGGTATAACTTGATTATTATCGTATTTCACCCATGAAGTAAACTTGAAGAAGACAAAAGTTCAAACAGCTCTGAACCTGTTGACTCAGCTGAAAAGAAGGAGAACGTTTACGTTGAATGAAGGTTTTCCTTCTACTAAAGTTGATGTCAGTTTACACTAGATAGGAATTCGTTGAACATAAAAATGTATTTTTTAATGACACGTAGCAAAGTTTGTCGGACATAGGTTGTTTAGAAATCCACAAATAGGTAAAACCATGGAAGATGATATTCAGGATCATCAACGCAGAGGCTTAATTTTTTAATATTTAAAAAGTTAAAAAACGTATGCCAAGTTGTGTGGGCAGTAGAGCTTCGTCATATATGTAACACGTACGTATAGAATAATGAGGTAGTTGAAGAACAAAGTGTGGGTCAAAATGATTGATGTCAACGTTGTAACATTTTGAGAAATTAACGTTTGCGCATGCGCACAGACTATTACTCCAACGGCAATGAAATTTATAGGAAAACGTCTAGGAGATAAGCCGCACCATTTGACTCGGATCCTTTTGTCTATATCGATAAATTTTAGTTTTGCGCATGTGCTATAGTTATTATTCCTCCAATCACGACATATTCATAGGGAATTTTCCTAGAACATATATCTATCTACTCCACGAGTTTGTACGGAATCGTACCAATAGATGATAAGAAATCGACTTAATATCGATAATAAATTATCGTTTGCGCATTTGCAATGACTACTATTCATGTGACGGCAATGAAATTTCAAGAACCTAGATAAAACTTAGATAGAAACTTCTTCTACAGATCGTCTAAAAGCTATGCCGCATCTTCCCTCAAAATTTCATCCAAATCGTACAATTAGACTTGAAGTTTTGCCTGTGTCAATCGAAATTAGTTGCTCGCCTTCGCAAAGATTACTCAACCAATTTTGATATAGTTTATAGGGCATTTTTTTAAAGAACGTACCAAATTACCTACCGAGTTAGAATGAAATCGGACCTACAGATGATAAGAAATCTACGTTACGTGAAGTTCACGTTAGCGCTTGCGTACAAGCTACTATTGATTCGATGGCATTGAAAATTATAGGGGACCGTATAGGAACTAACCCGCACAATCTCTGAAAATTTCATTGGGATCAAACTGAAACTTGGTATAGTTTTGGACCACCGACATACAGACAAACACGAAACCAAAGTTGATCAGCAAGCTCTGAAACGCAAAAAGCAAGTGGAAATTTTGATTTTGGAGGACACAATTTTTTCGAATTCAATCAAGAACTTTCGGTAGAGAGGAAGCAAAAAAGAAAGAAAATGTATGCATGCACTTCCGGGCCGCTTAC
Source organism: Adelphocoris suturalis (assembly GCA_030762985.1). Classification (NCBI taxonomy): domain Eukaryota; kingdom Metazoa; phylum Arthropoda; class Insecta; order Hemiptera; family Miridae; genus Adelphocoris; species Adelphocoris suturalis. The sequence continues at coordinate 92,732,829 of CM061043.1, forward strand.
TGCTTTCATACTCTGCGAATGTTCTCCTGTGATCAATACTCGGCTAACTCATATTACATATACGAGTTGCGCCCCTAAAAGTCGAGCGACATACAAGAAAACTGTGATTGTTGAACATTTCCAACTTGAGCCATAAAACCCGAGAAGAGGACTCATTTCTGTCGGAGTGTCATGACTCACATATCGCGCCTTTTCATCTTCGTTTTACGATTTCCTTTTACTTACCGTCCGACGTCTATTTTGCATTCGAGCTTACAACTTTATACAGAACTGCTCTTTTATGGGATTTGCAGGATACGATCTTTATTCCTTTGCTGTTGTAATATCATTGGTTCGGGTTTTATATTGTTCGTAAAATTTGCTTCTCATTTCGAATGTTTCCAGTTCTTCCCGTAGGTAAATAGTGTACATTTCATATTTGTACGTTCAATAAGTAAGTTAGGTCGAATGGTTTAGTATTAGGTTAAATTTAATCCGATATTTCTATTGATACCGTCAATATTATCAAAAAACAAATTTAGTCTTAAGCACTAAATCTTCACAGAACATGGAACATGTTTTTGCATCCATTAAAACTGTTAACTGCAGATATTTAACTGGTTTTTATTTTATTCCTCTATAGTAATGGTAACTAAAGTAAGTTATTTTATCACTCAGGTACCTTCAGCATTCTCCATTGACCCTGTCTCTCAAGTTCCAGCTTCCTGCGTTGAATATGAGAGAAAATGGCGTTGAACCTCACTCAGCTGCGATCAGTGAACACTTAGGCGCCTTCAGCATTCTCTCTTGACCCTCCCTCTCAAATTACACCTTCCTGCGTCAAATATGAGAGAAAATAGCGTCGGAGCTCACTCAGTGATCACTCAGGCGCCTTCAGCATTCTCCCTTGACCCTCCCTCTCAAATTCCAGCTTCCTGCGTCGAATTGGAGAGAAATAGCGTTGGAGCTCACTCAGCTATCAGTGATTACTCAGGCGCCTTCGGCATTCTTCCTTGACCTTCCCTTCCGAATTTCCGCTTCCTGCGTTCGATAGGAGAGAAAATAGCGCTGGAGCTCACTCAGCTGATCACTTATCACTTAGGCGCCTTCAGAATTCTTTCTTGACCCTCCCTCCCAAATTTCAGCTTCCTGCATCAAATAGAAGAGAAAATGGCGTTGAACCTCACTCAGCTGCGATCAGTGAACATTTAGGCGCCTTCAGCATTCTCCCTTGACCCAAATAGCGTTGGAGCTCACTCAGCTATCAGTGATTACTCAGGCGCCTTCGGCATTCTTCCTTGACCTTCCCTCTCAAATTCCAGCTTCCTGCGTCGAATAGGAGAGAAAATGGCGTTGAATCTCACTCAGCTGCGATCAGTGATCACTCAGGCACCTTCAGCATTCTTCCTTGACCCTCCCTTTCGAATTTCAGCTTCCTGCGTTCGATAGGAGAGGAAATAGCGTTGGAGCTCACTCAGCTATCAGTGATCACTCAGTCGCCTTCAGCATTCTCCCTTGAACCTCCCTCTCAAATTCCAGCTTCCTGCGTCAAATAGGAGAGAAAATAGCGCTGGAGCTCACTCAGCTGATCACTTATCACTTAGGCGCCTTCAGAATTCTTTCTTGACCCTCCCTCCCAAATTTCAGCTTCCTGTGGTCGATAGGAGGGGGGTTTGGAGCTCACTCAGTTAATTGATGCTCAGCTGGTCGTCTTCAGCATTCTCGCCTGAGCCTCAGTCTCAAATTTCAGCTTCCTGCGTTGAACCACATGTGATAAGGGCTGTGATTTCGAAACGATAATATCGTCTCGTAGCTATAATTTCGTTTCGTAACGGTAATGTTGTCTCATTTTCGGCCTGATTATGATGGCAAAAATATGTTCCGTGCTAGAAGATCCAGTCATGCAGCATTATCGTATGAGCGAATTTTAGTGAATTATCATTAATTTGTTTTTGCAAAATTGATATGAAATTTGAGCGTTTTGAGTTTTTTTTTTTTTTTTTTTTTTAACAAAAATTCGCTAACAATTATTGAAATCCATCTTTAGATGGATCTGAGTTTTTCAATAGTTCAAAAGTTCGCGTGATTTTTATGGCTTGCTTTTGTCGTTTAACTTTTGGTATTCCACTGAATTATTAACTTTTATAATCGCATTGGAAAAAATTATTTATAACACTCTCGAAATTCTGTGGTTTATGAAGCATTCGCTTATTCCTTGAAAGCGAAATGATGACGGTAAAACCCTTATTTTACCTAACTGTGACAAGGTTTTAAGATTAAAAAATCATTAGTAATCTTCATTCAAACCCCCTCAACTTCAGTGGGCAAGTAAATTCTTTAATAACTTGATTAATCCCGACTTCTCTTGGTGAGATGAGCCTAAAACATTCAGGTTTTTAAGTACCCCCCCCCTCACGTAGTCTTTGGCTTTTAGGAAAATGATATTCTAGAGAAAGAAACATGAAAGGTGAGAGGGGTGTTTGAGGTTGTTGGGGTGGAAGAATGTTGACGGGGTAAATTGTAAAGACTCCAACGGTTTTTGGAATAGGGAGAGTTGTTCCCGGGGCTGTTCCTACAAACAGCTTTACATAAGATTATTAGCTATTACCTCTGGATTTATAATTAAAATGCCAGTAGAAGGTGCGCAGTGTGGGGAGGGAGAAAGTCCGAGGTAATTTCCCGTCAGAGGGCTGCGTTGTATTAGGGATAAGGGACCAAGTTGGCGTTCCGCCTTCACCCACGGCATTGGGGCATCATCTACATCTGTTCAACACTTGGAAACGCTCTCAGAAGGGTCAAGAATTATTACCCCGGAGTTCGCCCGTGGCTCGAAAGGGTTAAACCTCCCCCTCCTCCTTTCCCTTAATGAGCAATACATATTAATGGAACGAAACGTCGGTAGATCCCTACTAATCAAGTTAACGCTATTAACGAGGTGTCAAGACGCTCCGCTATGCGAAGGCTACAATATTAGTTATTGGAGTTGGGATCTCGAGGTGCGAGCAGGCAGCAGGCCTACCTCCTATTGAGAGGTGCTGATAAGTTATGAGACAAAGTTGCCGGAGGAACTTCGGTTATTTATGCTTTGTGTCAAGTAAGATCATTATACGCCTTTATGGGATTGCTTCAAAACTGGGGAGCGGGAGAAGTTGAACCCGATGTAATTAGTTGTTCTCTGAATATCAATTTCACCATCGTATTATAACGCAAGTACAGGTTTCAAAAGACTAAGATATAGTTATAATTTATGGGGTATATAGGTATTTTTCCAACTCCCCTACAAACCGGAGGTCAGTGAAAAGTTGTGAACCGCTGTAAAAATATGTTTTTGGAACGCTTCAATGATGGCTTCTGTTGCGCAGAGGCACTTATCAACTAGCATAACAAAATTTTCTGTTTCACAATTTTCATTCTCATAGTTTTATTGTTTTGGTACTGTACTTCACATTTGTATTGGTATGTTACTCGTATTTACAACAATAAACCTTTGTATTCAATCATGAATAAATTAAAAATATACTGCCAAGGACATGGCGCAGAAGCTTTCTCGTGGCTTCAACGTGACTTCAACAAGAAAATTACGTTCACACATGCGCTGAGAGTACTGCTGATTAAATCATGATGAAACTGATAGAGGACTATTTAGGGCTAAATCCATACTATTCCTGAAAATTTCATTGAAATCCGATCAAATTTGTGAAGGTTATAGCTGTGACAAGGAAATATAGAAAGACAAACGCTTGCGCATGCACATAGCGTACCGCTGATAAATCATGATAAATGTCGTAGGGGATCTCAAGAAACCTTCCCCGCATCATCCCTGAAAATCTGACCAAAATCTTTTCAATATTGACGGATTTATGAGTGTAACAAGAAAATCACGTTCGTACATGGCCAGAGTGCACCGCTGATTCAATCATAATGAAACTAATAATGGATCATCTAGGGCTAAAACTACGCTATTCCTTAAAATTTCAACAAAATCCAATCTAAATTGTGGAAGTTATGGCTGTGGTAAGTACATGTGGACACACAGACGGAAGGACTGACGGACGGACATACAGACACAAAATCAAATCTGTTCAAGAAGCCATGAATCGCAAAATGCGATTGGAAATTTCGATTTTGGAGCACAAAAATGTTTTTAATTTCGAAAGTGAAAACAAAGCCCTGCGTTGTAGACTTGAAAGCAATAACCTAATACGGTACAAATCTTTACCGTTAAGATATGTTGCGGACATCCCAACATAAACGCTAAAGATTCTTCATCTGTGTGATCCTAATGTTACATATTATGGAGTTTTTCATCATATAAATTGTGAGTCATAGTGCGATGTTGGGATACAGTACAGCACTCCGGGGTTCGGTGGTTCCCCTATGCTGTTAATAAGTTGTCTTTAGAACGATGTTTTGGCTTCTTACTTCCAATCATCCGATACCTACCTTTCATATTGCACCTTTTGGAAAGCCCTTCTCGAGATCTTCCAAGTTATGGAATAAGATAAAACAACTGATACCACCCATTACTTCAACCTATTTCGCACCTGCTGTATTAACAAAAAAATAAATAATGATAATTTTATATCATGTAGTAGAATCTAAATACTTTTTGTTCTTGTATATCAACCAATCAACAAGTTTCCATTTTACTAGAAAGTAAGGCCTAACCGTAGTTTGAAGCGTTGCCCGAAAAGACAATGAGCTCATATCAACTCTATCACGGTTGAGATGTTGACACGCAATCTGCAAAGCAATATTATACAGATTTAATATGGAAACAGCCAACACATGCGTCCGTTGTGGGGACCCACAAAAAATGGAGCATGTTCTTCTTGAATGCCCAGCCTATGAGATATAAAAAAATAATTATTTGAACAACTCTACCAGAAGATTCCGTCCCCTCTCAATGTGACATCGATTGGCCCTATGGACGAATGGTGAAGTGTATCAGGAAATTAAATCATTTTAAAAATATATTGAACATTTATTTTGAAGATATTTACATTGGGTATTGTAATACATTGTATTTATATGGCATAAAGGTTTTAAAATGAGGGGAAAAAAACACTTCGAAAGTCATGAATAAATTACATTATAAGTTGGAATAAGATATGGATCAGTTACAATGGAGAATAGATTCATTCGACCACGCGCAGAAAACATTACGATGTCACTGCTTCATGGTACGCTTATACGTACGACCACATATTTATATAACTCTATCTGCTTCCTTTCGGGAAATAAGGTCTTCATGGAAATCCTCTTACCTAGAAATGACTAGAGCTGGATGTGACCTTCGTGAACTTACTACTTGGAAGAGAGATCGAAATGCCAATAATTAAACTATATCTCTCGAAATTCACGAACGTTCTTTCGAGAGGATTCCCCTAGGGAGAGAAGGTTCCAGGGATATTCAACGATTCCGTTACATCGATCACACGAGGCTGGCGGGTGTTGTCGGCGGGGCATCCGAAAATAGGCGATGCGCTTCGGCCTCCCTTTTCCCAAACCCGTCAACCCACTAGAGCCAAACCCAACGACGCCCTTACGCCTGTTCACTTAGCGCCAGACAAGATTGACGGTCTCGTTAAACGACTCAAAATAGTGAGATCCCTCCGGGTCTCGTCTCCCTCCCCGAGCCTTCACGTGCTCCTTCTGACAGAGTTTAATTGGCTGTCGGCCTTCGGGTCTTTTGTGAGGTTGAGGGAAGATCCGACGGGAGAAGTGTTTATTTGTAGGCGTCATTGCGCACTCAGCTGCACAAGTGTGATGACTCGGCGCTGATCTGGGGTCTTCGCGATCGATCAGGCCTCGGTTATCCCGTTGATTGCTCAATTATATGGTATCCTATCACCTTCGGGGAAAACCTGTTGGTGTCGCGAAAAGAGCGCAGTGAGAAGAAAGCGCACAGTTAACCTTTTTAGCCAATTTTCGTAGTAAATAAAGCTATTGAAATGACTCCAATAAATTTAAAATTAAAATTCTCTTCATCAAAATTATATGTTATGGTGAAAGCCCGGTAACCGGTGAATGTCCGACATTCGCCGGTGATTGTCAACAATCATCACGGCTTTTGGTGAAAGCCCGAAGCATCACCATGATTATTTGATACCTACGTGATATTTCGAGATCTGCTTTTGAGTTCGTTCAGCATGCGTACACGACCACCATGACCTATTAGAACTTAGTGCTGTAAAGAATATCGAAAATTTGGTCGGTGGGTACCTTCTCACAAAGTAGAGGATATTACTTCCGCCGGGCTTCAGTGACACAATCAACTTTTTTTTCTCTCCCCAAAGTCATAACATCGAATCTCTTCAGATGCCTACAACATCGCACCTACATTTTTTTACCGGAATCGTTTTATAAATTGCAAATTTCGCCCAAAATTCTGTCGTACTTTGATTTTGGTAGGAAAGAGGAGTTGACATTTTTTTTCGGTCGTAAGTTCCGCTAATTTCGCCTCAAACTGCTCCCTGTGAATATCCTTCGAAACACTGCGCACTGACATCATCACATCGATAAGCATTGAAGACTACTGACTGCGAGAGATTAGATAGTTCTAACATCGAACTTGCACCGCTCGCTGCCGGAGACTGTTGACAATGACCTGCGAAAGCCCGGAATTCAGACTTTCGCCAGGGGTCATGTTGTCCACCTCGGTGAATGTCAACAATTGCCGGTGATTCTCAGCTTTGACCGATTTCGAGCTTTCAACATAACATATAATATATGTTACGGAATTTTTATCTCAATCCTAAGGAGAGATCGTCTGGAATGACACATATTATACATGGTGTTTAAACGTTAAGGGTAGGCCACCGTCGAGGGATCGATTCTAGAGCTCATTTCTGATCGAAAGGTTTGCTTAGAAATTTCTTTTTAAACGCTTAGTTTCCGAATAATTCAATTTTTAAGCTTTTATTCTTGTTTCAGACCTTTTGTCACTAAAACGATCACAACTCCCTCAATTTCCAGTGTAAATTCAAATTTGTGGATACCGTTGGAAAGATCAGTGAATTTTCTAGCACATAAGGCGCCAGACCTTTTTTTATGAATTGAGGTTAGCGACATGAAAGAGCCCCCTGGAAAGAGAATTTTACCTAATTTTGGAAATGTTGAGTTTTTTCAATCTCGAATTGAACTATGAAAACTAATATTTTTTCAAGGTACAGGAAAGTTAAAAACTGCGCCAAAATCTCACCTTTTCCACGGTGTAGTCAATTTTGCTTTTTCATTGCTAATTGGGGGAGAAAACTATGTTTTGATGTTGAAAAACATTGTTTTTTCAATGAAATTAAGGGTTTTCTTTAAAAATTACCTACTATGAAAATACGATTTTAGGGTCGGTTTCTATGTATTTTTTTACGCTGAATCAAATGGTAACACTTGAAGATCTCTCTAGCCCAGTTATAACCAAGTTTTACACTTGAAAAGCTAACTAGTTTCACCCCAACAAACACATAAAATTCATCATACCAAATGAACTCGAATTTGTGAGTTATAGGGTAGAACTTGGTTATAACGAAGCTAGAGAGATCTGCAAGTGTTTCAGCGTAAAAAATACGTAGAAACCGACCCTAAAATCGTATTGTCATAGTAGGTCATTTTTCAAGAAAACCCTCGATTTCATTGAAAAAAAAAAACAATGTTTTTCAACATTAAAACTTAGTTTTTCCTCTAATTAGCAACGTAAAAGTAAAATCGGCTACATTGGAAAGGCGATATCTTGGCGCAGTTGTTAACGTGCCATTACCATGAAAAATATTAGTTTTCATAGTTCAATTCAGTAATCTACAAAAATTCGCTCATACGATCATGCTGCATGACTGGAATTTTTAGGAGTTGCAAAAGGAATCCACCTCTCTTCCTCTTCCTAGAAACAAGGAATGTTTTGCACTCGGGAAATAAAAGTTGAATTAATTAGTTTCTGATTCCCATTACACCTAATCCAGGTTAAGGATTAAATACTAAACAGTTTTTAATCGTTTTGGCGTGTTTAAAATCAGCATGAGTATAGCTTTGTCTATGTTAAAATTTTAAACATATTTACTGTCTTATCAGTATAATTAGGTTTAAGCTTTAAAGTATATTTAGGCTTGATTTGAATAAGCATGAATGCAGCTTCGTCAATATTATCTGTTTACTATTTACATTCTTTTCTTCACTTGCATCTCTTCTTCACAGAAGGTCTAGCAAGGTCTTTGTAGATGAAAACTGTCCTTAAACACGCTTTGATGTTCCAATTTTCTTCACAGTTCTCTTCTTTCTAGTTCCCTATCTAACTCGACATAAGTTATCATCTTCTTTTTCCCAACTAAATTCAGTGCTATCCTCATGTACATACAAGAAGATTCCTCCGCTTCACTCTTCAACAAAATACATCCTCTGTACTTGTACTAGTACTAAGTAAGTACTTTTGTGATTTTGGGGTTGAGTCGTCAAAGAAAATTATTGATTATGTTATGCGTTCGTAGTATTGTTTGGCCTAGCATAGAGATTCCACACTTCAATATACATTTTGTTGTTATACAGCTATTTTTCGACTAAGTAGTCGAAGAAGCGAGATGATTTCGGGTTTTCAGGAGCCGGTGAGTGAATTTCAGCCCAGCCGTCTTGGACATCTATAGTTTTCAAGAAGGATAATGCAGCACACATTTGAGTGCGGACTGTTGTGTTGCTTCATTTTCTTTTTTTTCTCCTCATACATTTTTTCAAATGAAAGAGGTACCTATGGATTTCAACTGGCGAAGATAAGGTGAGTGAACTATGGTTGATGGTCAGGAGGAATGTCAGGGAGACGAAGAAGAAAAAAGACGTTATGACATATTTGGTTCATGTAGCGTAGCAACCAGAGAGCATATTATAATATATGTTGATGATCCATCGTAGTATCCATTATTTTCTTAAGAGGTGTGAGGTGAAAGTGGATGGTACATGGCTTCTTCCAAAAAATATAAATTTCATACAATCTTCGAACATAAGTAATTCCGCCGTCTTAGGTCTAATCAGGTTTGATAGGTCGGTTCTACGAAGGTATTTTAACTTTGTGATATTGCGTTGAAATCTTTCACTATGTTTTCTTGAGCGCTCCCAATCTTTGCTAGCTACGATTTTCATCGTTCTAGCGCACGGAGCTGGTAAACGAATGGCAGTTGCACCTAGTGTTACTCCCACATCAATAAAGTGGTCTAAAACATGCAAGCGTAACCCTCACAATAAAAGGTTGTAGTCGGAGATTTCAAATATACTTTAATAAAACCTTCAAGAATAACAAATAGTACTAAATAACTACTATATCTATAATTATTTTCAAAGATAATCAAGTGGTACGCAAAAACTTTTGGTCCTTGTTAGTGGTCTGCCGATTCGAAAAGGTTAACAACCCCTGTTCTATAATGAACCTGAGGGATTTTAGGGGCTAGATGTTCTTAGTTTCAATTATGGCTAGATAGTCGAAGAAGTCCTCGATGATGAACAGGCCCAACAAGAGAACTAACTGTGGGAGTGTAAATCCAAAGAGGGTGATCGATCGCACAGGACATGTTCAGAACGTTTGTAAGAAGAATTACAAACGACGTAAGTGGATCAAGAGGAAAAAGTCATTGCAGTGCACATTGGAGCCAGGCCAGACCTAAAGTGGGGATCTTCCAATTTCCCCGAGGACGAGGAATCACTGATGGACGGGTGACGGGTCTAGAGAAACTGGTTGATCGTGTCGGTGTTGAAACGTAGAAAATAGAGGGGTACCAATTTCGAATCATTAGAATTCGAATCGCTATCACAGCGAACCTGGAGGTATGACCATCTGATATGAATTTTTAATTAGGGATTGACTACTTGATGTCTTGTAGATAATCATTAGGAATTGATTGTAGTCCTTGAAGCACATGTTGAAAATTAAGTTGGCATGTAGTCTGAAAAACAAAAATGAATGATTAAGATTGAATATTAAAGCCGTATCTCACCCTCGAGCAGTGCCGACCTTACCATGGCCGTAAATCGTTTCAGAGCGCTATAGCGGCCTGCCTCAAAAGCATTCTCTACTGCGTAGCGAAGAACTGTGATTGACCACCAAAGAGGAATTATTATGAACTAATGTATTTTTGCTAAGTGGATTGACTACTTATGTGTATTTGAGATGCGAGCTTGCAAGCATCCAGATCACCAAACTGAACACAGCGTTCTGATCTATTTTACCAATTAATATATATTTTACTTTAAGAATTTTGAGAAGACAAGTGATTTTTTGACGATTTTACTGTGGATATCACAAGAGACGCGTGATTGATCAGTCTTATTCACATCTGAGGGTGGAGTTCGCTCTAGTCGGGTTAAGTTCGACAGTTCCGGGTAACCTTATTTCGTAGCTAGATTTATAATTTATTAGAAGAGGCAGCCCTAAAAGGGGGAGAGATAGGGGAGGCGCGAGAACGAATTTAATTGAATTTCTGGAGTGATGCGGCCCGCGTTGATAGCAAATGAGGAGAGCTTTTAAGAGCTGGAAAACTGTACAAAGCTGAAGGTTGGGCGCGGGAGATGCAGTGTTTATCCTGCGGGACGCACGTCAAGTCTTGGCTACGCAGGGGGAATACTCAAGTGAGGGTTCCCAGACCCCTCTCAATGGGGATTGGGGATGTGGATCCGCTTCAAGGGGCCTTTTGCGACTTTAATGAACATCCGAAAGCGCAACCTCCTTTCTTTATAGCTGACTTCTTTGTTCCCGACAAATATACCGATGTTGAGTCTCTAAGGCCCCGCACTATGGTGGGTGGGGCAGGCGGCAGACCGGTGTCGGATGTCTTCCTTTGATATTTAACACTGGTTTTAAAGTAAACTCATTCTTCTGCGTCACTCCATTAGTTCTCTCTTCTCTCACTATACGACCTACAATGTCCTGTCTGTAGTGGGAAAATTGTATTTTCCCTCCAACTTGTTTTCAGGGCGTCTCATTACAGCCAAGTTTACACCCGGATTTCTTCTTGGGGGGAAATATTTTGCTACTCCTAACAACTTGAATTCCTCACATAGGCTCTAACTTACTCGTTAATTTTTTTTTCTTTTCTTATGTCTGTGATATTAGGTTTGTTGTGCGAATGTGATGGAGTGATTGTAATTCATTTGTGTGACCTTGGTATTAATGTTAGTTGTGTTGCTGGCATGTGGCTCGAGCGCTACAACCGACCTGTGGGCGGCCCCCTTGGCAACTTCTCTCTACTTTTTAGAGCTGTCAGTTCAGAAATGAACAGGTAGCCTAGGGAGCCGCCATTGTGGGTGGGTCCGGGCCGGTCAAGGTGCTTCAGTGGGAGTTTTGTCTCCCTGCACTCCCCATCAGTATGTCACCCTCCTTCCTTACCCGACTGCCTAGTTCCTACCACGGAAATTGGTCAGAGAGTTCAACCATCCGATCAGGGGCCCTCCGTGCGATGTCTTTGAATACACACACACACACACACACACACACACACACACACACACACACACACACACACACACACACACACACACACACACACATATATATATATATATATATATATATATATATATATATATATATATATATATATATATATATACCTACATACCTCTATATTTTTTTCAGTATCGCAGGTTCAACAACTTAGTCTCAAAAAAAAAGTTGTTGGGCACCGTTATTCACTCAATATAACCTTAGTTACGTTAAAACTCTTCCCTGCCAACATTGCTGTAGTTAATAAGGTGTTTTTAATATAAATTTTTGAAGTTATATTTAGGCGAATAAGAGCTGCTTTGCTCAACCCACCAAAAATGTTTTGTGATTGTTGAATTTGCCATTGAAAGTTCATTGCGCACGTTCCACATTGTTGTGGAAAGTTTGACGCTTGTCCTGTTATTCAGTAATTAAAAGTGGTACATATATCCTGGTGACGTCGTTAAGGGAAAGCAGAGTTCTCGATGAAGGAGTAATCCTAGAGGATTATAGTATAGTTTAAACCATCCCTGGAACTTGCTGATAATTCCAAGAAAACACACATTAAAATATCCGTTTGGCTATAGCAACATGTGAGAAACAAAACAACATTTTCATTTACATAGAGATAGGGATGTAGGAATATATTTAAATATTAAATTTATTTATGATTCAACCTCCTACGTTCCGCGTTACTGCGATTCAAACTACAATATTACATCAGCGCTGGTAGGTGGAAGTACTAATCTAGTTGGGTAGACAGTAGTAACATAAAACCAAGTTGTTTATATTCATGTTCTGTGACTAGTAATGTCAACGTAAGGGTTACCTATTTAATACTGCGGGAAAAATGAATAAATGAACCGTTCTGGATATATGTTAGTAAATAACAGTAATATATATAGATTTACAGCATTTAAGTAGTCTATTTTAACATCTTCAGGTAGAAATAGAGTATCCCACGTTCTCGTTCCTCATGCTATATCACTCCTCCTCGTAAAATTAATGAACCTGTCTTTTTCATTATATATTTTCGTTGTTGAAATTATTTATTCCCTCTTGGAATCTACATCATTAATAACCTCTTAACCCATTATTATTTTCCTTCTGGGGAATGGGAGAAAACCTTTAATCATCTTCCAAGATTCGCACTGATAACTTCTTAAACCCAGGGCTCCCTGGGGTGCTCGATTCTCTCTGAACGGAGGGGACGACCCTATCGATGACATGTCCCTGTGACTAATGCTTTGCTTTGAACATAATTTATGGTGCAAACCTTTTTTTTAGATTACCTGGGTTAAGTTCATGATTCCCAGGCAACGAAGCATGACTAATTGCATTTTATCCACTTCTCCTGCCCAGATGTCTCTCTATCCATCAAGACCTTGTTAGAAGTTTAATCACGGAATCACGGTGCTATGAGAGGAGAAGCTTCTGCCAGACGTCATTAGGTTGTAGATGAGGTTATAGGGTCAGGCGAATACGTTTTTTGATGCCTACACCCTTTATCATAATCAATAGTGAATCCAACATTCTAATATTACTCTTGCCTTGGATTACCATCAATGAGGAGGAAGACAACCAAGTTTAACTGTATCCCAGCTTCAGTTCCCTTCTGCTCTACGAAGTTAAGCTGATGATGAAATCTGACTCGATCATTATGGCGATAATTATTACAGAAATATTCTTGCAACAAGCAGAGTATTCCATAGCACGTGTTTAACGTGTAACCACCTTACCAATCGTTGTGGAATGTTGCAATGTTATTATCAGCGTCATCACACTAACGTAAAAAGAAAATTTAATTCTATAGAACCAGCTAATCTAACTTGAACCAAATAATCTTCCTTACCCAAACTCATACTTGAGTGAGATGAGACACTGAGAAAAACCTTATCTACGTTCACCAAACATACAGTAGAGTGGGATGGTAGTGTTTCATTACTCATTCTCGTCCCAGAAATCTGACCTGTAACTGGTATATTGAGTGCCACACATAATGGCAGCGAGTGGGCACACACAGAACCAACAATCTACGACTTGCCTATCTTTACCGCAGGAGTGGGAGACTTTCAGAGCGCTCAATCAGACAGCCAATAAAGCTGTCATAACTTTTAGTAATGGAATGTAGAAAACGGATGGATGTTAACTTACTGAAAATGTCCACTCTTACTGGACTGAGTTGGAATACTCAAAAACAGTTGCTCTAAAAATTTTTTTTTTTTTTTTTTTTTTTTTTTTTTTTTTTTTTTTAAAGAATTTAAGCCGCGTCTCAACCGGAAGGGTCATTAGCGGCAATCAAAAAGGGGTGTCAAAAGGACACTGCAACGGGCACAATTCTAAGGGGAGCCTTGCTGACCGTCCGTCACTAAACGGACTGCCATCACGGACTCCACTGGCAGATCGGAGGGGGAAAAATAATAATAATAATAATAACCCGCAAAACGAGGCATCGCCGCACTCTGCCTCAAGGGATACATCGATGACCGCTTTGTAACCCCTACAGCGGATAAAAATACCACGTAATAAGACTAGATGATCCTTACAAATACATAAATATTATCGATAAATATATAATGATATAGGTATACCATTGATACTATATTAGTTAAACAAAGGTATGACTAGATGTACATAAATAAATGAATATATCACAGATCAGAATATCACTCAAAAAGTTATTGTTCATGTTCAAATTATTTGATTATTCGCCGCATGCCAATGCGAGGTAGGTATCTCCGACTTAATAATATAAACGTTGATATCATAAACCTTGCTCAGTAGGTACTTCATCACCTAAGCCCTCACAATATCATTACGATTCCTTATTTTCACCCATCAACCAACTAATTGTCCATGTAATATCAGCGCATAATCTCGCCTATAAGAATAGTTTACGCTCTGTGAGCACTGCACTTTCCTCACCACAGTATAAGACCACATTTGTTACATTGAAAAGATTAATTCATCATTCGTTTCGTTATCCGTTGAACACGTTCTTGATTCATTTTGCGGTAGGGTGGAAATTCAATATATATATATGACCGTGCAAGGGGAAGGGGAGCTTAACTTGCCTGAGGTCAAATCTGAGTTTATATTTTTTACTCTCCACTTTATGCTGAACAAAATGGTTTTTTTTAGTGGAATTTTTCTATCATTTGCCAATAACAATTTATGATTTTTAAAAGTTAAAAAAAATCAAAACTACTGTTTTTTGCTTTTATAAATACAAAGGTAAATGTAAAAAATGATTATAGGGAAATGAGAGGTAGTTTTGGGACCCAAAAAATATTACAAAAAAAAGACATTTTTTAACTCATCCCTCGTTTTTTTCGTTCTCCCGAAGAAAAATCTTTGCAAGTCAAGCTCCCTTTTCCCTTGCACGGTCACATATTACGTTGGTGGTGGTTATTATGAATGTATATAAGGTACAAGTCTGTTTCAAAACTTCAGTATTATGATATCAAACTTCTTATCCGTTTCCCCATAGGGAGACAAGGAGGTGGAAAGGTATATTTTATAGTGAGCGCTACCGCTCATGTATATGTATAATGAGGATCACGATCCGACATTCAACACACCTGCCTTCAAAGACTCGGGGTGCGGGTTCGCCTCGCACGTGGACACGCTCAGCCATCGAGCCTTCCGCATCGCGTTAGGCCCACGACAGCCCAACGCACGAACTCTCCTTCTCCTTCATCAATAAAAATGTATATCCTTTTTTTCCTTTTTTTATTCCTTTAAATCACAGTCTAATCCATCTTGTTTATCTCGAACAGTTCCATCGGATAGGAATATAATAAATGTACATCTCCATAGTAGTTCTCAAGTCCAAAAGACATAGACAGAAGGTTTAAGAACACTTAAAAGCGCTGCTGATTATTACATACTTATTTTTTTGTTTTTCTGTTTTAATAAACCTTCTATTAAGACCGATATTTTCGGTAAGTAAGTATTTCGTGAATGGACGTTTGCCAGTCGTTTTAAAGCTCTTGATTCGCCTGAAACATCGTCACATCTTATGCTACCAATTTCTCTCTCCATACATCCCTGAGAAGCACTGGTTACGAGCTTGGTTTGATGTCAAAACTTGATTGATATTTTGTTCGGGTTCAGGCTAAGTTAACTAAGGCTAAGAAACATTTGTAAAGCACTAACGATTACAAGATACAAAGAAGCACTGATTGGAGGAAATTGGATACTTGGCTTTTTTCTGCCTAAAACTCAGTACTTATTAGTACCCCGAAAACGCTCTTCAAGTTTCAATTTGATATCTCAAATATTGATCTGAGTCCTATTCAATACCAGTTTGTAACTGTTCACTCTTCACTGTGCACTTTTTGAAAAGTTTTTCGCTCCACCGAACCGTTTTTCGTAGACGCTCGGCTGGTTCCCATGCAGAGTGCCGATTGCTTGTTCCGATTTCACTCTGGACTCTGCAAGTCTTCACTCTGCTAATAAAGCCGAGAGGAGAGTAAGGGCGTTTCTCCAATAAATTCGATGGCTCTTCTAAATGCCATGGAAATGCAGAGACGAAAAGCTCCCCCCAGCTGCCCGCTCGTTGATCACACAATTCCGGCGAGATTTTACTTGATCTCCTATGTTTGTAATAAATTCGTTGATATTTATTTCAATTTCACTCAGCCCAGATACCATTTGTACCTCTTGGACAACCAAAATGGTGTCTTGTAAAAATGGTAACCCCAAAAAACTAGCTGTACTTCGAGCCAGTGAAGTGAAGTGAGTATTTGATCTAACTGGAACAAACACTTATCCTTCTTGTCGTTGGAGGAAGATGTGAGCCATTAATGCCACACTCGTATTCTGCTTGTTGGGGGGCGAGCCGGAAACATTCGGTGAAAGAAAAATTAGTAGAGAAACTGTAGTTCAATCACTCTCTGTAAATTCTCCTCTGTACTGGCCTAACTTCACCAGAGAAAGGAACTAGTGCATCCGTATTGCATATCTAGTTACAACTTTAAAAATAAATGAATAAATAAACAATTGAAACAATAAAAAATAAATAGAAAACCACAAAGATAGAATGGTGTATAGAATTTGCAAAAATATGCGTTATCAATGAAAGAGGGCTAGATGATAAAAAATTAAATAAAAATGGAGGAACAGAAATTATAAAAACACTTCGCATATCATCCACAAGTCTTCACTCTGCCTCTGGAAAAGGGAATGTATTTCTTGGAACAGAAAAATTATTCGCAAACTGCTGAGTGAGAGTCAAGATTTGAAGAGTTAGGTTCGTGAAACACAAAATAAATTTGCTATTGATGGACGCATTTGGTCTGCCCCCTAAAATTTTTACAGTATGCAGAGTGATGAGTGCAGAGCTGCAGACTTGTATGTTGGAACATATCCCAGTCTGCAACTCTTCACTATTTGGCAAGTTTTTTGTTTCATCAAACATTTTTTCGCAGACGCACATGCCTGCAGTCTTCAGGTCTTCACTCTTCCTTCTGCGAAAAACCAGAGTGAATAGTAATGGAAATCCAGAGTCACAGAGATCCCTCAGCTGCCCGCTCAGTATGATCACACAGTTTGGAGTTCCCCATCCCTCATTTCCCTCTTCTATTCCCGTTTATTAGCGGAGAAATCTCTTCAGAGAATGTATTTTTCATCAATAAATTTTTTGATCCCTGCGATTGGCCGATTTAGCAATATCATGAAATTTAAAGAGCTCATTCCACTTCGTTCGCCCTTCCGTTCTCCTGGTACCGCGAGCCATTCTGAAGATAGTGAGCATTTGCTGTATCGGGGTCAAACACTTACTCCTTGTTGACTGTGGCCGTGGGGGAGAGGGTTTGGTTGATGAAAAATTAGTTAGTAAACTGTACCTAGTTCACTCGCTCTCTGGAGATTCTCGTCCGTAATTGCCTGACTACCTTTCATCGTTGTCCTCAGTAGAGAAAAAACTAGTGCATCCATACTGATTATTTCGTTACAACTCGACATAGCGAAAGAAACGAAGCAATTGACTAATAGAGTTCAAGAAAATAGGAAATCCGTAAAAGACGAGTGAAAGAAACTGAGAAATCTGAAGAACAGATTTGGAGATATCTTGAGAATCTGCAAACATATGGCAGACTCTGCGTTATCAGTGGAAAAGTAGATAATTCAAAATGCAGGAACAGAAATGATTAAAACACTCCAAAAATCTTCAGTTTTTTACCCTATCCTGCAAAAGAGAATGCATTTCTTGGAACAGAACTATTATTTGCAGCGTACAGATTGAATGTTGGGGTTTGAACAGTCAGGTTAGTAGAATAAAAAATAAATTTGGAATGGAGAAACACTTTTTTCAGAGTGCTGACTAGTATGGTGGAATAGGATTCTGTCCAAGAGAGTTGCTTTTTCAGAAAAAGGTGACATAGGTAGATTAAGTTTGTAAGTCAATTTTTACCTTCCTGCCAGATACAAACATTAAACATTACACGTATCTTTGCTTTCGCTCATGAGGAGCTAAAATGTGAGAGATGAGAAAATGAAAATTCATTCCCGAAAAGGATATTACGACGGAAACTCCGTAGAAAGAAAACGAGGTCTCGTAATTCTGGAAATGTGAGAGGATATTGCGGAGAAAGGTCGGCGGGAAATATAGAGAATCCTCTCAAGTTGTTTATGAAAAGCGGCACGTAGGGAAGAGGCAGTTGCCCAAACTCCTCCTGCTATATTCAGTATACACTCCCCTAATCAAATGAGGAGTTGAAATTAGAAAACCACGACGAGAAAGGACAACTCGGTAACTATACTTCACCAGGGGATGATGTTGAAAAGTACAACTTGAGGATGCTGGGATGAGAATGATAGCAGACGGGAAGTGAAGGTTTTCCCCTGAGGAGAGAAGTCCTGAGACATTTCACCTTTCCGCGCCACAACCTTGAGGTTTCAGGAGGGTTCTAACCTAAGGTTCAAACCGCGCCTACACAATTATTCTTTGTTTACATCGTACGGTATACGGAGATGGGAGGCAGAGCCCCCGGGGGAGTTAACAAACTTGGAAAGTTTCATGTTTTCCCTTCCCTTCGCATCTGCCATTTCCACCCCTCATTCCTCATCCAAAGCTCTCATCTCTCTCAAATGAGCGGGGCGCTAATTTAAATCTCCATATAAAACCCGTTTAAACATTTTTTTTTCTTCTTGAGAAGCAAAGTGCCGTAAACTCCCTGAGGTAATACAGGGGAGCTCCTTTCTGTCGGAGCCTTCAAAACTTATTTATGATTTTAACATCGTAAAAGTTGAGGTTTGCTCAAAGGGGAGGTGGAATCCGTTTTCAGATTACCCGTTGAGGCCGTGCCAGTCATGACAGCATAACAGTCACCCCCTCCCTGCAAGATTAAAACTGATTCATATACTATTATGTTACACACGTGCACGTGCACCTACTGCTTGTAAATTGTTCTGCACGTTTCATGGCACTTTCTGCTTGTTTATGGATTTTATAACTTCTTATACTAGACTCCTATAACCACGAAGAAAATGGAAGTTAATAATGACCGTTGTCTAATTCCACAAAGGACTTTTGAAATAGTTTTCTACGGTTCGGTAATCTTCTGTAACAGATAATAAAGAAATCGAAAAAAAAAAAAAAAAAAAAAAAAAAAGAATTGGGATTGAACCGAACGTAGAAATAAATTCAACATTGTAAATTTTTATTTTTCGTAAATTTTTCAAGAAAAAAATTTTTCGTAGAAATGCACTAAAAAATAAATAAAACGTATTTCATATTTTAGCCCAGTCAAATGGTGTTAAAAAGTGCCTGTTTCAAGAAAAAATTAGGGTAGAAGGTTTCTCGACGGATTCTTATGTTTTTTGGTGTGCTGAATCCGAATCTGAAGTTTGCCAACAAAAAAAAAAAAAAAAAAAAAATGACGGCTTCACAGTGAAAATCGCAAAAAACCATGAAATTTTCCGACATTTTTCAGTTTTCTTGTAATTGCTCAAAAACTAAGCATCTGAGGGAAATAATTATTCTTACCAATATGAAAGAGCATTAAATTGTGTACAAATAACCCTTTGGTTTTTGAATTTCGGACATTAAATGTAGAAGATATGATGGATCGAAAATCGATAATTTTTATCAAAAAAAATTTTTTCCGACTAACAATGAAATTCATCTAACAACAGCTAATTAACGAATAAAAATATGGAAAAATGTTTCAAACAAAAGTTGTAGCAAATCTAATTTTCTTTTGAAAAAGTACAACAGTTTTGAAAATCGGTAATATACACCTACTCAGTGGCAGCTTGTTTCACCGTGTACCCATATGTATAACTGACTGATGCACATTTACCGAATCTAAAGTACTTCTGGACGAGTTAGAAACTTGAAATTTGGTACACTTATAGCTTATATGGCTTAACTCACCAGTCCACTTAACATGTAAAAACTGTCTTATTTTGCCAAAACACACACATTTACCGTGCTGTTGTGATAGTTTCACGGTATTTAATCGAAGTTTTATATATTGGGTCTGTTAGTAAATTTTACAAGCTTTAAGATGACGACGAGTAAGTTTTTTGATCAAACGTTTGGTCAAGAAATCGAAGGTATAAAGCACTTCGTTTTCCGTTGGTTGGCCCAGGGACCCTCAGTCAGCCCCCCCCCCCCCCCCCCCCATAATTATTTTCTGAGTGCGCCACTGGTAGAAGTTGTCAACGTTTTACATTAACTTCCGTTTTCTTCATTGAAATGGGATTCCAAAACTTTATCGCGAATGATTTAGTTCGTTTTAGCTTCAATAACCTCCAATTACTACTCTGTTATTCATGTCTATGCAGGCTACTTCCCTCTTTCCACCGTACAAAAACATCTTTCACCGTCACATCTATACAGCCATAAAAATGAATGTTTGTAGTATGCATGTTTGTCCTTTGTACAATTAAACATTTTTTATCCGATCTTGATCAGCTGAGTGAGCCCTGAGTCTAATTCCTTTCCTAATTGGTGTACGGGGCTCAGTAAGTTCCTCCCATCTTTTCTGACTCCAAAAATCACACGTTTACCTATTCACAGGGTATCGACCTAACTATGACTCCCCTCCCATTTATCCAAATTAGGAGTTGAGAAAAAAACTTAAGCCATACTCAAAAATTTTCAACTATTCAACAATAACAAAAAAAATACACAATCAAATTCAAAAATAACAAAATAGCATACTGTGCAAAAGTAAAAACGTGTGCAATGAGCTCAAACCGTTATTTTTTCAAATTAAAATTCCCATTTTTTATTGAAGATTCGGAATTTAAGTGAAATTTTATGAAAACATTTCCTATCGCTTGAATTTTTAGAGTCTACAAAAAAGGCGAAAATTTCCAAATATCGAGTTTTTGTTGGGCCCGCATGATTGAGATATTTTTCAATCATAGCCACGAAATGATGTTCGTTTATTTATACCCGTAATTTACCAAAATCTGAAAAAACACCGAAAAAATTCTTATCCATGCAACAGCCATTTTATTCCCCCTTCACTAACTCTGTACCTTAATATTTCTCAAAAGAGCTAGTTTCTAATTTAAAGATCCAATTACATGGATAATACTCGCTTGACGATTTTTTTTCTCTCATATAACAATGTTGCTCTGTGTACCTCCTGAAGTAATACGGAGCAGTTCTGCATCTTCTCTCCCTCCAAAGTTATTCGCGACATTAACGTCGTACGTTTTTATATTTTCTCAAAGAGGTAATAACGTTTTAAAATTTTTCGTTAAAAAAAAAGTAATTTTCCTGGAAATTATAAACAGATACTATTTAGATGGATGTTAATAAATCATCTTCCAAAAATTTCATCCAGCATTCTGCTCTATTATTCATATTTTTTTTTTTTTTTTTTCCCTCCCGCATGCCTTCACTTCATTATTTTCTCATTTCAAAGATTTTACAAGTGTCTAATAATTAGGATGTTTTAATAATGAAAGTTCCTCTAACGGTCAGGTTTATTTTTTAATGGATCATGTAATATGTATAGCAATGATGGATATTGTTTATGGTCCATGAGTCTATTCACGTTTCGCTATATAATTAGATTTGCTGCCGAACTTCTAAGTCATGGTCCTAGACCCTGCAAGCAGATAGGCCATGGGCAAATCAAACTAAACAATGGGGGGCAGGCCGGATTCGAATCGCGATCGCAGCGAACATGGCGGTGTGGAGGTAGGTGAGCGTTCGGTACCTATCGAATCGTATCCCCCAGCATCGATGTAACCGTTATCGAATCAAACTGCCGATTTCGCTCTGATCTATGACTGCTAATTTATAATTTACTATTAAACATAATGATAATATAGTGCGAGAGATATGAGAAAGGGGCTGGTCGACAAGGAGGGTTGACGAAACGGAAGATGTACCCCTCTCCATGGAACGGCCCTCTCAATCTGCATCCTGAGGGAAACACGATTCCCATTGAGAGAGAATAATTCCCTTTTCTTACCTGGGAGCTGGTAGTAGGTCATTAATAGTTAGCAAAGGCGACGTAACACAAGTAAGACCAGATACAGACTGAGGGCCCGGCTGAACTGGGAACATGTTTTTCTCAAGTTGGCACTCATGAAAAGTGACCAACAAGGAGGTCCGCCGGTCCTCGCTACAGGTAAAAAGGAAGGGGAATTCTTGGTCAAATTCTCATATCTCTCAGACTATAATCTATATGCAATATGTCCAATTAATCTTTTGTGCAAATCAACCGCTACGCTCGCAAGTGACAGCTGGGCGAATTTTCGCTATACGATATGTAGGTATGCGATACCAAGTTTTGGTGGCGCTGAAGTCCCTGATGCCTCAAAAGTCTTCTGGAGTTGTATGTGCCCTACGCTTGCATGAATATTATGTGTACGAGACATTTTAGCAACAACAGAACAAAATGAATCTGATGTACCCACTTTTGCCGTGTAAACAAACACACTTTTATTTTGCTTATTTTCCTGAGGACAAGGCGTTTGGGTAAATCGGTTCGAACGGTGGGGCGTTTGGGTACAGAAACAGGAAGCGGTTGGGTACAAGCTGCCTGAGACGATATGGGCCATTTGGGTACAGAATCAGGAAGCAGTTGGGTACAAGGCGTCGGACACGGTATGGGCCGTTTGGGTACAGGAGGAGAATAGGTAGACGGTATTTTAAAAGTATATTGTATATAGCATCTTGTACATAATATCTTGAATCGCATTAAATAAATACCTATAGAAACCATTAACTAAAAAGCATTGTACACCGAATGTGGAGGAACAAAGCATAAACTGAAAAACATTTTTAGCCACTGGCCCACATCAAAATAAAAATGATGCGGTGCGTACGTGAAAGTACCATCAGCTACTAAGTACATGAGTTGCCTGTGCAAGGAGCCGTAGATTTTGGCGATTCGTCATTACAGGTATGCTACGCTCCTTTATTGTCCTAAACACAGTAAACTTATAATTTGCAACCGATATTGCCATTATACTCCGCCGACTAACGAATGTGGAATCTATTTTCAAATCCATGCTTACGATCGTGATGAAGACGGGTAGCCTCATTGTGTTCCTATTGATGTGTTTAGAAGTTTAAACGTTCTTTACACTGTGTACCTAAAAGGCCTCTCGCTCGTGTTGACTTTCGACCGGTATGTGCCTAAACGCTCTTTGCACAGCGTACCTAAAAGGCCTCTCGCTCGTGTTGAGTTTCGACCGGTATGTACCCAACCGCCAGTCTCCCATTTTCCTATCGGCTGGTTATGGTGTGGTTTTAGTTATCAAGTTAGTTTTTACTAAGTTTGATAACTAAAAAACGGAAAAACAGCTATCCACTAAAATGGCGTATAGTTATTTAGTCGTCGTGTGTATTGTAACGGGCTGTCATAGGACCCAACAGAAAATTGTGACATTCCACGCTAGTTCTGGATCGTGAGAATCGTTCAATAAAATAAATCATTATGTGTAGGCCAAATTTTCGAGAAATTTATTTCTCATCTTCAGGGCTCTAAATCACAAAATATTGTATCCTGGTTGATGATAGTCTGGATTTGGATGCCAGATGTTGGTAATTATAGATCCTGTCACTTGAGCTCTTGAAAATGTCACTGGATATTATTTATTACAATTAATGTGTGATCAACATTAATCAACATCCACCATCATACAATATTTTGTGATTTAGAGCCCTGAAGATGAGAAATAAATTTCTCGAAACGTTGGCCTAAACATATTATTTATTTTATTGAACGATTTTCACGATCCAGATCAAAATATTCACCGCCATAGTCGAGAACTTCCCCTATATTATTCTACATATTTTCCGAAGAAGTCCTACAAAACGGGATGAAGGCAGAAATGTGTTGTTACTATAGAGAAAGTAAGACTAAATAAATTATCAAAATTCATTCTATTTATAACTTTAGGAAAATGTAGGTACCTAATCACGAACTATAAAAAAGGGTCTTTCTCTTTTAAAAGAAATAGGTACGTTTTCCACATCGGAGGTATCGCTTTATATATACTTGCCTCCTTGGGCTTTGAATTAACTGTAGTCGTTCACAGAAACCTTGAATGTCACATGAAGATGTCACAGAGTATATATTCCAGTTGGTTTGGTTAGTCAATAAAAACAACTAAATCAGTGCTCACGAAGTGAGTCACACGATAGCGCATTTTCTTGTAAGGAAATCCGCTTGAAATAGACGCTTTCTGCGTTGAGTAGGAGACAAAATGGCTTTGGAGCTCGATCAGCTGATCAATGACCTCTCATGCGTCAACAGCCCCTGATAAATCTCTGTCCTCGCCATGTTTAAGATTACATCCATACCAAGTTTTATCAAAATCTGACGTCGAGAAGTGGCATTTAAAACGATTTAAAGAGGACATACATACATCGTATATATCGTAAATAACCCCACGCATGCACATTAGGGCCCGTCGAAACTCAATTTTTTGATGATTCGATGTCGAATCTACTGGTCCATGTGTTAAAGAACTTGTATGTATTGTGCTCACCTTAAATTTTGTATCTGCATTGTTCATATATTATCATGTAAATAAATTCTATTCTATAACCTGTCCTTCAAAAAGCATTCCTTGCTGCGATGTGAACACTTCCCTTGTAATGACGCTTGCACTTTCTTGCTCAATATGAATTCAAAGCTCGATTCATAGTTCTGACAATAAACGTGATCAATTTGCTTGATGTTTATCAGACAAACCCTTTTTATTAACTGCCAACGCCTCAGAACTGCCGGGGTCACAAATCAAACGACTCGTGAGCCTCATTATAAGTCGGCAACACGATGAAAGAAGTGATCATCCCCTCAGGCGGTGAGAAACCCCCGTTTTCCGAACTCATCTCGCTTCCCTATATTTTATCCCGAAAAAGGGAAGAGACGGAAGAGAAAGAGAGAGAAAAAAACCCTCCGGTACAGGCGGAAAAGGCCGAAAGATTTCAATTATCGAGAGGGCACAGATGCGGGCTCTCAAGGTGTCAATAATTTGGGAACTGTCACCCGAAGGGGAAAGAGAAATACGGGAGGAAAATTATATCGTGAGCCGGGATCGATTAATCAACGAGGTGCGGGCAAAGACATTTATAACGGTAGGAAAGTGCGGATCGAGAGTGGGGGAGGGAGGGGGTGCGAATTTATTTCATTTTTCTTCACGAATTCGAAATGTTTCTGTTCAAACACGGTCGGACTTGGGGATGAAGTGAAGTGAGACGTCGGCATTAATATTTTATGAGCGGTTCTTGGATGGGGGACGGGATATAACAAAGGGTGGCTACGAACGTTGGATTCTATAGGGCGCCGCATGGGGATGCACCTATCGGCGCAATAAGGCGCCGGTCATTTGTCAGGCAAGGTCTGAGAGAGCATCTCGGAATACTGATGCCTTCAGGTGTCACTCATCCAGTCTGACAACATTCCTGGGAGGACCTCCCGCAAGCTTTAGACCCTGTTTTTTCGCCCTATCTCGTTTGTTTCACCCCATCTCACGGTTTCATGTCTTAATCAACCTTCCCGTTTTTATTTTCCCTTTCGACCCCTATTCCTCTCTCTTTTCCACGAACGAGAAAAAACATGGTTTAAGCCCCTGACATTTATATGGATTTTTGTTTTTCTTTTTTTCTTTCTCTGGGATCATCAGAAGGGCCTTTTACCCTCCTTGCGTTATTGTTACGATATGATTTAGGGAGATCGTCACGCTTCGGCGCTCTTTTGAGTCGTTGATGGAATTATGGGATTAGTAGCGACTCGCCCCCGCGCCCCTCTTGCCTATACCCTAATCCATTCCGAGGTCTTTGTTTACACGCAAGTTCTGATTCAGCCAGTTGGTGTTTGAGGACATGCAAAGTTCATCGAAGCCACAACTGTTATAATCTTTGAATACCGTTAAGTGATGGGGGTAGTAAAAGTTAATTTAACCCTTTAAGCCCTGAGTGGATTTTAATGGCACTTCTACCCCCAAAAATATGTTTACTTACTTATTTGCGGGGTAATATAGGTGCTTGAGAGTACTGCAATAGTCACTGCCATACTTCAATTTGCCGGATACTTTTATTACGTACAATATCTCACATCAAATCTTTGAAAACTTATTGATCCCAGGAAATAATGTATTGACACTGGGAGGTGAAAGTACGAAATCTATATTGTCGGCTTGAGGGTTAAGATACCATCCATATAATTATCGCTTCAGGACTTTCGACATCGCCAAATTAGTTAAACCAAATGAGCTCAACACAACACAGGCTTATAAACAAGTCCAACCCAAACATCAATTTTTGAAAGTCCTGTAAAACCGAAAGGTTGACCGAAAAGTTGATGATCAAATTTCCATTTGATACAATACAATTTTATTATATTGATCTTTATATAATATTCCAAGAAATTAGTATAATTTTATAAAAATATACAATTTTTAAATTTTTTAAAATAAAAACAAGTTGAATTATTCACAACGAAGATATAAGAACCTGGACCAATCAGCTGTCATTGCCGTGTTCCATTAGCTATTTACTTGGTATTAAATTTCAAGCCATATACAGTGCTTCATTCTAGAATATGATAAAGAAAATTGAAATAAAATTATTGTTTTGTCCTGATTCGGGTGCGTTTGGTAGCTTTGCAAAAGATTTCTTGTCCTTATACCAATAAATAATACTTGGCTGCAGAAAAAATTTGCCCCCATGACCCCAAAGATTTGGAATCACAGAACTTTCTCTTTGTCAATGAATCAAAATCGAATTTCAAATGATGGGATCTGCAGTTTTTACTCGAATAACAAAGCTAAAAACAGTAAGATGGCCTAATATTAACTTACTTTTTGAAAAACTAATATCGGTACTTATTCGGACGACTGGGACATAGGGTAGTAAAACAAATAAGAGTGCATCCCCTCTTCTGTCACGGTTCACCTTCCCACAACAAATTCTGTTTTATTTAATCAATATAATTACCTATTGATTTATTTTTTTACTGTACAGTGAACACGCCCCCATGGTTGGGTAAATACAGGGTGGCCGCCCAATCAACATCTCAAAATTCCCTGACTTTTCCATGATTTTTCCTTGCCTGTTACAGGGATTCCCCCAACAGAACAAAACCATTAGTATTATTGTTATGAAAAAAATACAATATCAATTCTAATCAATTTTCAATCTTATTAATTTATTTTTCATACTTACAAAAACGAAAAGTATATAAGACTAGTAAATCACAAATTGAAAAAATGAATTCACTATGATAAACCAGTTTTCATTGCTACTCATTTGTTTGCTACATAATTTCCTATTTACATGGCTGTGAAGGGACTGAACTTCCATGTTTCTGAGGGAGAATGCGGTGGCACATGATTTGCATCGGGCACTGTATGAATCGCCGAAGATAGCTTGGCCAACAAACACATCCTTTCGTTTGGAAAGCTTGATTTTTTGGTGCAAGACCGGAATTTTGACATTTTATGTCTTTGCTCTGGCACATAACTCGAAAACCGTTACCAAATTTGTTACCAAATATTCTGATGATTTCCGCTTACAACCGGGTCGTTGCTAGGGAAATGGTACTTCGTCGTTTTTCATCCCACAAAATTCGTTGACCATTCCTTCGAAAGCTCTCGATTTATCCAACCATATTATGTTAACTACTGCGAAATGCGTGGCCAACAAGCTGAGTTATGAGCATGGTTATATGAATAATTGTTTACGCACAGGTGATAATTTTCAATAATTGATATTGTGAACATGATTGCAACCGCTTGTTAATTTCTGATGATTTCATTGAGCTGGTGTTTCGATGATGTGATTCATAGCAGGTGATCCGAATATTGAGAGAACGGTTTGATTTGTGAAGCGGTGGTTAAATAATTTTAATTGGTAATTTCTATACTTTACACTATAGGAAGCTGTAATTTCGTATGTAGCCTCTTTAGGACATTTACTTGACGATGCCCGGGGTCCGGGTAAGATGAGTGGCTCTTAAAGCGAATTTCTATGCTTTACA
Source organism: Adelphocoris suturalis (assembly GCA_030762985.1). Lineage (NCBI taxonomy): Eukaryota > Metazoa > Arthropoda > Insecta > Hemiptera > Miridae > Adelphocoris > Adelphocoris suturalis. The sequence continues at coordinate 92,760,726 of CM061043.1, forward strand.
CTCTAGGAATCTGTAATTTCGTATGTAGCCTCTGTAGGACATTTACTTGACGATGCCCGGATCAGATGATTGGCTCTTAAAGCTAATTTCTATACTTTATACTCTAGGAAGCTGTAATTTCATTTGTAGCCTCTATGGGTTACTTTACGATTCCCAGGGCCCGGATCAGCTGAGTGGCTCTTAAAGCTAATTTCTATGCTTTACACTCTATTAAGCTGTAATTTCGTATGTAGCCTCTTTAGGATATTTAATTAACGATTCCCAGGGTCCGGATCAGATGAGTGGCTCTTAAAGCTAGTTTCTATGCTTTACACTCTATTAAGCTGTAATTTCGTATGTAGCCTCTGTAGGACATTTACTTAACGATGCCCGGGGTCCGGATCAGCTGAGAGGCTCTTAGAGCTTGCATACGAGTCTGCAACTAAAGACATAAAATGTCCCAATGTGTTGCAGACTCGTATGCAAGCGTTTCTTTATACACTAAATAAGCAGCAACTTTGCCGAAGCGTAAAGATGAGACCAACAAGTCAAACGGATCCAGCCAAAATGTTTTATAAGTTTATATACAGTAGGAACACGAAGATGATATCTGTGTATACTTCCATTTGGCTCGTTTCGATACTATCAAATAGACTGATTGATCGTGTTTAATAAAATGGGTAGGGATTGTGCCACATTACAAAGAAAATAGACGCGGACAGAAACGGCTCTTTGGCCCTTTGTCGTTTGAAGAAAGACATGTACCAACGAATTTTTATCTCAATCCTGAAGAGAGCTGCTATCGCCTGGAATGACACATATACTCATAAACATATAAAAAATGTTATATTTCAGAGATCGGTTCAAAATGCCTCAAAACGGATTTTGACGAAGAAAATTTTGAAAAACTTACTCATTTTAAAATTTTTGGAGCCATTGCAATTCACAAATTTGCTAAAAATACAAAAAAAGACCTCTGTGCATCTGAAATTTCTTAGATCATGTTCATTTTATACAAAATTCCCTGATATATATCAATGCATCAAATTTTCTAATTTTTCTAGGTATTCCAGGTTTTCCCTGACTGGCAGCCACCTTATATATATAATAGTAAATTCATGATTCTTAACGAAAAAGAAAGGAAAAAAAAAAAAAAAAAAAAAAAAAAAAAAAAAAAAACACGTAGTTGGCGTAAGCAGAACCAACTTTTCGAATAGATATAGGTAAAATAACACTTTTATTTTTTATAAATCATAAGGGAAGAAACATTTTGAATTATGAAAAATTACGAATCATTTGCCAAATAATAGGAATAAGGGAAAGCCTGCCTACTCGAAAGTCAAGTTTCACTGAACGAATTTCGGTTATTATTATTTTGCTGCTACGTAAACCGTCATCGATAGTAATTATCGATCACCGGAAAATTTGTTTACGAAATGCTTTCCTATTTACGTGCCGCTGGTTCGCGGAGCATGTTGCAAAACACGCAACGCGAATCGGTCAGGCCCGTAATTTCATTCGACCTTTGATGTCCTGGAGAGGCACCCTATCAAATTTCGTTGTAATCAGAAAGACAACATAACTTGAGCACACTCTGCTGATCAGGATGGACCCTGTAAGGTACATTCGTCTCTTGTTGTCCCGGAGAGGCTCCCAATAAATGTTCAACGTCCGACGGTGTAGAGGAGAGATTTTAGCTCACTCAGCTGTTCAGAATGGCGCCTGTAAGGTCAAGGAGAGATTTTAGCTCACTCAACTGATCAGGATGGCGCTCCTCACGTTGTTCGTCTCTTGTTGTCCCAAAGAGGCTCCCTATAAAAGTTCGTCGCCCTACGGTGAATAGGAGAGATTTGAGCAAGATTTTGTCATCATTATGATTGATGTAATAAAAACATGGCTCGTGGTCAGCTGATCCTCACCAAAGTCAGCGAGGCGCAAGTTCCGACACGGTAATGCGTCATACTTAACAAAATATAAATATAGTATGAGCACATATATATATATATATATATATATATATATATATATATATATATATATATATATATATATAGATATAAAGAAATCTGAAAATGAATGACTATTGGAAACGTGTTCTACACCCTCTGAAACGCAAAGAAAATGCACCCCCACCCCCAAGTGCTGCCGTGCCGACGGGTGTACACCCTTTTCTACGAAAAGTTGGGTAAAAGAGAGAAGTTAATTAACCCACCTATTTCACACAAAAAAGTTGATTAAAATGTTCAAGAGTAGTTTCTAGTTTATTTTCGTCCAGAATTATTGCCGGTTCCTAGGTACTCACGAATGAATAATTTCTATGAAAACTTATGAATAATATTTGTAGGGTAAAGTGGGGATCTTGGATTTCGTATTGTAAAAAAAAAAAAAAAAAAAAAAAATTCGTTCCCTGTCTTCACGCTTTGAACAAGAATAATTAATCCAAGAGTCGTTTTAATAATATTTTCCCCTCAGATTTAATGAGTTTCATCTTGAACTGGGAAGAGGGAAGCGACCGTGTTCACAGTGGTTCAGAATGGGGAAACTATTCCAATATTAATGCAAACTCTGATGGGGTAAAAATTAGTGGACCGTTGAAAGTCTACAACACAGTTTGTAGGAAGTTTGATGGAATTCTAAGCGATTCGCTGACAAAACTCATTATAACCAACGACCTAGTTTTGCTGCTTATTCGAACCAGTGCCACTTGGCCAGGGCCAAAAGTTTTTCTTTTCAGATCTCCCTTTCATTGTGTGTGTTTTCTGATGGTGTATTTAAATTATGGAAACGGGAGGCATTGGTGAAGGTTGGGGGAAATGAATTAAACGAGGACGAGTAGGCATGTATAGGACAATTTGATGTTTTTTCCCCCCACACCAGAAGGGACGGTTTAATGTATTGTAACGTAATTGTTCTGCTACTTCTTCCAGAATAACCCTCTCTCCCCATACATACACATTGAATATTGTTTGAGGCATCACAGACTTACAAACGAATTCTCAACTTTCATTTGGGTTGTATTTCTGTTTTTCTAGGAAAAAGCCGTATCACACATTTTGTCCGTTTTTTTTTTTTTGCATTTTTAATGCTTGAACGTGAAGACAAAGAAGAAGCGCTTTTTTGCCAAGGTCAACTTTTTCGACCATTGTGCATTGGCGGAGTATTTTTGTACTCACTGGAGAAAATTAGAACGTGTTCTAATTTTTACCTAGACGCAAGAAAAATGCTAAAACGTAACACTTCGGGAGGTAACAATTCACTGGAAAGCCCCTAGGAACCATAACTCGACAACTTAATAAAACTGCATTCCGCCAGAATACAGCAGTTATTCATGCAGTTATTCAGATTTCTAGTCAATAGTCTATTCTTCAGATTTCTAGTCAGTTATTCAGATTTCTAGTCTTCTTCAGTTGCTATTTTTGAACTGCAATACAGCAGAAAAACTCGAAATACAGCAGTAAAAATGCGAGAAAAAAGCATACAAAACGCATGTGTGACATGGCAGTAAAACGACTTTTTAGGACGTCCTTCAGATGTTAGGTCATACAGGCAAGGCGTCTTATATAAGAGGGACGACCTATTGGAATTTGATCCAGGGGGTAGGGGCGACCCAAGCATGAGAAAAAATAACCACATACTAATCCGTTTCAGACCATTTTAAGACCGAATCCGTGAAAAAAAGGTGTATGTCTGTGTGTGACAAATTTTGTCGACGCTGCTCAGACCACAATATTCTCAACCGATTTTCGAAATTCTTTCTTTGTTTGATCTCAATTTTAGTCTAGTTGTGCAAAAAACCTCGGAAATTTTTAATTCCGTGATGGAAGAGGGGTATTGGAGGGGGTGAAACCGAAAAAACGGGGTTCATTTCGACAAATATTGTCGACGCCACCCAGGCTACAATTCGCAACGATTTTCATGATTCTTATTTGGTTTGATTTCGATTTTAGTCTAGTTGTGCAACGAACCTTGGGAATTTCGGTTTTACTTTCGTGGTGGGGGTGGAGGGGGTAATAACCGATTCCTTCAGCCGCTGCCCAAGCTTGACCGATTTTCGTGATTCTTATTTTGTTCCATTAAGAATTCGATATAGTTTTGGAACGTATGTCAGGAATTTTAAATTTCATCATGGGAGGGGGTGAATGGAGGAGGTAATACTGATAAATTGAGGTTTTTCAACAATTCTCCTTCGATTTTCGTGATTTTTTTTATGTTCAACTGTGAATTTGGTTTAGTTTTGGAACGCATATCAGGAATCTCACATTTAATTATGAAAAGGGGTGAATAGACGGGTAATAGTAATAAATAATGATGTTTCAACTAATATCATCAGATTTTCATGATTTTTTTTGTTCAACTAGGAATTCGGTCTAGTTTTGGAGGTATATCAAGAGTTTCACATTTCATTATGGAAGAGGGTGAATGAAGGAGGTGGAATCATGATGTTTCAACTATTCTCGTCAGATTTTCGCGCAATTTTTTTAAAACTTAGTTATCAATTTGGTCTAGTTTCGGAAATTATGTCAGGAATGTCAAATTTAATACTTATGTTAGGAATTTGCTGGAATTGATGAATTTGGTGGAGGAAGTTATGGGAAGGTAGAGTCCGAGAAGTCATGATATTTTTGTTTTTTCTCTTATTTTAACTTTAACCAAAATTATATAAAATCCATTCATAGGGACGTCCCTGTAATGCATGCATTACTTACCAATATATTTCGATAATATTTTGATGTCACCAGAATACATTAAAGAATTAACGAACGGAATGAAAGGCAGGTATTTTCTTACCAAACGAGTAAATCCAATGGATTTCATCAAAATATTAGAAATATTCTGAGGAAAAATTCAAAAAACAGCTTTAACCAATTTTTTGATTTGTCAATTTTGATTTATTATTTTTATTTTTACACCTCTGTTTACCCATGATTCATAATGTAATAATAATAGAGCCTAATTATCAACTTTTGGCGCTACTCTTGATTATATGAACACAACCGTTACAGGGATTAAACTTTCCACCAGTCATGGATAGGCTGTCAGACACGACAAATCCAAATAAAATTTTCTGAATGAAAACATGCTTATTAAACCACCTAGAAAAGCGCCCACTCATTTAAGAAAAGCTCATTTTATATGTTTTGGCCTCAATCACTATATCAATCTTGGTTAAATACAAAATTTCTTGAAGTTCAAAGAGTAGAATATTTAAAAAATTATTTATTATTCAAATTGGTACATTCCATGCTTCGTTTTACCTTGATATCTTGGAACCCCTTTGTAAAGGGCCTGGGCTTGAATTTCCTCGGTGAAACGCAAAAAGAAACTTCTTCCTCAACTTTAAACTTTCTTCATCGGGTAAATTTCATTCACAACACCTCTGCCGAAAAAATGGTTGATCAAAAATAAAAGAAGATCATTCAAATGTGTATGTTTTTTCGTTTTGGTGGTTTTCGCCGGGGCGGTTCAGTTTTGTTTGATGAAATACGGCGAATCATATGTAGTAGGTGACTTTGGCTTGTGATGGGTTGTTTTTGGCGCAGTCTTGATGAGTTTGAAAAGTGATCACCTGTAATAATAAGTTAAAACGGGCGTTAATGTTGCGTCTGGTATTCAAATCTATGATCAGTTGGCATAAGTTGGCTAGTTACTTTTTCCCAAACCAAGGTATTTGGAGTTTTGAGGTTCTATTAGCTCTAGTTAGAAGCTGGCAAAGAATGTTAACTCTCTGATAAATAGAACAGAAGATATAATTAGGATGAGACAAAGTATAATAAGTCAAAATTTAAGACTCTACAAGTTGGAAAAACAGTAAGCAGTCCTGACGCTTTCTGCAAACTTGTGATATTACCGATCTGTATGATGAAAATGGAGGCAAAATGTTTCAAGTGTATTTAATGATAATTGACCTCTGCATACTTCGGGATTCCAATTAGTTTCGTCAAGTGGTGGTACAAAGAGGTAAGTAAATTATAAACTTTCTATGATTTTGGCCTTTTTACTCAATCAAACCTTACAAGAAGACGATACATTCAGATATGTGTGCTCCGAATGAGAATGAAAATACTATCAAATGGCAATTATAATAAATGACATTGTAATCTGAAATGTGATACTGACCACGCTCGAATTAAGAGAGCTTATTAGAGAGAGGTTATTATTGTACTAAGGGCATAGGTAAATAGATGTTTTGCTCTTAATAGTTAGTTCCTGGGCTAGTTTGTGTTTTTGACGATTTCCCGTAATTTAAAAAGGATTTAGTCACTCCATGACCGTCAGTGTGTGTACAAACGTTCTGAGTTTTCGTGGGTACGAACTTTTATTAATCAGGGACGAACCAAATACGAAATTTTTGCCAACTCTTTACGAACTTTCGATTTTTCAATATGATAACACTGATACGGGTAGCCATTTTGAGTAATCTAGTTCAAGTATCTTTATACGAAGACGATCCGTTTCAGACATGAGTCTTGAGGAAGAATGGAAAACCATGCTTATCAGGTTCCCTAACCGCTTCCGAATCTTGTCAGAGGACAGTTCCGATGAATCCTATAGAGAAACGAGATCTTTTCACGAGTTTAGGTCTTATCGATCAGGAGTGCCTTGAGTCCTATCAGAATTTAACCACCTCAGATGAAACCACCTATTTGATGAGCTCGAAGACCTCATCCCGAAATAGGCCGGCTCTGGCATTTGATAAAACTGACGAGTGTTGAAAAATTTTTGTATCTCTAATTTTATATTTGGTTACGGAGAAAAGGAGTATTCCAAAGGTCTGTGTTCGTTACGCTAATCTCAGTGATGTCCATGACACTGTAATAGTTTTCAAAAATTTAGGTCAATTAGGAAAAGGAAGTAGCCTCATGGGTCCCTTAGCTGATCAATGTGCTACCGTACCGAGTAAATGACCGATTTCGACGTTTTACGTTACCAACACCTTGATTGACTATTATCTGCTATGGAGTTTTTAATGATTAATAAAACCATTTCAATGATCTCCACATTTATGTTTTTTTCTTTCAGTTGTTAGGTACCTACTTACTTAAATATCGTTATACTGACATAACGTGGACTATTAAAATGTAGATGTTCAAATTAATTGCATTAACTTTTCTTCTGTAGGTGCCTAATCTACGCAGGCATATTGATTGAACCTACGGATCTGCGGGGGCCTTTGAGCCTAATTTGTTTCCTAATCGACTTATAATGCTGAAACATGAAAAATGTAGCTTCGTTTTGTAGATCTGGAACACAATTACAAAGTATGGAGGGATTCAGATCTGCTTTGGAACCTGTGATGCTAATTTCTTTCCTAATCGACTTACGGTGCTGATATTTAGATGGAACTCCTTTGGGATACCGCGAAAACAATTACGAGGTACGGTGGCGAACTGATCATCTGAGGGGCCTCTGTACCTATACTTTTTCCTTACCTGTTGGGATCCTGGAACTGTGGTGTGAAACCTTTTGGGAAGCACGATGCGCCATGTTCTGATTATAATTATTTACGGGGTTTAATAATTAAATACCAATAATCTTCGTTGAAGGGCTATCACCACAGAGATGGTAAAACATAGAGTAATAATTTACAGTGTTTTTAAGTTAGTCGCCTAAGCCACCTACAGGTTTCCTTCAAGCGTCGCACACTGCCTGTGTATGAATCAAACTTTGGTAATGAGGATCAATATTGCAAGTCATAACAACAATTTTTAAATAAGTAGGTAGGTAGGTACGTGTTTATTGTTGTCAAATGAAATTCGAGGTGAAATTTGAAATGGAGCACCTTGGGAACAGCTAAAATACAATTGTAAGGGTAGTAACGGGGAAATGATGCTTGAAGTAATTTACGTTATCGCATTTGAGTGGAGAATGGAGTAATGATTTGAGAAAAATGAAATTTTTAGGGGACAATCTACAGCTTAATCCACATATTGCCAGAAAATGTAATCAAATCAGAAGAAAATTAGAAATTAACCTTGTTCTTTGGATTACATTTTTGCGCATTCGTTGGAGCTACTAATGATCATGTTAAATTGAAATTAATATGGAATAATCAAACGGTTGTTACCCAACTATGCAGAAAATTTGAACAAAATTGGACGACTAGGGCGTGGAAAATACTTGAAGTAAATTTACGTTTGCGCATTTGCAGAATGAATGAATGAAGTATGAAAGTATGAATGAATGAAGTATGAAAACAATAGGGAATCATTCACAGCCGATCCCGCACATTCTATGAAAATTTCATCAAAACAGGATGAAAACTGTTGAAATTAGGCTCGTTAAAAGGAATACACATTCGTGCATGCGCAGCAACCACTTACTAAGGATAACATTGTGTTGAAATTGCCAGATAAAGCTCAAATTGATCTCTTACAACCATCATCTGAATTTTCATTCATATGAGAGCGAGATTGGCAGACGGGAGCGTAAGAAAATGATGCCTGATGTAATTTTTGTTTGCGCATGCGGTGACTGGAGTATTGGTTGGTTTTCCATCTCTCAAAAGTGATAACATTGAAACAATATATTTATGAGATGAAATAAGTACCTACCAATGCTTCACTATCACATCTGCACGGACAATAGTTAATTAACTCGATTTCGCAAAGTTAGAATAAATTCCACTGGAACTATAGCATCTGATGATTCCATTTGAATTATATCAGCTGATATTTATACGGTAATTTCCAAGTTTTCCTGTCCTGCTATCTTGCTATCATTGATGGAATTCAGGGATTCACTACCAGCGTATATCTCATTGGCTCGCGCTTAAAAATCCGATCAAAGTTGAAGCCCTTAGGGAAAGCGAACTTTTCAATATTTAGCGATGCGGGTGGTTTTAATTGATTTTTTGGGATTTGATTTGGGATATAGATTTTTGAATGTTTGGCCCTTTAATACTACCCTTTAGGGTTGATAAAAATTGATGCCGAGCTTCTCAGATCATCTAGACCCCAAATGTGGTTTTTAACCCCAGTTTCATTTAGTTTACAAGTAATTTTGGAGAAAAGCTCTGGACGGCGGACGGACGAATTTTTTTTAAATTCGATTTTTGGATTCTACCAATCTTGAAACAAGTAAACCAGCAAGTTTTCGGGGGGGGGGGGGGGGGGGGGGGTTAAACTTTTTTTTCTTGGTCGATTACAAAGGTTCATTAGTGAAAATATAAACCAAAATAGTAAGATTGATGAGCTGACCTGAGTAGGTGGGAGGCCGATGACGTTCTTGAGCTTGAGGCCGAGCTTGATCATTCCCCCGTTGTCGTTGGAGGTGTTCCTCGTCCAGAGGGAGATGCGGTTCCCCTTCCCGCGTATGTTGACCGTCGCTCCGTTGACGTTGTCGTTGTGGTCGGTGAAACACTCGCCAATCATGCACATGACGAGCTCGAGCCAGTACTTGTCCAGTGTGGGGGTGGTGGTTTTCCTGTCCACGTTTATCATCCATCGCCCGCCGTCTTTGTTCGCCTCGTCCTCCCACATGGGTCGTATTCCTGGACAAAACGATACGTAAAGTTTTAATCAGGGGGTTCTCGGCGACTCCCTGCTCGAGGCTGGTCTCCTTTTGTCATGATTTGAGTTCTAACATACTAACTAGCTGCATTGCGTGGGATATTCTATCGTCAGTGGATAACCCACGAGTTCAAGAGCACCGTCATACCCCCCACCACCATCCCTCCGTATAAACAATAATCAACCTCCGTATAATAAACTGGCCTCTTTATAAACCATAACCAGCTTCCGTACAACAGTCAGCCTTCGCATAGGTAATAAACGGTCCTACGTAATAGATCAGAATGGTGTGTATAGTTTGGTGGTTTAGATGCTCGCAAGCTTGCATCTCAAAAAAAAAAAAAAAAAAATAATAAAAAAAATAAATAAATAAATAGATAAAATAAAATGAAAATAAAATAAAATTCTAATTCAATTCTATTAGTAAAATACAGATTAGTTTGACAAACAGATCAGAATTACGCTTAAAATGATGGTTCGGAGGTTGAATATGAAGAAGCATTTGATCCAGATGGCACTGGTGATGGGGGGTTACTCGTAGGTGAATATCTTTGTAATGACCTTAAAAAGAGGTCATAGTCAAGGAGCCAAGGCCGAAATAGGTAGTAATTTCAGGTGAAGGTGTTTGACATCAGATTTAATCGTTTGAAATAAAGATGGCTTAATTTGCCCATTTTAAAGTTTTTCTCTAATAATCCCTAAGCTGTACATCCTAAAGAAATTTTAATACGTAACAAATGTATAGAGCATAAAAACCCAAAGCGATTCGACCCAAAATCTGTGAATTGTCACCCGGAATAAGGGAAATGAGGACAATTGAAAATCGGGCTAATTTTAGGAGGCTACTCCCCCCCCCCCCCCCCCCCGTGAAGACTTTTGCCCTTCAAAATCATGTAGCAGCCCTAATATTTAGTCTGTCAAAGCTCATTCTACTCAAAATTAAATGCTCTCCAAGGTTCATATCGAGCATTTTATACCTGAGAACTATCCCCATTGATTTACATCCGAACCAATTAATTTTATGCCATTTTATATAATGTTCGCAAAAACTGCATTTTACTTTCTACTTTAAACGGAAAGGGTCTCAGCTAAAATTTTTTTGAGCCATTGCAACAGCTTCATGTTTTACGAAAATTCGCTAAAAGAATGGTTTATTTTGCATTAGTTCAATGTTTGATGGTGTATGGAGTCAGTGGCTGGGGATGATGTTTCTCTACTCTGATGGATTCATTTTTTATGAAACAGAAACTTGTAATCAAAGTGCTGTTAAAGGAAAAGCGGAGATACCCGACTGAGTGTCTCTGTAATGGATTGAGAGTTAGTACGATTCGAGTCTGGCTTGCGGCCATAAAGATTTTAAAATATATAAAAAATAAAGAGAAAGAATTCGTGGTAGAAACTAAAACGAGATGTAGCGGGCGAAATTATGTGCAAATTCCCTTCAGTCTGACTAGCAGTGGGCAGTGTTCAGTTATTTACAGGGATTGTAAAATTTTTGATGAACTACCAGAGGGAATTAGAGGAATTGTTTCACTAAATTCATTTAAGGAAAAAATAATGCCTTTATATCAGGAGGAAATATTAGAAGAGGATTATAAAAAAAGACAAAATTGTTAATGAGTGTAAGCTGTAATAGAATATAAGATAGGTAGGTATGTGAATATAATATATACTCATAAGTATACATAAGAGGACTACATAGTCAGAAAGTGAAAAAATATGAACCACACATGTAAGTGAAGCAATAAGCGACTCCTAATCATAGCGCAAGTCTCACTTAAAGGGGGGGTGAGGATTGTAATCTGTGAATGGCGTGTAATGTAATATTACTGATGTAATGTAAGAATACTGCGTGCAATGTTTAAAAAAAAAGCATTAAAAAATAAGCTGAGTTACCCCACGGTCACAAATTAGTGAGTTAGTCGACTCCATTTCAATCTTCTGGATCTTCTTATTTTTTTAACAAACAGTGGTAGTGAGCAAATATGTACAAACAAGCTTGCTCTAATTTTGACAAGTGCGCTAATATTGTTACCAAGCTCAGGAAATTTCGACTTCTGGGGTATCTAAGTTACCCCAGTCATTATCAGACGAGTTAAATACGTTAAGAGTACATGTTGAATATATGAGTCGAAATTTTACTGTCCGCTCTGATGGCTGACGTTGGATCTCTAAAAACTATTAACTATTAACCACCACAAGTATATTATATTAATAACCACTATTAACTTGCGTCTGCGGCGCACCCCGCAATGTAGGGATTGATTTTGTGATAGAATAGAATGATGTGTACCTATAAATTGGTGGTCTGGATTCGCAAGCTCGTATCTCATAAATGCATAACATCAAGTTTTCATTCCTTTAATAAAAATTCAGATTAGTTTGAAATATAAATTACTGATTACTATACAGATTTGTTGGACAAAATAGATGTTCTCCTTATGTTCTTTGTACAAACATAGGTAATAAATGAGTAATTGTTAGTGTGAATACACGTAATAAACAGAAATGAAGCATTATATGCAGGTACAGTACCAAAGGTTTTTATTTGTCTCAACAGGATAAAAATCTATATTTCAATCTGATCTGAATTTTGACTAAGGGATTGACTACTCGATGATATGTATTTTTGAGATGCGAGCTAGCGAGCATCCAGACCACCAATCTGTACAATTCTGATCTATTACAAAACCAATCCCTATATCGCGGGTTGCGCCGTACACTCAAGTTTATAGTGGCGGCCTTCTAGAAAAGACTCCAGACGTTTTCTCTCTGCGGAAAAACAGTTCGGCTGGAGGGGAAACCGAGTCATTGGCTCGGGAACACAGTTGAACGACTTCGGTCTCGTTAACTGAATTATCAGCCGCAAGCCTTCACACCACCTATACGCTGAAACGACACCGCCAAAGGATATTACAGGGTCGCTAGTTGCTGACTAGCGTAGGGTTACCAGATGGTATCCTTTGGGAAGACATGTCCTCCATTTACGACTTTTCCCTCAATTTACGTCTTTGTCCTCCATTGTACTGAACTTTCCTCAATTTTTGGAGTTTTCCAACAAAAAGAAAAAACCTAAGCTCCTACTAAAAAGCCTTCCTACTCTGCATACTAGCCACCAACCAATTTCGCTGCCTCTTCTTTTGGCCACCAGCCGTACCGTAGTTACAAGAAAACAACAACTCCAGTCTCTTCTACTCTTATCTTACTGTTAACTACTTAATGGATATAAAAAATATGACTAATTTTGAAGATATGATTTTATTGTGATTTCTGGTTATTTCATTATTGAAAATGATGGATCCTGAAGAATGTGATTTGATGATTTTATTACATAATTTGATGGTTCTAGAACATAACAACCTATGTATAAATGTACCTGTGGGTAATTTCAGACTGTCATGCGCCAATCTCTAAATCGTTTTCCAAAGATAGTTTTATTTTTGATAAGTTTGCATCAAAAGTGCGTTAGTATTGGTTGTTTATACAAATATCCTGGATTTATAACAATGATCTTGAAAAAATTTTTCCTCCATTTGGATGTTTTGTCCTCCCTCAAGACAATTATTCGTGAGTGTTATTCCATCTGGAAACCCTAGACAAGTGGATAACCAAGTAGGTACTACACAGGTATATGATTAGGTTAGCTATAATGGACATTTATAAGTCAAATAACACGATACCTCAACTTACCTCTCTTGAACAGAGAATAGTCGCATCCGACTTTTAGATGACTGACTGGCTTTATGTGATTGAAAAAGCACCAAAAGTCCTCGATGGTGCTGAAAGAGCCGACTTCCATAAGACACTCTTCCCAGTTCTTAGTGCGAGTAGAGTCCAAGTACCAGAGAGTCCAAGTGTGCTCCAGAGGGTGTTTGTAGTCCCAATAGTTAACGACTTCCATTTCTACGAGCGAGTTAAAAAAAAAGAGGTTTCCGCGGAATAACTATTTTCGGTAATAGACGAATCGAATGGAAGAGACCTAGAAGTAAAAAAAATATGCAAAGAATTCTATACGGGACCTAGTACGAAGTTTGAAATGGCGATTGGATTTTCTTTCTGGAATGGGCTCTGCTTTCGATCACATTGCCAGGAGGTTGCCATGAACTACCGTGTTAGAGCGATCAGCCATCTGTATCTGAAGCATCTTACCTAATTCTACCTAATTAATTTGAATAACTAAAACAACTACTGAGCATAGATCATTGAAATGGTTTTGAATAATCATAAAAAAACTCCATAGCGGAATATAGTAAATCAAGATGTAGGTAACGTGAAACGTCGAAATCGGTCAATTAGGAAACGGGAAAATTATGGTTGAAGTAATTTACATTAGCGCATTTGAGAAAAATGAAATTGGAAGGGGACAATCTACAGCCTAACCCACACAATCTACAGCCTAACCCACACAATCTACAGCCTAACCCGCACAATCCCAGACAATTTCATCAAAATCGGATAAAAACTAGAAATTATGCTTATTCCTGGGATTACACTTTTGCGCATGAGTAGAAGCTACAAATGACGCAATCATGTTGAAAATGATATGGATGGTTACATTGTCGTCCCTCAACTATTCACTAAATTTGAGCGGGCGACGACTAGGGCGTCACAAAATGATGAAGTAATTTACAATTGCCCATGCGCAGATGTTAGTAATGATTTGAGAAGGATGAAATTGATGGGGGAACAATTACAGTCTAACCCGCACATCCCCCAGAGAATTTCATCTGAATCGGAAGAAAGCTGTTGAAATTAGGCTCGTTAAAAGGGATACACATTCGCGCATGCGCAGCAGCAACTAATTATACAATTATGTTGAAATGCTTAAGGGTTTATCAAATTAATCGTCTTCTCCAAACTATCTTTCGAATTTGAGCGAAGTCGGACGACGGAGGCGTGAGAAAATGATGCTTGGTGAAATTTACGTTTTAGCACGCGTTCAGTGAAGCATTGATTTGGGAATCCTAACCCGTACATTTCATGAACATTTCATAAAAATCGGCTGAAAATTGTGGAAATTAAGCTTGTTACAAGGATTTGCGGACACACGACAGACATACACACAAACACGAAAATGCATAAAATGCGAGTGGAAATTTCGATTTTGGAGACATCAAATATTTCATATCCCTAAAGAAAAAAAAAACTCCTCAACTACTTATAATAAGCCCGGTTGCGCGAAGTGAAAATTCCACTGGAATTATATCAGCTGATACGAGCGTCATAGTTACAGGCAATTTTGGCTCCATTCCACCAGTTCAGATTTGCTTCCATGTTGTTGATTTTTTTCCCTGCCAAAGTTCCAGCCTATTGGGAGAGCAATGGATGCGCGTAATGAGACCCGGGTGGTTTCATTCGATTCTTTGAGATGATGTCTATAAAAAAAAAAAAAAAAAAAAAAAAAAAAAGGAAAAAATTTTACAATATTTCAGCCCTTAATTACTATCCTTCACGGTTAATCTAAATTGAGGCCTAAGTTGCTGGCAGATGCCCGGCCTATGTATGAATTCGATTTTTGGACTCTACGCATCTTGAAACGTAAACCAACAAATTTTGAGGGGGAGTTGAAATTTTTTTTCTTAGTCGATTACAAAGGTTCATCATTGAAAACCAAATTTTATTATTGCAGCTGTGTTCAAATAAATACTTTTAGTTTCTTAAAAAGAAAAAAAAATTCTGATCATTGAGGCAACCATGTATTTCCCTGGAACGAAAAACGATTGAAAAAATTCGGTTGCAAATTTGAATTCTTCATTAAAAATCCTATAAAAGGGGTCAGTTTTTAACATTATTATTGAAGGTTAAATAATAAAGAACTAACTTTCCTATCATTTATCACTACCTACATATCTGACATTGAATCTGACTTACATAATCTCATCTTTTGAAACTATGAAAAAGAATTCGATGAAATAAATACGTGTTCTTTTTAGGATTTTTAATGTAGAATTCAAATTTGCAAGCGGATTTTTTGTATCGTCTTTCGTTTTAGAGGAAAATATCTTGTAATGTGCTAAAAAACTTTGTTTAGCGATTTTTCCGATGTTAGCTGGGTTATAACAAGATTTGCGCCTGAACAAAGCTAGATAATTAAAATCCTATTTCATATTCGGATTTAGCACCTCAAAAGACATGAAGTGAATGAATTTGATTTATTGGCACTTGTTACATAAGCCTCATGGTCTCTCTTAGTCGTAACATAAAGAATTAACTTATTAAATAAATAAATTCTTAGGCCTTAAACTAAAAGACTGCACTATTAAAATATAAAATACAGGAAAAAATTGAATTATACATGAATGGCAATATATAGAAACTTCTCTGAACAAAACTTATAAAGAAAAAATGAAATAAATAAATAAAAATAGCAAAAAAAAAAAAAAAACTAATAAATTCAAATTGGTGGGTGTGGGTATTGCTAATACTATGTGATGCCAGTGGAGAGGTTAAACCTGGAAATACGATGCAAAACTTTTAGTTGTGATTTTTCAGATTAGTGACCATGAGAAAAACACTGTACTGTAACTTTAAAATTCGAGCCAATCCAGAAAAACGGCTTTCATTTTTTGATTGAGCGACCTCGACAACCCCCAGTCTACTGTTACTCGATATCACTTCTTTTTATTCCCCTGTGTAATCAACAGTTGAATTAAAATTGAATAGTTGAATTGATAATTTTAACACCTGCCAAATGTTGTCCCAGTCGTGATTTTTGATAACCTTCACCCCGGACAGCATATGCCAGCACGTATGAAGGCGTTAATTGAATAAAGGCCCTCGGGCCTTATCTTCGGTTCTGTTATTGCTATAAATTAGCATAAATTATGATATTAATCATTATTATTAGTTCACCAGAATATCATAGGCATAGAATTACAAATTAAAAGAATTACAAACAATTTTTATTGTAAGCTATTTTTTGTTTCAGGTAAATAGGCTTGTCACAGAAGCTTTTCAACTGGGGGAATAGGAGCCGAAAGACAATCTAACTGGGTTAAGCTCCTGCATCGAACGGTGGGAACGAAAATGCTGAAAAGACGACGCAACTGGGTGAAGAAAACTTAACTTACGTCAATATTGAAGTGACTAGTATCACTTACGATAATAGTGGTGGTGGTCATTTAGTTTGTCGTTCCTGTTAGTGATAAGAAGAGGAGATTTATAAGGGAAACGTACATAAAAGGGTACCTAACTCTTTCTTCAGTGCAGCTTCAGCCCAGAATTCTTGTAGCGCGGAAATAACTATATTTGAGTCTGGTATGGCGTGTAGAACTGCCTGTTGTAATCTGCGTGGAAACTTCAGCGTCGTCCATGAGGGTGGTGAAGGCATTGTACATGGCTCTTGATGGAAGGAATGGTAGTCCAAAAAGCATTTTGCACAACAAAAAAGGGTTTCCCGTACTTATGATGAAATGTTTAAGCAGTTATTGCCAGCATGTCCGAGCTGGTTACGCTTGATTAAGTTGCCCAGTTAGATTGCGCCGTCTGTTCACCCAGTTCCGCTGTCTTCCACTAGCTCACCCGCTACCCCATTCCCCCAGTTCGAATACGCTCCTTGCCACAATCCGAGGAACCTATTTTTCCAACTTTTTATGGTGAGTTCAATAAACTTCTTCACGCTTCCAAGTATTCGTCGTTTGCAAATTTTCGTTATTTGAGTTATTTATCGATTTCTTAAATAGTTTAGGGTGATTTTGAGGTCCGGTCAGTTGAAGAAAAACACTGTGCTTTCGCGACGTTTCAAATAAAGTTTAGGTTCTTTTTTAAGCCTTACTATACAAAAATTCCAAAGGGTTGTTCATATCTAGTTATGTATTCTTTTTCCTTCTTATGAAAGCACAAACTAGGCTATATTATTTGGTAATTAATGCAAGCTAGTACTTACATTGATGGCTGCGAGTTGGAATCAGAAGAACATCAGAAATGTTATTCTTACAAGAGCTGGTGGTATACTGAAGGCATAGACGTAGAAGATAGGAAACGGCCAATACCTGCCTAGCTTTGGGTTTGGTCATCCGTCGAAAAGGAAGGTTTGCACTCCTCCCGCTTTGAGAGGGTCAACTTTTGCCAATGCCTGTGTTAAATGAATGGGGGAGGTTAGTAAATGCGCAATTCTTCTACTTGTCATTATTCTTGCGCATTTATATACACCCCTGTTCAACATAATAACTTCAAAGACGTGTCAAACTGAATCTATAATCCTCAGGAATCCCAATCCGTTGGTCCTGTTAACAGTCGATGAGTCATAGCATACCTATTAAAGGATTAGTGGTGACTGGCCCATTTTTACCGTAATGATAATGTCGACCCCCTACAGGCAAGTCGACTCTCTCAGGTTCACGTTCACTTTCGCTGCAAGACCAACACCGAACAATACCATTTCCTCTCTATCTTTTCTCTCTGACTGAATGAAGGCGGTAGCTTTGGGACATACTGAGGGTTAAGTGGGGAGGCTGGTAGAGTAGGGTACACGGACTTGAATAGGCTACTAGAACGGTCGTAGTTCAGCTGTCATTGAGGATAAGAATTGGAACTATTGAGAAGATACAGGTAGAAAGGTTGACCAAATTACCAGCACCCGCTAGACACTACAGGCCGGCGGACTGGAGCGATGAGTCATCAAGGGTAGTCTCCCGGTCCTTCTGTTCATCCCTTCTGAATGCGGCTTTCCACTTTTGTGTTATTTTACCCGTTATAACCAATATATTAGCTTTTTTGGCATTATAATAAGTTGCCGTAAACGGAAATAATTTACCACGATTATTTTTGCACTAATTTCTTAATATAGTACCTAAGTGAATAATAACAAATTGGACATATACATAACCACAGTATAAAACAAAAATGTGTCCGGTACCAAACTGAAAAAGAAAAAAAAAAAAAAAAAAAAAACTATTTCTAATTAAATTTTGACAATTTGCACTTTGATTTTAGCACTTTTGTATTTTTATTCGTCTCTTTTTTTCATCTTACAGTGGATATTGATTAGTACAACTCTTTTTTAAATAATTACTTCACGACCTGATGAGTAGCACAAATCTTGTGTTAGCACATCTTCGAAATACAAAATGGTCAACGATACTCCATATAGTGTGCGCCTATGGTTGTTGCAACTCAAGAATGTTTCTTCTATCTCAGGATTTTTGATGATTTTTTTCAAACGCTGTGTAGGCACAAGATACGGCCATATCCTGAGGAAACCCCCCCCCCCCCCCCTCGAAAGATGCGCTGTGTATTGTTCTGATTTCTTCAATGGAGGATTTCCGCATTGAACGTCACGGTTGTTTCTACATCAGAATCTTCACAGAAAGTAATATCCTCCGCTTCCATATTATCTGGAAATTCAATACAAATTTCGCTGGAAATTGAGGATTTCATTTTCAAAGGCAGGAAGGTTTGAAGGCGTAATTTTTTCGACTTCGTAACTGACAATGTTGTAAACACTTCCAGTCTAAGGCCTGTACTTCCCAAACCTATGTTCTAATCTATCTGAATGAAATTTTCCAGGTAGTATTTACTACATTACAAATGTGCAAATGCTGTATCTTGTAATTGAAATCAACGTGTTGCAAGTATACACGAAGTACCATATTTTTTTACCTTCTTCCTCCCATCTGTCCAACCATGAAACAACTTTTTAAAGGAATTTAGGGTAATTTATTTCCAGTTGAACTCATAGGATAAAGATTCTTCTAAGCTATTACTAGAATGTATTTCCTTTGCAGGTGTTTTTACGTTGACCACTGCCCACCATTCCCAGATGAGCGTCACGTAAAGAGTCATTTACTGACACTACTCTTGATGACTCATCCTTGGCTAGAGGCTTAGTCCCTTGGCCTCTGCTGACCAGTGAAATGAGCTGAAATGACCAGTGATTTGAAATTATATTCGAATATTATTTTTTAAGGTCTTCAACCTCAGTTACCTTGTTCAGAGCGTCGTGGTGGTCGTTATGAGGGTTGGACGCAAAACATTGAATTTTAGTTTTAAATCTAAAAGTTTATCTCCTCTAGTAGTAATAGTAAAATTATCATTTACGTACGTTTCGGAGAAACGCGTCGTCACTTGCAAGTCGAGTACCGGGGGCTTTTGATGCTAAAACATCATCATCATCAGGACGTCAAAACATCAGTCGGTGTCGGGGAAAGGGAGGAGAGGTGGAAGACATGGACGGCGCGGAGGGGAAGGGCAGATTTGAAAGGTCTTGATGATGAGGGGTGGAGAGGAGGGGAATAGAGAAGGCGAATGAGGTAAGCAAATCTGTCTGTTGGTGAGCTAATACTACTATCCTATCTTATGTCTATAATATCAACAATGGTTATCTCTAGGTGTATTATATACATATTGAAGTAATTTTTGGTTTACTATTTTCAATAAAGAACCTTTGTAATCGACCAAGAAAAAATATTTTTTTAACCCCCCCCAAATTTGTTTGTTTACGTTTCAAGATGCGTACAATCCAAAAATCGAAAAAATAATCCGTCCGTCCGCCGTACGCTGTCCGATGCTTTTCTCAAAGAGTATTGGACCAAACTTTAGGAAATTTGGCTTACAAATCATTCATCAGCCGGGGATGTGCCAGTAACATCGGCATCACGATCGATCAACACTATAGGGTAGAACCTAAGGGCTGAAATATTCAAAAATCGAAATCTTGAAATCATCCTGTGTAACAGTAATGATTTTTTGAGTTTCATTAATAGATATCCGACCAAAGAATCGAAAGAAACCACCGCGGTCGCTATGCGTTTATTCGTTCGTTTTCCCTAAGGGCTAAAGCATCGACGAGAGAGAAAAAAAAAAAAAAAAATACATCAACCGAGTGAATCGTAACCAGTAAAGCATATCAAAAATTGCCTTGAAAGCTATGACAAGTACATATATCAGCTGATAATATAATTCCAATGAAGTTTGACTTCCCAACTTCAAATGGAGTTTATTATAACTTCTGTGTCCTTTTGGGCGTGTGAAGCGTATGTAGGTAATCACATACTTCAATTATATTAATTTATCAAATAATTGATTAGTAAATACTTAGGAATTGCTCTTAATTAAATTAACACTTTTAATGGAAGATATCATAGTGGCCTGATTAAAATTTTTAACATGAAATCCGTAACAACGCGAGTGTTATCATTGGTTTTCCGACCGTTACATCACGGCGGAAATATTTATTTTCCATTGATTTTCATTTACAACTAATGCGTTACTAGGGAAGTGTAACTCCCTTAGTTTTCATAGCAGGAAAATCGTTCGCCACTTTTGGAATGCTCTCATTTTATCACAACATCTCATAATCCCTAAGCCTCTGCAGTGTCAAGGAAAGATGATTTGTCACGCTAAGTTATAAACTAATATTGCTAAGTAACCATAATGAACTAATAATGTGTGAAATTAATCATTTATCATCAATTATTAAATTATGTGACTGAAGATCCGTAGGAGTACCGTCCGTTTTTTTTACCTTGGAAAGTTGTGGCTTTAATCGGGTTAGGACAATGGTAATTGATGAAACCAACGTAGGTTTTCATGTATCTATATGCAGATTAGGCATTTAATTGACTTGTGTGATTCCTCAATTGAAAAAGACAAAATATAATAGCTTTGATTCAAACCTGATACTGCAACCAATAAACCATTCAAGCTATTTTTTATAAGATTTGAAAAGGCGTTGCTACTCGCAACCATTCCCTCAATACACCTAAATAGTTTGTATATTCATTAAATAGTTCACACATAACATAATTTGTAAAACAATACTCACGAGGTGATCCAATAAAAATAGGCGAGATCTTGTAGTTGAGATAGATTCACAGCTTAGGAAAGTACTCCTAGCATCACGAGTGAAACTATGGTGGAACTTTTCCACTGCAAAGGATTATTTATTTCCCAGAAGGTGTTTCCGCTGCTCCCACTGTCACTCGCGGCCGGAAAATGGGAAATGTACAAAAATGAGTTGACATGTCCTACTTGCGTTGAGCAACACGAAATGAAAAACTGCCCTACAAATAAAGATTGTTTCAAACGAATTAATAATTCCTTAATGTTTAATGACAGAAGTTCTACGCAAGCCGGTGCCCGAGTTGATATCAACCACAGTTGTAAAGATCACGCTTGCCCTACTTATCTCGCCACCGTCGGGCGTTTGCAAATGCTGATCGATTATGGATCATGAATCGACCTGACCTATTCGTTTTCTCCACCTGAATATAAGATGTTCCAGCGCAGCGTCGGCGAATTCAAACGAACTTATGACAAGGGAGAGGGAGAGTATTGATGTTGATCTGTTGCAGGAACCGTATTGTGTCAACGGTGAGGTTTCTGGGAAGTACCGTGGATGGAGATTGTTGAAAACGGGTAATGGCAGAAAGCGAGATGCGACTGTCATTGCAAACTCTGAATACGACGCATTTCAGAGCCATGTCTTCAGCTCTTGATATTGGTCACAATGAGGTATTGATTGAGGTTGAGACCAATGCGCGTTTGCTAAGCTGGTTTGATACTCTCACAAACAAAAGGGATGAGGACCTCGAGCTATTTATGGCTGAGACATCGTTGGTTTCTATGAACTCAGATGACGGGAAACCTACCTTTGAATCAAAAAACGGAAAGAGTAATATTATTTAAACTATAATTTTATATTAACATAATTTTATACCCCTCAAAGGCGGAGTGCCCCACACCATTAACTTGAGAAACTAAATAAATAATAAAAGAAGTGAAGACAACGCCCCGGACTGACCTGATGGCTTTGGCCATGTCATCTCCCAGCCACGGTTGATGCAATCTCTTGTGGTCCCTGTTTCTTTTTTGACATCTTCACGAATTTGAATTTCGACCAATTACTAAAATTTCGAAAATGTAAACACATAGGTACTTGAATATTACATGCACATTTACGAAATAAAATTGTTTTTGAAATAACAAAAAAGTCAGGTTGTACTATTTGAAAATGGTCGTACTAAGGATCCATATGACGACCATATGTCCATATGTCGTAATATGGTCATAATATGGATCCATATGACAACCATATATGTCCATTTGTCGTAATATGGTCGTATTGGTCCATATTACCAACTATAGCCATCTTGGAAATTGTGAGATGTACCCCCCCTTAAAAAATTCATTTGAAAAAACTACCTACAGCTTTACCATGGTGGAAGGAAACAAGGGTGTGCCACCGCGCAGCCCCTCTTGGGTTTTCCCCGGGCCCGCTCAGCTCTGACGTCACACGCGAGACCTTTACAATGACAGGTAACGTATTTTTGTTCTCCCGCTCATTCATTTCTCAATTCTCACCGTGCTACCGTGCAAGTTAGTTCGTCTCTGGTCGTACAGTAAATTACATTTGAATCATACCTAATTGTGCAGTTTACGGGTGCAATAACAATAACAGAAATACCGCGGAAGTGAAGTTTTGCAGGTTTCCAAAAAACGAAACACTGAGTGCTCAGTGGAAGAACATGCGTCGAAGAAATGATACTATCAACGTTAGAACTGCGACTATTTGTTCGATACATTTTTCTGAAGAAAGTTTCCATCTTCCCCTAAGGTACAAGCTTCTTAACTATAAACCAAAAAACCTGAGGGACCTAAAAAAAGATGACATCCCTAGTCTACACATTCCTCGTCCGTCAATTGAAGGTAAATCCACAAGAGACCAACGAACTCAAAAGAGAGAACAGAAAAACATCATTCAGAAAATCCTCAGTGAGTCTCATCACTCGAACCTAACTGCTGTATCATTACCACGGTCAATTAATTACGATAATAAAGAAAATGAACCAGTCAATGAGAGTCACTCAAAAACGTTAACGACTAGCCAAATCGTCCTAATGACCTCAGAAAATGAAGAAATTTCCTATTTAAAAGAGGAAATTGACAGATTGAAAACTATTACCGAAAAATTGAGTCAGAAGAACCAAGAATTTGATACTGAAAATCGGAAACTACAGTCAGAGCTGGCGGATTTGAAAAAAATAAAAATAAAAAATAAATAAATAAAATAATGCTGATGTCGAAAATAAAATTCGTGAATCTCTGTCGTGGATATTCACCTCTGGCCAGATAGATTCGTTGCTTCGGCGAAAAACAAAAAACATTCAATGGACAAAGGAAGATATCGCCAGCGCAATTTCGCTGAGAAGTGTTAGCGCTAAGTGCTACAGATATTTGCGAATCAAACTTAACTACCCACTTCCAGCTCCTTTCACTCTTCGAAAATGGATATCACCCTCTCCCCTATAATAATTTTTAATGGGAAATGGTAATGGTGGGTACTATATTTATAAAATCCAATAATATAATTGAATACAGTCTACAATGGTTTTTCCTCTGCTCGTTGATTCAGATAAGAAAACCCAGTTGTAAGCCAAAAAGCATGAACTTGTTTGTACTTGCGTAGACTTCTGTACTTACACGGCATTGGAGTACATTCCGGTTGGATCCGTCTTCCCAGCTCAGGATTAATTCGTTGGTTTGGCCAGATAAGGGACATGTGCTGCTCCTGTCACAAGCAAATTAAGACGAAATTATGCGACGTATTCATAACATTATACCTCTCACGCGGATGGTCGTAACTCTATCCTCCGACGGGGCATATAGCACAATTAGAGCTGCAGTAGTTCACGGGGCAAATGCCGGGGATGTCCATTAGCGACTGCGATAGGACGGAGCCTACGGTGGTGGCTTCCATCAGGTTCATCCACACAACAGCTCTCTCCGATGTTCGGTCATATATTCTACCTGCTCCTCGCGTTGACGAGAGTTTTTCACATCAGCGCTAAAATATTTTTTCTCTTTCTCTCTTGGTTTATCACTGTATTATTCCTACAACAAAATAATCTATAAATATAGGTAATAGCTATTAGCATCAACAGTATGGGTGATCGCTTCCCTGGCTTTTACCACACGAATAAATCGGTTTCGATCCGATTTTGATACACCCTCAGAGATTTAGTATGTTGGCATGTTCAGGCATGAGTGTAATGATGGGCTACTACTAAGGCCGGTTAGAGTTCAATTATTTCCCAAACGCTCCAAAAAGCAGAGAATAAGTTATGTAGAATATAGGAATTTTTTATATATCATAATATTTGTATCATATGATAATATAATATATTATAACAATATTTTCTAGAAACATTGCTTGGAACTCCACAAAAACACTGGTCTAGATTACTAGGCATCAATCACGAGCTGGTGAATGCTTGGAATATCTCGCTCATAAACCAACATGATTGTGATATTCTAAACTAATATCGATCATTGACTGATAAGTTAACGAATATTATCGAATGAAATACAAATAGTACGGTTAGTGGGAAAAGTAATAATAATATTAAAAACAATCAAAACGCTACAGATAATTACACAAAGGTTTATTATTTATTTCATAACCATTTCGTGCTCTTTACCAGTCTATTATTATTAATGGTACCTTGCGGCTCAATATCTAATAATACGATTAAATAGACATACACTCAGTCAAAAATGTCTCCGTACAACCACTCAGTTTTTCAAAAATACTGAAGTTGATCCTTCCAGATCTCTTAGAATTAGATATTAACTGTAATAATTTGTTAACAAAGGTCTTGAATAATATATTTTATGTCAACAAAATTTTTAAACTAAATATACCAGGGTGAATTGCCCTAAAGCGCATATGACTTCATCTGACAAGGGCAAATAAGTTTCCGTACAGTCCAAAAACACAGCAATAACTGAACTAAAAAATGGATTAATAGCGAATCGAAGAGCGTCTGAGTCACACTGGGTGGTATTCTGCACCACTCGTGCAATAGCGCGATTTAAAAATTTTCTCTGTTTCAAACATCCCAATTTTTGGTTCAGCGTTTCAATTTGTCCCATTTGTATTCAATTGGGTTGAGGTTTGGTGACTGTGGAAGGGTTAATTTGCTTTGGAGCATTATACAACAACGACTGCTGAGCTCTATGGGCTGTGTGCTTAGGATCACTATCTTACTGGAAAACGAAATTGGACTCCAGTAGCATTAATTTTGTGCTTGCTTTGGGACTTTCCTTTAGCATGTCAATATAAACATTGGTATTCATCAACCCATGAATACCACCTATTCCCGTAAGCGCACATCAGTTGCATGCATGCAACCCCAGACCCTGACATTTTCTTTGCCATGCTTAATAGTGAGTAGAAAATTTTTTCCTTTTCAAGGGTTTTTCCTGACTTCCGCCAAACGTTTGTCCTTCCATCAGCCCCAAAAAGGTTATTCTGCATTTGGGGTTGATGGAAGGACAACAAATTGGCGGAAAAAGGGAATAGTCCTTGAAAAGAAAACGCTGAAAATTATTACACAATGGTTTATTATTTCTGTGTTAGATAGCCCTTCGACGCAGATCACTGGTCTATAATTATTGAACCCCGTATGTATTATATGATCAGAACATGGCGCATCGTGCCTCTGAGAAGGTTTCACACTTTTGCAGTTCCAAGACCCGGCAATATCACTCTTCACAGTAAAGATGCTTAAAAAAACGGGAAAATGATGCTTAAAGTATTTTACGTTAGCACATGCTCAGAATGGAGTAATGATTTGAGAAAAATGAAATTGGAAGGGTACAATCTACTCCCTAACCCATAAATTCCCAGAAAATGAAATCAAAATCAGATGAAAACAAGACCTTGTTCTCGGTGTACACATTGGCGCATGCGCAAGAGCTAATAATGATGCAATCAATCATGTTGAAATTATCATGGAATAATTGAACCATTGTCCCCCAAATAAGCACAGAATTTGAGTGGGATTGGACGACTGCGTAAAAAAATGATGCTTGAACGAATTTACATATGCGCATGCACAAAATTAAGTAATGATTTGAGATGTATGGAATTAATAGTGGACCATCTGCAGCCTAACCCGCACATTCCTTAGAAATTTCATCAAAATCAGATGAAAACTGTTGAAATTAGGCTCGTTTAAAAAGGAATACATATTCGCGCATGTGCAATAGCTACAAATGATAGGATTATGTTGAAATTGCTAAGGAATGCTCAAATTAACCTCTTCCACCTATCCTCCAAATTTGAGCGAGATCACGCAACGGGGGCGTGAGAAAATTATGGTTGATGGAATTTTACGTTTGCGAGTGTGCCGAGTGAAGAATTGATTTGGGAACGACGAAACTCCTAGGGGACCATCTTCACCCTAACACGCACATACCATGAAAATTTCATAAGAACCGGTAGAATATTGTGGATATTAATCTTGTTACAAGGATTTGCCGGCATGCACAATGCACACGCACACAGAGATAAAGAGAGAAAGACACGGAACGAAAGTTGTTCAGAATAGTCTAAAACGTAATATGCGAGTGGAAATTTTACCACTGTTAAAAAACAACAGCCGTTTGATTTTAGTGGGGACTGCGACTTTTAAATTTTGTGACAGTTCCCGCGAGATCCAAGAGAATGCGCTTGCGCGTCCGTCGCTTCGGCGCCAGGCGTTTATTATCACGTTTTCGAATTGCAATGGTTGGGGATAGATGAGAATCCGGGAACCGGAAAATTATCTTCTCCCAATTATCATCTCTTATGGTACTGTCACACCCCTGTCTCTCTCTATGAGTATGGATTTAGGCCCCCAATGCACCTCTGGGGCGGCCTAAGTTCATTACAATTTCTCGAAAGTCAAAACAATACTTCCTCTACTTATAGGTAGACTTGGGAACAATTTAAGAGATGAAATTTAGTATTTAGGTACCAATATTTACTGGTAGGTACATCGCACGGAAAATAGTAGTAGTTATTAAACTCGATTTCGCGACGTTATAATAAATTCCATTGGAACTATATCACCTGACAATTCCAATATTGGCATTGTATCAGCTGATATTTAGAAGGCAATTTTATGTACCTATGAATTTCGGTAACGTAACAAATATAGGCTAGTGAATTTATTCATATTTCTCATTTGAAGTTTCACAACACAAATTCTGGCCCAGTAGTTATGGACAATAGCTGTGGGCGACGCTGCCAGCAATTTTTTAAGGGGTAATAATTATTTTTCTTCCTGGTTGGACTGTTCATTATTGAAAATAATAATCGACAAATAAAAGTGGTCCTGTTTCTTTCAGATAAGTGGTATAATGTTGGCTTTAGCCTTACAAAATAACTTAATTAAATGGTATTCAAAATTGATTATATTACATAAATCTATTAATTAAATGCAACTGCTGCATGGATATGAATTTAAAGAATTTCAAGTTTTCTCAACATTCACAGTTTTACAAAGCATAGTTGAGGTATACTTATAAATCTCTGTACTCTATCTGTTAGCCAAGGAAGAAGTATAAACTATGAGGGTTACCCTTGCCATTGGAAAGTCAAGGAAAAAATATATTATTATTAATAGTAAGCAGTTGTTGGTGCTAGTTACTTGAATAGTTGTTTCAAAAGCTCTTGCTCTACAAAAACCTTGTTACAAATAATAACTATAAAATTAAGTATTCAAGAGAAAAAATTATTGCATTAAGCCCGCTTGGATACTTTTACGAGTTGTGCCACTGTTTAGGTTGGTTACAAGAAAGAATTCTGAGAAATTATCCCTCAAAACAGTAAATAGGCGTTACAAATTCTTGATATTCAACATTTCTAAAGATTGTGTAGATCCTGTAGTAGATAGTGCGAATCTCAAAAGGTTGATAGCTTGTATAGGTAGTTTGTATAATTTATACTCTTCTTTCTACGCTATTGCTAAGCAGCCTCTGACATTCAATTTACGTTAGACGTACTTGTTACAAATTTTACAGTAGCATATCCGAATTCACTTTGGGTTTGCCATCAGTTGCTACAATGGCTTAGTAATAAATAGTACCCACTGAAATTTAGTTGGGGAAACATTGAGTCTGAGGAATGCTGCACATGACGACTGTCTAAAACTTACTCGTTCTTGCTCTGACGCTCTGAGGATCGCATTACAGGTTGTGTCGATGGATAACAGGGAGATTATGAAACATTGTATAGAGTTTTCGTAATATCAAGTTTGTTAAAGAAAGAAGTTTGGAACATCAGAAGATCGTAAGCAATTTTTGAGTTCACGACAAACGAATCACTTGACTTTGCAAGATTTTTATCCACCGCAACTTGCCACGATCGTGATTGAGTTTCACACTCCCCTTTTACCGCATTTGTAATGCGCGGAAAGCATTTCTCGTGATTCTCTACATACGAACAAGTCATTAGTCATTCCATTTGACAAGTTAATGTTCGTGCGTTGGGGTTCATTTTCGTATTATATCGCTTCAATCGTCAGATTGCGCTTCCAGATATGCTCTCAGAAAATATTCGCTCGCTCGTGGAGTTGTATTCGATAGCCGAGAGAAAAGAATCGGGCGAAGTTCACAATTTTGTGATAAAATATTTGTTCTTAGGGTAATGTTAAATAATTTAAAAAGAAAAAACTGTGCAAAAAAATTTTTTTTGTTCAACTCCTCAGAGAATTAAATTAGAACAATTTTTTACACAGTTTTTTTTTACGCATGTTGATTGCGGTCAAGATCTTAGCGAATGAGGCCTTTAGATACAAATATTAAAAAAAAAAAAAAAAAAAAAAAAAAAAAAAAATCATTCAAACCTAACATTCTAACTGGACATATCCCATAATTTTTGGACCAAATATCCAAATTCAAAAGGAAATTTTTGTGAACTAATTTTCAGAGCGGTTCCTTGCAATTTGGATCAGAACTTTAGGTGGAACGGAAAATAATTCCAAGAGACGAAGTCCCACACACAAATCCAATACATATATTAGGGCTGTAAAGGGCTCAAACATGAAACTTGGAAAATCAGAATTGCGCTGGAAAACCTCGGGGGTTTTCATTTCTTGAACGTTAAACGACCCCTTTAAACTTGTAGTGTCAGGTGATGACATTTAAATAATTTTCTGTTCTGATCCAAATGTTCACAGACAGAGTAAAACATTATTTTATAGAACTCAGTTCAATAAATCGAATGAGAACACCCGAGGTACTGTGTGATTAACTATTCGTGTTCTACAAGGACCTATATTCGGTGAAACATCATACCTGAAAGAAAGCATCACGTTTTCTTGACGAGTTGGTAGGTACATCTCAGCATTCCAGGCAGAACTCTTCGCGTCTAGAGTACTGATTTTATCAGATAGCCAGACTGCTCTTAAGGCCCTCGCAGACCCCCAGACCAGGTCAATACTGGTTAGGGAGTATTGGAAAACACTGAATACCCTGGAGAAATACAACAAGATTACCCTGGTGTGAGTTCTCGGGCACACAGGAGTTGCAGATAATGAACGAGTTGACATGCTTGGAAGAATGCTGGCAACAATGCATTTCATGGTGGGCTGGAACCGGTCTAAGGCATAGCAAAATGCTTGGTAAAACTGATTTGTAGGAATACGAACGGCACTGAGAAAACCCCCCAAAACAAAATCATGGAAAGTTTGTAATGAAGAAGCACAGCCACCTCCTCAATCTCTCTAGAAAGAAAATGAGAATCTTAGTGGGGATGGTGACTGAGGATGGGTGCTCTAGGAGTCATCTGAACAGGATTAGAACCTGCATGGTGATCCTGTGTGCAGATTGGGTGGAGAGGAGGAAACAGTCTCTGCTCTTCGGGTGACCAGCACTGGAAGCCAAACGGTTCAGAATCTTTGGGACGCTCGACCCAAAGCAAATCTGATTGGCAGACGACTTAATAGGGGGAATAGATACTCAATTTGGAGGGAGAAGGGGACCGGCTTCAGAACACATAGGTCGGAAACAGGGGGATGTTCGACAACTTATACCATCGTATAGGTGCGTAAGGAAAGTACCCCCTCGCCCCTCCCATCCCCGGACACTGAAATTAATAATATAGGACTTGAATGTTTAAGGGGGAGGGGAGGGGTATCATCAACCCGAATGAAGATGGTGACTGAGGATGGGTGCTCCAGGAGTCATCTGAACAGGATTAGAGCTTGCATAGGTGATCCTGTGTGCAGAAAAATGGCGGCTACCTTCGGATAGACCAGTTGTGCTCCGTGGTATTAGCATTTTTGTTGTGGTTATTTAGTAGTTAATAGTGATTTTTTCTCGACAGTTTTGTGCCAATAACATCGCCGAATCTGTGTCATCTTGACTTAGGGTTGCAACTCTTGAATTAATCGTGATACTGGATTCCAGAAGTGGTTTTGTGAATACTAAGCCAAGGTTGATGGGTGGATGGTAATGAGGAGGTCCTCGAACAGCAGGTGGTGGATATTTTGAATATAAATGTCAAACCTAAAGCTGCTATTGATGTGAACATGTTAGTTAGAGTTCGTAGAGTGGGCGAGTTTGTTCTAAGATGGTTATAACGTTTGTTAAACACAGTGTGAGGATGAGTGTATTTCAGAATAAGAGGAACTTGAAGGGTACTGGACTCATTGTTACTTAAGAGCGATTTTCTGCTAAGAAGGTATGGTCTCACAATGGAATCATAAAATGGATGGATATTGGTAAAGTGTATTCAGCCTCCACCTTTGATGAATTTGAAGCTAAGGTAAAAACTCCGTCTCTTCCACCAGTTTGATAAATATTGTTTGTAACACATCCCAACACTATATTACCGGGTTTTAATTCGCAATTTCAAGAATTTACAGCCACTGAAAATAATTATAGTTTTGCTACTTTGGGAGCCCACAACCTTGACACTGAACGACATCGTGCAATACTGACCGTTTAAATCAATGGCTGAAATTTAAGATACTGGGATATTGAACTCGCTGACCCCGACAGTACCGTTTATGACAACAACCTGCAAAAACATCACCAGTAGATTGATACCCATTATGGAGCATCAACTAAATAAGTAGGGTCTCGTCAACACAAATGTCTTCGGCCGAGCTGAGTCGATGTACATTCAGTGGTAAGTGCGGTGTGCCGAGTTGTCGTCGAATTAATTGGCTGTAGAACAATAGATCGTGCCGAGTCGATTGACGCCCATACTAGGACGTTAGGCTTTTAGGTATACGAGGTTACGGTTTACTGCCCGCGAAGTACTGGTTCTTGTCCATTTTACACGTTTAATTAGTTCAGATGACAAACTCAGCGTCTTTTGGAGTCATTAAATTCATTCACACGCACTTCATAGGTTGAATAGTACAAAAATTAGCTTCGGAGATTACAAGGCAACGGTAACACGAGCCTTCTTGTATAAGTCATTGTTACGTGTAATATTTTCGTTTCATTTTTTCGTTACGCTGTGAGATGATGTCAATTTTTGCCAGGGTCACCATAAAAACCTATCCTGCGTTTGAAAAATAAAAATAAAAAAGTTCCAGTCATGCAGCAAGATCGTATGAGCGAATTTTCGTAAATTATTTATCGTAGTACATTATGTTACATTATGTTAAAAATGAGGACTTTCAAGTAAAAATAAAAGTTTGACTACCAATTTTATGGAAAAATATTCAGAAAGTTCCAGTAATGCAGCATGATTGTATGTGCGAATATTCTTAAGATCATACTATAATAATGTTAAATATGTTTGAAATCGGAGTTTTTAAGTGCAAAGAAAATTTTAACAATAATTTTGTGGCGAAAAACCTATTCTAAATAGTAATGTGCTATTCAAAAGAAGATTTTGGATTTTTACCTATTTTGCAGATTTTATCGATTTTTTTAAGAATATTTTAATGACATTTAAGTACATTTTTCTACATAATTTTGTACATAAATTTTAAATGCTCTTTTATATAGTTAATGAACTTTATTTGAGCAATATTCCGCTAAAAATTATGAATTTATCAATTTTTGGCCGTTTTTAGCCATTTTTAGAAATTTTTTATGCACATTTTTTGAAATTTGACCAATTTAAGTAATGTGTCAAGAAGTGCTGGCCAACGAAATAATCCTCTCGTTTGAAAAGCTTGGTTTTATATATATATATGTATATATATATATATATATATATATAAATATATATATGGAAAAGGAACTCTAGGATTCGTTCCAGATTGTCACAAAACGGATTTCTATGAAGAAATTTTTCAAAAATTTTGATTTTAAAATTGTCCTAGCCATTGCAATAGCTCCATTTTTTACAAAAATTTGCTAAAAGAAAAGAAAAAAAATCCAGAAGGTGGAGCACTACAGCTGGAGCCTATCTTCATGGTACGAAGCAAGGGAGTTGCTTGCCTAACCAGAATCCATTCTGCAGGGGAGACGAGTAGCAGCCTTAGGAGCTGTTAATAAGGGGGATTAGGTTCCAACTTCACTGACGGCCATTTGTCACTCAAAACCCAGAGATGCTTTCCCTCTTTTATTCCCGGCACCGGAGGATCGTCCCAGGCGGGCAGAGGGAGGGGGAAAGACGAACTTGATTTAATTAGCCTCTAAGTCTCCGCGTCGGCGGTAAAAACTGGTGTGCGTTAAACATTTCCCTCTTCTTAACCCTCTTCCCCGCCTCTGTCCACAAAGTGCTTACAACTCCTGGAGCCTTGTTCTTTAATATTATGGTAATTTTTGAAAGGGGTGGGGGAGACTCAGAGAAGCCGTAGTTGGTGTGTTAGGCGTAAAGGTGACGCATTTCGTTCCAAGGAGCGGGAACCCCCATGAATTATGGGGCCTATTCCGCTAATGGGCTAGGGGTCGTATTGCTCTCAATGTCGTGAAAATCGCCAGGCGGAAAATGAGAACTTACGAAAAGATGACTGCGAAATGAAGATAAAACATGGACTCAAAACAGGTACATGTTAAACTTATCTTTCTACTTCATCTTTCTCCATCTCAACCCCCACATTAGTACGAGTAGATGTCTCATACTTTAAATTATTAATAGAATACCAATATCATATAATGACTTGTGTTAGGGCTGTCTAATTATGTGGTGATGATGTTCTATAAATGGGAAACTACATACTTTCGACGTGTAGGGAGTCAAAAAATGCGCTTTTTTTCATTTTTAGGTCATACAGGATTGGTCTCAGTCTCACGCCGTTCAGTTCCTGAGACCATATTATATATTAGCATGCTTCAGCCATGGACAAAAAATGCCGCGAAAATGAGTTACACGTAAAATTTATGAAAGTAGCGACGTTAATATTGTTTGACTTAAGGTTTTTGTAACCGACCTGCTTACAGTGCATTTCGAATGTCTTTGGAACTTCGTAAGTAACCTCAAAATCGGGAAGTAGTTGCGAATATGTTCTAGGGAAATGTCCAATGAATTATATCGCGTTTGATTAAGTAATAACTATTGTATACATGCGCAAAACTGATATTTTGATTACATTTTCCGGGATTTTTCGGGTTAGTTGTTACAATAGAGCCTATCTGTAACATTCGTCGCCACCGTATAGATGGTAAAATACCGCGTGTCATGCGCAAATATGGATTTCTTTAACGTCGATTTCTCATGACCCTATTAGTCCGATGTTTTTAACTCAGGGTTTAGGGGGTGGGGTGTAGTTCGATATAAGTATGTCCTGCATGATGCCTATACTTTATCGCAATCGTTTAAGTAATATCTACTGCGCCAGCTCAAAACTAATAGTAGTTGACTCTGGGGAAACTCTTGGACTAATGGACCAATTTTGATGAGGTTTTTATCAGTTTTTATCACGCGCGTCCATGAGAGAAAAAACTTGCAAAAAATCTCAGCTATTTAACATTATAGTCATTTTTACTTTTACTTTAATAATTATGGAAGAAAATCTTGTTTGAATGTTGAGAAACACAATTTTTCCGGGAAATCGAGGGTTTTTAAAAATGAAAAATGACCCTCTATGAAAATACGACTTCAGGACCGGTTCTTACATATTTTTTCACGCTAAGGGAGGGTAACACTTGCAGATCTCGCCAACTCCGTTATAACCGAGTAACTAATCATTTTCACTCCTAAGAATGCATAAAAGTGATCATAGCAAATAAACTCAAAATTCGTGAGTTAAAGTGTTATAACTCGGTTATCACGGAGTTGGCGGGATATGCAAGTGTTATACCATTCGATTCAGCTTGAAAAATAAGTGGAAAGTCGTATTTTCATAGAGTCATTGTTCACAAGAGCCCTCGATTTCATAAGGGGAAAAAAAAAAAAAAAAAAAAAAAAAAAAAAAAAAACACGTTTTTCAACATACAAACATAATTTTCTCTCCTAATTATCGAAGTAAAAATAAAATTGACTATACCGTTCGAAATCTGAGATTTTCTTCTCACGAGCGCGGGTTTTATTGATGATGTATTTAACGTAAAATGGATTGAAAGCGATTTCAAAGAATTGAGGAAATTCTCATCTATAATCATTTTTTCTCCTATAGGGTCACTAGAAAAAATGTATTTGGTAGTTAGAAATATAGGGAATGTTACGCCATTTCCAAAGGTATCCTCAAATTCGAATTTACACGCAAACTAAGGGAGTTATGACCAATCTAGTGTCGAAAGGTCAAAATCACGAAAACAATCGTAAAATTGGAAATACTATCTTTTTTAAGCGGGCTAAAAAAATTATCTAGGAGACTAAAGTTGTTGCAAATTAGTTATCAATCGATTCCTGGGAGATTGAAGGCTGTTGAATTGATGATTCGGTATTCATAGCACAACCATGAGTTATTGACCTATTTCATAATTATCCCCTACTTACCTTGTCTGTCAGTGTTCTATTTTATACGCTATCATTTTTTTTAAATTTTCACTCGTACTTTGTTCTTCAACTAAATTTAAGTCCACGTTTCAATTACAAAGGAGGCTGTACTACCCACTCAAATTGTTTTTATTAGCTTTGTGGTTGGTGTTATGTTTCCCTTATAATTCACAAAACCAACTTTACTACTAACGCAGTGTTATGATAAGGGCTATATAAACTTGAATGGTGCACGTCCCTGTCGAAAAACATAAATTTTCATAGTTTTACACAGAACCTATTGATGTAACTATATTCATGTTGCGAATGTAATAGCACCACTACTGGTAGGTATATAATTTCTATGACACTTGAACCACATTTCTCAAGATTTTAATAACGTTGAGTATTTAAACAATTCTAGTGCAACTGCTTCTTTATCACCGTTATTTATTTCGGTTATAAATCTCTTAAAGGGAAAGGAGAAAAAAAGACCTTATGCATTAAAGATTCATGAAAAGTCGGATGGTCCTCTGACCTTGACAAAATGCTCGTTTCGTTAAGAAAGGCAGAGAAGGATGGATGCTGGTGAGGGGAGTGGGGAGGGGTGAAGCTCTTACGTTAGGTTCGCATGCAAGTGGAGCTCTCACTCAGTTTATTGAGGAAACAGTCCATCCGTTCACCTGATTTAAAAATAAAATGTCGTTGGGCAGAGAGTTGTTTTACATACGTATCCTATATATCTCATCCTACTACTCGCAGCTACCAAGTACGAGCTTGTAACAAAACATTATTTTTTATTTGTTATTCGTTTGATGAGTCATTGCAATAGGCAACTTAACACTTAACACTGGAATGGAAACGTCACCCTAAGTTTGCTGAATAAGAAGGTCAGGAGTAATTTTTACCAAAAATTTAAAAATCTAAATTTTTGGAAAATTTAAAATTCAAAATTTTTGAAAAATTTAAAAATCAAAAATTTTGAAAAATGTATCTATAGAAATTATGATAATCTGAACCGAATCCTAGAATTCAACGCTTTTCCATATATATAAACCCCCCTCCTTATATATATATATATAAATATATATATATATATATATATATATATATATATATATATATATATATATATATATATATATATATATATACACACACACACACACACACACACACACACACACATATATATATATATATATATATATATATATATATATATATATATATATAAATTCCGTTCTTGCGCCCAAAAATCAAGCTTCCCAAACGAAAGGATGAGTTCGTTGGCCAACAATTTTGAGCACTTTAAATTCTTTAAATGTCAAAAAATTTAGAACAAAACTTGGCGCTCCGCGCCTTGCTAGTGGGAAAGTCCCGGTTTTCGGTTGGAGATGCCAAGGCTAAAACACATTCTATGTTAATAGGCCCAAAATCGCTGAAAATAAAAAATAGTCATTTGAAAATTTCAACCATAGAAATCAATGTTGAGCATTTTGAAACGAATCCTGCATTTTAAATTTTTTAAAATTAGTATGACTAGCAAATCAAGGTGTGTCCGTACATTATAATCATAGTCCACATGTCCGCTTTCGCTTCGCTTCCAATTTCAGCATCGTAGGCCGATGAGGAAAGAAATTAGCCTCTGGGCTGACTGCTGATCTTTTCGGGGTATTCAGCTGAATAGTCGTATTCAGTCGTAAACATTCGTTGTTATAGATACAGATTATTCGTATCTAAGGGTGCTCATCTAGCGAGAATGGGGACTCTTGGGAGGCTGCCATGGCCGGTCCGGTCCGGGATGGGTTGTCCCTCTGGCCGAGTCGGCCTGTGGATAGATGTTGCTTCCAAAAAGTAGCGGGTGAAAATAAATTGTTTGTCTCCAAAATCAAAATTTCCACTCGCATTTTACGTTCTAGACCATTCCAAACAAATGTGGTTCCGTGTCTATCTTTCTTTGTGAGTGTGTGTGTGTGTGTGTGTCCGCAAATCCTTGTTACAAGCTTAATTTCTACAGTTTTCATCCGGTTCGGATGAAACTTTCAGGGAATGTGCGGATGAGGATGTAGACGGTCTTACATCAGTTTCATTGTTGAATGGGATGTTCAGGGACGACGATTGGATATCAATTTCAACATGATTGTATCAATAATAGCTACTGCGTATGCGCCAATGTAAAATCCTTGTAACAAGCTTATTTTTCACAATTTCCATCCGATTTGGATGAAACTTTCAGGGAATGTGAAGAAAACGATGTAGACGGTCCCCTATCAATTTCATTGTTGTCAGATCAATACTTCACTCTGCGCATGTACCAACGCATATTCCATTATGCTCAATTTTTTCACAGTTTAGTCGTCCGATCTCGGTCTAATTTGGATGATAGTATGGAGAACAGTTTTTATTACTCCATATCAATTCCAACATGGGTGTACCAATATTAGCTACTTACTGCACCTGTGTCAATGTGAAATTCTTGTAGCGACCTTAATTTTCACAGTTTTCCATCGATTTTGATGAAATTTCTGTGAATGCGCAGTTTAGGTTGTCTGCGCATGCGCAAACGTAAATTACATTGAGTATAATTTTGTCGTTTCAACTGACCAATTGTGAGGTTTCACGCAACTTCTTGATTTTCTCTTTCCCACTTTGGGATTTTTCAAGATAACTTAAAACTTTTCAATGATCAATACATTCATGATACGAGGAAGCTATGTGCAACACCCAACTTGGTAGACGTGTTTTTGAATTTCTTTTAAACATATTTCAGCCTTTCCTCTCTTTTTCCGTACTCTACCGGCTACAAGATGAATGTACACGATAAGTACTACCAATATGAGACGTTGTTTGGTTTATTTATATATTAACAATTGTCTTACCTACCATGTGTTTGAAAAATATATATCATACATTCATTCATTTATTGATGGAAAATTAGGCGATCTAGCCATAAACTCCTCCTCTTGACTCCTGATGAAGCCGAAAATGGGAGGATAGAGTACCCTTGACACGCACTCTCAGCCATATCTCGCAAAGGTAGGACGAAAACCACTGAAGCAGTGGCCCGAAGACGCCCAAGGAGCCCATCAGGACAATAAGGTGATTATGCGAAACCTTATCAAAAGCATTAGAAAAATCAGTCAAGATGAGATCAGTTTGGCAGCCATCCCGAAATCCCTCCATAACATACTCCTTGAACAGGATAAGGTTTGTCACGGTCGACCGAC
Source organism: Adelphocoris suturalis (assembly GCA_030762985.1). Classification (NCBI taxonomy): domain Eukaryota; kingdom Metazoa; phylum Arthropoda; class Insecta; order Hemiptera; family Miridae; genus Adelphocoris; species Adelphocoris suturalis. Next base: position 92,799,038 of record CM061043.1, read on the forward strand.
CACTCACAAAGCCATGTTGCTCCGTAAATATAAAAGGCTTGAACACAACCTGAAGCTGCCTAACGACCAACTTCTCTAGGAATTTAGGAACAGTAGAAAGGGAGCAAACTGGCCAGTAATGATTAATAAGGCTCTAGTCTTCACTTTTATGAACAGGCGTTATGTAAGAAGTCTTCCAACCGCGAGGAAAACACCCAGTCCTCAGGGACAAATTGAAAAGCTGTACAAGAGGCCCCACTAGAGATTCTGCACATTTCTTGAGAAGAATTGGCGGAACACCATCAGGGCCCATGCCCTTTGTTAAGTCCAGGCTTAGAAGTTCTCTAGGGACATCCTCTTCATCAAACTGCAACATACTAACTGCTGCTACATCCTGTATGTGAAAATCAGGTGGGTTAGGAACGGGCAACTCGAATATCGATGAAAAATGGCGTGCAAATAACTCAGCAATCTCAGCTGGATCGGAGCCCGTAGCATCATGGAGAGACATCGAAGCAGGAAAGCAATTTACACCCTCCTTGTAGTTAAAAATAATTCCAAATTTCATATTATCGGGTATTGCTTGCTGAAGCTCTTCTGCCATGCCCTTGCAACGTCTACGTAGGGAGGAGAAGATCTCATAGTCATTATCATCACCGTATATCTTGAATCGGGCGTGAGCTAGTAATTTCTGACGGGTTAATGCGATGAGCTCACGATTGAACCACTTAGGGAAGGACGAAGACTGTCTAACCGTCCGGGGGACAAACTTTTCAATTCTATATTGTATTCTAAACTTCTAACTATATTGTAGAACTTATCCACAGCCGTCTCAACACAGGACGTCTCATCAATCCGACTCCAGTCCATGGTCGCAAAAAATTTGCTCATTGCCTCATAATCTTCTCTGTTGAAATTAAATTCAAATCTAGTATTTGGAAAAAATCTTTCAGTACAGTCTGACGACTGAAGCATGAAGACAAAGGGAGGATGAGCTGGGTCTAGGGGCAAAATTGGATCCACAGGAAGCACCGAAGCCCCAACATCCGTAACGAGGAGAAGATCCAAGGCAGTCACCTTGGTCCTTGGTGTTTCCTGTTTGTGATCAATAGTGTGGGTGCTCATTTGGGACCTGGAGTACAATGTCTGTAGTTTGCCGACGACTTGAAGATTTTTTGCCGAGTTGGGTCTGCGGCTGATCGGGACATCTTGCAGAGAGCCATAATCAATCTTGAGTCTTGGTGTGAGAGTAACTGCCTCTTGTTAAACCCGTCAAAGTGCTCAGTCGTCTCCTTTCATCGGTCGGCGTTGCCCCTTCGGTTCGAATACTTTCTCAGCAGTGGTCCATTAGCGAGGAACGATGATTCTTTGGGCCTCGGGGTGAGATGCGATTGCCAACTTAATTTCTCAAATCATATAAGTATAGTTGCTAGTAGTGCGATGCATTCACTTGGATTTCTTAAAAGGCACACTCGCGAGTTCGACAGCGTGGGAGCCATAGTCATGCTCTACAAGGCTCTTGTTCTACCCAGGCTGGAGTATGCGTCATCAGTTTGGTCCCCGCTTTACGCTGTTCATCGGTATCAGCTGGAAGAGTGCAAAACAAGTTTCTGCGTTATGTGGCCTTTAAGCTCGGGATTCCTTCGGATGACGTCAACTACCCTTCACTGCTGAAGATATGCAAGCTCCATTCACTTGGGGTGAGGCGTGGCATGGCCGACCTATCGCTCCTTCATAAGCATCTGAATGGTGAGATCGACTACCCCCCTGCTTGTAGAAATTAACTTCTCAGTCCCTCGCATCTCCAGTCGTCAGTCAACAATCTTTCATATTCAGTTTTCTGCAACAAATTATCTTCAAAATCGTCCTTTACACCACATCCCTCGCTCTGCAAGGTCCTTCTGAACATCCATCCTGATTTTGATTTTTTCACGAACTCCTTAAGTTCTCTCAAATCACCTATTGTTAAGTCCCTGGTATTGTTTTGATGTTGGACACTTTATCTCTCTTGCTGATTGAATTTTTTTTTCTTGTTGTTATCTGACATTTTCATTATGATATGTAAATTATTCTAAACCGCTCATATGTAATTAAGCTGTTGTTAATTTTGCTTGCCCCGTATTCAAATAAATAAATAAATCTCAACCAAGGAAAATTTCTCATGTGGACAAATTTAGTGTGTGAACTTCACCTGATACACGAAATAATTGTACCCAGTGAATAACCGCGGGCTGCACGATAAATTATTTGGAACCGGCAAAGTGATGATAATGTTTCGTGTTTCGAGGAGAGCGAGTCACACGCAGACAAACAAAATTAATTAATTTTCCGTTTCAACGATTGCCAGTAGATCGGCTGTTTGAGTCTGCCATGAGGTGCTCTAGGTTAATGTATATTACGTAGGAATGTATATGGACCTGTATATGTGGGTGTATATATACATAAATATATATGTATATGTGTGAGTGTATAAGTTCGAGCGGTTCAGTCGAAAGGGGATGAGTGACCTCGTGCATTTCATTGTGTGACAGACGATGCGGAAAACATCTCTCGGAGGTCCGTTTGAGCGGAGCGAAAGAGGCATCCGAAGCAGTAACCTGAAATCCCGTATAACTCCTGCAAGCCTTCCGTATTCCCCTCGTGCCCAACGTTCTCTTACCCTATGTCTCTCCCTCTCTTGCCCTATGTTCCTTTCCCCCTTTCCCTATGTGCACTCTCCCCCATGCGACTCGAATTCAGGGTGCGTTCCATCACATCCCACTCACCGTTTGCGGTGCATGTCTGGATCCATCGTAACCGTTGTCCGCATTCGAGCTCTTGAGTTTCAGCTCCCTCCCTTTGTGATGCCGGATGCTCCTCATTCCATTCTTATCTCTGAACCAAATTTCTTCCTTGAATATCGCCGTATAAGTAGGCGAATCCGTTTCTCATTTTGAGTATTATCCGAGATTGAATACCTGCCATGAAATATGTTTTTTACCAACGGTAAACGAATAATATGAATTTAAAAATTCGTTTAAAAAATTGTATGATTGGTCCTTACCAAAGCTGATTAGCTAAACCCGGCTATCGAGGAATTAAGAGGTTAATGGAAACGGATGATTATCATATTAGTCAGTGAACGAAGCCTTCAATTTCCACAATATTTAACCAACAATATAATAATATATTATCTAATGATTTTAAATATTCAAGTTCAACATTGTCTCAAGATCAGCCGTAAGTCATTAGAGAATAAAACGTCTGCCAAGTTGGGTGTAACACATAGCTTCCTCGTTTACCTATCATCTTCTTCCAACTATCATCCAAATTTAAACAACTCGAACGAATAGAGAGTGAAAAGATGAAACACGATAAAATTTGCGTGTGCGCATGCGCAGAATGAAGTACTGATTTGGCAACGATAAAACTGATAGGGGACTATCTACAACCTAACCCGCGCATGACAATTTCATCGAAATTGGATGAAAACAGTGAAAATTAAGGTCGTTACAAGGATTCCACATAGGCGCATGCGCAGTAGCTATCAATGTTACAATCAATTTGAAATTGATATAGCATGAACAAATCGTCATCATCCAACTATCATCCTAATGGGAGCGAGATCGGACGACTAGGGTGTGGAAAAATGGAGCATAATGGAATTTACGTATGCCCACGCGCAGAGTGGAGTATTGATTTCCCAACAATGAAATTATTGGTAGTTATTGATAGGGGACCGTCTACACCCTAGCCCGTACATTCCCCGCAAATTGCATCCAGACCGCAAAATGTTCATACATGTAACCCACCAAGGGGCCTTACTTTACTAATTGCTTCCGAATCTTCCTAAAGGTAACGGAACCATTGTTTTCACTTACGGAGAGAAAAATTTTTGGTCTCCAAATCAAAATTTCCACTCGCATTTTACGTTTTAGACCATTCTGAACAACTTTGGTTCCGTGTCTGTCGGTCTGTATATGTGTATGTCTATGTGTGTGTGTGTCTGTCGTGTGTCCGCAAATCCTTGTAACAAGCTTATTTTCCACAGTTTTCATCCGATTTGGATGACATTTTCAGGGAATGTGCGGGATAGGGTCTCTAGGCGGGGTAAAACGTCTTCTATTCATTGTTGCGAAATTAATACTACTCTCTATGCATGCGCATCGTCCCATATCAATTTCAACATGATTGTATCAATAATAGCTACTGTGCCTGCAACTATGTGAAATCCTTGTAAAGACTTAATTTCCACTGTTTTATCCGATTTCGATGAGATTGTCAGAGAATGCATGGGATAGGTTGTAAATGGTCCCCTATCAGTTTCATTGTTGTCAAATCAATACTTCATTCTGCGCATGCGCAAACGCAAATTCCATCATGTTCCATCTCTTCTCTCTCTAGTCGTTTGAGTTCGCTTAAATTTGGATGATAGTTGGAAGAAGATAATAGGTAAACGAGGAAACAATGTGCCACACCCAATTTGGCAGACGATTTTTTAGTTAAACTAACGCTGTAACTTGAAAATATCAAAATCAAAACCACTCGAAATGAAGCCAAAAAACAGGACTTATGTACTAGTTTGCATGTAAAACAACAATAATAATTATTGTTTGCGTGTATTTTGACCTGAAAAATCGAAATATATTCATCATTTTGGCACATTTATGAGGGTGAAAAAAATTACGAAATTCGCTCATATAGTCATGTTACAGCCATGTCATATTCCGATAGTGAAAAAAAATATTTCCACCACTTACAAGTAAATGCGGAACCCAATTTAGTTATTAGTTATGATTCGCGCGAACGACTGAAAACTAATTAGGTAAGTATTAGTTACTATTAGTAACAAAATTTATTGTGTAGCTAAATTAGTCGTAAGTTTCTAGTGGCAATTAATCGAATAACTGGATTAGTTGCTCTGAAAATAACGAACAATCGATAATTATTTGTAGTCATTATTCGCCAGTGTAATAACTTAGTTGTAGTAATTAGTTCTGTTAGTTATTAGTCGTAACTACTTTTGGCCCAACACTGGCATAACCTCCATTGTCGTCGAGCTTGTAGGTGATAGCATTGTTTTCAATAAGACGCAACATTTCAAATTGCCCTTACACGAGATAGTTTCGCATTAATATCAAAGCAGTATGAAACACCACGTCAAATTTCTGCTTGCAGTTGTTAAAGCAAGAAAAAAAAAATTTCTTTTTCAGCAGGAAATAGTAGTCAAGAAATCAGAGATCACAAAGCTCCTATGGGCGGCCCTACGGCTTGTTTTGTTTGATCATTTTGAATGCTATTCAAGTGACAACGACCTCGAGGGAGCTTTGACTCATCCAACATAAATTGTACTTATTACTTGGTAATAAGTTAGGTAACCTCTCCAAGCTTGATAACCCCATCTACCAGTTGGTTTCCTGTTAAGACGTGAAGAATTGAATGTATTTAGTTCATATCTAATGAGATTTCCACGGTTTTCTGTCACAACCTTTTCCCAGCACTAGTATCCTCCTAAATATAAATTTGTTGCAGGGATGCAGGTATGGTACCCTCTAGTAACGGATGATCTAATTTAACTATAACAAAAGAGAAAAATGATATTTCTGTTTCATTTCACGGGTTACCCATTGAAAACGATTTCCAAACGTAGTGGTTTTTACTCTCCCTTATTTAAACGTATATTCAAAATTAATTTAAATATTTTAAATATCAGTGTTTGAACTTGAAAAAATTCAATTAATCACGAGAAGATGTTTACGTTTTTATTCCACGCCCTGAGGAGCCACCGTTCTATTCAGCATGGTCCAGAAGCCATGGCCGAAAATGTACCTAGTAATTTCAAGAAAAGGTTTGCGATTAGATTTTGAAAATTCAGTCCGTTCTGAGAGAGAAAATCTTTGTCTGCCATATCGAAATTTTTGGAATACAAAATGGTAGCCTCATAAAGATGGCTAGATTTTCCCATTTTAAAAAAAATTATTTTCCTGTAATTCTTAAGAAAAAAAAAAAAAAAAAAAAAAAAAAAAAAAAAAAAAAAAAAAAAAAAAAAGATTATACTCCAAAACTCTGAATTATCTCTTAAAATAAATGAATTACAAACAATCGAAAATCGGGCTAATTTTGGGTCAGTCTCTCTCCACCCATCCCCTCTAGATTTCAACATAACCTAGTGGCGTTGATATTGGTCTGATTTTAGTCTGCAAAAGTTCATTCCACTCAAGATTAAATACTTTCCAAAGCTCATATAGAGCATATTTTAGCTGAGACCTTTTCCCGTTAACTTGCAGCCGAACTCATGAATTGTATGTCTTTTTACCCATAAAGTACTTTGTACTTTAATAGGAAACGGTCTGAGTAAAAACTTGCTCAATATGAACTTTGAAGATATTCAATCTTGAGTAGAATGAGCTTTGGCAGACTGAAATCAGACCAATATCAACGCCACTAGGTGATTTTGAAGAGTAAAACACTAGGCGGTGCGAGGAGACAACCCTCGAAAACCAGTTCAATTTTGGATTGTATTTAATTCTCTTATTTTGGGAGATAATTCAGTTTTTGGGCCGAATCGCTTTAATTTTTCATGATCTACATATTTGTTTCGTATAAAAATTTCTGTAGAATGTACGGTTTAGGAATTATTAGAGAAAAAACCCTAAAATGGGCAAAGTAAGTCGTCTTTATGAGGCCGACATTTTGTATTCTACCTATTTCAAGATGGCAGACAAAGATTTTCTCTCTCAGAAAATGGACTAAATTTTCAAAATCTAATCTCAAACCTTCTCCTAGAATTACTACCTATTTCTGGCCTTGGCTCCAGGAATAACACGAACACATGTCCCATGATCGTAGGACAAAATGAAACGTTTCGGCTCCAACTTAGCCGAACCTTAACCGGCTCCGGGGGTGATTACTTTGACGTCTGAATTAACGTTGTGGAGAGAATTCCTTAGCGCCGTATTTGATCCCCTCTCTCCCGTTACCATTTGGTAAAGTTGACGGAAAATTAACTCAGATCGGTGAAACTGGCCTTATTTCTTGTTAAGGAACACCCCATCCGCCAGTTAAAAAAAATAAAAAAAAAATAATAAAAAAAAAAAAAATAATAATAATAATAAAAAAATAAAATAAAATAAAATAAAATAAAAACGGGATAACAAGTACCAATTGTTGATTGAATTATACCTGTAATCTACGATCGTTTTCATTGAAATTGCTTTCATTCAGTCGAGCAATACAAACCAACGATTTCATAGATCGAGCAGATCATACGTACCTAAGTGATTAGTGGGATGGTGAATACGAAAGTGTAACGGAGGGCTGATAGGTATTGACCGAGGTTTAATGACCAATGCCGGGTGGGGAAGACCCGATTAACAAACCAATGCTCGTGACGTGCGTGAGCGGTAATTATTGCAGATTGAAGGGTCGTTAGCGGGAATGGGCCCACTCAGCGTTGATCCTACATGGGATTATAATACGAATCTCAGGACAGCCGTTCGGCTCTGAAAGCGTCCTCCCTAGGGTAAATTTTATGCCGTAGGTTACAGAAATTCCTGCAGTTACATGTAACGCTGGATGATTGGAACGTACGGCGATACATTTGTTTGAAATTTACCATTTTCAATAAAGAAAAAAATTAACAATCGAGAAACGCTGCCAATTATTACACAATGGTATATTATTTCTGTGTTTGATAGCCCTTCTACGCAGATCATTGGCCCATAATTATTAAACCCCGTATGTAATATATTATCAGAACATGGAGCATGGTGCCTCCGAAAAGGCTTCACACTTTACAGTTCCAAGACCCCGCAATTTTATGCTTCACAGTAAAGATGTTCAAAAAACGGGAAAGTGATGCTTGAAGTAATTTACGTTAGCGCATGCTCAGAATGGAGTAAATAATGATTTTAGAAAAATGAAATTGGTAGGTTACAATCTACAGCCTAACCCACAAATCCCTGAAAATGTAATCAAAATCTGATGAAAACTAGACCTTGTTCCTCGGAGTACACTTTCGCGCATACGCAGGAGCTAATAATGATGCAATCATGTTAAAATTAACATGGAATAATTGAACCAATGTTTCCCAACTATGCACCAAACTTGAGTCGGATTGGACGACTGCTTAAAAAAAACGATGCTTAAAGGAATTTACGGTTGTGCATACGCAAAATTAAGAAATGATTTGAGAAGTATGAAATTAATAATGGACCATTTGCAGCCTAACCCGCACATTCCTTAAAAATTTCATCAAAATCAGATGAAAACTGTTGAAATTAGGCTCGTTCAAAAAGGAATACTTATTTGCGCATGCGCAATAGCTACTAATGACAGAATTATGCTGAAACTTTCAGGGAATGCTAAAATAATCCTCTTCCACCTATCCTCCGAATTTGAGCGAGATCGGACAACGGGGGTGTGAGCCGTGAGAATGATGGTTGATGGAACTTACGTTTGCGCATGCGACGAGTGAAGTATTGATTGGGGAACAACGAAACTCATAGGGGACCATCTTCCCCCTAACGCGCACATACCATGAAAATTTCATAAGAATCGGTAGAATATTGTGGAAATTAGGCTTGTTACAAGGATTTGCGGACATAAACACACAAACACACACACACACACACACACACACACACACACACACACACACACACACACACACACACACACACACTTTTTTTTTTTTTTTTTTTTTTTTTTTTTTTTTTTTTTTTTTTTTTTTTTTTTTTTTTTTTTTTTACAAAACTCCCCTCAAAGGCGGAGGGGGCACACCATTAAATTGAAAAATAAACAAATAAAATAAAAAAGTGGGGAGGACGCCCAGGTTTACCCGACGCCGGCTCTAGGGATAAGGGAAGTTGCAGGACGAGGAGGAAGAATGGGATGAAAGGAAGTGCCCCTATAGAATGACCACCAGTTCAAGTAAGAACCCCTCAGGACGCGGGTGGTGATACCACGGAGTACTCCTGCAGAGATGCCCAACTCGAGTAACTCCGTGGCGCTTTTCCCGCACCACACCCCGCGCCATGACAAGGTCGCAGCCATGACCTTGATGTTATTAGGTGCCACTCCTTTTAGCTCAGATATCGCCTGTCGCAGATCATTTCTATCATATTTACTTTTCTTAGCCCGCCAGGTCTGCTCCATGTCCACGCTGCCACTGACAACCTGGACATCCAGGATAATGGCAGACCCATCGGGCTTGACAGCAACGATATCCGGCTTCTTGCCCCGGTCACTCGGCATGTGATATAGTCTCTCTCTCTCAACAGCCCAACCGCTGGATGACAGAGCGCCTGCTATCTGCTTGGCAACCGCATCATGACGGAGAATGCGGCCACCGTGAGTACGAGGACACTGCTGCACTACATGATACAGGTTCTCATTTTTACCCCGACAGGCACGGCAAAGGGTATCCACTGTCCCGCGACTACTCCTCGAACACCTCACCGAGGTGGCCAATGTGGCCACCCGGACGGCATGAAAATGGCGGTAGTCGCGAGCCCCAATGCCCTCTGAAGCCCATTCCACCCACTGGGAAGAAATGGGGGATTCAGAGCACTGTCGGAGTTCTTTACCATCTACTGACTCATGCAGCGCAGCAGCGAACTCAGCAGATGAGCTGGGTTTTGGAGCAGTTGGTGTTGCTCGATCGCACCACAACAACTGCTGCCGGACAAAGTCCAGATCAGCAGCAGTGCGGGCGACCTCCCAGCTCGAGCCCCTAAGGGCAAGCAGGCGCTGGCGGCGTAAAGATGGGATGCTGGCAGAAAGAGAGACAATACCGAGCCCACCGGCCTTGACCGGTGCGTGGATGTAAGCACTTGGGACACCAGGTGGAAAGCCTAGCCAAGAGCGCACAGCAGAGCGAACTTCACGATCTAACTCTAGCAGCCTCCCCGCAGTAAGCCTGCCAAAGACTAACCCATAGGTTAGCTTTGGCAGTAAGTACGTGCGAAGGAGGCGCAGCTTCTGCTGTGGCTTCAATGGAGCCTTGGTGACACGAGCTAATGCTCCACCAAGGTCCACACGGCTTGCGGCTATAGTGGCCACACCCATGAAGTCGACCCCAAGGTACCGCCAAACCTCCAACACGGATCGGGCAGGGATGGAAGTTTGTCCTAAGACAAAACACTCCTCATCCACTACCTTCACCTTATGCTGGCGACCCGACGGGACCAAGGAGACCGACCCACACTTAGCTGGGTTGACCACCAAACCACACCTGGCTAGCTGCTCAGCAAATGCGTTGAGGGAGATCTGCAAGCCCTCGCGGGTTTCTGCGAGTAGGATGACATCATCAGCAAAAGCTAATGCACCTACTCGCACCCCAGGGGCGAGATCAAATCCTATTTCAGCTGGCAGCTTACCCAAGGCCGTATCCACGACCAGGTTGAAGAGGAGTGGTGACAGAGGATCCCCCTGGCGTACCCCGCGCCCTATAACAACATCCCCTGACATCTCACCTTGTGCCTCGAGGACCGTCACGCCTTCGTGGTACAGACAGGCAACATACTCGATTAAACGAGCAGGTGCCCCGACACCACGAAGACAATCGGTCAGGGCAAAGTGGCTAACTGTGTCAAAGGCCTTAGCGACGTCCAGAGCGGCAAGATGGAGCTGCCGTTTCTTGATACGGGCCAGCGAAATGACAGTTTGGAGAACTGTTAGATTCTCCGCTGTGCCATCCGCTGGCCGAAATGCTCTCTGGACGTCACCTATGACACCAGCCACTTGGAGGCGAGATGCCAGAACCTTTTGGAAGTGGCGGAAGACCACCGACGAAATAGAAATTGGACGGTAGCCTCCAGGCCCACTTCCCCCTTTCTTTGGGATGAAAATTGTCCGGGCACGGGTCAACGCTTTCGGGGGTCTTCCAGATAGTAGCAACAGGTTGAGGATGAGCAGCTTAACATTCTTTGGAGCTTTATTCCAGCGTCGGGCGGAAATACCATCGGGCCCAGCAGAAGTGGAGTTTTTGACACGGCACTTATGTGCCTCGTCATGAAGCACCGGCGTGCACATGATGCTGCGTAAGGAGTCCCTGGTGGAAGCTGGGGGTACCACTGGCTCACGAGAGTTGTGGCTGGGAGCACTCATAAGTGGCTCCCAGTAATCCAAAAACTCCCGGAGGGGGGGCATTACTTGTTCTTCCCCAGCTCCCTCCAGTACCTCCGCAGCTGCACGAGCCGGATGCTTCCTCCACAATCTCTGGACACGCTGGTATTCCCGCCTCCTTGCTTGCTTAGCTGCTCTGCGACCTCCACGAGGCACCACATTAGGGGGAACTTCTCCCTGGTGCCTCGCCACGGTCGCTTCCTCAACCTGCGGGAAGATCCTCTGCACATAGGCCGCGACCTTGTCCTCCAAGCTATTTGGCCCCTCAACAGCCCGCCTCGCCAGATCCTGCAGGTAGGCACTCTCATAACCAACAATATTGCCTACCTGCTCCCCGAGCCTCAATACTTCAGTCTTCAAGTCTGAAAGAAGACCGGAGGTCACGGGGGAGGATTGCTGAATGGCGGGCTGTTGTCCCACGTCTGCCGGAGATGCGGGAGAGGCCCCACTGCTATTTGCCAGGATTGCATCCTGGACAAGCTGCTTGTAGTGGGGCCTCAGGCGAAGAGATTGAATGGCAGAAAGCGTGCGCATGGGAAAACGGGCTTGCAAGAAAACATTAATATTGCGTACCCCATTACGCACTGCTTCCGCCTCCTCTGCTGCCATTCGCCGCAAATCCTCAGAAGCATACCTGGGCCGCTCTCGCTCTATGTCAATTGCAGCGTTGGCCTGTACAGGATGCTTCTGCCAGACGTGGGCACTGAGGCCACGCTTGGAACTGAAGGCTCTCTCACAGTGGGCACACTGATGGACATCTCCAGGGGCATTGGAAGAGGAAGAAGGATAGGAAGAAGAGGAAGAAGAAGAGGGAGAGGAAGACCGACGCCCCTGCCTGGGGCGCCCCCGAGCGCCTCCCCTAGAACCCCGTGTGCCAATGGGCATGCGGGGGTTATGAGGCTCACTATTGTTTTGATCCATAACGAGGGAGACGTTTAATAAGGGTCGGGAGACCCATTGACATGAGCCTCCCCCCTAAGCGCCAGAGGGTCATTCAGCCACCCTCCGGTAAACCAGAGGGTGCCCAGGTTGCACGACGGGGACGTATGACCATGACTTGGGTAGGGATACGGAGGAGCTCCGAAGAGATAAAAACACCTCCGGTTACCCTACCCCAGCAACCCAAATCCACACCCACACCAACCAACCACACACACACACACACACACACACACACACACACACACACACACACACACACACACACACACACACACACACACACACACACACACACACACACACACACACACACACACACACACACACACACACACACACACACACACACACACACACACACACACACACACACACACACACACACACACACACACACACACACACACACACACACACACACACACACACACACACACACACACACACACACACACACACACACACACACACACACACACACACACACACACACACACACACACACACACACACACACACACACACACACACACACACACACACACACACACACACACACACACACACAAAAACAACAACCGTTTGATTTTAGTGGAGACTACAACTTTTAAATATCTCGAAAGTGAAAACGATGCTTCCGCTACCTATGGGTAGACTTGGGAGCAATTTAAGAGATGAAATTTAGCATTTCGGTACCTATACTTAACTAGTAGGTACATCATACGGAAAATCTCTATCTATACTATTTTATAAGAATGAAACTCCGTCTGTCTGTTTGTCTGTCTGTCGTGTCTATGCACGGCCAAACGGCTGAGTGGGCCGGATCTACGAGTGGGGGGATCTTCTTGGGATTTTCCGATAGGGTGTATAAGCGAATTTAAAATTTTCTAATCCCAGCCGAACCATGGGCCGTAGGGCGGGAGGGGGGTCGAAGTTCCGGTTAATGTGCGCTTTTTGGACTTCCCCGCTTCCCCTACCCCTCTAAACGGCCGTTGACAATTCCGGAAAAATACGGGTTTCGTAGGTTTTCCTACGAGGAAGACGACGGCGCGATCGGATCGCGAAAAAAGTATCGGGAAATGCGTTAAAAAAATGCGAGAGTACGGACCCGTTTTCTCGAAAAGTCCGCCGAAAAACTTGTTTTTTTTTTCGATTAAAATATACCCCATAAAGGTACGTTTTTCGGAACGGTTTTCGCGGGCGAAATACAGCTTTGGGTCCGCCGAATCTGAATCCGAAATCGGATATCGAAAAAAGTGACGGGCAGTCGGTCAAATTGCGAGGGGAAGCGAGACTAAGCTATTAAAATGAGAAATTATATGTGCTGTGGACGCGAGAAGGCTCTAGGAAGACAGACGTGTTTGGGGTTCGATAACTCAGGTACAGGTTTCGGTGTTTGGGTGTTGCGAGCAGGTACACATAGGTACCTTGCGAGCGAAGCGAGAGCCATTTCAACAGAATAAATTCGGATTTTTTCCCACAAATATACAGCAATACCTTGCGAGCGAAGCGAGCAACATCCCCGAATAAACTTTTCGTGGTTCCACGTAGTTTTATAAGATTTAATTTGTTTGTAAGAATTCCCAACTGAAAAAAACGTCTGCCAAGTTGGGTGGGCAGTATAACTTCTTCAAGCGAGCGGAGCGAGCAACATCCCCTACAGAAGTTAAAACTACCCTTAGAGATCTACCGTTTGCGAGCAACATCCCCTACACGTTTCAATTGTAATACATCGCATGTATACAGCCACACTTTGCGAGCGAAGCGAGCAATTTAATGGGGGGTCCGGGGGGCTTGCCCCCCGGCTGGACGTGGAGGCGAGCGTAGCGAGCCGGAGCGGCTAGTTATTTATAAGAATGAAACTCCGTTTGTTTGTCTGTCTGTCGTGTCTATGCACGGCCAAACGGCTGAGTGGGCCGGATCTACGAGTGGGGGGATCTTCTTGGGATTTTCCGAAAGGGGGAGCGAGCGAATTTAAAATTTTCTAATCCCAGCCGAACCATGGGCCGTAGGGCGGGAGGGGGGTCGAAGTTCCGGTTAATGTGCGCTTTTTGGACTTCCCCGCTTCCCCTACCCCTCTAAACGGCCGTTGACAATTCCGGAAAAATACGGGTTTCGTAGTAGTTAATAAACTCGATTTCGCAACTTAAAATGAATTCCATTGGAACTATGTCACCTGATAATTCCAATATTGGCATTATATCAGCTGATATTCACAAGGCAGTTTTAATGTATTCTATTTTAAAGTTATTAAAGAAGTTCAATAATTTTGGTCATGGAACACTATATTTACTCAAAATGTTGTCATGGCGATTATAACTATGGATTTTATGGAATAGCCTACCAAAAATGACAAAATCGTATGCGCGTATACCAAAAAAACTCGTGATAACCTTACCGTTAACTTTACAAACCTGGAATGAAAATATTTGCTCATCCACTAAAGGGCTTAAATCATTAGAATATGTAAGTTTTGATAGCGAATACGTCAAACGTAACCCTGTGACAGAACCCGTGATTTCCGAGAGAGCGCATAGCTACCATTCGCTCGGCCTTTGGTTGAACAACGCTTCTTCTCACATTCTCGAGCTGTCACGATTGGGGATATAGCCTCTCCCATTTGATGGGAAGGATATTCCCTGAACGCAAATAGGGGAAGCGGTTCTATTTGCGCTTATAGGGGAAGGGGCAGTCACACCTCTCCTCTGTTACTTATCGTGCGGATTTCGACCCTGGACGCCCAGCCCCAGGTCCCCTTAATCTGTTACATGGTGCTCAGAGCATGGTTAGGGTTGCGCGACGCCAACCGTCACTACCAGTGATCCGATCCCATATTTTTGATGGCTAAATGTATAAGAAGAAGCATTGCGCCCAAGGATTACAAAAGGAATCCTTTTTGTCCCTTCTCAAATAAATAATTTCATTGGCTAATTTGAGGACTTATTAATTTTCAATTTTCCACCTTTTCACTCTTCAACTATCAACTTAATTGATGATGATTCCAGCCGCCCTTTTCTTTACTTTACTTCTGGTATTATTATCACTATATATTTCCATTGGTAAAATTCCCAATTCTATGTTCAAGGGCCAAAGTCCCCGAATTTTCCGCATTGTCAATCCAAACTACATCACAGCGTTTGTCTGGTATTTGGCGAAAACCATGAGATTTTGAGAGAAAAAAAATAATCGCCGGATTACTGTCGCCGATATCCTCCACCGGGTGCCCGCCGTCTACCCCAAAGTGCCTTTGGATGTCGATAAATAACGTTAAACCCGAGCATTGGGGGGAAAAGAAAGATGAGTAGGATAAAAGACAAACGAGTATTTCTCAGGCCAACCCGAAAATCAGATCCGGAGGGCGAGATTAAAGGAAATGTTCAAACAATAACGCCCATCTACAAGATGCAATCTTGGAGTGCAAACAGTGAATCACGTTTTACTCTCCCCGCAATATCATAATTCACTCTCCCTTATTCCATGCTATGGGAAAGGGGCAGTCAGGTCTCCTGGGGCTTGGAGACACTGTATCTAAGAACGTGTCGACTTTCTAAATCAGATTTTTTTTTCTTTCAAGAGCTCCCTGTACTATTAAAAAACTCATTTGTTCCGCTGCAGGGGTGAATACAATTAGAGTTTTCTTTTGTCAGCGTCGAAGGGTCACGTAGGGTCTCGTTTTACCATGAGAGTCGCATTGACAACTTTTCTCGTCACAAAAAACGTTGCGGACTAAGTTGGTGGCCCTAAATATTAAGCAGGTTTCATTTTCGTTTCCCCATCACGAACGGAGTTTATAGTTTAGTCTAGACTTTGAAGGTCATGAGATGGTATCTCCAAATAAAACAGGTTTTAAGGAGGTCACTCCTATTTTTTCCAACAAAAACTAGTTTGGCCTAGTTTGACTCTATTTTCATATACGAAGATGCTCTTGAAAACAAAATCACGTTTCATAAAAAGCCGAATAAAATATTTATGAGCAGCAGAGGGTAGTTGTTTATGCATTCATAGAGACTTCTTATCATTGAGAGAAATGAATTATATATTAGGATAATCAGGAATGTCGGTGTAGATAGTATTTAGTGTACTGGTGTGCATTCTGATACTTGAGGTCAGACATTTTGGGGTACTTTCACAAAAAACATAAATGAGTTTAAGCTGGAAAATATTGGAAATTAACGGAGATTCCAGCCAGATTCGTCACCCGAGCACCTTAAGAGTTTGAACTCCTACGAGTATAAACCCCCAAAATCTGGCCAGCTACATTTACTAATATCTGATTTCAATATCGCCGCGTAGCTTTTGTGAGCAGTTGTTATTTCTAATTACGATAATTTACACTTTAATGAATTGATTTTATCCCTGAAAACACGTACGATTGAGCATACCAAATAAACAAAAATGGTTAGAAACTCAGTTATAACGGTATTAGAGAGATCTGCAAGTATTACTATTCGATTCAGCGTGAAAAAATACGTAGAAAACGACCCCATACCCGTAGGTTTCCAGTATCTTGGTAAATAACAAAAATAAATTCGTGCAAGTAAGTATTTTAAATAAATCATAATTGTTCGAAAACTAGTGCAACAACTAGGTTGGGACGTATAAAATATTTTTGTGGTAGGTATTCGTTGATAGTAGAGATCTCTAAGAAAGTTGGCAAATTTTCAATATTGCGCTCCTCGTAATGCGTTTCCCTGGCAATTTGCCACTTAACATAATAAGGAACAAGCCTCGTTTCTCATTAATCAAAATTAATTATTACTGTACGTTGTGCGATAGAACAATATAACGAGCTCATGATTGAAGGAGAAACAACTTCATTACATACACTGTCGTTAAGCAGCCAAGGACAAGGATTAGAGGAAAATTATGTATTACTAGCCGCTCCGGCTCGCTACGCTCGCCTCCACGTCCAGCCGGGGGGCAAGCCCCCCGGACCCCCCCTTGAATTGCTCGCTTCGCTCGCAAACTGTGGCATATTTTGCTCGCAAAAGATGTGTAGGAAAACACTCGTTGGAATCCGATGTATGCAGGGAATGTTGCTCGCTTCGCTCACTCGGTATGGTGGATATTGAAGGGGTCTCGCCGTGGTTACAGAATGACCTCCGTAACATACACAAAGAGGCACATACTGTAAACACGGCGTGTCCCTTCTTGCCCTTCTGAAGAGACACGCCCATGGAAGCAGCAGGCCTGTAGCTGTTCCATGGAAATCTGGAACATATACATTAATGTGCGCACAAATATGGTTAAAAATAGCTGAAAATTGCAAAAAAAAAAGGACGAAAAACGCAAATTTGTTATCCATGAAACTATACAACAATTCGCTGATGAGGTCATGCTGCACGACTCCTCTTAAATGTCGAACAATGAAGTAAATGAAGCCCACATGACTTCCATGGAAATCAGTACAAAGAAAAATACTATAAGAGGGCCTGTTTGTAAACAATGTTAGGAGATTTGCCTTCTGAAGCAAGTATATGCAAGTTCTGTGAGTTCGATACTCTTGAGCATGCAACATATAGCTGACCGTGTGAAAAGCAATCGGTCAGCAAGTGAATACCAGCAACAGAAAGGGATTGACCTTGTGCCTTGTTAATAGTCATGGCAAAACCAAGTTTTATAGGGAATTGAACTCTCTTGAATTGGAATGGAAAGTCATTTGGAATAGTGGGTATCCTTGGAATGTAAGCATCCTCGCCACAATGAGTTCCAGTCAAGATAGAAGCTTGAATGAGGTTTTTAGTCATGCCAGTTACGCGCAGTCGGGTGCCATTGCACAACCGTGGTGGATCCAAGTTGCGCATTAGTAAAATTGGTACACCTATTTTAAGGGTAATGGAGTGGGAGGGAATACCAGAGTGAGATAATGAGTTAAGAAACTCAGTGGGGTAAGCAGTAGATTCATCAGTATTGACCACTGAATCGAAAGAAGTATATGTAAATGGATCTCCTGGCAAAGAGTGGAGAATGCGAAGGTTGATGTCATCAACAATAGCGTTTGTTGGAGCTAAAATAGCTCTTTCCCGCAACCATGTACCGTCAACAGTTTGGAAGCGATTGACGATATCAGGGAAAACGCAATCTATCAACTCTTCTTCCGATTTAACTATGTGACCTACATTAGAGAGATCAATCAAACCTTTGGAGTCCACAGCTACCTTGCCATCTCCAATTTTCAACAAATCCGTAGAAAAGTGATCAGCTGGCGTACTGTGATCATGGAGATGAACTCTCATGTTTGTAGTCAAGTGAAATACTTCAATAGAACCCCACAGAACAGATGACTTCAGACAGGCATCTAGCTCATTAGCAGGGGTGCCTCTTACAATGATAGGAAGAGTTTGCCTGAAATCTCCAGCCAGTACAACAACTAATCCACCCATTATATTTTCGTTATTTCGGATATCCCGCAAGGAGCGATCTACAGCTTCAAATGCTAGCTTGTTGGACATTGTAGCTTCATCCCATACAATGAGCTTGCATTTCCTAAGCAAAGCTGCTGTAGCGCTCTGCTTGCTGATATTGCATATAGGTGTGTCCTGTTTCTCTAAGTCTATGGGCAAATGAAAAACAGAATGTGCAGTTCGCCCTCCACTAAGAAGGGTACCAGCAATTCCTGAGGAAGCAACAGCCAGAGCAATATCACCCTTACTTCGAACCCAAGCCAGTAAAAGGTTGAGCAGAAAAGATTTTCCAGTGCCTCCAGGAGCCTGAACAAAAATTAAAGCGGGGGTACTGGAATTGAGTTTTTCCATAACTGTATTGAAGATAATGTTTTGCTCAGGGCGTAAGGTCGTACGGTGGGACTCGACCTGGTCTAGTAGAGCTGAACGATCATAATCTTGCTCTCTTGCTAGAAGACTGTTAGTCTCATCTGAGCGATTCGGGGAACAAAGATTGAATTCTTGTAGTTTCTTCCCAGACATAGCCATAATACGATCTTCAATGTTAATTAAGGCTTCATTGTAACAAAATTCATGAAAATCTGGAATTCGGTTTTGTAATGGAATATGTCTGTGGATAATATCCTCTGACATGTCATGTTTGTAGGTTTGAAAAATCTCTTCAGGATTAGAAAGACCACAAAATGACACCAAAATAGAGAAGAGTTGACGAATTTGGCTAGGAAGACGACAAAGAACTGCTTCATCCATGGTATCTTTCCAATGGTTGTCATCGGCCAAGAGGCCAAGAGCAAGGCAGGCATCTTGAAAGGAAGGATGTATTGTTCCTCTAACTGTTTTCAAAAAATCAAAAGAAGTAGGCCCAACTACGTGAAGTAGTAGTAATCGCAGACAGAAACATTCAAAGTTAGAGACATGGACAGTATAGATTCGACCAATAGCATCACCCTTCTTGATGTCAGGCCAACCATTTACAGATACGCCTTGTTTTCTGCGCTTCCAAACTTTTTCCTCCCACCTATAGTACTGTGGAAGTTCACTATATCGCAAAGTTTTGGCAAAATCATCTTCCTGGCATAATTTGAAGAAAGCTGTTAGAGTTGTGTTTCGAGGATTAGCAACACGATCATGGAGGGTGGACGGAGTAAAATAAACCCTTTCACCATTTTCCAGGTGCACAGCAAGATGAGTAACAGAAGGATGTCGGCCATGAAGAGGAAAATGGAACAATCTCCAAGCAGCCTCATTACTGTTTACGTATCGTCCAGTAACAAAACTTGAAACCTCATCAAGTGGATCTGATTTGCTACAATTCTGCAAGTTAATAACAGCTCGGTCGGAGCCTTTATTGATATATTTGCATATATATTTAATAGCTTTAACTGATGAGCAACATTCAACATTGATGTGAGCATTGAAAATTTTGCTCAACATTGGGGAGTATGGAACGACCCAGCTGTTGTCAACAGTGAAATTACTACTGCTGACTTTCATGGGCAAATTTGCAGTTTGACCACCATGAATGGGGTCACGACGCCTGTATAGTGGATACGAATCACGATCTGTGCGAGTTTCCTCTAAAAATGGCCGTGGATAGCGCTTTGTGCACTTGTTACCCTTCATGCAGGGTGATTTCGGGTTCAGTAGAGGACCACATGGACCGTGAATCATGTGTTTAAGAACAATGGATCTCAAGGAAGGATCATCCTCAGGATCAGGAATTTCAGCACTAATAATGCTATCAATTTGATGAGGGCGAAGTTTATCAACCAACCAGAGAAGTAAATGACAATGTGGCAGCCCACGTTTTTGCCATTCAATAGAATAGACAAAAGCAAAAACATCACCAAAAATTTTGCCTTTCGTGAGCAAATCAACGAATTTGTCGACCTTGAGTTTGAAAACTCTTGCAATGATGTCCTGACGCTCTGAAGACTTTTGATTTAGAAACAACGCTGATTTAATTTCAGGCCATTCAGGATTGCATGTGAATGTGATGAATAAATCAGCAGTCCCGTGCATTCTAGCGTAAGCAAGAGCATCCTGACTATACTCTGCCAAATATCTAGGACTGTTCACAAATGAAGATGGCAAAATAACCAGCTTACCTAGATCATTAGGGCTGACATGTGCTTCAGAAGAAATGGCGTCTTTTAAATGAATATAACTTTCCACTCGGAGGTCACGTTGGTGAGTGGAAATAAAACCCAACCGTTCACTTTCGACTTTGACATACATATCAGTCAGGAACTTGTGAAAAAGAGTACCAAAGTGCAATATAACATTAGCATCGTTTTTTCTGGTCATCAAATGGAAGGCGTAGAAGTTAGTAGCAGAAACAGCATTTTTACGATCACCTGCTGTAAGAGGTAATGGGGACTTGTCGACAGGATTAACCATAGGAATGGTCCAAGAATAAGTTTCCTGCCCATTCCAGAAAATCAAAGGGTACTGAAGAGCATCATAGAAACGATTTCTCTCTGAAATTCGAATAAGACTGTTATCATGCTTCTTCAACAGGATATCACGATTGCATGAAGGCTCACCAACGACAATAACAGCGATTTCCTCAGCTGTGGGGGCATTGAAGCAACGTGGATGCTCACCAGCAGGAGTGTGGTCACCTCTTATAATCACCCTGTAATTGTCGCCATCTGGCACATCTTTGAGAGCAGCTTTAAATTTCCGAACAAGGGAATTAGAAGTATTTAACATTTGCTGCAAACCTTGGACAATAGTGTCATCAAGACCATCAGTAATAGTCATCCGTCTGGTCTGTTGGGAATCCTCGCCATCCATAAAATAAATTTGAAGGAACTTGTGCTGTTCGGGGGGAGACGGAAGGAGTGATCCAATTGAATGATACACTTGCCCCTTGACAATAAAAGAGGGCTGAAATCCCTGATAGTGAACCTCCTCACCAGCCACAAAATAGGTCATTTGAAATGCCGTGTTGTACTTAATGGAATTTTGTCGGAACTTCTTACTTTTAGGAGTGTCACCGTAAAGCAAGGAGTAGAGAGGCTCAGGAGGTGAAGGTACCAGTGGAAGAGAAACCTTACCCGAAGCACAGCACAAACCAGTTGATTCACCTTTAAATTTAAGTGCCTTGCAGAACATACACTCGTGAACCATGGTACCAATCAGTAATGAATTATGTATTCCATAATCTATGAGTGGATTATAAGAGAAAGCCATTCCTTTCAGTGAATTCCACGAACCCTTTGAACGCTGCAACCATCGCGTTCTTTCTTGCTCTCTACGATCCTAAAAGACACAAAAACAGCAAAAGTTTATAAAATAGTATCTAATAGCATTTAATAATAGAATTATTTCGCAGGATAAATAATTAAGTACATTTCTCAGTATAAATATCACTACTCACCTGGGTTTCCTCAGCCGTTTCTGCTGACCTACTGCTCCTATGCTGGGCAGCGTTATGACTCAAGCGTTGCTGAAAAGAGAAGAAAAATTCAATAAATCAATACAAACAGATCTGTGAAATCGATATTACTTTCGCGCATCGACATTACTATTACATCGATTATTATTACATCGACATTACTTTCCCCTTTCTGCTGCCCTTGTGTTACAGCATTTAATATTTTTCGGCAAATAATAATGAAATTATATTAAGTACATTTCTCAGCATAAATATCACTACTCACCTGTTTTTCCTCAGCCGTTTCTGTTGCCCTTGTGTCACGCTGCCGTGCTGCAACTTCACTCGAACGTCGCTGAAAAGAGAAGAAAAATCAGTTGAAGTGTACTCTAGGTACAGGCAATGTAATGTAACGTAGGTAATGAAAAGTGCACGTAAATTATATCACTACTCACCTGGGTTTCCTCAGCCGTTTCTGCTGACCTACTGCTCCTATGCTGGGCAGCGTCATGACTCAAGCGTTGCTGAAAAGAGAAGAAAAATTCAATAAATCAATACAAACAGATCTGTGAAATCGATATTACTTTCGCGCATCGACATTATTATTACATCGATTATTATTACATCGACATTACTTTCCCCTTTCTGCTGCCCTTGTGTCACAGCATTTAATATTTTTCGGCAAATAATAATGAAATTATATTAAGTACATTTCTCAGCATAAATATCACTACTCACCTGGGTTTCCTCAGCCGTTTCTGCTGACCTACTGCTCCTATGCTGGGCAGCGTTATGACTCAAGCGTTGCTGAAAAGAGAAGAAAAATTCAATAAATCAATACAAACAGATCTGTGAAATCGATATTACTTTCGCGCATCGACATTATTATTACATCGATTATTATTACATCGACATTA
Source organism: Adelphocoris suturalis (assembly GCA_030762985.1). Classification (NCBI taxonomy): domain Eukaryota; kingdom Metazoa; phylum Arthropoda; class Insecta; order Hemiptera; family Miridae; genus Adelphocoris; species Adelphocoris suturalis. Next base: position 92,821,768 of record CM061043.1, read on the forward strand.
CTTTCCCCTTTCTGCTGCCCTTGTGTCACAGCATTTAATATTTTTCGGCAAATAATAATGAAATTATATTAAGTACATTTCTCAGCATAAATATCACTACTCACCTGTTTTTCCTCAGCCGTTTCTGTTGCCCTTGTGTCACGCTGCCGTGCTGCAACTTCACTCAAGCGTCGCTGAAAAGAGAAGAAAAATCAGTTGAAGTGTACTCTAGGTACAGGCAATGTAATGTAACGTAGGTAATGAAAAGTGCACGTAAATTATATCACTACTCACCTGGGTTTCCTCAGCCGTTTCTGCTGACCTACTGCTCCTATGCTGGGCAGCGTCATGACTCAAGCGTTGCTGAAAAGAGAAGAAAAATTCAATAAATCAATACAAACAGATCTGTGAAATCGATATTACTTTCGTGCATTGACATTATTATCACATCGATTATTATTACATCAACATTACTTTCCCCTTTCTGCTGCCCTTGTGTCACAGCATTTAATATTTTTCGGCAAATAATAATGAAATTAAATTAAGTACATTTCTCAGCATAAATATCACTACTCATCTGGGTTTCCTCAGCCGTTTCTGCTGACCTACTGCTCCTATGCTGGGCAGCGTCATGACTCAAGCGTTGCTGATGATGTACAATAAAAGTATGGGAGGTGTTGACCTTGTAGATCAACACCTTGCATACTATCTCCAACCAAGGAAGTCGCTGCGGTGGTACAAAAAATTAAGCTTTCATATTTTAGAGCTTATGCTGCTGAATTAATATTTTTTGTACCGCCGGTTCTCCATTGACACCCGCAAGAAAGACTTGTATGTGTACCGCTTGGTATGTGTATGTATGTATCTGTATGTGTCATTCCAGACGATAACTCTCGATAGAATTGAGATAAAAACTTCGTTCTTTTGCCAAAAAATCATGCATTTCAAAAGAAAGGATGAGTTCGTTGGACAACACTTTTTTAAGCACATTAAATTGGTCAAATTTCAAAATATGTGTAGTCAAAAAATCTCTAAAAATGGCTAAAAACGGCTAAAAATCGTTCAATTTTTTGCCATAAAATTAATGGTTAACGATTTCCTTTTTGAGCACATTAAATTGGTCAAATTTCAAAAAATGTGTACTCAAAAAAAATCTCTAAAAATGGCTAAAAATCGTTCAATTTATATTTTTTGGTAGAATATTGTTCAAATAAAGTTTATTAACTATAAAATAGAACATCCAAAAATGTATGTACACAATCATGCTGAAAAATCGATAAAAACTGCCAAATAAATGCGAATGGTAAAATACCTTCTTTTTTGGTGACTTGTCCGGCGAAAAACAAAGTTTCTTCTTTGGAGGCATTATGCAATGATAGTATATGTTCTTACATTAAAATTTGTTCCTATTCTAAATGAAACTCTTCTATTCAAAAAGAGATTTTGGATTTTAGGCTATTTTTTGCAATTTTATAGATTTTTTAAAACAAAATTAATGGAGTTCAAGTTTTTAGCATAATTTCGTACATAAATTTTTGAATGTTCTATTTCATAGTTGTTGACCAATACAGATGTAATACAAACAGGTAATGTAATCTAACGTAGGTAATGGTAGGTACCTACTACTCAATTGTATACCAACCATGTAGTGCCTTCTTTTCACAAGATTATTTCATTATGGTTACGAAACAATTTCAGTTTATATCCATGTCAAAACGTGTCGCGAAAAATTCCTTGACCCCCAGCCAAATTCAATAAATCAATACAAACAGATGTAATACAAACAGGTAATGTAATCTAACGTAGGTAATGTAAAAGTGCACGTACCTTCTTTTTTGGTGACTTGTTCGTCGAGAAAGAAAGATTCTTCTTTGGAGGCATTTTAATATTGATTGAATTGATAGCTTGAGGAGCGTTGCTGGACTGAATGGCTCGCTGGCAGTTCTCATAGGGATAGGGGGGTTCTCCTTGGTAGAGGGGGGTTCTCCTTGGTAGAGGGGGTAATTACTTGTCGAAATGGGGAAAAACCCCAAGGATGAACTCAGGTCATGGACTGAGGTCACGGAGGATTAGAAAGTTAGCAACGTCGGTTAGCAGGTAGGCTTCGCTGAAGGTTGTTGAACCAGGAACCAACGCATATTAAACGCTTCACTCGCTTCCGTGTTTTCCCGTCACTTTTTTCGATATCCGATTTCGGATTCAGATTCGGCGGACCCAAAGCTGTATTTCGCCCGCGAAAACCGTTCCGAAAAACGTACCTTTATGGGGTATATTTTAATCGGAAAAAACCAAGTTTTTCGGCGGACTTTTCGAGAAAACGGGTCCGTACTCTCGCATTTTTTTTAACGCATTTCCCGATACTTTTTTCGCGATCCGATCGCGCCGTCGTCTTCCTCGTAGGAAAACCTACGAAACCCGTATTTTTCCGGAATTGTCAACGGCCGTTTAGAGGGGTAGGGGAAGCGGGGAAGTCCAAAAAGCGCACATTAATTCTTACTTCGACCCCCCTCCCGCCCTACGGCCCATGGTTCGGGTGGGATTAGAAAATTTTAAATTCGCTTATACACCCTATCGGAAAATCCCAAGAAGATCCCACCACTCGTAGATCCGGCCCACTCAGCCGTTTGGCCGTGCATAGACACGACAAACGGACAGACAAACGGACGGAGTTTCATTCTTATTAATAGTATAGATATTGACCACTGAATCGAAAGAAGTATATGTAAATGGATCTCCTGGCAAAGAGTGGAGAATGCGAAGGTTGATGTCATCAACAATAGCGTTTGTTGGAGCTAAAATAGCTCTTTCCCGCAACCATGTACCGTCAACAGTTTGGAAGCGATTGACGATATCAGGGAAAACGCAATCTATCAACTCTTCTTCCGATTTAACTATGTGACCTACATTAGAGAGATCAATCAAACCTTTGGAGTCCACAGCTACCTTGCCATCTCCAATTTTCAACAAATCCGTAGAAAAGTGATCAGCTGGCGTACTGTGATCATGGAGATGAACTCTCATGTTTGTAGTCAAGTGAAATACTTCAATAGAACCCCACAGAACAGATGACTTCAGACAGGCATCTAGCTCATTAGCAGGGGTGCCTCTTACAATGATAGGAAGAGTTTGCCTGAAATCTCCAGCCAGTACAACAACTAATCCACCCATTATATTTTCGTTATTTCGGATATCCCGCAAGGAGCGATCTACAGCTTCAAATGCTAGCTTGTTGGACATTGTAGCTTCATCCCATACAATGAGCTTGCATTTCCTAAGCAAAGCTGCTGTAGCGCTCTGCTTGCTGATATTGCATATAGGTGTGTCCTGTTTCTCTAAGTCTATGGGCAAATGAAAAACAGAATGTGCAGTTCGCCCTCCACTAAGAAGGGTACCAGCAATTCCTGAGGAAGCAACAGCCAGAGCAATATCACCCTTACTTCGAACCCAAGCCAGTAAAAGGTTGAGCAGAAAAGATTTTCCAGTGCCTCCAGGAGCCTGAACAAAAATTAAAGCGGGGGTACTGGAATTGAGTTTTTCCATAACTGTATTGAAGATAATGTTTTGCTCAGGGCGTAAGGTCGTACGGTGGGACTCGACCTGGTCTAGTAGAGCTGAACGATCATAATCTTGCTCTCTTGCTAGAAGACTGTTAGTCTCATCTGAGCGATTCGGGGAACAAAGATTGAATTCTTGTAGTTTCTTCCCAGACATAGCCATAATACGATCTTCAATGTTAATTAAGGCTTCATTGTAACAAAATTCATGAAAATCTGGAATTCGGTTTTGTAATGGAATATGTCTGTGGATAATATCCTCTGACATGTCATGTTTGTAGGTTTGAAAAATCTCTTCAGGATTAGAAAGACCACAAAATGACACCAAAATAGAGAAGAGTTGACGAATTTGGCTAGGAAGACGACAAAGAACTGCTTCATCCATGGTATCTTTCCAATGGTTGTCATCGGCCAAGAGGCCAAGAGCAAGGCAGGCATCTTGAAAGGAAGGATGTATTGTTCCTCTAACTGTTTTCAAAAAATCAAAAGAAGTAGGCCCAACTACGTGAAGTAGTAGTAATCGCAGACAGAAACATTCAAAGTTAGAGACATGGACAGTATAGATTCGACCAATAGCATCACCCTTCTTGATGTCAGGCCAACCATTTACAGATACGCCTTGTTTTCTGCGCTTCCAAACTTTTTCCTCCCACCTATAGTACTGTGGAAGTTCACTATATCGCAAAGTTTTGGCAAAATCATCTTCCTGGCATAATTTGAAGAAAGCTGTTAGAGTTGTGTTTCGAGGATTAGCAACACGATCATGGAGGGTGGACGGAGTAAAATAAACCCTTTCACCATTTTCCAGGTGCACAGCAAGATGAGTAACAGAAGGATGTCGGCCATGAAGAGGAAAATGGAACAATCTCCAAGCAGCCTCATTACTGTTTACGTATCGTCCAGTAACAAAACTTGAAACCTCATCAAGTGGATCTGATTTGCTACAATTCTGCAAGTTAATAACAGCTCGGTCGGAGCCTTTATTGATATATTTGCATATATATTTAATAGCTTTAACTGATGAGCAACATTCAACATTGATGTGAGCATTGAAAATTTTGCTCAACATTGGGGAGTATGGAACGACCCAGCTGTTGTCAACAGTGAAATTACTACTGCTGACTTTCATGGGCAAATTTGCAGTTTGACCACCATGAATGGGGTCACGACGCCTGTATAGTGGATACGAATCACGATCTGTGCGAGTTTCCTCTAAAAATGGCCGTGGATAGCGCTTTGTGCACTTGTTACCCTTCATGCAGGGTGATTTCGGGTTCAGTAGAGGACCACATGGACCGTGAATCATGTGTTTAAGAACAATGGATCTCAAGGAAGGATCATCCTCAGGATCAGGAATTTCAGCACTAATAATGCTATCAATTTGATGAGGGCGAAGTTTATCAACCAACCAGAGAAGTAAATGACAATGTGGCAGCCCACGTTTTTGCCATTCAATAGAATAGACAAAAGCAAAAACATCACCAAAAATTTTGCCTTTCGTGAGCAAATCAACGAATTTGTCGACCTTGAGTTTGAAAACTCTTGCAATGATGTCCTGACGCTCTGAAGACTTTTGATTTAGAAACAACGCTGATTTAATTTCAGGCCATTCAGGATTGCATGTGAATGTGATGAATAAATCAGCAGTCCCGTGCATTCTAGCGTAAGCAAGAGCATCCTGACTATACTCTGCCAAATATCTAGGACTGTTCACAAATGAAGATGGCAAAATAACCAGCTTACCTAGATCATTAGGGCTGACATGTGCTTCAGAAGAAATGGCGTCTTTTAAATGAATATAACTTTCCACTCGGAGGTCACGTTGGTGAGTGGAAATAAAACCCAACCGTTCACTTTCGACTTTGACATACATATCAGTCAGGAACTTGTGAAAAAGAGTACCAAAGTGCAATATAACATTAGCATCGTTTTTTCTGGTCATCAAATGGAAGGCGTAGAAGTTAGTAGCAGAAACAGCATTTTTACGATCACCTGCTGTAAGAGGTAATGGGGACTTGTCGACAGGATTAACCATAGGAATGGTCCAAGAATAAGTTTCCTGCCCATTCCAGAAAATCAAAGGGTACTGAAGAGCATCATAGAAACGATTTCTCTCTGAAATTCGAATAAGACTGTTATCATGCTTCTTCAACAGGATATCACGATTGCATGAAGGCTCACCAACGACAATAACAGCGATTTCCTCAGCTGTGGGGGCATTGAAGCAACGTGGATGCTCACCAGCAGGAGTGTGGTCACCTCTTATAATCACCCTGTAATTGTCGCCATCTGGCACATCTTTGAGAGCAGCTTTAAATTTCCGAACAAGGGAATTAGAAGTATTTAACATTTGCTGCAAACCTTGGACAATAGTGTCATCAAGACCATCAGTAATAGTCATCCGTCTGGTCTGTTGGGAATCCTCGCCATCCATAAAATAAATTTGAAGGAACTTGTGCTGTTCGGGGGGAGACGGAAGGAGTGATCCAATTGAATGATACACTTGCCCCTTGACAATAAAAGAGGGCTGAAATCCCTGATAGTGAACCTCCTCACCAGCCACAAAATAGGTCATTTGAAATGCCGTGTTGTACTTAATGGAATTTTGTCGGAACTTCTTACTTTTAGGAGTGTCACCGTAAAGCAAGGAGTAGAGAGGCTCAGGAGGTGAAGGTACCAGTGGAAGAGAAACCTTACCCGAAGCACAGCACAAACCAGTTGATTCACCTTTAAATTTAAGTGCCTTGCAGAACATACACTCGTGAACCATGGTACCAATCAGTAATGAATTATGTATTCCATAATCTATGAGTGGATTATAAGAGAAAGCCATTCCTTTCAGTGAATTCCACGAACCCTTTGAACGCTGCAACCATCGCGTTCTTTCTTGCTCTCTACGATCCTAAAAGACACAAAAACAGCAAAAGTTTATAAAATAGTATCTAATAGCATTTAATAATAGAATTATTTCGCAGGATAAATAATTAAGTACATTTCTCAGTATAAATATCACTACTCACCTGGGTTTCCTCAGCCGTTTCTGCTGACCTACTGCTCCTATGCTGGGCAGCGTTATGACTCAAGCGTTGCTGAAAAGAGAAGAAAAATTCAATAAATCAATACAAACAGATCTGTGAAATCGATATTACTTTCGCGCATCGACATTACTATTACATCGATTATTATTACATCGACATTACTTTCCCCTTTCTGCTGCCCTTGTGTTACAGCATTTAATATTTTTCGGCAAATAATAATGAAATTATATTAAGTACATTTCTCAGCATAAATATCACTACTCACCTGTTTTTCCTCAGCCGTTTCTGTTGCCCTTGTGTCACGCTGCCGTGCTGCAACTTCACTCGAACGTCGCTGAAAAGAGAAGAAAAATCAGTTGAAGTGTACTCTAGGTACAGGCAATGTAATGTAACGTAGGTAATGAAAAGTGCACGTAAATTATATCACTACTCACCTGGGTTTCCTCAGCCGTTTCTGCTGACCTACTGCTCCTATGCTGGGCAGCGTCATGACTCAAGCGTTGCTGAAAAGAGAAGAAAAATTCAATAAATCAATACAAACAGATCTGTGAAATCGATATTACTTTCGCGCATCGACATTATTATTACATCGATTATTATTACATCGACATTACTTTCCCCTTTCTGCTGCCCTTGTGTCACAGCATTTAATATTTTTCGGCAAATAATAATGAAATTATATTAAGTACATTTCTCAGCATAAATATCACTACTCACCTGGGTTTCCTCAGCCGTTTCTGCTGACCTACTGCTCCTATGCTGGGCAGCGTTATGACTCAAGCGTTGCTGAAAAGAGAAGAAAAATTCAATAAATCAATACAAACAGATCTGTGAAATCGATATTACTTTCGCGCATCGACATTATTATTACATCGATTATTATTACATCGACATTACTTTCCCCTTTCTGCTGCCCTTGTGTCACAGCATTTAATATTTTTCGGCAAATAATAATGAAATTATATTAAGTACATTTCTCAGCATAAATATCACTACTCACCTGTTTTTCCTCAGCCGTTTCTGTTGCCCTTGTGTCACGCTGCCGTGCTGCAACTTCACTCAAGCGTCGCTGAAAAGAGAAGAAAAATCAGTTGAAGTGTACTCTAGGTACAGGCAATGTAATGTAACGTAGGTAATGAAAAGTGCACGTAAATTATATCACTACTCACCTGGGTTTCCTCAGCCGTTTCTGCTGACCTACTGCTCCTATGCTGGGCAGCGTCATGACTCAAGCGTTGCTGAAAAGAGAAGAAAAATTCAATAAATCAATACAAACAGATCTGTGAAATCGATATTACTTTCGCGCATCGACATTATTATTACATCGATTATTATTACATCGACATTACTTTCCCCTTTCTGCTGCCCTTGTGTCACAGCATTTAATATTTTTCGGCAAATAATAATGAAATTATATTAAGTACATTTCTCAGCATAAATATCACTACTCACCTGGGTTTCCTCAGCCGTTTCTGCTGACCTACTGCTCCTATGCTGGGCAGCGTTATGACTCAAGCGTTGCTGAAAAGAGAAGAAAAATTCAATAAATCAATACAAACAGATCTGTGAAATCGATATTACTTTCGCGCATCGACATTATTATTACATCGATTATTATTACATCGACATTACTTTCCCCTTTCTGCTGCCCTTGTGTCACAGCATTTAATATTTTTCGGCAAATAATAATGAAATTATATTAAGTACATTTCTCAGCATAAATATCACTACTCACCTGTTTTTCCTCAGCCGTTTCTGTTGCCCTTGTGTCACGCTGCCGTGCTGCAACTTCACTCAAGCGTCGCTGAAAAGAGAAGAAAAATCAGTTGAAGTGTACTCTAGGTACAGGCAATGTAATGTAACGTAGGTAATGAAAAGTGCACGTAAATTATATCACTACTCACCTGGGTTTCCTCAGCCGTTTCTGCTGACCTACTGCTCCTATGCTGGGCAGCGTCATGACTCAAGCGTTGCTGAAAAGAGAAGAAAAATTCAATAAATCAATACAAACAGATCTGTGAAATCGATATTACTTTCGTGCATTGACATTATTATCACATCGATTATTATTACATCAACATTACTTTCCCCTTTCTGCTGCCCTTGTGTCACAGCATTTAATATTTTTCGGCAAATAATAATGAAATTAAATTAAGTACATTTCTCAGCATAAATATCACTACTCATCTGGGTTTCCTCAGCCGTTTCTGCTGACCTACTGCTCCTATGCTGGGCAGCGTCATGACTCAAGCGTTGCTGATGATGTACAATAAAAGTATGGGAGGTGTTGACCTTGTAGATCAACACCTTGCATACTATCTCCAACCAAGGAAGTCGCTGCGGTGGTACAAAAAATTAAGCTTTCATATTTTAGAGCTTATGCTGCTGAATTAATATTTTTTGTACCGCCGGTTCTCCATTGACACCCGCAAGAAAGACTTGTATGTGTACCGCTTGGTATGTGTATGTATGTATCTGTATGTGTCATTCCAGACGATAACTCTCGATAGAATTGAGATAAAAACTTCGTTCTTTTGCCAAAAAATCATGCATTTCAAAAGAAAGGATGAGTTCGTTGGACAACACTTTTTTAAGCACATTAAATTGGTCAAATTTCAAAATATGTGTAGTCAAAAAATCTCTAAAAATGGCTAAAAACGGCTAAAAATCGTTCAATTTTTTGCCATAAAATTAATGGTTAACGATTTCCTTTTTGAGCACATTAAATTGGTCAAATTTCAAAAAATGTGTACTCAAAAAAAATCTCTAAAAATGGCTAAAAATCGTTCAATTTATATTTTTTGGTAGAATATTGTTCAAATAAAGTTTATTAACTATAAAATAGAACATCCAAAAATGTATGTACACAATCATGCTGAAAAATCGATAAAAACTGCCAAATAAATGCGAATGGTAAAATACCTTCTTTTTTGGTGACTTGTCCGGCGAAAAACAAAGTTTCTTCTTTGGAGGCATTATGCAATGATAGTATATGTTCTTACATTAAAATTTGTTCCTATTCTAAATGAAACTCTTCTATTCAAAAAGAGATTTTGGATTTTAGGCTATTTTTTGCAATTTTATAGATTTTTTAAAACAAAATTAATGGAGTTCAAGTTTTTAGCATAATTTCGTACATAAATTTTTGAATGTTCTATTTCATAGTTGTTGACCAATACAGATGTAATACAAACAGGTAATGTAATCTAACGTAGGTAATGGTAGGTACCTACTACTCAATTGTATACCAACCATGTAGTGCCTTCTTTTCACAAGATTATTTCATTATGGTTACGAAACAATTTCAGTTTATATCCATGTCAAAACGTGTCGCGAAAAATTCCTTGACCCCCAGCCAAATTCAATAAATCAATACAAACAGATGTAATACAAACAGGTAATGTAATCTAACGTAGGTAATGTAAAAGTGCACGTACCTTCTTTTTTGGTGACTTGTTCGTCGAGAAAGAAAGATTCTTCTTTGGAGGCATTTTAATATTGATTGAATTGATAGCTTGAGGAGCGTTGCTGGACTGAATGGCTCGCTGGCAGTTCTCATAGGGATAGGGGGGTTCTCCTTGGTAGAGGGGGGTTCTCCTTGGTAGAGGGGGTAATTACTTGTCGAAATGGGGAAAAACCCCAAGGATGAACTCAGGTCATGGACTGAGGTCACGGAGGATTAGAAAGTTAGCAACGTCGGTTAGCAGGTAGGCTTCGCTGAAGGTTGTTGAACCAGGAACCAACGCATATTAAACGCTTCACTCGCTTCCGTGTTTTCCCGTCACTTTTTTCGATATCCGATTTCGGATTCAGATTCGGCGGACCCAAAGCTGTATTTCGCCCGCGAAAACCGTTCCGAAAAACGTACCTTTATGGGGTATATTTTAATCGGAAAAAACCAAGTTTTTCATTTGATGATAATGATGGTGGCACATTATGATAGGATAATGAATAGCATGCAACCAATAGACTCGCAACGATACTGATTAGACATGATAAAAAACTCCTCAATTTTGTCCTCAATTACCGGAAATATGTTATTATTTGGCAATTTAAATGGAAGCCACAGGTAGATATGGAAATGACAGGTGAAAACGGAAGTTGGTGAAAAACGTTGTCTATTTCTACGAAAAATCGAAAAATAAAGAGTTACAATGTTAAATTGATTTCGAAGGTTAGGCTATCATCAGTAACAGACAAAAATTGTATTGTTTGTTACTGATGATGGCATAACCGTCGAAATCGATTTAACATTGTAACTCTTTATTTTTCGTGGAAATAGACAACGTTTTTCACTAAGTTCCGTTTTGAAATGGGTTTCCACAACTTCGTCGCGAGTGATTTAGTTCGATAACAGGTGGTTGGTGGTCGTGTTTTTGTCCTGGCTTCAAATAGTCCAAATTTTTAATGGACAGTGTGTCCTTATCTCCGTTAAGGAATCTCCGTTGTTCCAAACAGGTTTTGTTTGGTGAAAGTCGCCAAGGTTCGATCCTTGAGATTATTTTTAATGGAGTTTGGCAAATCTACGTTACATAAGCTGTTGGTGAAAGTGGCCCTTAGCGAGATTTACGTAATTTTTATTCAGTTCAAATATCGAGAGCACACATGTGGTCAGGAAAGAAGCGGGTTTTTGAAGTCGTTGCTGTACAGATGTATAGGCATTCACATGAGCTCACACCTTGTAAATGTGTACCTATATTCAGGTGTATGTCACATGTTGTAGCCTGACATTTACAATATGAACTTTGCCAATAACAGATGTTAGTCGGGTCAGCCCTTGTCGCCAGCAAATGATCGTTGTAGTGGCATGTCAGCATCACGCCATGCTCTATATACGGGCAGGGTACCCCCTCAAGGGGTACATTTCAAGTATAAATATAGTAGTAGACTGGCCCAGCACATCATTTCCAATCGAACTCTCATCTTGAATCTCTCTCACACCGAAACCACACATTACCCCTTTTAACCAACGATACTCCGCAAACCAGAATAAAAGATTTGGAAAGAGCTGCACGGGATATCGCACTCTTACACAATACCACACTACCCCAAACAAATTCGAATGCGAATAAGGTTTCTGAGCAGTTTGCGTTTCTAGCAGCAACAAGAACCAGAAACAAGAAAGAGAAGACGTATAAAATCGGTATATTCACACCAAAACCTAAGGGCGACCATACTGCCGCCTTGCAAGCGCTGGCGTTACTTGAAGAGGCGCAATATAATACATAAATAATAATCTTTACGTAATAATTTTCAGAGTTTCCGTTCTTGACTAAGAAAAGCCCCATAGACTTGATGAATACTTCACCTACTTTGAACTTTGTATTTTTGTATCAGGCTGTGCCGGATTTTGAAAAAGAAAAAAGAAGAATCCTTCCTCTGCTTGAAGAGCGGCAACTTTCATTCACGTTGAAAAGGAAACCGGAACCCGGCAAAGTGAAGGCGTCAAACATTTAACCCAATATCCTCTTCCCGCGCCCCATCTTCAAGGGCTCCCCCGGTCCGCTTTGGAGGAGATAAAATAGGTTTAATTAAGTTTGAGTTTGGTTCATTTCTTCTCCTTCAAGTCGACTAGCGAGTTTTTCAATTTGAAAACTCCCTGAGCCCTCTCTTACCCCCTTCAGTCTCGGGGATGTTTTTAATTAAACCGATCGTGATTAACTCCCGGGCTTCGATTTAATACTTCCTTCCTTCAACTCTTTCACATACTTCAGCGTTCCTGATGGTGCAACACCTATTTATATTCACCCCTTTGCTTGTCTGGTTCTCTCTTATCACTCTTTCGCCGGTCTCTCACCCCACTTTCACTATTCTCTGGCTCTCTCACCTTCCCTTAATTATTCCGGCATCCTGCCACTCCTCGGGAAGAAGGGAGTTTTTAATCAAAAACCAAACACCTTTGCCTCGCCTTTGTTATTACTTTTAATTGGATGATAAAGTTGTACGTCGAATTTGTAATAAGGGCTTGCTAATTTGTGTACCCGCGTATTTCGGATTTCCGTCACGTGGATTCTGGGTCATGAAGATTGTGGGCTCAAGTCTCAAGTTTTAGATGGATACTCTGTTGCGTAACCCACCGTTGACTACATGGGGTCCAGTCACACCCCAAGCACACTATTTTCGGAATACACAACCCATTCCCGACATCACTTTTCCGTTCCCTCCTCTCGTCGACAGAGCGTTGCATTTACAATATCCACTCTTTCACGCCCAACCTACTTTTGTTCAGCGTAATAGTTTTTACTGGTTTCAAAAATATATAAGTTGATAAATGTGTTTGATAGTAAAAAATAAAAAAATCGCTTGGATCCTTGCATCTTTATTAAAATATAAAGCTTGGAATGTGTTGCAAGACAGTTTGTACGATTTTTAAACCTCTATAATTTCCGTCAAAATGACTTTTTTTGTTTGTTCTGACAATTCCCTCACTTAAAACAGACGAAAATAATTATATAACGTGCAAACAAGGGCTAAAAATGCTGGAGCCATTCAGAAGTTGGACAAAATGATCCGGCTGGTGGGGCATCACTATAATATAGGGTCTGTTATAACTACTGTGGTTATAGCAGATTTCTGGACATCACGCGTCTCGTACCAGAAAAACGGGAGGGCCAGGCTTGTCTTTTATACACGCATGAATTCTTATGGATATACAATATTCGGTATTCACTAACATTTTTTAAATGATGGGCTCTTTTGTGATCAGCTGAGTGAGCTCCGAACATGGCAGACTTTATTTCCCTTACATTTGAATGTTTACAAAGAATATTATTGAAAATAATGGGTTAAATGAGTCAGACTCTATACAATTAGGTATATTAACCTCCAACGGGTATATATATGTATTCAGAGGGTACACACCTTCTCTCGGTCGGGTCACTGATTATCGACATTTTTCTCCCTGATTGTTACATATTTTGTCATTAATATTAAAGAAATGTATGTTACAGATTAGGACTGTTTCGTAAATGTAAAAAATTCTGAAAAAGTTGACTTTATTTCAGCAACATTGAGTATAGGTAGTTTGTACTGTACTCTGCAATATTCTAACAACAAAGTTCATTATACTCCTTTCCACCTGTCTTACTTTATTTTTTTATTCTCTTCTAATGAAGTCTGGCGTGGAAGCCATTTTTTTTTTTTTTTTGCTCTTTTGCAAATCTACACGAAAGATGAATCGTGTTTAAATTTTCTTGAAGTAGGTACCCCAAACAAAATGACAAATGAGAGACCAGGGGAGAGCGTGTGTGATTGCAGTGACGGGGGAGGGGGGGGGTGATGCTGATGCTTTGAAGAATCTAAAAAACGTCTGCCAAGTTGGATGGTCAGTATAGCTTCTTCACATATTGCAATGAACTTATAGAATTAGTTTAAGGACAAAGTACGAGTCAAAATGATTGAATGCAAAATTTAACCGAATTTAATACAAGTTCGTGCATGCTAGAATGCTAATGAGGGCTATAATATATGTATACGAAGTGTTAAAAAAAGATGAAACTTATCAGTATCGGCACACACTCAATGCCAGGAGGATGCCTCTGAGAGTCGGGCGTCCAACAACCAAAAACCCCTCCCCTCACCACCTATGTATGTAGTGGAGAAAAAAAAATTATTGTCCACCCACATTACCTTCGTCTTCGTGCGCTAGGAGGATACTGAGGCGGCTCCCTTCATCCTTTCTAGTCGTTCCAGGAGGGGTATAAAGGGGTGGCTCTTGACTCAGAGACGGGTGTACCCGTTAAAGGTTAATTATGAGTCCACATATTCATTCCATATTTATATAGTTATTTTGAATTCTAAATAACTAGGTATACTACGTGGTAATGGTTTTACATCCTCCAGCGTGATGGTTTTGGACTCCTCTTTCCGTCTTCCCATTCACATTTCACTTCCTATAATGGCTATGCGATCCGAGAAGAGGAAAGGTTTGGAGTTAACGTTCCTTTTATACCCCAGCTCCCTGCACTTCAGCAGATGCGGTAATAAGTTTCTAAGTTGTTTCACGGAGTGTTTAAAGGGAGTTTGATCTCAATGCTAGGGTTTAACTGACATTTGAAACAAACTTAAATAGTTTTCCTTCCTCCACAGACCGCGGTAACTCGATACAGAACCCCTTGGAATCTTGTTTCCCGTTTAAAGCGTGTTGGCTTCCAGTTACTTAGTAGGTCGCTCTAACCTCATTCCCCTCTGCAAATCAAATCTACGAGTATTCTATACGAGTGTTTTCTCTCGCCGTCTGCGTTTTCAGGCACGTGCTGAATGTTATCTCTTTCTGTGTGGATGTTGAAACGAACTTGCCATAATTTTGATGGCAAGAAGCAGGAATAAGTTTCCAAGCTCAATAACAGCGTGATGTTTACAACACACTCTTTTATTATAAGTTTAATTGGATACGGTCCTTTGACTTGAGCGTCTGATAGCGGAACATAAACTGTTTTATGTGGGTATACGCTGAGTATAATTGTGGTAATGTTCTTTTCAACATTACGTATTCTCACAAGAAATCATATTTTTGGCGGTGTACAGTGGATGAATTTATTTCCCATTTCTTTTCTGCAAATTACTTTCTACCTATCCCTAAAACTAATTTCCGGAACTCCTCAATACACGAGTGTACACAATAAACATGCTGTCTAGTTTTCGGTGCCGACCCGACATGATGTGGCTGGGATATTATCGTCAACAATGGTTGAAGATATCGGTTGAAAAAATATGAGTTTGATGTAGTTATTAATGTGTTTTTTTTGGTGATGCTTAATTGGATAAATGATATCATATTCTTATTTCAATAGTAACTTTCAGAGGAAGCGGAGTCACTAGACATAAATGAACTGAGACCATATTAAACAGTATACAAATTTAGTTAGAATGACACGCCATTGTAATCTCTTGTTATTTATACTACATTGATTTCATTCTATTGTTGTCAACCCCACTATATCATCTTCCACCTTTCTCGTACATGGTATTGCTTCATTAGCAGTAGTAGAATGATCAAGGTCGTGGTTTTCGTTTTAATAATCTAATTTCATTTTTCAGTTGAGTAGCGTATTGATGGTCATGATATTTCCTCCATGCTAATTACGTGAGTCACATCGATAATTTTTATCTCTCGTTAGCAAAATTACATGAATCGAAACCAACCTGAAGAAAAGAAACTAATGAACTTGAATACAACACATATTTACGCTTCAATTGTCCGTCAACACAGGGTGAATAGGACCGAGTGTGAAACTACATGCTATGAATAAGTATTAAGAAGGGTTTTTTCTCAGAAAACCGTGTTTTGTCCTCTTAGAAAATCTTGCCACTTTAACTCATTTAATTTTAACTTTTGCCCTTATTTTCGGAATAAGCGTTAAAATTCCTATAAGCATGGTGCACATTGATTCTTAGAAATTTCCATCTAGATACCATATTGATGTTGTTGGTCACCACCCCCTTTACCTCAGATGTGTTGCTAACACATATGCGTATGCATCTTCTAGGGACAACTGATTTGCAACAAAGACACCTAATTTCAAACAGTGAATTGAAAAGATTTTTTATTATTTATGCTATTATGGGAAAGAAGATATATAAGAGTGTTCTCAGTCGATTCATCGTGAAATATTACGAGGAAACTGAAACCAAACTCATCAGTTGATGGAGGGTAATTTTTTATGAAAGCCCTATTTCTTTGAACGATCCGTATTTTCAAAATCAAAAAAGTCAAAACCGTGAATGTGAAAAACAATTTTATAATGGTATAGTTGTCGTTTATCAGGCGATTAATACTATTTTCCATCAGTTCTAATTGGCTCCCATGTTGATGTTATTTTATCCTGTCAATATTCTAGTCCTTAGAGAGAGCGGTTTAACGTACAGCGATCCTGTTGGTTTCACTCGATTCTTTTGGATCCTCAATCTTTAAATATATATTATATATTATATATATATATATATATATATATATATATATATATATATATATATATATATATATATATATATATATATATATATTTAAAAAGCCAAAAATTAAAAAAAGGAAACTGGAAAATTTCATGAAAACTCCTTCATTTAATAATCTTTCTAACGGTATAGTAAATGTTACTTTTTTTTTTGGCTATTTAGGGAAGAAAATATTATTTCAATGTTGAAAAATGTGGTTTTTTAAACGAAATCGAGCGTTTTCTTGAAACAATGCTCTCTATGAAACTACCTACGAGTTTGGGGTCGGTCCCCACGTATTTTTACATTCTAAATCGAGGGGTAACACTTGCAGATCTCTCAAACACCAAGTTTTTCAGTTTTTTAACAAGTTTTCTCCCATAAAAAGACATATAATTGAGCTTGACAAACTAAATGTTTATGATTTTAAGTGTGAAACTCAGTTATGTCTCGAGTATTATCATAGTTCGTAACTTAAAAAGATCATTTCTATGTTCAAAAACAGGGAAAGAAAATTAGTTGGCCTTCCAAGGCACACTGAGGTAGGAAAATGTAGGTTTCCGTGTTCTTTAATTTCCATAGCACCGACATTTAGTTATTCTATATTCCGATCATCAGTATCTAAGAGTGATAAATTATCTATAAACTCAAATTTTACGGATTCACTCAGAAAAATATCATTGGTATAGATGGATAAATGTATGAAAACGATGGGAGAGTGGTTTGAATCCTCGTGCCTGATGTTATTATAGTCAAAATGGCTGCCATGTTGATATACCTGTTGCTTCATAACTCCAATCGTCCGCATGAGCGATATCCTCGCACGATATGTCATTATTATTTTGAGCAATACCTAGCACTGCACTCCCGTAGTGTGAAAAAAGACTTTGAAATGGATTTCCATGAAGTTAGAAGTATTTACCGTACCTCGATGAACAGAGACGCCTTCTATAATATGATGAGAAGTGTAGTACAAATCCTGAGTTGTACATGGCGCAGTTTAATAGTGAAAATCCAGGTGACATGATGACTGGGTTCCTGTGGCAGTGGAAACAGAAGGGGTGGTTCCTGGTGTTGACAAGGGACAGCTCATGATGGTGTAGCTGACAATGACGAGGCCCACGGAACTGCTAAGCCTGTGGATAGTCTACAGATCAGATATTCCAAATGTTGTTGCTTAGAATCCGGTTGTATCGATCCAAGCAACATGCAAGACCGGTTGTCGAATACTCATAGTTTTCACATTTGAATGATTCTACTTGCCTCTGTGTTGCGAATCGTGGAACGATATTTTTTCAACTTCGTTTATGAGGTAGGTGTATAGAAAAAATATACTTATGATATGAAGACGATGGTAATGATGAGATATTCACTCATAGAAATAGTTCAACGAAACTGAATTTAAATGCAGAAAAAATGGGTCCCAGGTGGGAAACGAGGGAAACTGTCAGTTTCCTGTTTTTCTATTTCTAAATAAACCCCTTGCCGGTGACATACGGTGACTGAGTAAATTAAGTAATGATGAGATAGGGAGGAAAAGTGAAGAGTTTGGTGTTACCACTTGTTGTGAATTCATGAGAATGAGTAGTGAACCCGTGGAAATAGAAAGTGTGGATGCTGGTGTTAACAAGATACAGCTCATGTTGTCTTCTGTTAATTGAGGAGGTGTACTGGATCTTGGTTGCAGATTGTTTACGAACCATGCATGCAACCCAAATGTTATTACTAAGTATCCAGTTATAGCGATTCAAATACATTGTATTGAAGTTTGATTAATATGAGCCTGTACTATCATTCAGAGAACATTTAATAACGTCGTACAATCATTCTTCACATATGTATTCGGATAATAAAAATCCTGTTTAGATGAAGACAATGAACATGTTGAAAATTTAAGGGGAAGAGCAGATCGCATGTGGAAATAGAATAGAAATGATTACTTGTGTTATTGGGATGGGAGACAGCTCAGATGGCAAGGATGGCAGAGAGGATGCGTTCTGACTCACTATCCCTGCAGATCGAGTATAAATCTAATAACCAAATATTGTTTCTTAATTTCCAGTTATATTAAACAAAGCGCTATGCAATACCGCTTGTCCAACACTGTGTTGAAGTTTGAATGACTCATTGAGCTTCCGTGATGCCTATTGTTGTGGTAGCGTGCGACGAATTTTGTGAATTGGACTAAAGGCTCCAATGAACGATGTTGAATGTGGATTTGCCTTCTGAACTAATAAAACCCTAAATGGACGTTAATCCTATTTTAGCTGTAGGCTCTTCTCTAATTACTTGACATAAATTTAGGTCACTGTTGAGCAAAATATAGTTTTGACCTTTTGACTAATAACTACACCAAAATTAGTTAATACAATGGCGAATAATAACAACAACTAATTATCTACTAGTTATTATTTTCAGAGTAACTAATCCAGTTTTTTGATTAGTTACGACTAGTAAACAACTGATTTAGTTACACAATTTAATTTCTACTCGTAACTATTAACTAATTTAGTTACACAATTTAGTTACTACTAGTAACTGAAAACTAATTGGATTTTAGTTGTTATTCTCGCGAGTAATGACTAACTCAATAACTCAATTTGCTTCCAAATTCATCTGTAAGTGGAGGAAACATTGTTTTCCCTCCCAGAAGATGACATGGCTGTAACATGACTTTCTGAGCCAGTTTTTCTATTTTTTTAAACTAACATATTTGGATTTTTGGAGTTGAAATATATGCAAACACTAATTATTGTTGTCGTTTTACATAAAAGCTAACGCATAAAGTAATTTTGAAAAGGAGAATCAAAATGATGAACTTAAAAGAGAATAAATATTGGATGTATAACACCATGAAGAGAAGAAAACTGCGGCAAACTGGTGAGGTTTAGTTAGTCTGGAAAAAGAAGGCAGGCGTTGGCAGGTAGTAGCTTGATCAAAATGAGCTCTGAGGACGAGAGCAACAATGTTTATGTAGTCTCTCCAACCCTAGGTCTGTACCCTTTCTTTTAGAAGCGTTCCCCTCTTTGTTCCTGGCTTTCCCCTCGTGTCAATTTGGTAAAACTATATAATACAAAAGTTGAGCACGACACCCATCATAAAAAGATTAATAGCGTAGTGCGTCGTTTCTGGCGTGGTCGGGTAATAAAAATCCAGGTGAGATGACAAAATGGGGGTTGGGGGTTGAGGCTCAGAGAAGTGTTGGCACTCGTTGTGGAATCAAGGGGAGGAGTAGTGTGTCGATGTCGTCAATCTGGTGCGTGACCCCGCATGCTAACTATACTTGATGCTTAAGGATAAGCCGGCGGAAGGGGCTGTCTCCACCCGCTCTGCACACAGCGGAGCGTGTTTTAGGTAAGGCTTTACTTTAAAGGCAATATCTTATCACTTCCTTCCTTGTCTTTTCTCACCTCCCTCTTCAAAACCTTTACAAACTTTAACGGGAGTGTTTTACGACTTAAGGGTAAAACGCCTAGTTAGCTTGCAGTGGAGAAGACGTTTTCGAGATGTTTATCGAAGGTGTAGGGCGGCGGAAATAATAAAATCTCACAGCCCGACAAACCATTTACACATTTGACGTGAGCGAAGACTCCAAAATATGTATTTAAACAAGTAGAGATGGAGCCATAAGTTTTAAGATTCCGAACAAACAGATAATCGAAGCGGTAACGCAACAATGAAGTAACGTTGTGGTTAAAGAAAAACGAAAATATGAGCTTTAATTTGATTTTAAACAATATTCCAATAGAAAACTTTGTTTTAACCCGAATACGATTCACCCCACAGTTGAAATTCTTTAGTGAAGTTGAAATTTGTAGGTTTATTTCTCATCCATTCTACATTAATTTTTTGAGAGAAGAGTAATGTAAATATTTTGTATGTTTTCCACAACAATACTTTCCGCATTTCGATGTCTTTCCGTTTGGTCATATCGATTTGTATGCGTCACACTTGTCCATGCGGCGACAACCTTGGGATTGATGGGTTATCTTGTTTAAAAAGGGCTGGAAGAATCTCAAGGCACAGCACGTTGCATGACGTCATTAGGGGGGGCATTGGTGTCGGCAGGTTTTCCGAGTGTCCTGCAGCCGATTGGGTGGAGTAGAAATGATGGCAAGACACCAGATGGCAAGACTCTCATCCCCTGGAAGAACGGATCGCCACTAACATGGTATGCAACTTGGACTGACACAGCTTCTCCATCTGCTATAGCCGCCTCCTCAAGAAAGGCAGGCAGCACAGCTGAGGCTGCAGCCAATAAGAAAAGAAAAAAATACTCCAATAATTTTCTTTAACAGACAAAGGCTACCATTTCCACCCATTGCGATTTCATTAATGAGCTGAAAGGAAGGAACATGCCACTGCAGAGGCAAGCTCAATATCATAGTTGAAATAAAAGGTCAGAATGGACATTTAATGAGGAAATTCAGCCAGTATGATGGCCCTCCATTCAAATCCAAAAAATATTTTATCTTTTTCTAATCATCCAAATATTCACACCAGATGAATCCTGGATGGATACCTGATCCAGTATCACACCATCCTCGTCTCACACTTGTATCTTTATGTTGTCATTGAAATGTTGAATGTTGAATGAAGTACAGGAAATTGCGGACATATTTTATTATATTGTATTTTCACTTATAGTTTCCCAAAATTCCGCAAGTATCAGTGTTATGCAATTGGACGCTATCGGCCGAAAAAATTGATCAGTAACTCCATTGATACAAGTCTTTCACGTTACATGTTCATATCAAATGACATGTAGCATGACCGTTTAATTAATACAATCTTAATGAACTAATTAAACTTTTTACTGAATTCATTATGTAACTAATAATTTTAATTTTACCCCTCTTGGAAACTAGATTTCTCAAGAAACTAGCGAACGGATTCAAATCACAACAGCAGTTTTATTCACGAAAAATCTAGTACTTATACAGTACCTAGTTTTATTTACGTAAAGTAGGACACTCACAGCAACTTGTTGGAATGTGATAAATTGAGTGAAATCATAATTCAGTGGAATTATTGAAAAGGAAATTAAGAGAACAATAAAAATCAAATTCAGTCCGAGTTAGAATGTCGATAGATTTATTAGTACGTCGAAAATTCCCCCCCTTCCCCACCCCAAATTCGTTTTGCGTTTCCAGCAAATACATTATATAAATAAAAATGTTGTTGTACAATTTGTAATTTTCCACCAGTTTCTAAATAGGTATATTTAGAATTAGGTAGTTATTTCGGGTTTTATTAATTTCGAAAAATGAAGAAAAGAGAAGTTAGTGAAGAACATTGCCTAATCTCACGAAATAAGGATTATTCACGTTATGAAAGAGTTATAAGATGTTGAACAAAGTAAAACAATATCAGCTCGGAAACTCAAAACATTGAATGTTGAAAAAAGTCCAGACGAGCTGTTTCTTTCGGACTGAATCAATGAGAATAAAATAGCTACTTACTTGTGGATGTGGTGGCTTCATATCGGATGAAAAATATTTGACGGCACAAATCATTCCAACGAGATGTTGAGGCTATGGATATTAAGTACGGCAGCTTTCTACTTCATAATGGACTTTCGAGTATTGCTTTAGGACCAGGCACAGAACAGTTGGGAGTCGCGCTTCCAAAATCCACACACGTTAACAGCCAATAATTGAATCGGGAACGAAGGCTTGTTGTTTAATCCGTTAAGTTTCTGATTGTTTCCGAGAGCTTAGAAGCCACCGAACCGGCCGTGCTTGTATTTATTCAGCCCTTAATTAATGCAGATTGGCGGTCGGACGGGCTTTCGTATCGAAAGGGATTTCTGACCCCCTAAAATTCAGAGGGAAGTCTCGAGCAAAACGAACCTCGTGCAACTACTTTATCGGTGTTTGAAGAAGACTTTTTCAATTACCCCTTTCCCCAGAATGAAAAAAAAGAGAAAAGTTCCTAGTTTGTTCGAGTCCCTACAAATCTATATGGGACACTTCCTCCCCTGTCGGCGGCGTTCCGCGGGCGTTTTTCCAATCTCACCCCCATAGCGGCGTCAAAACTTGGACCGTCCGTCTGGAAGGTTCCTTTCGTCTTATTTCAGACCGCGGGTTTCTCATCTGTCTTGGGCAGATATCTGAAAGCTTTTCAACGACGTATTATCAGGTCCTTTTCACAGTACGTCCGGAAGAAACTTGGTCGGAGCCGACCTAAAAGAATATGATGTTTGACAGGAATCGAAGAAGCGAAAAAAGTAATCATAAAGTTGATTTTTGGATTCGATGCGAAGAATGCCAGTGTTGAAAATGTGTTTGTCTTCCTTGTCCATCAATGTATTTGACGCTTTTTGATAACATTCGGGAGATCAATGGTTTTTTCCTGCAATGTTTTTCACAATCCCTATTTGGTTTTCCTCAAATTCAACACTCGTCTCCTGCATTTCAGGTTTTGAAGGTTTCCGAACACTATCGGTTTCGGGGCAGCCTAACTCCATACCTGTTCAATATTATTGAACATAATTTGGAGAAGCAGCCTGCATTCTGCATACGTGGTGCAATAAATTATAATAACCAACATACAGTTTGCACCCTCCAATCCATATTGCGAGTTCAACCTGTATGTTTGTGGAGCCATTGTAACAGCTTCATTTTCTACGAAAATTCGCTAATAGAGAGTTAATGTCACCGCGACTGAGATTTCTGGAAGTCACAAAGTGGTAACCTTAGCAAATCTCGGTGGACAAAAGTCTGGGAACTTACTCCAAAAAAGCTGAAAAACTATACAGGATCGATAGATATTATGTCCTCTAAATATTATAAAAGTTTTCAGTGTTTTTTTTTTAAATTTATTCATAAAAAAATTTTTAGTAGAAAATGAACTAATTTCAATGGCTTTAAATTCTCGTACTGTGGTTTCTACTATTATACTAAAGGTGTGGGGAAAAAACTCGAAAGTAAAATGTTGAATTTGGTCCACTAAGATTGGCTAAAGGTACCACTGCGCGAGGGACTAGGCTCAAAATTTGCAGATATACGGGTCGATCGTATTCAGGATTCTCGTATTTAACTGTCTGCTAGCATGTATGATGGCTTTTATAATTAGCTAAGAGAAAAGTTGATTGTGAATGACATTATCTCAACTTATGTCCCTACAAATCTGTGTTCTGCACAGAAAGGGTGTCCAATACTGAAATCATAAACCTCTCTTTGTATGAATGTGCATCGTTTTTCATCTGTTTTATTTGGCACTGTATCACGAGCCTCGCGAATGTCAGGCAATGTGTAAATCTTCCGAAGAATCAGTGAGTCGAACCGACCATTCGTCCGAGCTTGAGGTTTTATTGTTGGAACAAACCTTTTAGTGGTTAGTTTGTAGCCAAGATTACTGTATTAGGGACCGCTCGTATCATACTCGCGCCTCAATGAATCACTCAGCTCTATCGAGTGGCTTTTACGCGGGAAGCAGAACTTTAATAAATTACTGGGACAGGTCGATGATCGTGTTCCGCTGGGAATCCTTGGACCTTTGCCTGCTAGATGTGTTGGCAACAGATTCATAAAAGAGAGCTGTACTGCACCATAAATCATATCAAGCGGGGCTATAAATTTTTACAACGGAGCAACTCTTGTTATTGTTCACGCAATAAAGCAAAGAAAATAAATAATGGTTTGAATTACCTACTTACAAAGATTTTCGGAATCTCTCCTATGAATGTTCGATATAATAAATTCTATTGTGTTGCTTACCTATAATTTATTAACATAATAATATTTTCGATAGGAGCTGCTATTTTAAACCGAATTTATTCTAAGTGAGAGAGCCATTACGACTTACCTATTTTGGATATACTCGTTGGAGGAGGCATCAGTTCATCAGTATTGCTTTCATCTTTAACTAAGTTATCAGGAGTATCTCACCCTCGAGCAGTGCCGAACGGTGGTGCTCTCCTTATCGTTTCAGAACGCTCTAGCGGCCTCCCTTAAAAGCATTCGCTACTGAGTAGCGAAGTATTGTGATTGTTCACCTAGAGATAAGGTCTGTCATGGAAATTTTTTTCTCTTCGTACTACAACCTCCGAAATATATTTTTAAACGTCATTTTGATCTGTATATCCAACTAATCTGGATTTTAACTAAGGAATTAATTACTTGATGTTATGTATATTGCTTGCGATTATCCAGACTACCAAACTATACTCAGCATTCTGATCTATTTTACCAAGTAATCTATATTTTACTTTAAGAATTTTGAGGAGACTGTTGGGGTAAAACATAAACGGAGAAATACGGAAAATGATGAGATGGTTCGAGCTTACCTATCAAAATTCTCGACGAGCCTACCCCGGCCGGGGTATAGAAAGCAGCTGAAGATCGAAATGCAGTATGAAGACTCGTGAAGAGGGAAATTACGGGAAAACACTCCGTTCGACAATAAGTTTTAAGTACTTCATTGAACTCTATGGTTCCTTTACGAAAGAAATTATAAGTTTTAAAGACAACACGAGGGGAGAGAGGAGTGGCTCTACTGTCATACAACAACTTGAGAACGACTGTCCTCCCGTGTGAGGTGAGCCTATCAAAACGGGTCGGGAGGGGAAGAAATAAAAACGCAGATAACATCTGCAACTTTGGCCAATACAGAGAGACAAGTTATTTTCGACGATTCGACAGCAGAGAACAGGAGAGTCTTGAGATTTGACAACTAGACAGCCATGATGAACTTGAGATAAGATGAAAGAGCACTAAGAAGAGAACTGGGGAAGTAATTCACGTCCGCGGTACGGCGAGCGCCACCGTCTGGCACCGCAAAAGGGGGAGATGCTCCTGTATTGATGTAGGCTTGATCTAGGATGAATAATAATAATAATAATAATAGAAGTGGTGTCTATTATCAATAATGATCCGTTGTGTATAATAGTGAGGCGTTTTAGATGCAATATCTTAGTAGGATAAATTCAAATTGACAGTTGTTGCTGTTGATGTGTGCTGTGAATTTAAATTGATTTGTGATTGCACTTGTTGTGCTCCAACTATAACATGTATAGAATATTGCAGATTTCAAAAATAAATTCCCAGTCCAATCCGGTTTGCCTATGCACGGCCCTGAAAGTCTGTTACGGCCAGATGCCGTATGGTCCTACACTTTCCCATGGCATCGACCGATTTTATTCCGTTAGTATTCATGCCTTTTGCCAGCACAAACGTTCATTATGATCCCACTCTTGGAACTGATGAGGATTATGGGAGGAGGAGCACTTACACGCCCCGAAAATCGAGGGATCAGAAAGGGGCCCCCGTTATCACCAACAGTAATCCCATAGTCGTTATCAGCCGGGCAAAATGAGGCCGGTATCGTGGTAAGTCGCCGCATCGCTCGATATCGTGGGTCGGAAAGCCAGGGGAGAAGATAACGGGGGCTGGATCGGAACGCAGTTAAGGCGAGTTAGCTGTCGGTAATGGGTAGCGGCGCTCCGGGCATGGAGAGACGGTCATAAGGCAACTTGAGAACTGGAGACAAACTCAATATAGCGGGGGCAGCCCTCGCTGCCGGAAGGAGTATTAGATGATCTATTACGAAGGCCCAACCGCCCTGTCCGAAATTTCCATGGATCAGTGGCTATTCACGTCCTTATCTCGGCATCGACAATATGATCCAAGACAATATGATTCAAGGGCCAAATTCTCATTATGAATCATCAAGCAAATCAAATATCTAACTTTATAGAAAACCATTACCTAATTCCTAATAAACTAGTGAAATAGTATGAGGTAACAAAGATAGTAAATTGCACTCCCCCAGAAGGAGATTCTAGTACTATAATCATGCGTATTCAGATTGTACGTTCAATTCTTTTTATATCTACGAATAGTAAATCAGGCTTGTGAAATTTATTTCTGAAACTGTTTTCCGTTGGGATGATCCTGGCCACTGCTCTTTGCCAGCCCTGCCTGAAACCTCCTTGTATCGACGTCGATGGGCATTCACGTCTTTATCTTGGCTTTGTGGCTCAGTTCTAGGACAATAGGAGACGAGGGAGAGGTTTTCAAGTGACGACGGTCGATACCGGGAGAATAATATGACAAGAAAGGCGATCCAGATCCACTGGGAGGTTTAAAGAGGATCGTATTATCTGGGTCACGATTTTCTTTTCAAAAGCCATCGTCCTCCTAACCATGATCGGAATAAAACTGTACTTGACAATAAAACATCCTTGAAATAAATTGAAGTGGGAAAAGGGCACAGGGTTTCTACTTAATTTTTCGTTCCATCACTGGAGAAGAAAGTAGTTTTATCAGCTTTACCGTCTTCCATGAGTACTGAACTCTATATCAATTATGGAAAGGAAAATTTATTTAACATCAACCACGCAGTATCTATATAATACAGATATAATATGTTTAGCATACTGTATGGTAAAGCCGTAGATTAAGCATAATAGTTCTTCAGTCACGACAGGACCAATAAACGTATGTTGTTCAAAATTATCGCAATAGGATAGTGCCCTCAAGCGCAATGCTAGACCTATATTGATCGTTTTTTTGCCACAGGAATAAGCTCGTAATTTGAAGAGCCCGATCAAATAAAATATTCAAATTAATGTCGCACATGCGAAATATATATGGTGATTGAGAACTGAAGCTAATCTTCATGGTTGCCTCATTTCACACTCTCCTCCATTTATTGTTTCCGCATTCAAATTTAGGTTTTTTGGTTAAGTTTACTGTTAAATATTTCTTCCACACCGTAAACGTGATTTAATGCCCCTTTAAAATGGTTTTCAAGGGTTTCTCTAGATAAAATATGAGAGTTGGTGAAACTCAAGACAAGTTCTTAGAATGTGTGATTCGCATAATGCACTTACACGACAAGAGCATTTGCCCTGTGGGAAAAAGGGGTCGTATTCCATATGAGATGTCTTCAGGACTCACCCTTGCCTCTATTACGTTCTCCATAAGTTGGACATGCGATTCACATCTTCATTACCTTATCTTCTTTTAAATTAACGTTAGGCAAACGCTAAGCACATATAACGGGTGTAAAGCAATGCTAAATGACACGAGAGGTGAAATGTGATTTGTCGCTGAGGCTTTAATGATAATTTATGATGGTGATGTTAGGCCGAGTGGAGACTAATATGGGCCACCTTAGTTGTACAACTGAGTCTAATTGAAAAAATTGCAAAGAAATGGAAAGAAAATTATATATTATGCTACAAACTGGACGCTGTGACATAGGTTGCTGCATTGGTAGAGGATATTACAATGCTACCTAGCACTACTACTGTAAAGATAAAAATATCACAATATATACAAAAGATTGGTTTAAAACAAATACAAGGGAATCAGGACACCAATGTTACGTTTTCTAATGTAAAAACAAACAATATTTAAGTGCAATGCAGACGAAAAATAGTACGCAAAAGTAAAACAACCATAAAAACAAAGATACGTGTCTCAAAGCAAGTGATATACAATATCATTATAAAACACAAGCATTGTAAAAATGTCACTGGGCAATGTGCATCAATCTGAACAAATTACAAAGGGTTAGCATTCAATTATTCAAACTAAACGTCAATTTGAATTTATTTATTGATTCAAAACGGGCAAGTTCAATACAATTTCAATAAAACTAGAGGAATATAAATGATTGATTTACATATTATTTAAGGCGTACTTTGTTATTTAAAATAATAAAGGAGTATCTTTTTACCAGCAATGACTATTGATGATGTTACAATGTATTGATAATTGAGCATTACTTTTAACTTACATTGATCGAAATCAGCACTAAAGGTATAACAAGATTCAAATAAACAAACTATGGACCAAATAATCAAAACTTTTTTTGGGAATGGTAAAGCAAGTTTAAAGCAAAGGAGCGTGCTAGTTGTAGAAACATTAGCTTATCTTCAGGTGTCTCCGAATTGCAAGTGCTGATACATTTGAATATTACGAGCCACTAGGCGTATCGACTCGCGTTTTTGAAACTTGAATTTTATGATGTCATAGGTTCATTTAAATCGATACCAATATACTCACCTACAACGCATTATTCTCGTGCCGCTGCCTGCCTGTACAATCATTGGCTAATGATGAATAAAAGTTGATTGAGACTCTCGTGTCGCAGGTGGTCTTTGTATGAAGCGTGTTGGGCAGAGAAGGAGGTTGTAACGATTTGAGCCTCTGTCTTTGAGGCTTAAAGAATAGCACAGCTCTAGTATTACCTATCAAAAGAAATAAGTCTCGAAGAGAAAATATGCATTCAGAATAGTGAAAAGCGTGTCACATCTCAAAATTAGGTACTATATGTACCAAATACTGTCTGAACTGGGGCTTCAAGTCGACATGGGTTAATTTAGCAAGAACGAAAATCACAACAGAAATCTGGAAAAAAACTGGTCCCTTGGAATTTAGGGTTTTTACACGGGTCTCATCTTCTCATCCACAGGTAAACCCCTGGGCAAGTTGGGACCACAGTTATTAGTGCAGTACCACGGATCGTTTGATAGACAGATCTGTGTGTGGTCGTTGGTGTTGGCCGTCCAGCAGATTGGAGTAAGTGAGTTAATTAGCTGATGCTGGCGTGCTCTTTCCAGCTCCTGTGAGGTGGGAAAACACCCCGAGAGCGCATCAGCTGCCGCCTTAAAAGGTGGAGGAAAATTCGGAATTTTTGGATTATAAATAAGTACGAGTGGCGGGTACCCATACTGACGAATTGTCTATATCAGTGTTCCCCGCTTAATGTGATCACGAGTGCCCCAAGTAAAATCGGTAACATTTTGCGGGTGATAACAATAGGCGAGGAAAATAATTTAAGTACTGCAAATCTTGCAAAAAATAAACAAATAAATAAAAAATAAAAGTAATTTAGTTAAAAACCTGGTAGACGTCAGCTCTTGTCACATGCCCTCATTAGTCATTAGAGTTTAGGAAAAACATCTTCCATTCTGGCCTGCTTCGAAGGATAAACTCCTCGTAAGATAAGTGCTAGTTAAACTCATCAGTACGGCCTATAACTCCCTACGTACAAGGTCTAGAGCTGTCATAATATCTACTTTAGTAAAGAGTACTTCTGACTCTAGTTCATCTTCTTATTCCGAGTCAACCAGAGCAAAGTACCAAACCCAAAACAAAATCGATAACATTACGTCGAACTCCGATAACAATACACGGGAAAGTTCCTGTATATTTACATACGTCCGTTTCGTATATACGTACGATTTTGATCCCATTAAGCGGGGGATATTTCTATAATATATGTCCGTTCCATTCAAATTTCTTACTAATTATAGATTTCTGTTTCAGAGCTCTAGTGTTACCTACCGGTTTTGGCGGTAAGTTTTCATTTAGAAAGTTTCTTAACAATAATGAAATTGTATAGGTACAAGAAATAATGAACTTTTCTCTTCCTGGCAATAGGTGCTAAAACGAAATGACTTAGGTCTAGACTAACTAGGTATTCATTATGTATACATAGATCAATATCAGCATCTGCGGCTGCATAAACATGCATTTCTTTTTATATGCACATCTCTCTCAATACCCAATTTTGTTGACATTTTCTGATTTTCGTCTATTGATTGCAATTTATAATAAACGGTAAATAACTGCTGCACAACAGCAATACAATTTAGTGATGCACACACGTAGATAGATATTTCATTCACTTGTTCAAGTATCGAGGAACCGTTGAAAGTTTATTTGAATATTAAATGAATATAATTTTTACAATTAGAAAAATGACAAAACGATAAAATAAAAACAATTATGATGAAATTAAACATTTATTTGCGTCACCAATAAAATTAAAATCTCAGGAAAATAATAAATCAATTTAATACAGACTGATTTCTTGGCTAATAGATTAGCAAGAGTAATACAAATGAAACTCTTAGTAGGTGCAATATCGCAGGTGCACTCACCTAATTTTCTCCAGACTGTGTTCAGATTTTCAGGGCTGAGGGGAACAGATGCAAGCTAATTAGTTAGGATACTTACTTACTCCACTGATCTGCACTGAAGTGAAGCCTATTACAGAAATAATACACCTTTGTGTAATAATTTGGAGGTTTAATTAAAGTTTCGTTTGTTCGTCGTTTCATTTGTTATAAAATCGTCAGTTATTCACCAACCATGATGATATTTTTAGGCATTAATCATCAAATTCAGCCCAAAGAAATGTAATTAAAGGGCGAAAATTAAATAATCTGTATTTTCTATGACATATAGAGAATAATAGGTATACTTTCAAGAGAAGACGGATGACAAAAGGTATAAAAATAGAAGAGAACTTGGCGTGCGTTAAGGAATCAATCGTGTATTATATCTCCCTATTCCAAACTGTTGTTGTGCTTTCTTGTTTACCTGTGTTTATATTATATGTACAGCTACATAAAACATAGTTACACATATGTCATACATAATATTAACATGTAACATCCTTAATTTATATAAAATATACTAACTATGATTCATCCGAATGCCAAATAATTGATAGGTGACTTGGGTCCTTCACCAGTTTTCTTTCCTCTTATTCGCACTTAATTTTATGAAACAATAATCTAATTGATACCATCTATTTTACAATTTTACTATCGATACGTGAAAGTTTGAAATCGAGGGTTCGCCTTAACCATGAAGCGATGGTTGGAAAGGCCCTCATCCCGTGTTGTGATTTGATGCGCAGTTTTGCCTTCTAAATTCACAACATATGTAGGTATATAACTGCTTGCATCTCAAGACCGGCTATAGCTGTTTTTGGTCAAGAGGGTGACCTATTGGTTTATTCCCCACCATTCTCTTCTTTGGATTTCCAAGGAGAAACTGATCGCTTTAGCATGTAGTTTGATTTAATTGTAGCAATGAAGGAGATATCCTGGAATCGATGCGTTTCGCCTTCTAAATTCACAACACTTGTGTATAACTGCACGCATCTCAAGACCTGTTGTAACTATTTTCAGTCAAGGGGTTACCTTTTGGTTCATTCCCCACCATCTTCTTCTTCGGGTTGCCAAAGAGGTACTAAGTTCTCCAGCATGCAGTTTGAATAATTGCAGTGAAGCAGGAGGTTTCACGGAATTGAAATCCATAATCGGTTCGAAGGACGACGACGCGGTATGAGTGAGCATTGCTACCCATGGGTACGTTAAAAAAGTAGGTAGGTACCTTAAATATCTTAAAATGGAAGAAGATTCCATCCTAAGGGGTTTGACATCAAACGCAGTTTTATTTTTATTGTAGTTTTATGACGTCAAAGCCCCCGACCTGCCTGAATAGAAACCCCCTGTGAAGTATGACGCCTCCAGTACAGGAAACTCATTACACTAAAGTGGGGATGGTGTCCAATATCACGGAATGAAATCTATTTTAATTTTTTTATATGACATGAATACATGGATAACACTCGTTGGATCACATCTGTCAGCACAAAAGATCCAAGTTGGGTGAAAGCTGAAACCGGCCTCGTCGGATTAATTCTAAGTTCACATTTTTCTTCATTCGATTTGTAATGTGTGACTCTATAATGAATTATTCCAATCACCCATTGGTATGATCTGTTTATCGAACATCTATCTCACAAGTGAAGTGAAATAAGATGAAGAGGATATGCTATAACCGCTTATGCTGTTAAAAGTGATATTGTATTTTTTCAAGCTCGATGTGAGAAAAACATATACATATGAAAAGGGGAGAAATATTATTTAGAGTACAGGATTAGGTAGAAGGTAGATACTTTTAATGGAATTGCTGGGAAAAAATAACAGGCATGCAAACGAAGGACACTGGGCTTTCGGGCGTGGTGGCAGAAAGAGTTGGTCGGAAAGACCGAAAAAAAGTGACGCCGTGAGGGTTAGGCCTACAAGTCCCACTGTTCCAATTAATTACCCGGATTAGAGTCGGCTGGAATCCCGTCCCTTAGGGAGCCCGCTATTATACTCTTGCCTTCGGGGGACCCACCCCTCGGAAAACCTCAAGGGATGTAATGTCTAGGGGTTGAAAAAAAAAGGCTGTGATACCTTCGGCCCGAAAACTCGCAAATAGAAGCACGTTCAGAATGATGTTCAGGGTTTCACCACCCTCGACGAATGTGATTTCCGTGGACATAAACTCGCTTTTGATCACCGCTATAATAAATCTTTGAGTGGTAGCAGATGGGGTGTAGGTAGTTGTGGTAGACGTGATAAAGTCTGTAGAATTATTAAAACCATCGTAAAACTGATGTAGTGTATGTAGCTATGCTGTAATTATGTCTCTTTACAGGGAACTTGTAGGTAATTTTTTGAAAAATAAACTTTTTTCACATGTTAAGAACAAATTTATGAGGTTGATTTACGATCAAGAGGTATGTATATCTATTCAGTGCATATGGTTCGCGTAGGGTTTGCTGAAGATGGAATTTCCGTAGAAAAACCTAGGGGTCACGGAATCGAACGAATTTGTTGTGAACGTTTTTCAACCCAAAAACGTATCAAATCGACGCCAAATGGATGTCCAGCCTAAAAAAAACCCTAAAATTAATGGAGGCAAATGAGCCGATTGACCGTAATCGGTTCCAGAGAAACAGACAAACAGAAAAATAAATTCAAATGTTAGCAGTGCTACCATTTTTACCAGTGTCTTCATGCAAAATAAGTGTTGTTCTAAGGAAATCGGCAAGTCACGGAGACTAGGTTACGAATTTAGCGCTGATGTTTTTATCCGGAAGATATCCTGTAATATCAAACGAAGATACCCAGAGTAACTCGTCTAGAATTTTATTGTGAACTGAGCCGATTGACCGTTACTGGTTCCGAACAATCACAGACGGATAAAGAGTTTGCGAATAAATTGGAAACCGCTAGGGCGAATGAAACGATTGAAACTATTGATCAATGATTGATTGATGACATCGGTTTATACAAATACAAACACATAATGAGATTTATGATAAATTAGTGGCATTAGCAGCATTGCTCGATATTCCCCAGGACACTGTTGATTTTGATACATTAGAGAGGAGGTTGGGTATTCCGAGTCTCACCCGTCGCCGTTCTGTGGCAGATGCCTTCTTTTTCCACAAGCCAGTGGTGGGACTGGTGAACTCACCTACACTACACTGAATTTTTTGATTCCACGCGGATCGGAGAATTAATTTTGGATCCCATTTTCCTCTACTAATTACTTTATCACCGCCCGCTCTGCAAATAGCCCCGACTGATGAATCATATTATGATACATAAGTGTTCTGATCTTGATATCGTTCACGATTCTTCGCCTTCTGTTAAAGAATGAAAGTGCTTAGTGTCGATTTTGCTTGATTCATTTACTCCTGGACGTTATTTTTGTACGTTTCTCTTTCCTACTTCAACATCTTTATCATTTCATGAACTCAATTTTTTATCTGTGCCTACCAAATCTTTTTTATAGCATTCGCACTTTGAATTAAACCTTTCGCGAATTGAATTAAACTTTCATCAAAATGAATTAAACTTTTCGCAAATTGAATTAAACTTTTCGCAAATTGAAATAAACTTTTCGCAAATTGAAATAAACCAACATAAGTGAAAACATCAATAACATCAAGAACATTAACATTAAGAAACCCTTCCGGTTGAGACGCGGCCTAAATTTAGAAGAAAAAACATGAAGAAAGTAACACTGATCCCTCCCTGTTGCTAGGTACCTACCAAAGTTATCCTCATAGGATGGCTCAGCATTTGTGCAAACGTGATGGATATGTTTCTGCTGCTACCAACTGCTGCTCTTGGACGACCTCTCCATTACCTTTTGCTTTTAGAAGTCTTCTGGCTAATGCCTGTAAATTATATAAAATGTCAACTATAAATGGATACGTTGCGAGCTCAGTTTTGTTATTAATAAATAAATAATTTACCTTCAGATTAACTTCATGAGGTGCTGGGTTATGTTTACATCTACAATTGATGTGCTCGTTCCATCACTTGCATGATTTTTCCCAACATATTAGACATTTTGCTGAATTTTTACATTTTGTTTTGATTAAAACAACAGATTCGCCCAAGATCAATTTGCAAAAAGTTTAATTCAATTTGCGAAAAGTTTAATTCAATTTGCGAAAAGTTTAATTCATTTTGAGAAAAGTTTAATTCATTTTGCGGAAAGTCTAATTCAATTCACGTAAAGTTTAATTTAATTCGCGAAAGGTTTAATTCAAAGTGCGAATGCTATATATCACATGTTGTTTTGGGTTTACTCGTATCAATAAAAATATAAAAAAGTTGAAAAAAAGAAAAAAGTGGCAAGCCTTCGGACCCCGGTAACCTCTATTTGCATACTTCGAATGAAATGATTGAAACACAGAATGTGTTTTAGCTCACGCGTTTCACATAAACCCGTGAAACCAGCTTATATGAATGACTCAGATTTTTTGGTATACCTTATCACTACTAGGTATGTCAAGTTGTTTTATTTATTTATCAACAGCGCAACGACTCATCACCAGCTCAATAAAAACATAAAAAATTAACAAGCGGTTGCTATAATGTTCACAATATCAATTATTGAGAATGATCACCTGTGTGTAAACAATTATTCAAATAACCATGCTCATAACTCAGCTTATTGGCCACGCACTTCGCAGTAGTTAACATAATATGGTTGGATAAATCGAGAGCTTTCGAACGAATGGTTAACGAATTTTGTGGGATGAAAAATGACGAAGTACCATTTCCCTAGCAACGTCTCAGTTGTAAGCGGAAATCATCAGAAAGGTACATGATTATTAGTTTAACAAAGAAACGCTTGCATACAAGTCTGCAACACATTGGGATATTTTATGTCCTTAGTAGCAGACTCGTATGTGTTGCAGACTCGTATGCAAGCTCTAAGAGCCTAGGCTAAAAAGGCTACATACGAAATTACAGCTTCCTAGAGTGTAAAGTATAGAAATTTCCTATTAAAATGATTTAACCACCGCTTCACAAATCAAACCGTTCTCACAATATTCGGATCAAATGCTATGAATCAAATCATCGAAACACCAGCTCAATGAAATCATCCGAAATCAACAAGCGGTTGTAATCATGTTCACAATATCAATGATTGATAATGATCACCTGTGTGTAAGCAATTATTCACATAACCATGCTCATAACTCAGCTTGTTGGACACGCACTTCGTAGTAGTTAACATAATATGGTTGGATAAATCGAGAGCTTTCGAACGAATGGTCAACGAATTTTGTGGGATGAAAAACGACGAAGTACCATTTCCCTAGCAACGTCTCGGTTGTAAGCGGAAATCATCAGAAATAGTTGCAACATATTTTCGTTACACAATACATAAACGTTTCGTTTTCGGTATGAGATGCCAAGGCTAAACACTCCGTGTTAAAAATTAGTGCCAGCGTTTTCGATGAGTTTTACCAGCGTGTGCTTAGAAAAGACGTGTTGTTTGTGGGAACCCGGCAAGTCGAGAAAACTAACGAATTTCTAGCGAACGCGTTTAACCCCAAAAACGTGTCCCGTAAACGTCAAATGTAGAAACCGTAGGGGCAAATGAGCCGCAGTGTGGAAGCCGCGGGAAACTGACTCAGTGATTCCGTTTTCCAGTCGGCCCCGCTGAATTGCGAGCGCGAGGATGTTGGCGGAGGGAGCTCTAAAGAGGCGAGACGGGGCGGACTGATTTGTATCAGCGGTGTAGAGGCGGCCATAAAGTTGAAGCCCCCGCTAATAACCCGGCCCTCCGGAAAGGCAAGCGCTACCGTTCGACCCCTTGTTCAACGAGTCCGTTTAATCTCACGTTATACATTCCTCCCCTGGCCGTATAGGGTAAGTTTAGACCGCCGGTCACGACCCCTAATTGATCATGCAATTTCACTATAAATTGGGTATTTGCACAAGCGACGGCTCCGGCGTTTGAGCCGAATGACTTTCATGACCTAGCGCTACGTTCAAGCTTCCTTGCCGTTCTGTTCTACTCAGGACCTGGCTCAACCTTTTCGAAACGAGCCGGATGTAGCTTGAAGAAGCCGGAGAAGGATATTTTTTGACGAAGGCTAATTCCAACAGGTTCCAGCTGTACCTAATATGAGCCATTCTCCCTTACCTTGATAGGAAAGTATGAGTCACCAATGCTGTGATTCGCTCATCACTTTTTTGTTGGGTAAGTGGCTTAACTGTTTATCATACCGCTTTTCCAGAAGCATTCGTTGTTATCAAGTTCACTACAATATGATGTTCAAATTCATTTCTACTTCTATATGAGCATAAAGGAGTACTCTACATTCTGTTTACTCTATCGTCTCTCCCAACACCAGAAATTCGTCCAGTTCACTCCACAGCTTACTCTACCAGACATTATATATATATATATATTATATATATATATATATATATATATATATATATATATATATATATATATATATATATTTTTTTTCGTTCAGAATATTTGTAGAAAAATAAAAAAATAAAAACATTAAATTTATTTTTCATTCATTTTTGTGGCAAAGTCGCCTTAAGGAAAATATATTAGACAACAGAACAAAATATTTATTGTAAACCACCCATGTTCTCGAATCGACTCCTTACAGAATTCAAATCGCGGCCTTAGATTTGAGCAAAACTCGGTCCACTCATCCATTACTTGGGAGTTACCCTACAGTGATAGGCCATATTTATGTCATGATTGATGATGGCCGAGCATGATAAACTTGTAGGAGAACGGATCTAGACAAACTATGAGAAAACATCCTCAAGAGATGGTTTGCAGACGATAGTTTTTTAATCATGTTGGCAATATGTGTGTTCCATTTCAGTGAGCGGTTCAAATTGAAACTCAGAAGATAGATAATTGGGTTACTCTCAGCAACTGCACCCGAACCAAGACCGACCTTTAATACCTAGGTCTTTGAAGCGTACAAGATCAGACAGTTCCCTACAAACTAGGTTTCCATACACAGAAAGTGTCAGCTATTATGGAGTCTAGTTTCAAATCGCCATCTGCTCACGCTATCACTGACGTGACGTTTGCATATTGGGCAATATCAGTACTCATTTTCAAAGTAAACCGAAACGTCGTTGAAAGAGAGACTAAACAGCAGAGGCTCAATAATAGACCCTTGCATAGCCCCTCGTTCAAGGGGTAGTGGGCTAAGAGGTAGAATACTACTAATAAATGAATGAACGTGATAAATTACATTGAAGGGATAAACGTTGTATTAACTGATAACTATACCATGGCTATATTATTGATATTGGCTCTCTGTAATCGAAAACTCTGGGAGACCGAAAGCTTGTCTTAGCTTGTGTTTGGAGTTGTCAAGTACAAAAACGTTCTCTAATCAAACTCCATTAGGCTGGTTTTTTCACCTTTCAAACCAATCCTCCAATTTGCGCTAATAAAGTTTCGGTAAGCATTCTGAGTTTCCTAATGTTGAGTTTGCATCCTCATACCTAATATTTAAGAGGATTAATAAAAAAAAGGGAACTAGTTAATGTTCCGTATAGAAAAAAGAAGAAAATTTTCACCAATTTTGATTTTAAAATTTTCCGAGCCATTGCAATAGCTACATTTTTCATGAAAATTCGCAAAAAGAATATGAAGACCTTGCGCTCCGCGCATA
Source organism: Adelphocoris suturalis (assembly GCA_030762985.1). Taxonomy (NCBI): domain Eukaryota; kingdom Metazoa; phylum Arthropoda; class Insecta; order Hemiptera; family Miridae; genus Adelphocoris; species Adelphocoris suturalis. The sequence goes on from CM061043.1 coordinate 92,859,833, forward strand.
AGTGATGGCAAGTCGACAGACTCGTTGACGGGTTCAATCTAGGACTAGCAACTGTACCGAATGGTACGTGAATGATAATAAAACGAGAAAATGTCAAATTACAATCGAGAAAAAAAAAAACACGGATTTTCGTAACGTTCAATTCGTGATGGATCTGAGTAACCCTAAATTTGTGACGGGTTAGAGTAACCCACAATTTCATACTCTAGACCTCGCTTATTGTAGTCTGTCGACTACAAAATTCAATAGCTAGTGCAACAACCCCAGTGCTCCTATAGTGTGTTTTGAAACGGTGAGATTAAATCATAGTTATTATCATCATTATTGAAAACGATGAAAGTCAAGCAGGATTAAATAGTTAGCAGCAGTTCTTTGTTTCGAACTCAAATATCCAGGCGATGATCTCAGCCTTGCGACACATAGCACGTTATCCTATTTGCTCGTTATACAAACCTCGTGGGTCAACGTTGTAAGTTCTGGTGTTGTTCTTTTGGTCCGTTTGATCCAATGTTTGCACAATGGGACCCTCCAACATGCAGCTGGACTCCAAACTCTGATGGAAATTGGTTCAATTTATGTGAATCGAGCTGTAAATGATTTCAGTCGCCAAGCGATTACGAAGGGAGGGAACGAGCTCCCGATAATCCGCTCCGGTTATATTAATCAGATAATTGCTCGCTGTGCTAATTAACATGGGTTCTGTTGACGTTTAATCCTCTGTGAGTGTTTCCCCAAAGTTGGAGTCGGTATCGTGCTCCGCAGAGAACCTTGCTCCCGCGGATCTCCCTCTACAACGTGCTTCGAACAATATCAATTATCAACTCTGATTCCATCATCGTTGGGGGGTTGATGGTGATTAATCCTTCATTCAGACTAGATATGAGGCCCTTATAGTTTCTGGGACATGGTGAGCGTCAATTTCCTAATATTCGCCTATTACCGATTTCCTCATAGTATTATGTCATATGCTTGCTCACTTCAAAGATCCTTGAAAGTATTGGACTTGTGAAATATGTAGCTGTTATTTTACCATGACAGGAACTATCGTTATTCCGTATAAGACTTGATACGACTAGTTGTTCTGAAGCACATCAGTTGAGTATTGCTCTTTTATGGGAAATATAATGAACGTTTACAGCAGATACAGCGTAGATTTTTGAGGTACTATGATTTCGGCAGGCACATTCCATCGGCTCGAGTGAACTTCTCTGGCCATGGACGTTCACTTACAGAAAATTCAGTTCGTAGCTAGCGAAGTGCGAATTGGAAGTGAGAATAAACTGCCAAGGCCATGGCACAGAAGCTTCGTCGTTGCCTTCACAGTGTGTCACCATTAAATTTTCAGAAATGACCGTTACACCATAATCATGAAGATAGAGTGCTCGGCAATCAAAAATTAAAACCTTCTTAGTATTGGAGAATACAAAGCACGGAGACCAAAAAAAAAAAAAAAAAAAAAAAAAAAAAAAAAATTAAACCCGCCCATTATCTACCTTCATGCAACGGCTAAAATTCGCCGGAAAAACAATGTTTCTCTAGTTTGTACGTTTAGACGTGATTGAAAATTTGACATACATACAGAAGATATTTAGATCTGATGAAAGCCGTTAACGTCATGGGTCATGCTTCCACTAGAGATTCGAAGGGGATTAATAAGATACAAATAATAAGTACAATGGTACATAAAAATAAAATATTTTATTGATGATAGTATTGTTGTATGTAAGTACCTACTTTTTTATGGACTATAATGTAAATTTTATTTTAGTTTATGATGTACTTGATTATCGATTTAATGTGTATAAAAAGCTGCACTAGAGTAAAATAGTAGGCAAATACATACCTACATTGATTATTGCTTATCCAACCGTATGATGGCTAACTGATGAGTTCCTCCATTTAACTGACCCTCATACACCTTCATTTTCCCTCCTTTTCATTCACGCATTGATTCACTCAGTTAATAATTTACATTAACAATTTACATTCACGTCCACATTTATACATGGCCGGACTCATTTATGATGAACGTTGTAAGCAACCTTAAGGGACCTTCCACGGATCATCCCTGAAAATCTGACTAAATTCTGTTCAACATTTACGGACTTATGACTATCATAAGAAAATTACGTCCATGCATACCCAGAGCGTACCACTGATTCAATCATGATGAAACTAATAGGGGACTATCTAGGACTAAACTCACTCTATTCCTGATAATTTCATCAAAATCCGATCAAAATTATGGAGGTTATGGCTGTGGCAAGGAAATGTGGACAGATAAACGGACGGACAGACAGACACAAAACCAAATTTGTTCAGGAGGCCATGAAACGTAAAATGCGGGCAGAAATTTTGATGTAGAAGCTTCTACTGCCTTGCAGACTCGGAAGACTCGAGCAAGCTTGTTCATCATCATGAAGGTATTAGACATTGGCGTTTTAGGTACAATACCAACTGGAGTAAAACACTGAAAGCGTTCAAAACTCTAATGATCATCTATAATAACCATTATCGTTTTTCATATTTCGGTCTAATCACAAAAATCTCTCACAATACACACTAAAGACGTGCAGATATGTTAGCCCGTCTTCTAATTGAGTTAAGACGGTTCGGCTCAGTGATAATCACAAATACCTATCAATGGCAACTTTCGAACAAATTTATAAAAACCTCTAGAAATTCCTACTAACAAAATTTACTAAATTTATACTGCCCCTTATTTGAAATACTGACCGATGCTTTAAATACTGGATCAAGACAAAACGTTTCAAAAATAATAAGTCTCTATTACTTATAATATATTACCATAGGCAAAGTCATTCTTACATCAACTCCCGAAATCTTCTTTCCTTCATACTCCTCTGTTCCTTTCTTGGTTTGTTTTGTCTCATTCGTACTTATGAGTTGATATATTAGGTATTTTCTCTTCTTTGCCCCCTTCATTAGGGTTACACGTTTGTGCACTGATTGTTGAGAAAGGGGTAGTACAGAGTTGTTTGTCACTGGATGCAATTCATTCGATGCAATTAATGAAGATATGAGAAATTTATGGAGCTAGTCAAAATTTCTTTTTGTTATCAACCTACCGTGTCCTTTCAACTTTCTTTCAAAAAGAGACATATAAATGATTTCGGTGTAAGACTATTAAGCAACATGAAAACTTGTAATGCATCAATCTGAAATTTTTACTAATTACCTACGTGACGCTTGGATAATGTACCTTCTTCATTTCCCTCTTCGTCTTGAAACTCGGATTCATTGCATAATCTTTTGGAGTAGAAATACGCAAAATTCAAATGTTTATTAGTAGGTATAGCAGAATATTGTAAACTCAACATGTTTTTGCCATGAAACTGATAATTACTGAGCCAACAAAGAGCTAAATATCATTAAAATTTAACATGAATACCCACGATTAAAAAAAGTTGCTCATATCATGGAAGGCTACAGAAGTACGAGGGAGATTAAACTTGTTGCTTGCTCTTGCTGAAACCCATTGTGACTCGCAATTTTCTTTTCGATCCCCACCAAAAGTTAGCTTTTGCGGAAAAGGGTTGGATCAAGTGCAACAGGAAGAAGGAATCAACAGAGACGTCATCGTAGATGAATAATATATGGTTGACTCTGGTCTGAATTCCCAGTTGTTCATGGATGTTGCATAATGCTAACAACCTTATTAAATATGGGAAAATAAAACAATAGATTGCAGTTTATTAATTGCAAAAAAAGCTCCAGATTTAGATTACAACATGCAATTTTGATAAGTGCACATACCCACTGAAACCTAAAATGTTAGTGTGCATGTGTGCTAGTTTTTAGTAGCTAGGGTAATCTGACAAAAAAACCTCGGAATAAAATCAAACATAACCAAATTGCAAACATAACCTGATAAGCTGGTAGAATCAAAGATAAAGAAATGTGTCGTGAGATACTTCATGGGTTAGTAGTTCTAGGTGAAGAGTATCAGCATGCGCATTATATGATGGAGTACACGTTCGGTGCATCACGCATTTATTTCAACCTTGTGTCCGAAAAGATCAAAATGTTGAGGGATGGAAAGCCGGATCTTGGACAATTTCGACAAGATTAAGCTTCCCCACTTGAAACAGTCAGGAATGAAAAATCGGGTTTGGTTTTAGTATGGAATAAAAGCCTCAGCAGATCCTGTAGACTTTCCCCCATTCTCCTCTTAATTCGTTTCGAGGATGAATAGGGGAAAACCAGGAAAAGCGGGAGAGAATGCCCAGATTAGGCCTCGCTTCCCTCTCACTTCCCTGGAGCGGGAACCCGAATTTGCATTTTGATAACATCCCTCAGATTTTGTATTATTTATTTAAACCACTTAAATGGCACGAAGCGACTCAATTAACATAAACCTTAATGGAAAGGAGGTATTAGATTTCCCTCTTCCTCCCACCCATTCGTCGTACAAACTGCACCCATGGGATCTCAAAGTGCTTGAATGCCTATCTCCGAGGGATGCACTTGATTTGATTTTGTAATTTGAAGTCTTCAAACAACAGTTTTCCGTTGTTTAAAAAGAGGGGCGGTTAGCTCGATTAAACCTTTAAAACAATACGATTCGCCATGTTGGTATTCACGACAGGATTTAAAAAAAATTAGAATCAGTTGGTTTTGAACCAGTATTTTACTACGAGTATAACAAGTTTCGTATATTTGGGAATATTGCTGCTAATAGCTGAGTTAGAGTGACCGAATGTCGAGTGCCGAATGTGGACTTCACTTAGACTCTGCGCTGGAGCTCAATACGATAATTTTAATAATTCCTAAGTATGTATCAAAAGAAGAAGAAGAAGGAGAAAAAAAGGAACGATACTAATGCTACTTTTCCTGGAGGCTGTCTAGTTAACACTTTGAGACTAAAATTACTTTAAAAAAAATAAAAAATAAAATAAAACAAATGAAAATCCTATTCTGTCTCACTGAGGCTCCGGTCCAAATTTCAGCTTCGTAGGATAAATAGCATAGAAATTAGCGGTAAAAGCTCACTTAGCGGATTAGAGTGGGTCGGGAAGTTAAAATCCTATTCTTCATGGCTCAAGGTGGCTCCGTTCCAAATTTTAGCCTCTTAGAATAAATAGCATAGCAATTGGATTTTTAGAATGACGAAATTAGCTCATGCTAATGATTATGAATGACAATTTTTGCAACCTCTTTATTTTGGATGACTAGCTTTTTATTTTGCGACCCATTGCATCAAATTCGGTCCAGCCATTCTCGAGTTAAAGCGCTTTTACGAGGATACATATGCATACAACACATAAACATAAACACATAACACATAAACGGAAAAAATGAGTACAATAGCGCATTAAAAACAGATTATGCGCTAAAAATTGTCCCTCAATTTATATATTTTGTCAGACTGGTCAATAAACTTGTTAGTCAATAATTGCAGCAATTTAGGTTGAGTGGGGATGAAATTAGCTACATACAAACACTCAGCTGATCGGGGCGGCTCCGTAGATATATCCTACGATTGATACCTAGTATAATCCAGTTCCAGACCAGCTTCATTTCTAATGTCAGCCAATAGGTTGAATGAAATTAACACCATGACTGTCGCCCCAAAATCAGAGGTGCGCTTTTGAGTGCCGCTACTATGACTTCCATGGGAACTCAAACTTTCTAGATGGGTAAATAGTAAATACAATTCTAAAAAGAAAAAACGTGTTTTTATTTTTTCTCCTTCAAAATATAGAACTTTTTGCTCCTTTGCTACCGTGATGTAGGTGGCACTCAGCGAGAAATCAGCAGTGTCGTTCAAAACAGTAACAGCCATAAACCAACTCGAACCTTTTCCATTCTCGATGGAAGGTAAATTATAGCTCTCGTGGGACAAGTAAAGCGTACGGGAATCGTGTTCGCAGCAAAAATGACAACAGAAATGCAGTTCGGATCTACCATTTGAAAAACACTGCACCTCCGTTACATGGTCGATGAAAGTGTTATGTATATCAAGGGCTCAGTTAGCTGACCATGGTGACTCGACACAACGATACTGAACATTGGACAGACGTTCCTTAACGTTCATTCGGACTCATAGAAGGTAATCGACCGTCTATGACATAAAAAACTTGAATATCCATTGCCGGAAGATACCCATCATAAGCTCGGGGGTGGCTTGTATTCTCTAGAAACAATATATTCCACGAAATGGCAGCATAGTCACCTCTCAGATCAGCAGCCAATGCATCTCAGACGACAGTGAAGACCAGAACTTGAAAGGTCGAGATTCTTGGCTGTTAGTGATGATTTATTTTCCAGCGATGTAAGTAAAAAATGACTAACTACTCAATTTCCTGTGTTCTTGTTGTTTCATTGCATGTACAGGTAGAAAACGTTAAGCTAGCTTTAAGTATTTTGCACCATAATTGAGTCCAACATGATCATAATTACGTGATGTCAAGATTTTTTTTTTTTAATTAGAAAAACTTTGGTACCTTCATTCATTAGGTATGTTTTTGTCTCATGGTTCAGTCTTCCTTCATACACATTACTTCTATAAGTACTAACTGCCGGTGTGTGAATACTAATTTATAGATAATACCTAGTGAAGTTAGTGATTCACTAAACTATTGGTATTTAGAATCAGTAATACTAGACCAAACTTGTTTACTATTCGAATCAACTTGTTAGAAATATTTGTTGTGTAATATATACTCATCTTTAGACAAATAATTTAAAGCTTCGGTACGTAATGAATAATACAGCAGTAATATTATTTCAGTATACGCCTTCTTGCATATTTTATGTATTCCTTTTTCGTACTTTGAGGATTATTAAATTTAGGATGTCAAAGGTCAAAGGTTCACATTTATTTAATCTGTAAGCGAACATTGTGTCGAGCAGGGCCATGGCTTGTCTCCCATCTAAACAACACAAATGAAAACCCAGTTTTTCACGTCATTTCATCACATCTACGTGTCTACCTAAGCCACATCATGAAAAGTAATATGAATATTTCAGAGTCCAGTGAGTTAGTTATACTGATGTTTCTGTCTGCGAGGAGTCAAAAACACCAACCTACTTCTAGAAAAAGACGGCACGCACTCCATTTACCGCTGTTTTCGCACCCGTTATTTTTCTTTCAATGTTGTTTTATTTCTGAAAATCTCTCTGTCACCCTTCCCTCTCACACTATCTTGAAAAGATGGAAAAAAAGAGAAAAAAATGAAGCGAGTGGGAACAACTGAAAGCTGCGAGAGTGGGCGCTGTCTGTAAGAAGTTAGCACAACAAACAGCTGGCAGCCAGACAAAAGAGAAGCTCGTCGGAAAGACACGCGCGACATAATTGCCGAAAAGCAAACAAACTCCAGAGCCCATGGGGGGGAGGGAGGGGGTAGAGAGCTTAAGGAGAAGTGGAACAAGAGAAGCTAAGTCAACATAGAGGGTGAGTGAAAGGAACACTTAAGTTTCCAAGACCTCATTGCTTCACTAACAATGGCCCGCTCTCATACGCGCGGAGGTATACGAGGTAATAACGCGCTCGGGTTCCGAGCCGTTCCAGAAAGAGGTATGTCTTCTGGATTCACAAGCGGTTAGTGATGGTAGAATGAAGAGAGGGAATTCAGTTTATTACGACTTGTAGTAGGTGTTTATTTGCATTACTGCAGGAGGGGTGAAAAAAGTCTGCAAGTTATTAGAGAAAAGTTAATTATTTCTGTATCTAGATAGACTTCCTGCGCAGATCAATCACTTATACATCATCAGCTATCACACAAGTTGTTACCAGGGGCCTCGCGTGAAAAAAATAGTGAAGGGGGAAGTATCACGAAATTCCCAACTAAACCAAAAGTTTCCCCAACTGAAAAACAGGGAAATAAAAAGAAGATGTGTAGTATCACTCATAAATTAAATCTGCTCTCTACAGTTGATACCTATTGCCTAAAAGTAGGCAATTAGTATTGCCTAAAATTAGGCAAATTACCTATTACATACACGTAACAACTCTTCACAATGACCATTTTAATATGAATTGTTAAACGAGAATTTGAAGAATCGTTTGTAGTAACACCGCAGTATTAGTTATAGATTAAGATAATGATTATTGTGATGATTCGAAACAAAGAACTTGTAAATGACCTGGATATTACGAAAAGCAAAAAGAGAGTTTACTCATTAGTAATTCAGAAATATTTATATATTTTTTGAGATGAAACAATAATTACAGTTAAGAAATAATAATAATAATACGAAAAAATACAATTATTAAAGCCTTTATCTATACACGATTAGTGTTTAAAAGGTTGTTTTCGTTTGAAGTGGATATGCCAATTTTCCGATGTAGCCAATGCATTATACCACACCACATCTATTTCAAGGTTCTCAGCAAGATGTTATTTTTCGCATTGTAATTGGAGCAATGGACCTAGGCACTCATCAGTCGTTGAGCCTTTAACCTTTTAATACAGTCAACTACAGTACAGGTAATTGAATGAGTAACAAGTGGTTGGGTTGTTGTCAAGTGAAATATACATATTAAAAATAAATCATTGTGTGTTTGGACTTGAATGCAATCAGTTTGTAATAAACCTATTTTTCAAATGTTTCAAACTATTTAATATTCTTCATTGAGCTACAGGGGGGTCTCGGATGAGTGTGAAAACTGTTTTTGGGTGAGTAGACCAAAAGTAGAGTAAAACGACGTCAAGCCCAATTTTCTGTCTTAATCTGTTTTCGAGATTCAAAATAATTGGGAAAAGCTGTGGAAATTGTAGAAAATATGAACGAAAAATGCCAGTTTCGTGCAAAAAATGAAAATAACTCAAGTCTTTCATAAATACCTGGTACCTACAGTTGGGAAACTCGGGATTTTATCAGGATTAGACATCCAGGATTAGGTCTCTTCGAATTAAGGGTTTATAGACTAATATGTTTTGTTAGATTTCATAGTTACATACGACGCCTCAACCCTTGGGTAATAACGAGCTGACGCAGCAGCCAATCCCTATATAAGCCCGCGGCCATCAGCCTCGGGAGTTCAGTCTCCGCCCGTACGTCCCCGCATAAACATCGCGCAGTGCATCATCTTTGTTCAGTCTTGTGAAAAGTGAATAAAGTCATTTTTAAAAACTCTAAACTCTACGAGTCTTATTTAATTGGCGCTTGTCGGAAAGACGTGGTTTTTTTTCTTTGCTCCGCACACGCGAGGAAAAAACCGAGAACCTTCTAGAAAAGTGTCTGATTGGGATTACACACGACGGAAATCAACGGGACTGGACTCCTTACATGGACATGGGCATCCCTCTGTAAGTAAATCACTGCGCAACATTTTTTAATAAGAGTACAGTCCACTGAAAAGTATATTCGGCGGACACTCACCCATTCTTAAGCCCACTTCAAATATACAACTTACTTCACTTCCAAGAATCTTCAAAAATTCTGTTAAAAGTTTTAAACCCGCAAAGAACGAATATCTGACCGGGAAGAACTTTAATAGACTTCAGAATTAAACTTCAGAATATATAGACGTCCACTCTTCATTTGTTAAAACGACACCTCGTCAGAGATCTACCCACGCACAGGACGTAGGTCTCGGATTAGAAACTTTATCGCTCCCGAGCTGCAGATAAGCTCACCCGCTCGACTGCTCGCCCTTGACGGCCGCCGTCCCTTTAAATCTTTCTCCACCTCTGCATTCTTCTCGTCTCCTACACGAAGACACCATTCTTAATTAAGATAATTTTAAGAAATTTTAATCTTTTGAATTTTAATCTTGTTTTCAGCATTGTTCTCATTATCATCATTGTTTTTATTTTGTATCTTTTATAACTCGGCACTGTACAGGTCAGATTAGGTTTAACCCCGTAAGCACGTCCTAAAACACTCAAAATTCCCAAAGAACTAAAACGTTTTGTGGCCGATAGGATCTCTAATCGTCTAGGGATCCTTCTCAGAGATCAAATCCGGCCCCAACACCTTTCTACTATCCCCGAAAACATCGACATGTCCGTCAATACTGGAGCCACCGGGGGCAAACCCAAAATCGAAGATCTGATCGCGCAGAATTCCGAGTTGATGGCGCAAAACACCCAATTTAATCACTTATTGGAAGCGACCCAACAGGTCCTCCGGGAACAAAACGCGACGCAACTCAGATTAGAAGCCGCGTTAAACGAAGCTACGGGCGCCCTCGAATTGATGAGATTAGGAGGCGCACGTTTACCGAATAGGAAACCCGAAATCGCCGAAGTCCCGACATTTAAAAAAGAACACATGGAACTCATTCCAGTGTTTAAAGGAGACCCGGAAACATTGAACGATTTCTTACTCGTAACACAAGAATTGAACGATAGATTTTTCAATTACAACGATGCAGGAGACTTCCAAAATAGGATGATCTTACACGCCATAAAAGCAAAAATCCAGCCTCCCGCTTCGAGCGCAATAAACTCGGGAAATATCACAACATACAAACAAATCAAAGACGCATTAATCAATGCCTTTTCCGATAAACGGGACGTGTTCTCCATGAATTTGGACCTCTCTAACATGAGACAAGGAGAGCACGAAGACCCATTCAAGTTCCACCATAGGGTAACAGAAGCATTGAACAAAATAACCGCGTATGCCAACATCCACGAACCTGATGAGGCTGACAACATAATTAGACATCATACACAACTCGCGCTAAGATGTTTCTTATTACACCTTAGAGAACCACTAGGAAGCTTATTGCGGACCCGACAACCTAAAGACCTGAATGAGGCACTTGGATGGATGACGAACGATTACCAGTTGTTACCGTCGAACTCCCGTCCCAAACAAAATGCTCCCCTCAAGCAAAACCAAGCTCCTCAATACAGAGTTCCGCCCCCGCACCGTCTTTACGGGCCCCCTAGGCAGAACCCTGCATATTGGTCTCAAACACCTGTTGCGAGATCTTATAGACTACTACAAAGCCTAGCTCCACCTCAATGGTCCGGCCCACCTAGGCAGCCAAATCCTCCACCTCAATGGTCTGGCCCGCCTAGACAGCCAAATCCTCAACAAACCCCTTCGAACTTACAAAGAAACAGCTACCAAAACAGGCCAACATATCAAAGAAACCCTCCAAATAATCAGAAATCTTCCCAAAATACTCAAAGGAATTGGAAACCAATGTCGTGGCAGACAACAAATCCGAATCCGAATCCAAATTTTCACAATTTACAAACCGAAGAATACGGTGACGAAGCCTACGGTTATTACGACTCAAATTACCAAAACGACCAAACGATTGATGAACCCAATAACTATCATGACCCGAACAATGACCTATATTACGACGCATATGAGTGGCCAGACCAATCCGCGGAAAATTCCCAAAGCCAAAAGGATGAAACTCCTTTTTTAGAGGACCCTTGCCTCCAACCAACGCATGCAACCTCATGAACCTAAACTTTAAACCGATCAACAAGCTCCCCTATATCATATTGCCTAAATTAAACTTAAAAATCCTCGTAGACACAGGGAGCTCGGCCAGTTTTGTCAACCCGTTAATAGCAGAAAAATACTTCCCTATCAAAACAAATGATGAACCTTTTTCCGTTACGACTGTCCACGGAACCTCCTTAGTCACTTCAAGTGCCATGGTCCCGTGCGACGAACTACTTCGAGAAAAGGGTTTAAACCTAAAATTCCGACTATTCCCATTCCATTCTAGATTCGATCTCCTGATCGGCATTGATAACCTAGAATTTATAAAAGCCGATATAAGCATCAGGAATAAAGTATTCCAAACCCCTCATGTAAACCTCCCGTTGCAATATCTAAATTTAGACATCACTGAGACGTACACCATTGACGGTAGGAGTATCCAACAGGTAAAACTGGTACTCAATAACATTGAAAATGGAGATGCGATCATCCCCTACCAAAAGATAGGACCCGTAGAAATTCCCCAATGCGTGGTTAAAGTAAAAAATTATGATGCTTACGTCCAAGTATTGAATTCCGGCGAAAACCCCTACCAATTCACGCAGACTACCCCCATATTAGCCGAAGAGATCGACCCTCAAACTACTGACTTACAAACCCTAAAACCCGTCTCAAACTCAAACTTAAACCACTTCGAAAAATCAACATTCAAATTTGATTTAGGCCAACTTCGCCTCGACCACATGAACGAGGAAGAAAAACTCGCGATATCCAAATTAGTCACCAAATACGCAGATATTTTTCATCAAGAAGGCACCCCCCTTAGTTTCACCAACAACGTCAAGCACGTCATTCGCACTACTGACGAAATACCAGTCTACACAAAAAATTATAGATTCCCTGAGGTACATTTGAACGAACTCGACAAACAAATGGAAGAACTTCTCCAACAAGGGATCGTTCGAAACTCTCAAAGCCCTTGGAATGCCCCTATCTGGATAGTCCCAAAAAAACAAGACAGCAGTGGAAAGCAAAAATTTCGAATCGTTGTAGATTATCGTAAACTAAACGAAAAAACAATAGAAGAAAAATACCCTCTTCCCCAAATTTCGGAACTATTAGACAAGTTGGGAAGATGCCAATATTTCAGTACAATTGACTTAAAATCTTCCTTTCACCAAATAGAAATGGATCCAAATAGCATCAGCAAAACAGCCTTCAGCACCCCCACACGTCATTTGGAGTGGACACGCGTCCCCTTTGGGTTAAAGAACGCACCTAGTACATTCCAACGCGTGATGGACAATATACTACGTGGTATCGCAAATGAATACTGTTGCGTATATTTGGACGACATTATAGTATTTAGCACTAGCCTACAGGAACACGTACACCGTTTAGAATCAGTCTTTAAACGCCTTCGATCTGCTAACCTCAAGGTACAACTAGATAAAACCGACTTTTTGAGAAGAGAAGTTTGTTACCTAGGTCACGTAGTCACACCAGACGGAGTAAAACCAAACCCAGACAAAATTAAAGCAATAAAAAATTATCCCATTCCAAAAACTACAACAGAAATCAAGGGATTCTTAGGACTGTTAGGGTACTACCGAAAATTCATAAAGGACTTCGCAAAACTAACAAAACCTATGACTAAATGTCTCAAAAAAGACGCTCTCATAGACATCACAGACCCTGAGTATCGACAATGCTTCGAAACTTGCAAAGACCTCCTAAGCAATGACCCAATCCTTCAATACCCAGATTTCTCGAAACCCTTGAGGCTCACTACGGACGCGAGCAACGAAGCTTTAGGGGCAGTTTTAAGTCAAATTTCAGATAACTCCGATCTACCGGTAGCTTACGCGAGCCGGACGTTAAACCAATCCGAACAAAAATATAGCACAATTGAAAAAGAGCTACTCGCCATCGTATGGGCTGTAGGTTACTTCCGCCCCTACTTGTATGGTAGAAAATTCACTATCTTTTCTGATCACCACCCGCTACAATGGCTCTTCAACCATAAAGAACCTGGTTCCCGATTGTTCGCATGGAAAACGAAACTGCAAGCATACGACTTTGACATAATTTATAAAAAGGGAGCCCTCAACACAAACGCAGACGCACTATCCAGAGTCAAAATAGAAAACCAACCGAACTTACATACCCTACACTGTGACCAACTTACCCAACTTTTAGGCAAGCAACTGGGCCTTACCTCTAACGACGACGCCGACTCTGTGGTCGCGCACGTCGATCCTGGGGAGGAAGGGGTGACTGACGAAACCTCATCTAGGCACACAGTCCACTCCAACTTTTTAGGGAATACAGTTGTCAATATACCCATTCGCGATCAGCCAATCAACATTTCTTCGAACCAGATAATACTCACAGTAGTTAACCACCCTGTCCCCGACATGGTTAAACTTACGACCCTTTTTGGAAACAAAACTCGCATGCTCGTCAAAGTAAATGATCAAGAGTTTGAAAACGATGTAATAAAATTCACCAAAGAATACATCCACCCTAGGGTAAAATATGGCATTTATTTCGAAACCGAGGTATACGAAAAATTTGCTAAAGTCATTGCAACTCATTTCACCCACTCAGAAATAAACCTCACTAAATACTCCAAACGCTTGATCGACATCCAATCGGAAAAAGAACAAACAGATCTAATTTCCAAATACCATGATGGAGTTACAAACCATCGCGGCATAGACGAAACATACGAAAAATTAAAAAGGGAATATTATTGGCCGAATTTGAAGATCGCTATTCAAAAATTCATCAACAACTGCGAATTGTGTCTAAAATGCAAATACGAAAGATCTCCGCTCAAAATTAAATACAACATCACTCCTACAGCTGTCCGACCTTTAGAGACACTACATATAGACAAATTCACCATAGAAAACTCTAAGTTCCTAACGATAATTTGTCCATTTTCCAAATACGCGCAAGCATACCCTATCTCTTCTTCCACCGGCGTTGAAATAGTTAACGGACTAATGAAGTTCTTTGCCCACCATGGGATCCCGAACAAAATTATTTCGGACAATGGAACCGAATTTCAAAATTCATTAGTGAAAGAATTGATGGCCCTCCATAAAATAAACATTCACTTCATATCCTCGCAACACCCGGAATCCAATGGTATCGCTGAAAGATTTCATTCCACTCTCATAGAGCACGTCCGATTACTAACCAATAGGGAAGAATTCAAAACTTGTACCACATGCCATAAAGTCAACTATGCAATCATTGCCTACAATAATTCGATCCATTCCGCGTCAAAATTAACACCGTTCGAACTCCTATACGGGCACGTGAATAACCGCTCTCTCCTAGAAATGGATATCGAAAAAGCGATGGCACATGACTATTTAGACCGACATAAAGAAAGAGTAAAAGCCTTATACGCACAAGTGTCCGAAAAACTCCAAGAACAAAAGGAAAAAGTAGCTGACGAAAAAAACGTGAATCGAATAGACCCCCCTGAAATCCCTGACGAAATTTTTATTAAAACCATCCAACGACAAAGCAAGACTAAACCTAAATATAATAAAGAAGAAGTTAAAGAAATAGACCCGGCTATGAAAACAGTACAAATTCACCCACGTCATCATAACACCAAAGAGAAGGCTCACTTAACCAACGTAAAACCAACCAGGAAATTCTATGAGACCAAAGTCCAAAACGCATGGAATACCGAACTACCATCCTCAGAAACTTTAACACATAAATACGGACTCAAACTAACTAGGGAAAACTTACTGACACTAAAACCCGGAAACTGGATAGACGACATGATTATGAACTTCTATATGGAGTTGATAGACGAAAGGAATAGAAACCTCAAGACACTTCCTTCGACCTTCTGTTTTAACTCTTTCCTCTACCCTATGTTAGAAGCACACGGTTATGACCGAGTAAGACACTTTACTCGTAGGTCAGACATATTCAGCAAAGATTTAATAATCATACCAATCCATAAAACAAATCATTGGAGTCTCGTGGTAATTAACACGAAACGTAAACAGATCACGTACCTAGACTCCCTCTCCGAAACGCGTACAAAAAATGGCACTGCAGCCGCATACGCCATCCCAATCCTAGAAAACATTCAATCATATTTGGCTTTCGAGTTTCTCGAAAAAAGGGGAATCCTACTGGATTCAGAAAACTGGGAAACAATCCACTTGCTAACAATCCCACAACAATCGAACTCAGACGATTGTGGTGTTTTCGTCTGCCAGTTTGCCAAAGCAATAACGAGCAATAAGAACCCTACTTTCTCCCAAACTGACATACCATACCTCCGAGAACAGATGTGTACAGAAATCCTCAGGAATTCCCTGTTTTGACGTTGTTACAGGATCCTGATCCTCCTCTCCTCCGCCTCAGGACTAGAATTAGTCAACGTCACATTGAACCCTGGACTTCTCCCAGTACTCCTTAGACCGGCCAAAATAGTGGAAGGTTATCATACCATCACTCACTATTACGACCTCAGCGCTTTAATTTCAAAAATCAACTCCCTTCGCACTCAGTATCAACAAGTGTTCACTTCCGTTATAGACTCCCAGACTACATACATAGAACGCACTGATATGTTCGCCACAACTATAAACCATACCTTCGAAGTGATTGACTCTAAAATACAAAACTTTAAGATCGGCAACCAACGAACAAAGAGATCAAAAAGAGGACTAGTTGACGGGTTAGGCTCCTTAATCAAATTTGTTACGGGAAACCTAGACGCGAAGGATAGCGAACGCTACGATAACATAATAAACCATTTACAACGAAATCAAGAAAACTTACAGGACCAACTAAACTCTCAATATTCGGTGAATCAAGCTTTTGCCGAAAATTTTAACAAAACTATGGACATCATCAATCATAACAACCTTCAGATCCAGAAAGAGTTTGAATCCCTTCGAGACATGAAAGTAGGGGAACAAACACACATTCGTGCCTTGAATGACTTCCTGGAACATTGCCAAATTTCACTACAACTACTAATAAACGTTATCCAGGACATAGAGACGTCACTCACCTTCTGTGAATTGGGTAAATTACATCCAAGTATCCTGAGCTCAGAACTTTTGTTAGACGAATTAGACCGCCTCACGGTATTCTATGGCCCTAGGTTCCTGAACCATACCGGAAAAGACCTATTCGAAATTAAATCCCACATAAAAGTCCAATGCTTTATCGGAACAGACGAAATAGTCTACTTTCTCGATGTCCCTATTGTAGATCCCAGAAATTTCGACCTATACTATTTAGAATCCCTACCGGCAACATTAAATTCCGAGTACGTAACGATTGTACCCTCCGTTCGCTACCTGTTGAAATCACAAAATGAAGTCCTTACCCTAAGAGACGAATGCCCTTCTGGCCTCGCCTATTATCTCTGCCCCGGTCACATGTTAATAGATGTCAATTCCCAGTGTGAAGCCGAATTCCTTAAGACAAGTTCCACGGGAAATTGCAATTACGCAAAACTGGAAATCCCCACCAACTACGTCTCGCTCTTGTATAGGATCAATCAATACTTGCTCGTCTTCCCTCATGGCGATGTACTCACTATCACCTCAAAATTCGGAAAAGAGTTACGAAACTTACGAGGGATCTACCTGGTCAGACCTAGCCAGAACTTAGTGTCCTATCACAATCAAACCCTGTTTGCTGCACATAGAAGCATCTTAGGCACACCCCTTATAGTCAGTAACGTACAACTCACGCCCGAATCCTCAAAAACATTAGATAATGTAATTCAGCTTAAAAATCTAGATTTGTCCTCTCTATACAACTAGAAAATTGGAAACCTGTCAAACGCTTCACGTTATATCAACTTGCAACCCCTAGTTTCTGGTCTATACTCCTTTATGTCATGTTACTCAGTTTCATCGTAACAATTATAGTTCAATACAAGAAGCACAAAAGACGACAAAATGCCTAATGGGCACCTCATTATGTCACCTTTATGTAATCGTACTATGTAATCACCGTTATTACTATTACATCTTATCGTAACCATTGTAATTCATTTTTCATTGTTTTCATTGTTTTAATTATCATATCAGGCTACCTTTATGTAATCGTAAATATTAGGTAAGCACTGTCATTACTATTGCATTTTATTGTAATCATTGTATTCATTGTTTTGATGATCATTGTATTTATTGTAATCATTTTTGTATCATTTTTGTATTCATTGTAACCATTATAATCGAAAACCCAGAGATGATGCACACCCCCAAAACTAAACTATGAAATTTCGTGTCCCCAAAACTAAAATCTGCATTTGCCCACAAAAATAATTACCTAGCACAAAATATAATAAACAAAACTTTTGGGTCCCCAAAATTTCAACTTAGGGGGGAGGAGTTACATACGACGCCTCAACCCTTGGGTAATAACGAGCTGACGCAGCAGCCAATCCCTATATAAGCCCGCGGCCATCAGCCTCGGGAGTTCAGTCTCCGCCCGTACGTCCCCGCATAAACATCGCGCAGTGCATCATCTTTGTTCAGTCTTGTGAAAAGTGAATAAAGTCATTTTTAAAAACTCTAAACTCTACGAGTCTTATTTAATTTAAATGAACCTCGAGATTCAAGCAGGTTCCCAGAAAACGCTTGCAGGTCGTCGTTGGGCAGGTGTTGTTCATGTGAACACCCCCAGATACTCCAACAGGAGGTATTTATACCTTTCTGGTATCGATAGCGCAGGAGACCAGGTTGGCTTCACATTCTTGATCTCAAACTTTGCCTACTCATTTCTCTCTTCAGCCTTCCTTCCCTTACCTCAACCTTGTCCTCTTGAATAGATGGGACTTTGGATTGTATAAGTACTCATTAAGACTACACGATCAGGGGTTCTCTTTCCTATACTTTGACCACAGAATGAAAGTACCGGGTCGTAACTTCCTACAAGTACTCTAAGGGACCGCACGCACCAGGATAAATTCTGCTTTTTCGTTTTCACTTCTAGTATCCATAGTTCACTAGGGTTTTTATTAGCCAAGGAGTTGCAGTAAGGTTCTAAAGTCAGATACAAATTTCACACGCTCAAATTCAAATCACAACATTTGTGTACCAGACGTCCACAAATCATAACAACACATATACAGAGTGTTCGGCTTAAGAACGGCAATTTTTTAGAACTAAATTCTACAACGATATTGCTAAAAAAAGTGTTTCTTAGAGATTTGTTTAAACATATTGTGTTCCAGTAATTGGACATCAATTTAAGATTTTTTCTAGGTTGCTACTACTAATGCGTTTAGTTGCAAACCTTTTTGAATTCGTTTACAAGCTCATCATTATCAGGGAGAGTTAAAAATGATTCGAAAGTTTATACGAAATGATACGAAAACTGATACGATGTTTAAAAGGAGTATTAAATTATGTCCTCGCACGGCATATTCAAACACTAACATTGTGGTCGTCGAATTTCTTTGCACATCACCGGAACGTAATATAAACTCCTGATAAACTGGCTTGCATCAAAGTTATTATCAACATCAAACAGACTACGGAGGTGTGTTAGAAAGTTTTAGAGAGAAACGAGGTTTTCTCTTGGATTTACTACACCAGGAAAGTTGACACTTCAAGTTGCTGAGAGCGTCAAATATTGAGTAGCTGTGCTCGTATGTTGTGGTCATTTGAAGTGGAAATGTGAGTTAGGGCCACACGAGAAGAAACCACGAGTTTGTTAAAATATTAATCCAGTTTTCCTTTATTGATGAGTTAAAAGTAAACTTGTCGGGTGTATGTGAGAAAATTGCATTTTTCAACTTTTTTCCGTTGATTTAAAATCCAACTGGGAAGTTTTTTGAGTCACTGTCCCTCCTCGTGGCAAATAATTGGTTCGCCTCCCTTTTCGAATGAGATTAGTTAAAAGACAAAGTTTCGTCGGGCAGAGCGGACGGGGTATAGGAGCCGGGAGCCTCCAGCACAGCTGGTCTACATTATTAACGCTTTTGAAAGGGAGCCCGCGTGTGCAGCTACGATATTCCCTTTGCGCCAGCGAGAGGTGACCAACAGCTTTGTGGATTCACAGCAAACCCAGCTGCGGCTCGGGAAGCCGACGGGTTATTTTTTCGAAGGTTGAAGTGCATACGTTTTTATAATTAATACAGCCCCCTGCCCCACTCTGTTGCGCTGCCTACCCGTCGACTACACACGGTAAAACACGCTACACGGGGGAACGTGTTTTTCTGCGGCCTGTCCGCGTCTGATTGATAGGGAGCAAGGAAGCAATATTAGTTTAAACGCGGGAGGTTTTTGAAGAGTACAGTCGTCGAAAGGATTTCTCTCTCTCTCTTTTTTTCAAGGGCCGATTTATATGTATGAGCCGTCCTTTTTGAAGTATTGCACTGCTGCGAATAGGATGTTGGTGACTGAAAGTAATAAAACGACAGCGCGAACACCTAATTGAATGAGGGAATAATTTAACCTTGCGATGGTAACATCAAAAAATTGACAGGTAACACTGGGTCTGAGAGACGCAATACTCGACAATTTGAATTGTTGACAGATTAAATGGCTTCTTTTTTTTTTAATGAAGATATGTTATACCTACATTTCAGTTATTGTGTTTTTCGAATGGAGTAGGGACGTCCTAATTAACTCGAAAAACATGCCCATTGACTGCCCTCCGATTATAATAAGAAAATTCATTTGTTCTTGGGGTTAGATGCCATGTCGATTCCTCTTCAGTCGTCGTGTCTTTCGTGGTTCAGTAATGTGTTGCTGTAGCGTGCAGTGATGGATTTGTGTGAGTTTTCATTGATGCATTTAGTCTATTGTAACGGAGCTTGATATCTTCTTTCGCCCAGGGAATTTGTCAATCATCATGGATTATAGTGTTGCGTAGAAATCATGGAGCACCTACGATGGTCCTTAGGTGAGTAGAGGTTTTTTTTTTTTTTTTTTTTTTTTTTGGTTTTTTTAAATCTGTGTTTTGTAGGCTGAGTTCCAAATTTTACACCCAATCATTCAGATGATACACACAAGAGTTAGTTATGTTGATTTTTTGAGATGAAGAAGGAGGCGTGATTTAGCTGACATTAAGAACATGAGTTGCTTAGTCCTGGTCTTCATTTTTTGAGTCACTGCGTTAATGTGTGATGACCGTCTGAGCTTTGAGTCAAGGATGAGACCGAGAAACTTCACATCGTTCACTTGCGGAAGTGTTCCACATTTGAGATTAATTGGGATATTATTTATTCGCTTTTCATTTGTAAATTTGACAACTCTGATTTTTATGAATTCACCTTGATCCTCCATTGGTCATACCATGTTCCGATAAGAGCCACACTTTTGTGCAATGTCTAGGAAGTGTTTCCCCAGGTTCCTTCGCTCAAAATGGGGAATTTCCATGGTTCTCTTTTATTTGTTCAGTACAAAGATCAGAGCTTGAGCTTTCCAAAGAGGTGCTATATGATGGGTGTCTGACCTGTAATAAGATATCGAAATTCATTTGCACGATGACGTCACGGCCCCGCTCTCCTGGAAGTAACCCGCAACTCTCTTGCAATACCTACTACGGCACACGTGATTTTCCTACCCGTTTCTTGGCCAAACTTTTGAGCTGACAATTATTACTAGGAGGTTTTTAATGAATCCGAATATGAAGTCAAAAATGTGAAATTCTAACAGAAGAATGTTCCCCATTGCTACGTAATCTGCAAATTGAACAATTTTTACGTTTGGCAATATTGAAAAATCTGAGGAGTAAAATAAATTCAAATATGGCCCTGAAACCTGGAGTCGCATCATTGGGAAAGTTTTACAGACTACAAATCGGTGTTCACTTTTGTCTTCTTTCCAAAAGAAAAAGGGTTGTAGTTCCAGGATGAAAACTCGATATTGGTGATCAACTCGTCTACATTGAGAATAAATACAGAATTCAGGGACGTTAGTTCACACAAAACCACTTTAAAGACATCCAATTTAAATGTGTTTTCACCCCACCACATCCCATACATCACAAAAGGGGCTGCTGTTGGTAGGTTAAAAGGATTTTGAGTCCAGATCCCGAGACCTGGGTGGGGTGACAAGGTGGTCGGCGTGGCGTTGACACGACAAGGGGTGGCGAGGGCGGTAAGTAGATTTGCTCCCTGTTGTCAGTTCACAGGGTCTAGGCCGCCCTCACCTGCCTCTGACACCAAAACTCCTCAGCTTCACCCCCCCCCCTCCCCTACCACCACACCCTTACCTCACCATTTCCCCTTTTAAAACCGCAAAGTTTGGAGGACAACACAACGGGGGAGCTCTAGCGAGTTTGAACCAATCCAGATAATTATTATGAATGAATAAGAAGGGGTCCTACAGGGTGGGTTTCAAGGAATCATCACTTGAAGATATAAAAGCTTTCACTGATCGATATTATTTTCTACCGAAAAATTATTGTATTCAATCAAAACAGAAAAAAAGTTTAAGAATTTTTTCTTGAAAGTTTAACAAAATTAGAAATTGAAAAACCAGTTCTAGTCATGCTCTATTATCGTACGAGCGAATTTTCGTATTTATATTATGTTACATTGTTTTGAAATTTGAGGTCTTTGAGTGAAAAGGAATTGTTACTACCGAGTCCATGGCGGAAAATAAAAACATTCTAAAAGAAATTCTGCAGTTCAAGTTTATAAGGATTTTTAGCTTTGTTTTGCAGTTTTCACCAATTTTCACGAAATATTGAAGGAATTCGAGTAGGTACATATTTCAGCATAATTTTTTTAATACAATTTTCAGTCTTAGTTCAATGTTAAAAGATTTATTTAGACTAAATTCTGCTAAAAAATACAAACTTAACAATTTGTAATACTTTTATTTTTAAAAAGAACCTTACTTAGTTGACCAGCATCGAGCCCATAGTTTTAGTCGTCTCTTGATGATCTAGAAAAGATCTAGGATCCCGGGTTAAATTTTAGGTTGTTAAGTATGAAAGGGGTACTACTACAGTCTGTATATTGATAATAAATTGAAAATAAAAAATATGATTTCAAGTGGTGTGCGATTTTCGTGGGTGCAAAATTGAGAAAATTGCATGATTCTAGAAACCAATTGGTCGCAAGTGAAAATTACTGCTGCCGTCCTTTGAACTGTTTTTTTCTTACTTGAGCATTTGCCTTAAACTTGTGGGCCAAAGTTTACGAAACTCTGACATAAATTCGCAGTTGAACGAATCCTTGGTATCACCATAAAGGGTACTTATAATTGACGGGTTAAAATATTAAAAAGTCAGAACCTCGAAAACTTTCAAAATATTTTCTGGGACAGACAGATGTCATTTCAATGTTTCGAACCAGATGACTCGGAGCGCTGTCCGATCATCCGATCACTCTTTCTGAAGGATATCTTTCCTAGACTTTTGAAAAGAAAAAAGGACGTTATCATGAGTGTGAATGACACCAACCAACCCTCACATTTCATACATCTTCACCCTCTTTTGCTATAACTAAAAATAAAAAATACATAAAATAAGATATACATGTTAGCAAGAAATTGCTGAATGTTTAAATAAATCCAGGAAAAAATAGTGCCGATAGTGAAAACTTTTGTCATGGTCGGATTTCACCAGGCCTCCAAAATAAAGTTGTTGAGGTGTTGCTAATTTCCAAAGAAATCCAAACGAAAGAAAGAAGATGTTTTTCTTCCTATTTTATTATTTATGTGAGTGTATAAAATCATTCGTATTTGGAAATCTGCTAGTAGGTATGTTTTTTAGCTCATTGAAAGAGTGTTTATTAGTGGAGACAGCAGAAGGTAGTGTTGCTTTTGTGTCGAACAGTTTTATTTTATTGACAAACTTCTATGCTTCTTCTCTTCTACTTCGACTAGGGCTGCATTGCTTTTTATGAGTATGTATGTCTGTCTGTCTGCTCTATATTACAGGCCGCGATTATGGACCTGTCGACTTGAAATAAGGGCCTTAAGTAGACACCCGGAGTATGCTGTCTATTTTTTGGTGCAGATTCGACCCGACATCTAACGTAACATCTCAGAAATACATGTTTGGTATTGATTTCGATAGTTTTTGACGAGTTTCAGAGGGATCCATGCAAAGTTTCAGAGGGTTCCAGGCAAAGACAAGATTATCGTCACCTATCACCAACCGGACGAAAAATATAAAAAATGTGGGTTTAAATAGGAGTTTTTGTTGTTTCTCGGAATACTAAATCGATTGGATCAACACTGTGTTTGAAGCTTAACCTCATTGTTATATTTTAAAATAGTGACCAATTTTCAGGTTGAATAATGTGTATATTTCGTTGTACATCGCGATCGTGCCATTCAGATGTTCAAGAAAATATACACATCCTATCCTCCAAACGTTTCACGTCACATGCCAACTGACGTACCTAAATAACTGCCTACTTAGAATATTATTTAATTCCTGTAACACGTACAAAGTGGATTCAACATTTTTTTCAAACTCGTGAGGAACCTGATCAGCGGACCCACTAGTTTTAATAGATAACTTCTACTTTCCCCCATTTTTTCTTCTTTTTGAGTAGGTACGTTGCGATCGACATGAAACCTCTACAAGACCCACCCGTAGATCTCGTCTAATCAGTTTTTTTGGAACCACTACTTACTTTAGAAACTACCACGGTCGACCCGTTACCATGGAATTATCTTTTCGAGAAATCGAATTTAATATAACTCTTGTTTCACTGACAAGAAATGACTGACTCATGTTAAACAGATGAAGTATAGGTAGGTGTATCATTTAATTTATTTATTTTATCCCGATAGGTGCATATATAATATAAACATGTAAATACGTAGATATTTATCTCTTTACACCGAAATTATGATGTATGTAAATACCATAATACGTAAATAATGATGAACTCGCTCTTGTTACTTACAGACGGATTTGAAAAGCGTAGTTTGGTGTCTGAATTGATATAAATTAATTTTCTTTCGGTAGTTGTTCGTTTAAGTAGTTATATTTGGAGTATTTGCCATATAACTCGTTTATTAATTATCCGTAGGACAGTGATTTGCGGAGAAGGGCTATCAAATACAGAAATAATAATCCTTTGTGTAATAATTTGCAGCGGTTTTTTTCTATCGAAACCCCATCCACGTTGGTTAATTCACTCCCCCAATCGTTTTTCATTATATTCTGAAACCAATAACTTAGTACCTAGTTAAAACTCTTTCTTGTGCCGGTTAATTTTTCATCGAGATGGCCCTACCCACCCGCAGCGTCCTCAGCAGTAAACTTTATAAGCGGATCGCATCGCCTGGGAAAATAAAATGTGTAAATACTCAGGGAGGGAGGGGAGGCCGTGCGTAAAATGTCGTGGTATTTCGCTGCAGTCTTGTGATTAATGCTCGGGCAGGCGGCACAGTGTGCAACTCAAAGTACTTTATTATGCATAACACTCATTGTTTTTCTCTCCCTCAAGTCTCGTGCCTATTAAAACTGGATGAACTAAAATGGTTCGGGCTCCAAAAAAATAAAATATTTCCCCCTCTTTGTTCTTTCTTGGCACCCAGCGGGAAACTGTTATGTTTTCTCCGTTTTATCAGTCTAATGATTTTCCCCCTCGGGATTTATTCGTTTATTACTACAGCGAAATAACCTCCACGATGCTTCATTCAACCAGCAGTATTCATTTACAGCCTATTGTTGTTTCACTTTGTGCAGTAGTTATGAAATGTTTCATTTCATTATACACGTTCAGCGTTGTTGTGTTTTGGCACTGACTACCTAATTACTTGTGCTATGAGTAGAGTCGTGAATCGGATGAGGTGAGATGGGTATTGTGAGGTACTTAACATAAAATCTCAGCCCGACGATGCAATATAATCCTAGAGTGAGATAGATAGGAATTCTTCGAGTGCGGCGGAGCAGCACACCTTACTAAGTGCCACTATTACCAGAAACTTACCTGGACAAGCTTAAGCTGGAAAAGAATGGATATTAAATTGGAGATTACATCTCATCGTCTTGTACCAAAGTCCTACGGTGGCGGCTCGAGTTCAAACTCCCAAAATCCGGCCAGGCGATAGCCGTGATATCAATACGTCCACGTACCTTTAGTGTGCATATCTCATTCCTCCTTATAACTAGTTGGTTCGCTCACCAGGTACCCCACGAAGTTTGAAGAAAACTGGTTGTCTAGTTTAATGTACTCGACTTCGCTTCTTATACACGATTCTATTTGATGGAAACTATTGAAAACGATACCAAACTCGAATTTTGGTGGATTTGACGACATTCTTCGTTGCCGATAACTGTCGTCGTCAAGGGAAACTTTTAAGGCTTTTATAGTGGTTTCAGTCGATTCTGTGTGTCGAAAACTATGGAAAACGATCCAAACTCGGTTTTCGGTTGATTTGATGACGATTGTCGTTTCAGCCAATTCTGTTTAGCGAAAACTATTAAAAACGGTACTAACTCAAATTCCGGTGATTTGACAATGATTGACGTCAGTGTCGACAACGTAATATTGTCTTCAAGGACAACTTTAAGGCTTTTACAGTGGTTTCACTCAATGCTATGTTGCGATAACTATTGAAAACGATACCGAACTCGATGTTTTGGTGATTAGACAATGATTGAAGTCAATGATGACGACATCTTATTATCGAAAAGGACCACTTCAAGGCTTTCATAGTAATTTTAGTCGATTCTGTGCGGCGAAAACTATTGAAAACGGTACCAAACTCGATTTTTGGTTGATTTGACGACGCTCGTGGTCACAGATGACAGATTTATGTCGTCGGTTGTCACCAAAAACTATACAGCTAATTCTGGATGTCTAAAGAGTCCACCTACTGAAACACAACACACACACACACACACAGACAGAAAAATAACTGCAGAGTCGAAGTAGAGACTCACTTCGTCAAAAATTGAAAGGCGCGTGTTGGCATTTAAAATAAATCGTACCTAATTGTTTAAAAACTAATGTAACCCCCATGTCGTACCTAATATTTTTGGGGTAGGTATTCGTTGATAGTAGGTATCTATCCACAAATATGGCTAACATTCAACATTCATAATTCAATCCCTGGCGTTCTACCACTTGATAGTGGGGAACAAACATTGTTCTATAATTGAACAACACAACGAGCTCTAGATTGAATTAGAAATAGTCTCATCATACATATGCTGAAAACGATTAGCAGCCAAACACAAGGATAAGAGGGAAATTATGTATAATATATGATGATATGATGGTGGCACATTATGATAGGATGATGAATAGTATGCTCTCCTTGAGTGCCTATGATATTGATTAGAAACAATACAAAACTTCCAAATTTCTGGCAAAAAAGTCGAAATTAATGTTATGTGTTTAAAGCAAAAGCGGGACTGATCAACAGGTGAGGGGTGTTGGTGGTAGTTGCAGTGACAAACTTATTATAGTCCCGACGCGTCAAATTGTCCAAATTTTTGGTTAGACATTTTGTCTCAAACTCCTTTAGGAAATGTAAAGAGTTATTTCCAATTGTAGCAATAGTAAAATCATCATTTAAACGTACCTTTGGGAGGAGTCCATCTTCAAGCCAATCGAGTACCGGGGGGAGTACTTTCGATGACTTTACATGATAATATTCCGTAAGGAAACTTTGTTTTTCCCCAACTGGGTTTAAACGATTTGGTGAATGACGTCATGGTTTTTGGTTTCATGCTTGAGATTAATCGTTTAAGACTAATTAAAAGTGGAAGAATTCCAGGTACCTACTTCCGATCACATAATCTGAGGTACATAAAATGTATACTGAGATGGCGAATGCCGTTGGATTGATAGTACGCTTTGCTCATGCGCAAATGTTAAATATAGCCATATTTTGTATATTAGAATGCCTTTACATATTATTACTGTCCTGTTTTGAATCAATAAATTCGACTCGTAGGTGCTTCGTACTCCAACTAATTCTCTTCGTCCGCTTTACATTACATTAGGAAGCTATACTGCCCAGACGTTCATACTTTTCTTTACTACCGTGGTCCACCAAAAATCAACACACTTAGCATTTTTTAATATTTTTATTGATTTTTTGTATTATAACTGGTGGACAAAGCAATTGAGACTCGCTATTTCATGACTACTTCGCACGCGTGACTTTTACGTTGTTGAGAAGTGCCCGACTTCCAAGTAACATCACATTCATACGGGAAGGAAGAATAGAGGAGTGTCGGAGGAAAGATGAAGAAAAGGGGAAAATTGAATAAAGGGTAGGACACGGACCGAGGAGAGTGCAGTGTATTAAAAGTGGATTTTCTCCGGGGGAACCCCAAGGGTGCCGTTGCGACATTAGAGAGGTCTCAGCTCTCATATTGCTAGAAGAGATCCCATCCCTTCTTCCAACCCCGCCTGGCTAGGTATATATTACCACTTCGCTTCTTCTGATTTATGTATAGCCACTAAGTAGAACCAAACTCGGCCTTCTCTTTTTTTCCCCTGTTTTTCCTCCCCAACCTCGTTGTAATGTATGGGCCGGCCATCCTCTTTTTCTCTTTTTTTTTTCTCTGGAAGCTAAAAAATCCTGCATCTTTCCCCTTGACTTGCCGGAAAGGGGCTCCTACCTCCCTAACTCCATCAGCTTTTGGTTATTGGTTGGTGGAGGGGTCTTCTTCATCCTATTTTCTCCCTTTTTTCTGTGAGGAAGAATATACCATGCAAATAATTTTCCGGAGGGGGGGGGGGGGGGGATCTTAGAATACGGGCTTCAGCAAGTAAAGTGCACTGTAACGATAAAATACGAGTGTACTGAGTTCATTCTGAATACAGCTGTGATTTAGACTACACTCGTAAAACGCTGGTTTCCTTGTAATTATACTATTTGGAACTTTTCATTAATTGAAAAATGGTACGGTACAAAGTAGCTATTGAAGTACGAAATACCGGTTACGTATAATATTAATGAAGTTTGTCGATTTCACCAACTAACTAAATACTACTCGTAATAGCGAGACATGCCGTGCTCAATTGGCTTGACATACAGTATCTCTAATAACCAGTGGATACTGTAGCTCTGATCATCGGTAGGTAGTTGCGCTAATTGCTGGTGATAAACCCTGGCTCTAATAATAGTCCGACCGCGTAGACCTGTAACTCCCCCTAGGTGTGGATCGCAAAGGCCCGTAGATAATAACAAAAATGATGGAAAGCTAAAAACAGAACTTATAAAATGAAGTTAGGATTGATCAGATTTACAACACTGGTGAGAGAGTGAGCGAATCGCTAACAGGAGGAGTTAGGTTGGCAAGGGAGAAAGCAGTTGTATTCTGAGTTTGAGTTCGTGAATCAAGCTGAGGACTTGAGGAAGACTTAAAAAAAAAAAAAAAAAACTATTTGGCATTAATGATTTAAATTTTACAGCCATATTGTTATAACTTATGATCTACAAATTGAATTTAAACAAGAATATACAGAAATATTAATAATTGTATAAGTATGTTAATATTTCTGGATGCGATTAAGGTGGTATAGTTGATTGGTTGGCAAATTAAATTATTAATAATACATAACAGTATCAAATAAAAAAGTCCTTTCACAATAAAATAACGCTTCAAATTATTACACAAAGGTTTAGTAATTCTTTATTAGATAGCCTCCGTAGACCCGTTGTTAGAGCTTTTATATTTGTTTTCCCCCTTCTTTCGAACTCTCGCATCTATAGTTAGATAGAAATCGGACACTGGCAGTCCAGGAAGAAGATGAATTCCATTGATTGCTCCACTTTAACCTAACTCATCTGCTCTCTCGTTTCCATCTTTTCCAATGTTTCCTTTAATCCATAGGAAGGTGAGTTCCTTATATAAGCCTTCCGACTTCGTGGGTTACCCTTTTTTAGAGGTCCGCGCACCGCTACAGCTGTACAAAGGTCGGGCACGACATTAATATTTTACGAGGAACGTCAAATCTGTCCTACTGATTCGCTTCACGTGTGCAGCATTTATTTGAATGAAAACAACGTTGTTTTTCCATGTTTATTCTTATTGTGTTGCAACTTGAAAGCGTTGGTATAGGTATCGATCTTTGTGGTTCTTCATCGGACAAATGCCACAGTAAATTATGAAATTATAATTTCAAGAAGTGAATTTTGCTGTTGTATTCCTGACGCATCGCATGTGAGGGCTGTTCCTGACGCTGAACTTCCTTATCACTTGGGACTTTGCAACAGCTACTCGAAGATGATTTAAGAAGATGTAAAATATAATACTGAGTACTGATGATCCTTCAACGAGGTTTGATCATATTTGGCCGAATATATGCAATCGCAGTTGCTTGATGATGAGATCAAAATATCTACAAACTTTATTTATTTTAAGGTTTTAAAGAAAGTGGCCCTTGGTGGGCCTTATAATTGAGGATGATGCTCTCGAGACAACGGAATAAATCTGAGCATAACTAAAAGTCAACAAATACAGTTAGGCAGCGAGGCTCCCCTTAGAATCTGCGTCCCCTTCGACAGCTTGTTCCATGCCGTTAAAGGCCCTTCTGGTTGAGATGCAACTTGAGTTATTAGAGAAATATGACAGTGTAAGTTATGTAGTGTAATATAAGTAAGATTCATGAATTGCCTTATAAGTTTATATTTACTATGTTTATAATATTTACTTAAACCATTCAGAGAAACAAACATTACACATTCTTTGCTCATCCTGAATTTAATATATTTACTGAACAAGACTGTTGAGTTGAAATATTTTGTTAAAAATAGTATCAAGTGCGATGAAGAAGGATGACGTGTCACCACGTTTCTGTCGAACTGTAATTTAGGAGCTGTGTCGTAAGACGGACCTTAGTGGTACTTAATCAGCAATATCCTTTGGGTACGAACATACCTCTAGAAGCACGTCGTTCTAAGGTATTACTGAACTATCGTCTCAGAGGTCAACTCTCTGAGGCAGGACTGTCTGGAGCTTGGGGCTTTCAAGAAGATTATTCAAATGAAACATTATCAGAAGTACTGATTCTTCGACGAAGTAAGAGGCAACACTCAATTCCTCATAATGGATTCAAAATTGTCCCAATAAATTCCATCGTTTTGGAACCTGTACCTACGTTCATTGTCATAGTTACTTGAACGTGCAGTTCACAGCCATTGTGATATCTACAGATGGGTTCACAACTTTTTTAACATTTTCGTAGCCTTCGTCATAGTTGTTTGAAAATGACGATGGTGTTCTGATCAGACTTCTGTTTCAAAATAAGTTCGAATTCACAACGAGAACGTGCATTGATGCTATGAAATTAACTAAGAAATTAGCAGAGGCTGAAAAATTGTACGTATCACATAATGTAGGCAACATGCATGACTGGGCTTGTATGTCCACATCCGCGTTGTTCATTAAGTACATTTACATATTTAAACCGTTCAGAGGAACCAATATTGGATATTACCTCCGCTTTCGATGGTAAAGTATCGTTTTTTGTTTTAAATACATTTTATTTAGTGCTGGTTGTCCATACAGCCGCACAATTTACTACATTAAAGGTTATAATCGTAACGTTTACACTCTGCAGCTATAGTTTGGTTCGGCATTCAATTGAATAATCGTGCAGAACACTGAACACTTCCACAGAACCTGTTTTTGTTTGAAGCATGAATGGCAGATTATGTTGCAGTAGCTTTGGTGTGAGTTCGATAAACATCTATTTTTTATTGATTGAGAACATCGGGCATTCCAGCATGATGTGGTGCAAGTCGGTTAAATTATCAAGACCGTTGAGATGGAAATGTTTGGTTGATTAGTTTCATATAATGAGGAGAAAGAACGATAGTCTTGCGGTGTTCCCATATTTTTATCGTATTGCAACCTAAGAGCAATGTTGTAACACGGACCTTTGTGGTATTTTATCTGACACATCCCAGGGTGAGTTATGAAATTAAACTCCTAGAAGCACGTCTTACTATGGTATTACTGAAACATCGTCTCAGACGACAAAGTTCTCTGAGGTAGGACTGCCTGGCAGCTTGGGACCCTGCATTAGCTATATGAAGACGATATTACGTAGGTGCAATATTATACAGCAGTGACAGGGGAACATATGGCAAAGCGGGAGACCCGTGCGGGACGGCCATATATCACCCGGAACGTGACTCTTGCCGAAACGAGGTGGCGGACCGCTGCGCGAAGCTCCGCGAACAACCGCAGAGGGAACTGTGAAGATCGTGTCCCTCGTTCGCGGCGCTCGGCTGGGGGGATCTTGACCAACGGACCGTGAGGAGGGTCCCCCAACGTTGAGTTTCATGTTCAATGGGCAATGTGCAGTGG
This sequence comes from Adelphocoris suturalis, assembly GCA_030762985.1. Classification (NCBI taxonomy): domain Eukaryota; kingdom Metazoa; phylum Arthropoda; class Insecta; order Hemiptera; family Miridae; genus Adelphocoris; species Adelphocoris suturalis. The sequence continues at coordinate 92,891,486 of CM061043.1, forward strand.
ACGTTCTCAGGAAGGGGGCTACCGCTCCCGGCCACAGCCTACTGACCGGTGGGCGTAATTCGCAGAATGTCACACTTCCGCATTACCTACTTGAGCTGTTCGAACGCAACTTGGGTACACTGTGTAGGCCTCGTGCATAGTCTGGAAACGAGAGTGCTCTATCGACGAAACTGGTAACATCCTAGAGTTGTTGAGAGTGAGAAAGAGGGATCACCTTCTCGTATTAATTTATTAGCTTTCGCCTTTATTGGCCTCGTCAGAGCTTAGATTTATATGTAGGGGTTGCTTGGTGTTACAGTTTCCATTAGGTAGATTGTATGGTAAATAATGATTAGTGATTGCTCCAAGATCTTGCGTATTTCATTAATTTTAAAACTAAAATTAAACACCCCCTACCTTCAACAACATATGAAAAGGTATAGCAGCAACAAGTTTACAACAAAGACAAGAGAATGGGTCCCCCTTACCACTGATATCAATAAGAAGACTTAGGTATGTAGAGAAAATTAAATGACATACAATCTACCTAATGGAAATTGTAACACCAAGCAACACCTACTTATGAATCTAAGCTCTGACGAGGGCAATAAATGCGAAAGCGCTTAGCTAATAAATTATTACGAGAAGCTGATCTATCTTTCTCACCCTCAACAAATCTTGGATGTATTCCTCAGAGCCCACTACCCCGCATATGAAACTGGTAATGGTACCTTCCTGTGAAACCGGTCCTAATTTCCTCTATGAAATCCTCACTGTTATCCATGTTCCTCCGTACTTAAGGAAAATTTTCTTTCAGTTTTCAGACCGAAAGAATGTATTTGATGATACCCCAGCCATAGCACGACGCGGTCTCACAGTTGGAGTGGTGTCATCGCGGTCGTCATCTGTCTTCCGGTTTAAAATAGGACCGACTTGACCCCATGTGATCACACCTGAATTAACACTTCTGTCTACTGAGGCTTTTTAATTCACCTCATTACCATTAGACAGGAATTGAGCAAGATTCCTCTGTTAATGACAAGATTCATAATGGAATGATAGCACCCATCCTAGAACAAGGGTACAACTCAAAAATTGCCATTTTCGGCAAATCGCATTCAAAGTTTTCCATCCACACCATTGGCTACCCGTTCTTTGGAACACAATGAACATAATTTATCTTTGCGAAACTTGTTTCCTACATTATTGCTCTAACACCTCATGGTGAGTAAAATCGTTTTTTTTTGCCAGTGGGAAAGGAGTTGGGGGAACGGTTTTGTTGATTTTTTAAGAACATTTGAGTTGTTACCTTTTTTGTAGACATGTTTTGGAATATTTCTAGATATTGCCTTCTCCTATGGACAATTTCATCACATTTTCCAAATAACTAAAAAAAAAAAGAAAAAAAAAAAAAAAAAAAAATTATGAAAGTGCAATTTTCTACTTACTTGTATGAATAGCGTAAATGTTCTCCCTCTTTTTGATTTGACAAAATTGTAGAGCATTTTTCTTGAATAATTATGATATTTAATAAAATATTTTATTCATTTTTGGTTTGATTTTTTTAAGGAAGGTGGCGAGGAAGCATCATTATGGGTAGAGTCAGGAAAAGCTAAGTAGCTTGGGAACTATCATTAATAGTTACTTTGTTATTTCCAAATTCAGATTTACTTGGCTGCTCGTAAATATCCTTCCCGTTTGGCTGCTCCAAACTGTACTGAATATCCCGTTTCCACGTTCATCTCCGAGATTTAACTCTTTGCGGAGTAGTTCAATATTTGCCCAAGAAACATGGTGAAAGAAAAGTGCAATTTTCTACTTATTTGTATGAATAGCGTAAATGATTTGAAGTGAGCATTTTTCTTGATTTTCTACTTTATGGGTAGTGTATGAATATCATTAATAGTTACGTTATTAATGTTTACTGCCTCGTTTTTGATTTGAATATCAAAATTGTAGTAGTTCATTTTGCCCAAGAAACATGGTGAAAGAAACTAGAATGTTCATGAAAAATTTCCTCCCAAACTGATCCATCGTCAATTGGTAACTTACCATCCCATAAGTGGTCCCAGATAATTTGTTTTGTTTTCTCATTAGTAATAGGTAGTAGTAAAGTTTTAATTTTTATTATTATTATTATTTTTTTTTTCTAATTTTACCCCAACACGAGTATTTTCAGTGGATCTCAGAGCTTGTAACATTCTCAAGGCCTGAGAGTTCATTTTGATGAGATTTTAAAGAAAATACCCTTCTGTATATAACACTGAAATCTCACCAGTCAGGATCCAAAATGTTCAGAATAGAAAGACACAAGTTAAAATTATGCCGACATTGTCCACACAAAAAGGAAACAACTCAAAACGAGACACAGACTGCGTGAACTCAACCGAGTTGTGTCTTTCTTCCTAGGACGTGACTTGGTTACTTCCTCCATAGAAGAAAGACACACGCACTCTCTAGCGGAATTAGAGTGCCCTACACATATGTTCACCCTCTACAGACAAACTAGACCGTTTCTACTTCTCAAAACTACTTACAACTAACTCAAAAATCGCGATTCGGACAGGTGCGAATGATGACAGGTAGTTCGTTATCGAATTCTATCCATATGGCACACTATAATAAGTCAAATGACGATACCATATTTTAAATGGTACTACCCTTGGTCCCTATTTGAACAAATTAAAAGAAATCACGGAAAACTCTTATCACCGTATCACCAACCATCCAATTGCAAAGTAGGTGTCTAACCTAAATTTTCTGTTATAGAATTATTCCAACCTAGAAATCCGAATATGAGCTCAAAACAATGAATATGATGAATCAAAATTGCTGTGGACAGAAAACGAAATTCACGTTTGCCCTTGAGATCACATGGTACACATTGCTGTCAAGCTCGTGGGAATATCGTTCAATATAGAGAATAGCTTGAGAAAATAGCGTTCTATATAAATATCCATATACCCACTCAAGTTTATTTTTGCTAAGTTTATTCAAGTCGTGAAAGTTATAAGAAAAAACTGAGGATGGAATAAAGAAAGGCGTTGGAGGCCAAAGTGCGAAAGAAGCAGACAAGGCGGCGGGGAAGAAGGAGGAAATGACGGAAAATAGGTTGGGAGAATGATGTTAGGTGACGAGGCGAAGAGAGCAGACGTGTGCAAGTGGGTGTGACGGGAGTCGTGGAGGAAGGGAAATGGTATGGCGAAGGGGAAAAAGAGTGGAGTGGGGGGGGCTCCCTAATATACGAGTCAATAAAGGACGGTCATCCATCTTGCACATCTTTGTTATTTAATCCTTTCGTGCCACGACCCCCCCGAAGGAAACAAGTCCAGGGGTCGGACCTGCCCCCTGAAACGAGGATTCTGAGGGCGATTTTGAGGATCGGAGGCGAAGCGACCGCGTCTGACCTCGTCCATCACTCAGGATCCTTCACAATCTCCTCGGTCAGGCGTTTTCGGGGGTGGGTTCCTCTTGACTGAGAGTCTCCTATTTGTAATAGCTTGGCCCCCCGCGGCTTCGGACAAATCTTTCCGTGTTGTGACGTTGGGACCTCCGCCTTTCCTTTGCGGCTTGTCAGAGAGCGGGGAGGATTTTTAGAAAAGTCGGAAATAGCTCGGGTCGTAGGGAAGTAATGGATGACAGCGTGAAAGAAAGACGGCAGTGGAGCTGAATGGGAAAAATGACGCGATGGGGTCTCGCGCTGATTGCTCCTCGCACATTGATCGATCACACGGCGTTCTATGAGTGTGACAATCACAACTTCCAGGAATATATTGAGCAGTTATGCAGTGAAATCCCGGAGACTTTCTCGGAGTAGAGCGGAGTATCATGTTTCTAACTTGAGTGGGGGTAAGATATTCCCTGAATGGTGATAGTTATAGCGCTGATTCCACCCCTTCATTTATGGTTTCGAAGAAGTTTGAATTGGCGTGTTCGTAAGGCGAGAACTATGAGTGTAGAATGTCAGAAAATATGTTTGCTTTCTCTTGAGTTATGCAGAACCATTGATTATTCATTCTTTGTGAAGGAATATTCTCTCGATTTTTTGAACCTGTCATACCAAACTTTTAATTTGGATTCAGACCTCTGCAATCATGGCAACAACAGATCCATCGAGTGGTTGAAGAGCCCTGCACGCGTATGAAAATAAAGAGGTCTATCTTGGAAACTTTTTGGACGCCGGAAAAGCCGTCGATAAACTTTGACATCGGGGCTTACTATACTATACAAAGTCCAACATTAGTTCCGGACACCTATTTTCGTATGCTGCAATTATAGCTCTGTCAACGGACGGTGTAACCTACGAACATGCTACTTCCAGATCCAAACCCATTAGAGCCTCAGTACCCCAGGGAAGTGTATGGGGTCCACTACTTTATTTATTGTATTCATCAGATATTCCAACATCCCCACACAACACCTCCGCTATGTTCGTTTATGATCATGCGGTTATCAGTCGAGCGACGAGTGGCATCGACGCCTCCACAAACCTCCGAGAACATCTTGATAATATATCTGACTGGAACAGTAGATGGCTAATGAAAACCAACACTAGCAAATCATCCGTCGTGATATTCACCTATAGAAGAGCGTAGGTACCAAACGAACCCCATAGAAATGAACGGTGAAATAGTTCCGTACTCGACTGAGGCCCGCTACCTGGGTATTTATCTAGATAGCCGATTAACGTACAATTATCACATTGGTGAACTTGTAAAGAGAATTCGTCATAGAACTCACCTCTTAAAACCATTTTTAGAGAATACGTCACCACTCACCTTGGAACTAAAACTACTCCTGTACCTGGTGCTAATACGTCCAATCGGGCTCTACGGGTGTACAATTTGGGGATCAGCATCAAAAACCCAAATAGCCCGAGTTCAGAGGCAGCGAAACAGAATTTTAAGGCTTATACTGAACCCCCCATGGTATGTGCGAAATTCGATCATACACCGCGACCTTGGAATAGCAAAGGTCAAGGACGTTATACACTCCTCATTCAGTCGAGCTTACGCCACAATCATACGACATCACAATGCATCCTTATCAAATTTTGAGGAACGGTTTTCTCACCAGCAGCAACGAAGAAGGCTGAAACGTAGACGTCCAACTGATCTTCTAGACTGATGATCTAATATTTATTATTACGTTTAAGTTAAAGAGCCTATTTATCTAATATTCGTATTGCCGTTCTAGTCACAATGTTTTGTATCATATTATATTATTAATTGTCATTTATTCAATGTTATATATTCACATTCAATTTATTAGGAGGCCTGTCGCTGGACAGTACCCTCCGTACATGTTCCACTACTGTAATTGTAGAAAATGTCATATATCAGCAAAATGCAAAGTGTATTTATAACACAAGGAGTTGACAATAAAATTATTTAAAAAGTTTAAAAAGAAGAAAAATAAAAAAAAAAGTACCTGGCTGTACTCTGCCTGGCTTCACTGTGGCAAAATTTGGTTGCATGGATAGTCAACGTAGTCGCAGAGCTCATTAAGTGGATTAGCTAGTGGTCTACCGTTTGTAATTATGCTCGACCAAACATGTTTAAAAGTTCAGTACCTTAAGTTGAATAGGATCAACATTACGAGTAGCTTCAGAGATCTTCATTTCAGCTCCAAATTTCAGCATCTTGATTTGAATATTATCGAAATCAGTAACAGAGCTTACTCAACTGATCAGAGAGGTCCCCCATTTCCAACAGAATAGAAATACGACAACACAAATTTATCATTAATTTGTTCCGTCATCCATGGCTTAAAACGTCTATAACGCTGTATAAAATACATACCTAATGAATTAATTTGTGAAAAATCAAATTTGTTACAATGGTGTTGAATTGGCGATCTGAGGAACCGTTCTACCAAAGGTTATGATCTATCCTACAGCAATGAAATTGGGCGGTTTTTCTACATTCAGAGATCGTGACTGGTAGGCGAATGACCTGGATACTCGAATGAAGAATCTTTACCCCGCATTTTGTAAGCTAACGTTATTTCACGAATTGTTGACGTCGTTCTGCTCTATAGATATTCGGGATTGATATTAATCTGAATTGAATTGTTATTAAAGTATTCAAGGCAATACAATCTAGATTACTATTACATAAGTAAGTCTAAACTATTCACAGGTGCCTGTACAAGATGAATGGGTAAGTTAGACTAACTTGAAGTGATCAAATTTTTGATTTTTTAATTGAAAAAGAAAAAAAGTTTAAACGACGAAGTCAACGCTCCGTGAAGTTCTTATTACTTACTTGCCTTCAAGTGGCAACTTCTTCTCTTTATATTTTCGGACAAAAGTTTCCCCTCCTCAGGCTCAAGTAGTGAGAAATCAGACCAAAACGATTTCGTTGCCTTGGAAAATATTTTACGGCTTAGGAGACTTCTCTCAGTCGGAGAGGCATAAAAAAAGACTTTACTGCAAGCTTCCCCCATCTTAAATTATATTAGACTAACAATAAACTGAATCATCTTCAGAATGTGGCCGTAAATGTTTCGCCGGAGACGGAAAGGGGAGTTTTCTGCAGTAGCTGCCAAGGAGGGTGAGTTCCTTTTTAAGGAGGTTCTTCAACCCTCTCGCAAAGGGCATAAAACGCTCTTTTTCTATTATCAGTAACTAGGAGGCGCGGTGGGAGCCACCAATGACTCAAGGGATCTTAATGCGAGCCCCTCCTTGATCTCAATACGGTTTCCGCCGTGAGCTTTGATATGAATGAAATATGTCTCGGGGGAGCCGGGTCATAATGCACTCAAGGTTACCCCACCCTTGTCGAGCGCTAATGTCGGACTCGGGGGTGTTTAAATTTCAAATTAGGCGCCCTCTGGGATGATAACGAATTTAATTTGAAAATTGCTGGAGAGAGAGGACGGTATTTGGGTACTTGGGGTGTTTGTTGGGTACCGTATCATCATAAATGTATAATGTGGCAGGAGTTGATATATCACTGTTTCTATTCACATTATAATTATTTAGTAGGCTTAGAGGAACACTTCATGCCGCAAGCCTTAATTTTTTATAATTCAATGAAATCAAATCGTGACACGAAATTGAACAACCATGCGTTATCAATACCAATAAAATTGAGGTTTTTCAAGGAACTCCTAATTTTGTATCAAAGCTTAACCCTTGAATGGCACAGAGTTTTTTGACGCACCTATGCACACCGTGAGGTGATGCTCACCCCACCCATCGAATCTTTCTTGGAATTTTATTTTTCAAGTATTTCACTATATTTGCTTGGGAAATACCATGAACAGAAACCATGAACCGAGTAAAACCACGGACCATGAACTGTACATACGAATGTACCTCTCTATTGCAATTTGCTTTACTGGCTGATAATAACCTATTTCATTGAACCTCGGTATTGGTAACCAAGTGAATTTGTGGTATGTTTCAATAGAATACAAACGGGAATGACTTTTTAATTCAAAAATAGAAACATCGGTGGGTGTATTTTACTCTAGACTTGGAAGGTACATAGGATAAGAAATATTGAGCAACTATCCCTTGAATTCCAAAGTAATTGGGCAAAATGAGACCTGGAATAATTAATGAGTGTTTTTCCTTCAAGGTGAAAATAATATGAGAAATAAATATTGTGTCCAGATCTTCCATCTTAATTAAGAACAATAATTGAAAACTGGAGAAAGTGAATTAATATTGAAAATTCAAAGGTCCTAATTATCTTATGTAAATATTTATTCATCAAAGTTGTGATTTGAGCTTTCTTAAAAGGACACCGGTCATAATTTTAGTTTCGTAACGACTATCAAGCATATTCTAGATCGGGTTACCAAGGGTGGCGTTCAGTATCCCTCATACCATGTTTACTTCTTTACAATACACAGATGTGGTGGGACATTTTCCTTGTGGTGGGAAAAAATGTCCTATGTTTGAGTGTGTTAGGTTTCGCGGGATCGGAGATTTGAAATGTACAAATAGAAATATGTAGATTCTCAGTTGTCTGAGAATATATATATATATATATATATTTGAATGGTTTTTAAAACGGTTCCAGAGGAACAATATACGAATTTTTGTAAATTATCCTATTTTATTATGTTAAATTGGTTTGAAATTCGAGCTTTTCAAATGCAAATAAATTATTAGCTATCAATTTCATTTCAAAAAACTTACTCTGAATAATAATCTCTCATATTCAAAAAGAGATTTCTGATTTTTATCTTTTTTTGCAGTTTTTATAGATTTATTTAGAACGAATTTCAATGAAATTTAATTAAACGTTTCAGTATAATTTTGTACATACATTGTTTAATGTTCTATTTTATAAAAACTTTATTTGCACAATTTTCTGCTATATAAATTCAACGATTTTGCTTCTTTTTCAGCCATTTTTTCAGCACATTTTTCAGCACACCAATGTAATGTGCTCAAAAAGTGCTCGTCAACAAACTCATAATTTCATTTGGAAAGCTTGATTTTTTGGCGATGGAACGGATTTTTTATCTCAATTCTAAGGAGAGTTATCGTCTGGAATGTCACATGAATAAATAAATATAAATAAATAAATAAATAAATAAATAAATAAATAAATAACTAAATAAATAAATAAATAAATAAATAAATAAATAAATAAATAAATAAATGAATAAATAAATAAATAAATAAATAAATAAATAATTATATATATATATATATATATATATGTATATATATATATATATACACTCCTGTTCAAAATTAGAGCACCACCATCCATGTCTTCGTTTGTCCCCTTCGGTTTTCCCTCATTAAGTTTTTATTCATTTGCACACATTGTTTGCAAACACAGAAGGAATACAGTAACCAAAAAAGGCACAAATTCTTGAAGAAAAGATGTTATGGATAAAATTAAAGAAAAACTCGGCGCTCCGCGCCTCGCCAGGGGGCAAGCCCCCTGGACCCCCGGTTACCTCTATTTACATACTTCGGACGAAATTATTGAAACACAGAATGTGTTTGCGTTGTCGCGCAACCAAGTGACAACCAAACAAGCGTCATTGTTTACTATTCATTTATAACATCAATTTATATAGTTATAGTATGAAACTACGAAAAAAAATACGAAATAAATTCGTGATAAATCAAGAGCGATTTATCAAGTAAATGTCCTAAAGAGGCTACATACGAAATTACAGCTTCCTAGAGTGTAAAGTATAGAAATTAGCTTTAAAAGCCACTCATCTGATCCGGACCCTGGACATCGTCAAGTAAATGTCCTAAAGAGGCTACATACGAAATTACAGCTTCCTAGAGTGTAAAGCATAGAAATTAGCTTTAAGAGCCACACATCTGATCCGGACCCTGAGCATCGTCAAGTAAATGTCCTAAAGAGGCTACATACGAAATTACAGCTTCCTAGAGTGTAAATCATAGAAATTAGCTTTAAGAGCCACACATCTGATCCGGACCCTGAGCATCGTCAAGTAAATGTCCTAAAGAGGCTACAAACGAAATTACAGCTTCCTAGAGTGTAAAGTATAGAAATTACCTATTCAAATTATTTAACCTCCGCTTCACAAATCAAACCGTTTTCGTAATACTCAGATCACCTGCTATGAATCAAATCATCGAAACACAAGCTCAATAAAATCATCAGAAATTAACAAGCGGTTGCAATCATGTTCACAATATCAATTATTGAGAATGATCACCTGTGTGTAAACAATTATTTATATAACCATGCTCATAACCCAGTTTGTTGGACACGCACTTCGCAGTAGTTAACATAATATTGTTGGATAAATCGAGAGCTTTCGAACGAATGGTCAACGAATTTTGTGGGATGAAAAACGACGAAGTACCATTTCCCTAGCAACGACTCGGTTGTACGTGAAAATCATCCGTCACACATTTCGTTACCATCCCGCGTTCCATTTTCGGCTAGTTAGTCCATGGCTAAAACACATTCTGTGTTAAAATGTACCTTGTGGTAAAATTATAAAAATTGTAAATGTGAAAAAAAGAATGTCAGTTTTGCTTTTCAATACTTCATATTACCTCCTCTATCTCTAGGGCTTGGAGCCTTCGGCCTATGTCTCTAATCAAATTTTGGTTGATAGTTGATAAGGGAAGACACAGGGGGACAAACGAAGAAATGGATGGTGGTGCGCTAATTTTGAGCAGGAGTGTGTATATATACATATGTGTGTGTGTGTGTGTGTGTGTGTGTGTGTGTGTGTGTGTGTGTGTGTTTGTGTGTGTGCGTGTGTGTGTGTGTGTGTGTGTGTGTGTGTGTGTGTGTGTGTGTGTGTGTGTGTGTGTGTGTGTGTGTGTGTGTGTGTGTGTGTGTGTGTGTGTGTGTGTGTGTGTGTGTGTGTGTGTGTGTGTGTGTGTAAAAGCATTACACTCTAGGGTTCAATATCAATGAAGACAATTTTTGAAAATGTTGGAGCCATTGCAATAGCTTCATTTTTACGAAAATTCACTAAAACACATGCGATGTAAGTACTGAAACCTGAGTATATATCCTTATGAACATCATTGAGTTGATACGGTAGTTGATCGTGGAACTGATAAAGGAATGAATAAATTAAAGTCTTGGAAGGAGGAGTTCAATCCATTAGTGCTTCAAACAATCATCATCATTAGTTAGGGGTAGGTTATAACTTATTTGCTGTACCACTACTAGATAGGATAACCTACCTATTGTACGTGCAAGAAGTCGAAAAAGTTAGCGCTTGCAGATTAATTTTGGTTCCGTGTCTGTCTGAGAGTCCGTACCAATTAATTTTCACGCCCATAAACTACAGACTAAATTTTAGTCTGATTTTGATGAAACTTGCAGGGACTGCACTGGTTAGCCCCTATATGATCCATTCTAAATTTCATCGTCGTTGGATCAATAACGGCTGGTGCACAACGTAAGGGTGAATTTCTTTCAACTTCGATTTAAAACGGTCTATTTGTCCGATTTGTTTCTAACTCGGAGGGTAGGTAATTGGTTAAAGGCATCAGAAGTGCCCTCTGAGTTTCATAGTGATTGGCCAAGCAATAACCAATGCTAACTGAGAATATACATTTAAAAAAATGAAAAATCCTATGATCTATACATTAAGGTAACGGATTCGAGGAAGCTATTAGCCACACCTGACAGAAGTTTTCTAAGCCACAGCAGTTCGGACTAATCAATGCATTTTAAAGGAACAGATGAACTACTCTAATTTTAAATAGGTTGCCTTTCCTTTTTATTTGGTTAACATATAATTAGTGAACAATAGAAATCAGATGCTGCGAGCGTTCGTACTTCACCATTACCGACCACCCTGTCATCTTTATTACTCAATCATCCCCTCCGCTACATTCACATCATCATTACTACGTGGGTACATAAATTTACTCTCGTGTTCTCGCCCCTACTCCTCCCCTCTCTCATCGGTTGAAATGGTGGTGTAATTGAGCCGTCCATTATCCCTGGGAGCATCGGGGGCTTTTTATTTTTTAATGAAGTTCCGTCCGAAGAGGGCGAACTAGTCCCGATGGACTTATTTAAATGCATACACTCCATTACCATTCCATCCGACTTGCGCTGGTGCAGAGTAGCACTCGTATTTTATGCTCTCTGAACATCAAGTTAAAAATGCACGGTTGAAATTGAATCTATAACGCAACGTTCCCGTGAAACATGAAACACATATGACGACTAGTTTCACTTTATGAAATGTCCCAATCGTGTAATAGAAATGACATATTGACGAGAATTTTCCATTTTGTTTAATGTCCATACTGTTTTACGAGAATTGAAAAGAATAAAAGCAGGTGCATTTCCTATCAGAAAACGATGCAAATATCACACAAAGGTTTATTATTTTTCTATTTTCAGGCCATCTACTCAGATTAACTATGAAACAACTAAATGGACAGAGGCATCTGCCGACCGAAAAAAACTTATAAAATGAAATCACGTCGGCAGAGTGCAGCACCTCACAAATTCAACAGATCCATATATATGTATATGTATTATTAATGTATGCTTGATATTTCTAGTCTTTTACACGCGGGCGTACCGTTTGTCCGATAGGAATGAAATTTTTTCCAACCTACAATCATAGGCTGTCGAAATTTTCTCCAAACTTACTCATCATCGTCGAATTCGGCTTTCCCTAACGATGTCGTCCGGGTATGAACTTTTTAATTAAGGAAAAACCAGACATACGTCGAAATTTTCACGTCAAGAGTGGATGGGCTGGGTTCACGCGTAGAGAACTTTCAATAACAAATTTATTATGGTTAATTATTTCGGTGTTAGATAGCCCTTCTACGCAGATCATTGGTCTATAAATATTAAACCCCGTATATAATATATGATCAGAACATGGCGCATCGTGCCTCTGAGAAGGGTTCACACTCTTATAGTTCCAAGACCCCGAAATTTTACGCTTCACACTAAAGATGTTTAAAAATACGGCAAAATGATGCTTGAAGTAATTTACGTTAGCGCATGCACAGAATGGAGTAATGATTTGAGAAAAATGAAATTGGTAGTGTACTATCTGCAGCCTAACCCACAAAATTCCCAGAAAATATAATCAAAATCTGATGAAAACCAGACCTTCTTTATCGGAGTACACTTTCGCGCATTCGCAGAAGCTTATAATGATGCATTCATGTTGAAATTAATATGGAATAATTAAACCATCGTCCTCCAACTATGCACCAAATTTGAGCGGGATTGGACGACTAGGGCGTAAAAAAATGATGCTTGAAGGAATTTATGTTTGCGCATGCGCAAAATGGAGTAATGATTTGAGAAGTATGGAACTATTAATGGAACATTTTCGGCCTAACCCACACATTCCCTGAAAATTCCATCAAAGCCAGATGAAAACTTTTGGAATTAGGCTCCTTTAAAAGGAATACATATTCGCGCATGCACAATAGCTAATAATGATAGAATTATGTTGAAATTACTAGAGAATGCTCAAATTAACATGTTCCACCTATCCTCCAAATTTGAGCGATATCGGACAGCGGGGGTGTGAGAAAATGATGGCTGATGAAATTTAAGTTTGCGCATGCGCCTACTGAAGTATTGATTTGGGAACAACAAAACTGCTACGGGACCATCTTCCCTCTGATCCGTACATACCATGAAAATTTCATAAGAACCGGTTTAATATTGTGAAAATTAAGCTTGTTACAAGGATTTGCGGACATACACACACAGATACACACACAGAGATAGAGAGAAAGATTCGGAACGAATGTTGTTCAGAATAGTCTAAAACGTAAAATAAGAGTGGTAATTTTACCACTGTTAAAAAACGATATCCGTTTGATTTTACTGGAGGCCACGACTTTTAAATCTCTCGAAAGTAAAACATTGCTACCGCAACCTATAGCAATTTATGAGATGAAATTTAGCATTTAGGTACCAATATTTCACTAGAAGGTACATCGCACTGACAATAGTTAATAAACTCGATTTCGCAACGTTATAATTAGTTCCATTGGAACGATATCACCTGATAATTCCAATATTGGCGTTATATCAGGAGATATTTTCAAGGCAATTTTTATGTATTCCTGTATCACTATCTAGCGATCTTTGATGGAATTTAAAGATTGATCGTTTAATCAATAGATCAGCTAGCAGCGCGTGATTTCTCCATCTTCTCGAGCTTAGAAATTCAAAGGTTTTCTCCCTCATTGTTCAAGCCCTTAGGGAAGGAGAACGTACTATTCAACGCACAGCATTGCGGGTGGTTTTAATCAATTCTTCGGGATCAAATTTATCATTGACTTGCAAAAAATTATTACCTGCTGTTACTGTGAAAGTTTTCGAGATATCGATTTTTTAAATATTTAGCCTTTTTATACAAACCTGTAGGGTTGATGAAAATTGATGCCTAGCTTCTAATACCATTTAGAACCCAAATGTGATTTTTAACACTAGTTTCATATAGTTTGGTCTAGTATTTTCGGAAAAAAGCCTCGGACGGACGGATTTTTTAAAATTCAATTTTTGGATTCTACGCATCTTGAAACGTAAACCAAAAAATTTTCGGGGGGGTTAAAATTTTTTCATATTTATTTATTTATTCTTGTCGATTACAAAGGTCTATTATTGAGATTAATGAACCAAAAATAGATATTCCAAACGCCTTATTAAATACACCAGTGTTGGTCGGAAATAGTTTTTAATAAGGGTAAGCATATTGAGTTGGTTATATTGAGTGGATCAGTGTTGAAAAAATTAATTAGGCACCAGTTGAAACTTCATTTCTGAAATTTAACTGAATCCTTTTTGGGTTGGCTGGGTGATAATGTTGTGGTACCTTAAATAGCAGGAGGTTCTATATAATTACCTATTATAAATTGTACGGAGCGGAGCACGGGTACACGCAGCACGTTATAAATAATACAAAATAATAAAAATAAATGGAAATAAATAAATAAAATAAAAACAAATAATATAAAATTATTTAATTGTAATTAATTGTAATAAAATGAATGCATACACAAAGAACAAGCAATAATTCTGTTTTACTTGATCCCATAGGATCACGATTCATTTGGTTTATGAAGAAATAAAATCAGGAATGACGAATTTGATATTCCATCACCCTTCGATTTTGTTTATATGCAACTTTATCAAATAGTAAGAAGAGGGTGTATTCATAATGGAATTTCAGTTCTCATCTGGGGTTTTGATTGATAATCAATATTATAAAATTAAAAAATTATATTTTTACTCTTGTATTGCAAATTTTATCTTCATCTTCACCATTTCACCACCTTGTAGTACAGGAAGCACTTCTGAATAGGTAGGTTATTATTTATCATTTTAAAAATAGTCAACTCAGGTCATATAGATTCATTTCAATCATAACAATTCTACTTCGGGTAAAGGGTGATTTGCATTTCAAGAGCTTTCAGAATTGAAAGCCTCGCCATTATCCCTCTAATGGCTTCGCTTTATCACTTCGTTTTTTGATGAATTACTTCTCTCACAACTAAAACGTTTCCCGAAAACCTCTGGGGGATGAGTTATCGTCCTGTGCACTCAGTGGGTCCGCAGCCCTTCACTCCGCTGAGTACACGTCGAGCGTACATCTTCATCAACCAAACAACACACCCCTTTTCCGATCCCGTATTTTCCCCAGTATGCCTTCCACCACTTGAATCCCTATACATATGCTTGCTACTAAATAAAATTATATTAGGTAGAAACACATATCTAACCTGATGCGAGCCAGAAGAACCACGATCATAACTTTTTTACCAACATCACCAAAACCAAAATAGTTCCAGTGATGCAGCGTGATCGTATGAGCGAATTTTAAAGTTATCGTACCTACACTGCTGTGAAAAATTAAGAAATCATTGTCGAAAAAATTTAGCTTCGGATTCGTGGTGGCCGGACCGTAAAATAACTGTTCACTGAGACAAATTCTCACTTGTCGGTAAATAGACATGCAGAAAAGGGTTTACGTCAAATCCCAGCACTATAGAATGGTCCAGTCTGAAGTAAACCAAGAACACATTTTGTAAAAAATCGATTTTCGCGTCTTCTATCAAATGGTCGTTCAATTGGTCTCTTTCAAGGGCTTACAAAAATTGAATAGGTCACTACGTTTTCTGCTTTTATTGTGGTTTTTATGGTTGAGCTGAGCTGGAGGCGTGAAAATTGGTTGCAAAGAATACAACTGAAAAAATTTTAAATTTAAAATTTAAAAAATTTAGAAAAATTGACTGTTCTCAGACCATCAAAGTTTGAGCGAACGGTATGAAATGAGATATAACATTTTTCTAGTTTAAAAATTATCCGCACCATCCTTTCATTGGCCGAGAGCCCTATCCCAATGATAGGATGGTGGTGGGGATAATTTTTAAAGCAAGAAATGGTATTTCTCATTTTAAACCGTCCGCTCAAACTTGGATCGTCCATTTTTTTTTTTTTTTAATTAACTTATTTATTCTTTAAAATTTTTTTGTGACAGGTGTATTCCTAGTGACCAACTTCCACACGCCCTCATCTCAGCTCTTTCCTCAGAACCTCAATTAAAGGCAAAAAATACTTTTTTCATTGAATTAAATTTTTTGTTTATTACTTGATGAAGCTTAATCGTCGAAGCCGCTATAATAATATAACGTGAAAACGATATAATAATAGTTCATGAAAATAGACCACTTTATTAATTAAAGCGGGTTTTCACAACTTTGTCACAAGTGATTCAGTTCGTTTTTTTTTTTTTTTTTTTTTTTTTTTTTTTTTTTTTTTTTTTTTTTTTTTTTTTTTTTTTTTTTTTTTTTTTTTTTTTTTTACAAAACTCCCCTCAAAGGCGGAGGGGGCACACCATTAAATTTAAAAATAAACAAATAAAATAAAAAAGTGGGGAGGACGCCCAGGTTTACCCGACGCCGGCTCTAGGGATAAGGGAAGTTGCAGGACGAGGAGGAAGAATGGGATGAAAGGAAGTGCCCCTATAGAATGACCACCAGTTCAAGTAAGAACCCCTCAGGACGCGGGTGGTGATACCACGGAGTACTCCTGCAGAGATGCCCAACTCGAGTAACTCTGTGGCGCTTTTCCCGCACCACACCCCGCGCCATGACAAGGTCGCAGCCATGACCTTGATGTTATTAGGTGCCACTCCTTTTAGCTCAGATATCGCCTGTCGCAGATCATTTCTATCATATTTACTTTTCTTAGCCCGCCAGGTCTGCTCCATGTCCACGCTGCCACTGACAACCTGAACATCCAGGATAATGGCAGACCCATCGGGCTTGACAGCAACGATATCCGGCTTCTTGCCCCGGTCACTCGGCATGTGATATAGTCTCTCTCTCTCAACAGCCCAACCGCTGGATGACAGAGCGCCTGCTATCTGCTTGGCAACCGCATCATGACGGAGAATGCGGCCACCGTGAGTACGAGGACACTGCTGCACTACATGATACAGGTTCTCATTTTTACCCCGACAGGCACGGCAAAGGGTATCCACTGTCCCGCGACTACTCCTCGAACACCTCACCGAGGTGGCCAATGTGGCCACCCGGACGGCATGAAAAAGGCGGTAGTCGCGAGCCCCAATGCCCTCTGAAGCCCATTCCACCCACTGGGAAGAAATGGGGGATTCAGAGCACTGTCGGAGTTCTTTACCATCTACTGACTCATGCAGCGCAGCAGCGAACTCAGCAGATGAGCTGGGTTTTGGAGCAGTTGGTGTTGCTCGATCGCACCACAACAACTGCTGCCGGACAAAGTCCAGGTCAGCAGCAGTGCGGGCGACCTCCCAGCTCGAGCCCCTAAGGGCAAGCAGGCGCTGGCGGCGTAAAGATGGGATGCTGGCAGAAAGAGAGACAATACCGAGCCCACCGGCCTTGACCGGTGCGTGGATGTAAGCACTTGGGACACCAGGTGGAAAGCCTAGCCAAGAGCGCACAGCAGAGCGAACTTCACGATCTAACTCTAGCAGCCTCCCCGCAGTAAGCCTGCCAAAGACTAACCCATAGGTTAGCTTTGGCAGTAAGTACGTGCGAAGGAGGCGCAGCTTCTGCTGTGGCTTCAATGGAGCCTTGGTGACACGAGCTAATGCTCCACCAAGGTCCACACGGCTTGCGGCTATAGTGGCCACACCCATGAAGTCGACCCCAAGGTACCGCCAAACCTCCAACACGGATCGGGCAGGGATGGAAGTTTGTCCTAAGACAAAACACTCCTCATCCACTACCTTCACCTTATGCTGGCGACCCGACGGGACCAAGGAGACCGACCCACACTTAGCTGGGTTGACCACCAAACCACACCTGGCTAGCTGCTCAGCAAATGCGTTGAGGGAGATCTGCAAGCCCTCGCGGGTTTCTGCGAGTAGGATGACATCATCAGCAAAAGCTAATGCACCTACTCGCACCCCAGGGGCGAGATCAAACCCTATTTCAGCTGGCAGCTTACCCAAGGCCGTATCCACAACCAGGTTGAAGAGGAGTGGCGACAGAGGATCCCCCTGGCGTACCCCGCGCCCTATAACAACATCCCCTGACATCTCACCTTGTGCCTCGAGGACCGTCACGCCTTCGTGGTACAGACAGGCAACATACTCGATTAAACGAGCAGGTGCCCCGACACCACGAAGACAATCGGTCAGGGCAAAGTGGCTAACTGTGTCAAAGGCCTTAGCGACGTCCAGAGCGGCAAGATGGAGCTGCCGTTTCTTGATACGGGCCAGCGAAATGACAGTTTGGAGAACTGTTAGATTCTCCGCTGTGCCATCCGCTGGCCGAAATGCTCTCTGGACGTCACCTATGACACCAGCCACTTGGAGGCGAGATGCCAGAACCTTTTGGAAGTGGCGGAAGACCACCGACGAAATAGAAATTGGACGGTAGCCTCCAGGCCCACTTCCCCCTTTCTTTGGGATGAAAATTGTCCGGGCACGGGTCAACGCTTTCGGGGGTCTTCCAGATAGTAGCAACAGGTTGAGGATGAGCAGCTTAACATTCTTTGGAGCTTTATTCCAGCGTCGGGCGGAAATACCATCGGGTCCAGCAGAAGTGGAGTTTTTGACACGGCACTTATGTGCCTCGTCATGAAGCACCGGCGTGCACATGATGCTGCGTAAGGAGTCCCTGGTGGAAGCTGGGGGTACCACTGGCTCACGAGAGTTGTGGCTGGGAGCACTCATAAGTGGCTCCCAGTAATCCAAAAACTCCCGGAGGGGGGGCATTACTTGTTCTTCCCCAGCTCCCTCCAGTACCTCCGCAGCTGCACGAGCCGGATGCTTCCTCCACAATCTCTGAACACGCTGGTATTCCCGCCTCCTCGCTTGCTTAGCTGCTCTGCGACCTCCACGAGGCACCACATTAGGGGGAACTTCTCCCTGGTGCCTCTCCACGGTCGCTTCCTCAACCTGCGGGAAGATCCTCTGCACATAGGCCGCGACCTCGTCCTCCAAGCCATTTGGCCCCTCAACAGCCCGCCTCGCAAGATCCTGCAGGTAGGCACTCTCATAACCAACAATATTGCCTACCTGCTCCCCGAGCCTCAATACTTCAGTCTTCAAGTCTGAAAGAAGACCGGAGGTCACGGGGGAGGATTGCTGAATGGCGGGCTGTTGTCCCACGTCTGCCGGAGATGCGGGAGAGGCCCCACTGCTATTTGCCAGGATTGCATCCTGGACAAGCTGCTTGTAGTGGGGCCTCAGGCGAAGAGATTGAATGGCAGAAAGCGTGCGCATGGGAAAACGTGCTAACACACACACACACACACACACACACACACACACACACACACACACACACACACACACACACACACACACACACACACACACACACACACACACACACACACACACACACACACACACACACACACACACACACACACACACACACACACACACACGCACGTGCACACACAAACACACACACACACACACACACACGCACACACACAAACACACACACATACATATATATATACTCCTGATCAAAATTAGCGCACCACCAACAATTTCTTCGTTTGTCCCCTTGTGTCTTTCCTTATCAACTATCAACCAAAACTTGATTAGAGATATAGGCCGAAGGCTCCAAGCCCTCATAACGGCTAGAGGAGGTAATATGAAGTATTGAAAAGCAAAACTGACATTCTTTTTTTCACATTTACAATTTTTATAATTTTACCACACGGTACATTTTAACACAGAATGTGTTTTAGCCATGGACTAACTAGCCGAAAATGGAACGCGGGATGGTAACGAAATGTGTGACGGATGATTTTCACGTACAACCGAGTCGTTGCTAGGGAAATGGTACTTCGTCGTTTTTCATCCCACAAAATTCGTTGACCATTCGTTCGAAAGCTCTCGATTTATCCAACAATATTATGTTAACTACTGCGAAGTGCGTGTCCAACAAACTGAGTTATGAGCATAGTTATATAAATAATTGTTTACACACAGGTGATCATTCTCAATAATTGATATTGTGAACATGATTGCAACCGCTTGTTAATTTCTGATGATTTCATTGAGCTTGTGTTTCGATGATTTGATTCATAGCAGGTGATCTGAGTATTACGAAAACGGTTTGATTTGTGAAGCGGAGGTTAAATAATTTGAATAGGTAATTTCTATACTTTACACTCTAGGAAGCTGTAATTTCGTTTGTAGCCTCTTTAGGACATTTACTTGACGATGCTCAGGGTCCGGATCAGATGTGTGGCTCTTAAAGCTAATTTCTATGCTTTACACTCTAGGAAGCTGTAATTTCGTATGTAGCCTCTTTAGGACATTTACTTGACGATGCTCAGGGTCCGGATCAGATGTGTGGCTCTTAAAGCTAATTTCTATGCTTTACACTCTAGGAAGCTGTAATTTCGTATGTAGCCTCTTTAGGACATTTACTTGACGATGTCCAGGGTCCGGATCAGATGAGTGGCTTTTAAAGCTAATTTCTATACTTTACACTCTAGGAAGCTGTAATTTCGTATGTAGCCTCTTTATGACATTTACTTGATAAATCGCTCTTGATTTATCACGAATTTATTTCGTATTTTTTTTCGTAGTTTCATACTATAACTATATAAATTGATGTTATAAATGAATAGTAAACAATGACGCTTGTTTGGTTGTCACTTGGTTGCGCGACAACGCAAACACATTCTGTGTTTCAATAATTTCGTCCGAAGTATGTAAATAGAGGTAACCGGGGGTCCAGGGGGCTTGCCCCCTGGCGAGGCGCGGAGCGCCGAGTTTTTTTTTAGATTTTAATTTGAGTTTGTTGACTGATGTCCCGAGCGAAAATTGTACTCAGTGTTTACCTACTTCTAATGGTTAAGCCTGCTCAAGCTGTACATGCAACTGTAAAAATCATGGTATTGGGCTGAACTGGAAATTTCAGTCAATGAAAATGACGGAACTTCGAAATCCCGCTTATATCTATGTAGGTGACTCACCTTTCAGAGATTACGTGAATCAGAACTAAATCATTCTCGCTAACCGTCATCCACTTAGGTTCAAGTTCAAAAATACGTGTATTTAGTTGAAAAAACAACATGACACGGAGGTTCAGCTCCGAGACCGATACATTATAATATTAACATATAAACAATCATTATTATTATTACTTATTTTATACTTATTTTATGTAATTATATACGTGTTTTCATTATGTGACTAACCATAAATTTCCTGTTTTCTACAAAAAAATTTCAGGATCATAACAACTAATCTTAATTCTTGTGATTATAAATCATTCTGGAAAGTATTACACCTGATATACAATTATTATAATTATTATTTAAATTTATTTATTTTTTTTCATCATTTTAAATTCTTATTCAATAACATACAGGAACGAAACTCTACAAGTAATTAAAAGAAATACATTTACATTAAGGTATACATTTTTTTTCTCGTGATTATTTGTCCTTGTTTATTAGGTATTCAAAGAATCCATTATCTCAATTATTATAACCAATACTATCATCATAAGCCCATCAATTTGGGTTCTTTCATACTACTAAGTCAAGCTAATAGTAAATTAATTGCCAATAGTAAATTATTAATCAATTGTAGATAAGTTTCTTCACTCGCCTAGTTGTATAACATCTTCAGCAGGTGAACTGTTTTCAGGTAGTCTAATCATCAGTGCAGCAGCCATAAAATAGCATAAGTTGTTGGGAATTGTTGTTCCCTCTAGATTTCCTAATAACTCCTTCAAGGTTTCTCGTGTGACATTCGTGTATTCGTTGAGATATTTTATTCGAGGTTGCAGAGACGTCGGACATTCCAATAAAAAATGAAAGAGATCGTCATCTGTCGCCATTGTACATCGAACACACGGTTTTAATGTTTCCCACGAAATGTTACGGCCGTTACATAGGAAGTAAATTTGTTCACGGTGTTGTGTTCGCAATTGACACAGGAGACGTTTCTTCCATAACGGAAGATTTTTTTTTCAAGTAGGAATTCCACTTAGGTATTAGTGTGTTGAACAGCAGATTGGCTCAATCAACTTACATCTTCCTAAACCTTGGAGGTGGGTTGGAAGAAAGCCTGCGAGACTACTATAACAATGTTGTTCAAGATTTTAGTTCAATAAATGAAAATTCATAAATCAGTATTTAAGAATGAATTTGCACGGAGCCCAGTGTGCGATTAGTTACAGGAAGGATTACGGAATAGATAAAAAAGAGATAACGGTTTTTTGTGGATCCTACGAATATCCTCGCCGTTATTAAAAAGTTCAGGTGGATATTTACTTCATCCAACCGCATTATGCCGTCCCATTCTCCAATTTCGTTCACCCTTCAAAGGATCGTGATTATGAAAACAGCTGGCACTAATGCGTATTCATTATATAACCCTCCCCCTCCCCCTATCCTGTCCCCTTCCCACCGTCTTTATTTTAGGGTATAACACCAAATAAACAGGATCTTTAATAACTTTCCCGCTCGGGGTTAGCGAAGCGGTCGATAAGTTCATTAGGCAGTTGTAGAGGGGAGAATATTGGAGAGTATTACTTTGAATTAGTAACCTTGCAAAAGTTCAACTGACTTTGAAACAAAAAGTGTAATATTTAAGCTTTGCTTTAGCTTTCCGAACAGTGGGTGGTATAGTGTTTTTCGGTGAATCTTATACGTTCATCCCTACAACCAACCAATTTTTAACACAGATGAAAAACATGGGAAATCTCAGAATCACAAAATCATATTACCGTGAAGTTATCCTTGGAACCACAAGGAATGCGTATCGGGTGAAACTGGGAATGAATTGTTTTGTGTAGATATTGACAATCATCATGACAGCTTCTGAAATGGTATGTTGTGTCGCAGTCATTTTGTCAACTTATTCATTACGCTAAATAGCTAGATGTACCTATTGCCAAATTAATACCATTACACAGAAACCTGGCCATTTAATCAATTGTCTAGGCTTTTTATAAAGATAGATACCGTGCTCTTAATGAAGAGCAAAAAAGGTTTTAGTCCCTCAGTAAAGCTAGAGATAATTTGGCTATGGATATAATAAATAGTTTAAGATAATGAGTAAGTTGAAAAAAAGGGATGTCGCAGTCACATTCTTAAATCCAATCACCTGACCAAATATCTAGGAATATAACCTAAAAATACGAATTTCATGGTGGCTAGACACTTGACGACTCAAGGTCAATGCATGTTTGACTAACTGTCTAGAGAACAGGCTTCATTTAATCAAACGCATAGAAGCATCATGAAATGTCTAGGCATTTAATAGAATTCTTAGAATTCATCAGCACAGAGAGCGTTCTTATCTAATATGCACCGACTCTCTAAGCATGATGCAAATCCTCAAAACCAGCGGCGATTGTGGAGCAAAAAACAACTTGATTGTTACGATTACTCAAACTATTACTATCTTGTAGCGAGAGCAATAAAGAAGTAGAATTCATCTGGGTGAAAGCTCAAGGAGGACTAAGCATAAATAAATTAGCTGATCAGCTGGCGAAAGAAGGATCTTTAGCGGGGACGGTATTGGACATTCCTGTAATGGTCGAAGAGCTAACTCTCATTCCAAAAAAAAAAAAAAAAATATTATGATAGATGGAAGCAAGAATTTGAACATTTACCAAATGGACAAAGCTACAAGAGAATTCAACCGCACCCCCCCCCCCCCCCCTCGTGTGTACATTGGTTTACAAATAAAGATATCGGAAAGTCGATGGCACGTACTATATTTCGAATGAGAACAAATCACGGTTTATGCGACTCGGTTGTAAGCGGAAATCATCAGAAAAAAAACGTTGCAGATTTGCGTGTCGTGTCGGAATTCACAGAACGACCCCCAGCCCTAAAATGTGGACATCCAAATGGAACCCTCAAACATGCAATCATGGAATGCCCAGAACTTGAAAACCAAAGAGGAATCTTCTTTAGTGAATTGAAAAGAAAAACAAACATCATTTTAGAATATGAAGTGATATTATTATCTACGAACATTTTAATTTATAGTGAAATAAATAAGTTTATATCAACATGTAACATACAATATAAAGGAAAATCCATTAAATAATGTTACATATCATAATTACTGTATGGCTGTATACAATATGTTTTAATGGCAAATAAATAAATATATATATTTAAAAAAAAAAGAATTCTTATAGTAGGGCCTTCCTAGTAGTACCTTCCAAGACATTTGGTCGATTGGCTGAATTTACGTATGTGACTGCGTGTACCTCTCCCACTAATATTCATCTAGCCGTTGAATTTGACGATCTACGGCTTGACAAATGAGGTTTAAACAATATTTGCCTGGACTGATAACTCAATCTTGTTACACATTCATATCATACATACGTAAATAATTTTTAATTATTTAAAAAATTAAACTGTGGGTCTCTGTAATAATCCAGCTAAAACCCTACTTCACCATCGGTGAGGATAATTCATTCTCACTTTGAATTGGTAACGTACAGTCCCGTCCAGGACAATCTTTGATACGCAACTAATGCGATATGATGCTGATCCCCTGTGCCATCTTTGTAAGCGTATCTTGAGATTTTCAACGTGGGAGTGTAGTTCATCACCACAGGCCTATTCAAACAAATATGGGCTGCATCAAGCAAAATGCTGATTAGAATGAGTGGTTTATGTAAACCTGTTGAAAAATCAGAAACAAATCAAGGTTATTTTCAAATCGTATCAACAGAGAGATACCAATAAAGTTTTATGTTGTATTTTCTCTATGATTCTCACAATGAGCCATTCACCATTGGTTAATTGTTCCAATGCTCTTCACTCTACATTGAAAATTCACTTTGAAAAGTTTAGCATGCCGAGGAATTAATATATGTATAAAAGTAAATAAATAAAAAATAAAAAACCGCAGTGGACATAAAAATATCCTCTACTTTATTGCCATTTGACGTTGATTGCCAACGAGGAAGCAGTAGGTAAAATTTTATTGAATGTGATCCCCACCACTGTTCCTATCTCACACCTTCTCGGTCATAAATAGTCCAGTGGATATGTACTCGGATACCCTATTTCAAAAACGGAAGAAAGAGTTCATCAAACTAATTTACGTGAATCTGTAAGACGTTGAGAAATTAATCTTTGAATATTTGTGATACCTATATCAATTAAACCCCAGTACTTTCTGCAGATAAATTGGAAACTGTAATATTAACTCACCTTAAGAGGAGTTGTAGGAAAAAAAAGTGGTTTGGTTTTTATTTTTAGATCATTTTTTGTGAAATTTTGTTCAGTTGGGTAAAAACGAAATTAAAATGTGATGATTAGAACCAAAGTCAAGATTTTAAAAAAATCTTACTGTGAGCTAGTGGTTAATTGCCTCCAGGAGCATGGAACCTGATCACTGACTACCTCCATCAATAAATTGCATTCAGAAGTTATACAATTCATGGATCGTACTGATGCACTCAGAAGTGATACAATTCATGGATAAGTACCGTCGTAGCTATATCTACAGTATGAAACTTCATATCAGAGAGAGAGAATGAAATGAGAGAGAGAGAACAACGCGTAGCTCAGAAAAAGCTATTCTCCTGAAAAGTCGGTTTCCAGCAGACAAATTATTGTGTATTTCTCTGATAGAAGATTAATCATTTACATAAAATAGTTGACATGTTTTACGAACGTATATTTTGAAGTGAGTTCTTTCCAAAGTATTTATCAGTAACTAAGAAGTAACGCAACATGAGCTATGAGAACTAAATATACAACTGGAACAGATCCTAACAAAGATATAATAATTCTCCCCCTCTTAATCGAAAACTGCCACAGAGAACTTGAAGAATTGAAACTAAAACTTGAAGGAAAATGGTTTAGGGAAAACTCAGGAGTTTGTGATCAGACGTAGTCATCCAAGTATCTTGGCCTTCGTCTTGTGCGACTCGAGCGTCGAAGTGGAGGTCGAGGTGGAGGGTTTGTGTGTAGCGGCAAAGATTCCGGAGTCGGAGAGTCTGAATTCCGTAGGGATGGCTCCGGAGTTGGTGGCCGGGATGTTTCCCTGGTTCCGATTACCTCCCCAGTCGCTGTCGGAGATATAACAGCAGATGGTGTTGTTGGAAGAAAAGACGGAACGCCATAGACTGGTTTAGTTGAATCTGATGAGGGCAGTACTCGTGTGTCTACTTTAGGTGAAAATTGAACCTGCTTCCCTTTTGCGAGGGTGGATCTCAACTGATCAACGTGCCTTTTTAGTGTACGACCAGAGTCCAATCTAACATCATAATGAAGATGGCCCAGCTTGTTTAGAATTACCCCAAATTGCCATACCTCTTTGTTGTTCATATACAAGCGAACTATAACTCTCTCCCCCTTCTGGAGTGAACGGTTTGGTATTGAGCTGATGATGGATGGCTTCATGCTTTGCCTATTGGGTAAAATGGCATCTAGTCGTATTCGCAAACGTCGATGAAGGTACTTATCCGCGGGTGACTCACCGCATGCCAATGGTGTGGCTCTGTACCGAAACAAGATATTACGAACCTTCAGTGACAGGGGGGTAGGGTCATTTATTGCAGCCCGCAAACGTTGTTTTAAAGTTTGAACATTTCTTTCTGCCAAACCATTAGTGGATGGGTGGCCTGGTGCGATGAATTTTTGAAAAATTCCCCGCTCCTTACAATACTTCTTGAATACATCGCTGGTAAAAATCGTTGCATTGTCTGAGACCATTACGTTTGGGTACCCATGCGTCGCGAAAATGTCCTCTAATGAAGACATTGTGGAAGTACTGGATGGTGCCTCTTTCATCACTTTGATTTCGGCCCACTTTGATTTAGCGTCCACACACACAAGAAAATGGTGATTCTGGAAAGGCCCCGCGTAATCAACGTGTATCCGTTCCCAGTTTTCTTCAGGGTCAACCCAAGGATGAGGTTTAACTTTAGGAGGATTGTTTTTTGTTACTGCACACTCTTCACAAGATTTTACCAGTTTTTCAATGTCCTGATCAATGTTAGGCCAATATACGTATCTTCTAGCAAGTTGTTTCGTTTTCATGATGCCGAGATGTGTGGCATGTAATTCTGTAAGTACCGCTGCCTGAAGAACAGTGGGTATAACCACCCGATCTTGACGGAACAAAATGCCATTGTTGATAGTATATGGCTCATTCGTCGACTGTGATAATAACCGATTTATAATTTTGCTGAGTTGAGGGTCTTTGGTTGTTTCAGAACGTATTCTGTCAGCTGTAATCAAATCTCCTGAGATCTGGAACAGTGATTCTTCACATAGGTGATTCACTTCTTTACAAATGGATGTTTCCACTGAATTTCCCGGTTTGAAGACTGGAGAACGGGATAAACAATCCACATTTTCGTTTTCTTCGCCTTTCTTGAATTTTACAGTGTAATCGAAACCAGATAGGAAAGAGGCATACCTTAGTAATCTGGCTGATGTCATTTTTGGAAGTGGTTGGGATTGGTGAAAAATACGGGTTAAAGGTTCATTATCTGTCACTAAAATGAAATTTCGACCAAACAGGTAATTATAGAAGTGATGTACCCCATAAATGATCGCTGTGGCTTCTCGGTCAAGTTGGCTGTAATTAGTTTCTGCACTTGATAATGAACGAGATGCATAGGCTATTGGTTTTTCGATACCATCTATTTTATGACTAATAACAGCGGCGATTCCGGTGGGGCTTGCATCGGTAGTGAGGATTAATGGCAAACTTGGGTCATAAGGAGTGAGAACACGATCACTGCACAGTTCAGACTTCAATGCTTTGAAAGCAGATTCACAGTTGTGAGACCAGAAAAAACGTTGATTTTTCCTCAAAAGGCAGCGTAAATGGTATGACATTGCGGAAAAATTAGGAATGAATCTAGAATAGTATGTCACCATCCCAAGGAAACGCCTCACTTCATCCACATTTGTAGGAGAGGTCATTCGTGCAACAGCATCAACTTTTTCAGGAGATTTCATAATCTTATTATGTTCTATAACATGGCCCAGATATTCTATTTTCTCCATAAAAAATGAACATTTTGATTTTGTAATATGAAGATCATATTGGGTTAGTCGTTTTAAACAAGCTCGTAAATTTTTCATGCATTCCTCCCTTGACGATCCGTGACATATGATATCGTCAAAATATGCCTCTGTTTTTTGTAAATCTTTCAGGATTTGTGATAAGATTCTGTTGAACTCTGAAGGTGCCGTTTTTATGCCAAAACTCAGGCGATTCACTGTGTATGTGCCTTTGTGGGTGGACATTGTCTGTATTTTGGCGCTCTCCTTGTCAACTTTCAAGTGTAAGTAGGCTTTGTGTAGATCAAGTTTACAGAAGAATTTAGAATTTCGTAGGCTATTAAGGACATCATCGATTCGACGGATTGGATGGTTAGCAGAGACTAGCCTTTCGTTCACCCCGCACTTGTAGTCAACGCATAACCTCACACCCCCGTCCTTTTTCGGTATAACAACTAATGGTGAGCCCCAGTCACTAACAGCAACAGGAGTGATTACCCCTTGTGCCTCAAGAGAGTCAAGCTCCTCTTCAACACGCTTACGAAGAGCATACGGAACGTCCCTTTCACGAAAAAAGACAGGTTTCACATTTGGCCTGAGTTGAAGCTGAATTTCATAGTTGGGTACACATCCAACTCTCTCCTCGAACACAGTTTTGAATTCTTGAAAAATGGACTCCAACGGATCAACCAACTGAACTGAAATTTGTGGTGGAGGAGTCTGAGTATCTAACTCCTTCAACTCGATACCCAACCCTCGAATCCAAACACGACCCAGCAGTGCATCGTGGCCAGGAGGGACAATGAATACTTCGCCTTGGATCGATTGATTTTTGTATGATACCGAGAGTGTTACTTTTCCCTTAGGTTTGATGATGTGGTCAGAGTAGGATCGAAATGAAATATTAGTTGGCTCGACAGACAGATTTAAATTTAGAGAGTTGAAATCATCTTCAGAGAGAAGCGAATATCGTGCACCTGAATCTACTTCAAAACGTTTAAGGACTCCATTAAGTAAGACATCGGCATAGTACTTGTCTGATCGCGCCTTGACATCATAAAGGTCAAAAACAGTTTCAACTTTCCCTATACCATAATCAGAATCCGAGCTAGCACAACCAACTTCACGATCTCGCACTTGTTTGGTAGCTTCCATCTTTTGCTGCGACTGAAGCAGGGTAGTGATGCAGACTTTTTCCACATGGCCAGTCTTACCACAAAAGTTACAACACAGGGATTCACGAGGAGTACGGCAGTCCCTAACGCGATGGTTCGGTTTGCCACATCGCAAACATAAGTTATCCAGGCCAAGTGAATAAAAGTCGATGTGCTCAGGACGCCTTCTGGATTTTCCTCTAACATTATGCTTAGGGCTAGGGGTGCGAGTGGTATTGTGATAGGAAGGTGAATAATCGCGAAAACGGACTGCGCTTTGTGAGCGATGGGTTGGTGTCTGTAGAGAATGTTGATGGGACTTGGACACTCTATGCGTGTCTACAAGATCTGGAGAAGCTGGAGTCATAAGGATTTTGCTATCGATTCGAGAGGCTTCGAGAGATGTGGCTAAAATTACAAACTCGTCGAATTTGGTTTTATCTGATTGAAGGAGATACTCTCGAATCCAATTGTCCTTAAGGCCTCTGATGAACTGAGCTCTTAAGAAGATATCAGCTACAGATACGGTTGAATCACAGGTACATTTCACATAGAATTCACAGTCAGCCAAATTCCTACGTAATGCTACAACAAATTCTGCTATAGTTTCGTGTTCCTTTTGCATTGTGTTCAAAAAATAATGTTGAGATACAACAGTGCTCCTATGTGGCAACAACATTTTTTTGAAGTCATTGATTAGCTGAGTGTATGAACGGTTTTTGATTGGGTTTTCATGTCCTAAATATGCTGACAGATTGTTATAATGAGTGGCGCCTATGGATGTATTTAAAAGTTGTGCTTGTTTGGTTGGTGATGTAACATTTTTAACTAAAAGGTAATTTTCGAACCTTTCTAAATAAGAATTGAATTGTTCTTTTGATGCATCAAAATTTTCGAATGGAACCATACTTGACACTTCTTGTGATTGAGAACTCACTGGCTGGATCGTCTGGGAAGGCGTAGAACTTTTCTGGGATAAAATTGCTTGAAGTATAGCCTCTTGAGAAGCCTGGAATGATCTCAATAGCTGAGAAAATTGTTCTGCGTCCATGTTTCATCAATGCGTTCCTACCGGTCGATAAATAGAAGAGACTCTGCAGTTCCTCCTACTCGTGAATAGTTGATAAACTTTTCTTCTTCGTCGCCAAACTATTGTGTATTTCTCTGATAGAAGATTAACCATTTACATAAAATAGTTGACATGTTTTACGAACGTATATTTTGAAGTGAGTTCTTTCCAAAGTATTTATCAGTAACTAAGAAGTAACGCAACATGAGCTATGAGAACTAAATATACAACTGGAACAGATCCTAACAAAGATATAATACAAATGTTTCTTTTTCTCGGTAACTGCTAAACCAATTTCGTTTTAATTTTCACAAGAATGTTTTTAGTATCAGAATCAACTACTTTACATCCGTCAAGAAGCCATGGCACCAACGTTTCTACATAGATGAAGTTCTAAGTAAGAATTTTGAATATGTTCTGCCTAATGGTTGTTTAGAAAAAGGAATATAAAAATTACTCTCTTTCATATGTTTGAATACATTACTTGCCGGTTTTTATATTTTTCCTATCTGGATAAGATCGACTACATTTACACCAGACCAGCTAGAAGTTATGAGAGATGTGATATTTTGATTCATTTAGTACAGAATAGTAGGAGCTGTGGAGGCAAGACGAACATGAGGCGCCCGCGGTGCTCTAAACACGGACTACTCCCCTTTATTCCCACGACCGTTCATCTTTATGATTCGAGGAAAGTGTCATTTACCTGAACGTTGAGTTCGATGTTGAACCACCCGTTACGCTGAGATAAGAAGATTACACCGGTGAATACATCAAAGTCCCACAAACACAGGCACCTAAAAGCCTAGAGGCCCAGGCAAATATCCTTCAATTCATTGGAGGCAAAGGTAAGTAGTTGCCATTGAGGGAGGTAGGTACAATTTACAATTTGTCGGATGTGGTCTCATCGGTATCTTTCATCCCCACCCTCCGTCCCAATCCCCTACCGCCACGACCGCTAACAACCCCCTCACCTTCTTGATATATATCCGAACCGTTCGGGAGCGAAAGCACCCTCTTAAACGGGGCGGGAGAAGGTTTTGCATGAGCGTAATTTGTGCTCCCGCCGTCCCACGTTTATTCCTCGCGCCGAGGGGTAAATTAGGAACCTGTTTAGAGCGATAAATACCGACTTATTAAGCTCAACCCCCCTTCGTAGTAACACCCGCTGTATCGTAGGGGTACCTACCCTGGAAACCAGTACCCCACCCTACCCTGGTTGCTTCCTTTTCCAACCCGAAAAGCCTGGGCCCTGTAAAAGGCTTATTAATGCTGTAAATTCATTACGAGGGTTCGGGAGACGTGTAGAGTTTGGACGGACGGAGCTTCGCTTGCCGCCCTGACAGGTCCGCCGAGCTTATCTACAAAACGGCCCCCTCTCCCACTCCCCTGCAATTTAACCCCTTTTACCGTTCATCAGCTCCCGAAAACGGGGGCACCAACTTCAACCTTAATTATAGGTTTTTCTCAAACAAAACTCCACCGTTGTAGTTTATCACCGTCCATTACTTCAGGCGCTCCGAGAGCAACTTCAATTGGTCTTCTCCGAGCTTTTCCATCCTTTTTCGGGTCTAATGATCCTCAGTAATTTACTTTGGTGCTGATCCTGCTAATTAAAAACGTTTAGAACGAATACAATTAAAATAACGGAATGCCGATCCCTCATTTTAATTCCCCGGGCACTCGTGACGATTTGCATTGAATTAATTCAAGCGGTGGGAGGGGAGTGGAAACTCATTTGCAATCCCAGCTGAACATTGGAAATTGACTTGCAATTGTTTTAACGGCTGCACTAACCTCTCGAGTGGTGTAGCTGAAATAATGTGGATGTTTATACCCCAAATTAGGTAGCTTGACTGTTTTGTTTACCGAATTCATAACCCTGACCGGAGTATTTTACGTTTGTCGAAAATTCGATATGAAACTCAATAACAATAAGCAATTGAAAAATTCAAACATTCAGTACAGGTTTGATATTGAAATCGTAGGTATTATACACATACGATGCAGCTATACAGAACTAACAAGATGAGGACAAAATCGTCGTGGATTTCAAAGAAACTTTTTCTGTGTTGTACTATCACAAAAAATAACCCCGTGTGCGTTCCTTATTCAAAATCGGGCCTTATTACTCCCAAAATTGCATATTATGTGTCTAAATTTGAGATTTTTCGTTGACTTTTTCATGTCTTCCCTATCTTTTCGGAAGTTTGAGTAGTAAAATTTTATTTTATTTATTTTATTTTTTTTAGGATTATGAATATAATACTCTTAGTACACTCAAACAAAGCCTTTAATTGATAACAGACACCTGCTCTAACTCAAACGGCTGGGATCACCGAA
This sequence comes from Adelphocoris suturalis, assembly GCA_030762985.1. Classification (NCBI taxonomy): domain Eukaryota; kingdom Metazoa; phylum Arthropoda; class Insecta; order Hemiptera; family Miridae; genus Adelphocoris; species Adelphocoris suturalis. The sequence goes on from CM061043.1 coordinate 92,923,978, forward strand.
ATCCAACGACTGGATTCTGCATTTCTTTGCGACAGCGACCTCAGTGTTAACATCAACAATGGTCTTCATGAGGTTTGTTTAATAAACCTCTCCTCTAGAACCCGAATACAAATTATGGCTCAAAAAAACAACACGGAAATTGTTTTATACTTGTGCAGTTGCAACTTATTGAAACCCAACTCCGAAACTTAAATTAATATACGTCCTCGTGCATTTTCGACTGTTCATCACCAACTACATCGGTAGAAAGGGACTAAGTAGTATAAACATCCCACTGATTCGTTTCGTTTAGACCCAGACTTTTACTCAAGGGTGATACTAGAAATATTGCTTATCATGAATTAATAGTGAAAAGCAAAAACATTAAGGTCTTACTAAAATAAGAACATATTAATTTCGTTTATTTATCCTTAATGATCAAGAAACTACTGTCAACATGGGATTGTGGATTAGCAATTTATATATTCATATATCATGATTAGTGTTAATTTACCATGTGTACCATTTATGGCAAATCGAAACAAACCAACATTAAAACAAATGTTTCTCTTTTCAGATTGCAGTTTGTTACGACAAATAACAGCAAGGTGAGCGCGATTTGAAATTTTGAAAATTTTATAAATCATATAGGTTTAGAATTTAATCTTTTACCACATAACGAACATTGTCACCTTCATTAATTTGTTAATTATTCATGTTTTCAACATAGACTTCAAATATAATGGTACGCATTCTCATCATTCTCAGAGGATCTACAGCTGATAAGTGGTACTCCAAATCTCGTGAAATTGTTTTCAAGCTGAAACATAGTTTTCCATTCTAAGGTCCAATTTTTCGCGGAGTATGTTGTCAAGGCTCCAAACCCGTTCTCTCTCCTCTTCGGGTATAAGCTGCAGAGGAATACTTTGACAAAAGCGAATGGTGCCATGGTCATATCAGGAGTATTTGGAATTTTGCCAGCGTTAATAAGATAAAGGAGTGGGCCCAAGGCAAATCTCAAAATAACTCCAGCGACTAAGTTCCAAGTTTAAGATATTTTCTCCAGATATCGGACGAAGATGGTGAGGTTGGTCAGGTACGTGAAGAGAATGAAAAAAACGCATAAATACGTGATTTATTCCTTGAAAATAACACAAGAGAATGAACAATAGATTGGTACTAATTAATTGATGGAATACACAACCGATCATAGAACAAGGTCTTTTACCTACGGTTTTTTCTTGTACATTGGTTGAGAAGAAAAAGAAAGAACCATAAAGCAATGGGTATAATGTCTCGGAATACAATGAGGACTAGGTAGTTTCATGAAGGAGAGTGGAATGAATAGAACTAAAATATAATATTATTCTGACAATGAATCTATCAGATAAGATAAATACCCGTCAAAAGGTTTTTAAAACTAGTAGAACTTTATTCAGCCACGGGAAAACTTTCCTTTTGTAGGCTGAACGTGGAAAATTGAAAAGTGATTTCATCTCTTCAGGAAGGGATCGGATTGTATGAACGGCATGTTGAAGTATTGATGCATGGTGGTGTACCATAGCGGGAATAATTGCTTGAGAAGTGCGACGAACCAGGCTTGGGTTGTATCTGGGATAGTTGAAAAAGTAAAGCTGTTCATGAAATTAAGAACGGAACGATTTATTGTACAGCTGAGGAATTTTGAAAACACGAACAATGTTGAATAAATCGTTAAAAGGAAATCTACGGAGTTTCTTAGAAATTACTTTTAAAATTGACTTCTGAACTATGTTTAAAGGGTTCAATATCGTTGCCGATATTTCACCCCATGCAACAATACCGAAGCTTTAGACACTTTGTGCTAGGACTTTGAAAACAAGTCGAGATCTAAGGGGTTATTTCCGCTGGTAATAATATTAAAAATATCATTTTCATACCTTCCGGATGAGTTCGTTGCCACTAGCATGTCGTTTACAGAGGTTGAGCGCTTTCGATGTAAACCCATAATCATCAGGCCTGATGATGATGTCTTCACATCGAAAGCGCACGCCTTCGGTACTAGACTTGTTAGTGACGAAGAACTCCTCGGAAAAGTATGTGAATGATAATTTTACTAGTACCTAAGAAAGTTTTCTGATCAAGGCATCCTCGTAGACTGTAGAAGAAGTGAGTGAAGTTTTTGAACTGTGGATGCCTCCTCTTGGTTATCCCACTTGAGCTCACTGTCTATTATGATTTCCAAATACTTTGTAGAACGTTCTTGTTAAACTCCTGGGCACGGGCATGCAAACGAATTGTCTAGACTATGTGAACCACAGGTATGCAACTTGATGAAGTACTCACCCAAGTGGTGTCTTGAGGATGACTTAGAAATGTCAGATATTTAGTCTACTTCTCGTTAAGACTTAGAGGGTTAGTGATGCATATCTATTCAAAAGCTCTACTCATAACGAGATTTGCTGCGTTATATACATCATCCCACGTATCGCTCTCACAGAACTTCTAATTAGTTAATAAAAATGAGGAAACGAATTGATGATAAAGATCCACTCCGTATAACTCCATATAGGTACAGAGGATGCGATAGTACATAGGTGTAAGGAAGTGCTACTTTTAGCTTTCAAACACGATCAAATGCCTGTTCGATGTCAGCAAACATCCCGATGCAAGTTTCCTTCCCTTCATCAGCATCGAAGATCTTGTCGACTAGCAAGCAGGAATGGGCATTACGAAATCCATGTATTGAAGCTTACATAAGGATGTTGACGTATTGTTGTAAGTAACTTAGGCAACAGCCATTAATCAAATATTTTTGAAAATATAGGGAGAAGGCAGATTGGTCGGTGACTATGTAGATTATTAGGCAATGTTGAAAGTCAAATGATTTACAACAGAGGTCGGGAAGAGGTTATTATTTCTAATAAAGGAAATTTGCAATTGTAAGACCTCATTTTACGGAGGGGTGAAATTCTCAAATCTTAAAAAATCATCACTTCGGAAACTTTAATTTCAAATGCAATTAATGTTGGTAACTAGGTAACTATTGTCTTCGAAGAACCTAAAAGGTCCATCCGAGTTGATATACAACAAATCATTAACCTCCCTCAAAAAAAAAAAAAAAAAAAAAAAAAAAAAAAAAAAAAAAAAAAAAACAGAATTGCGAACGGTGGGAATTATTTATCAATAATGTATTGGTGCTTTGCAAGGGTCGGTATTGAAAAGGCACGGAAAACAATCTAAGTGAGGCGTTTATCCAAACATACTAATAAACTCTCGGTATGATTTGCTGGGATGGAATCCACGAATCATCAATTGTGAGCTCATACATTTTGAAGGAGGTTAGGTTACTTTTTTCTATATGATTTAGAACGTGCCTTATTCAAAATGATCATGAATGTAGTGTTTCGAGGCAGTAGCACCCAGTCTCAATAAATAGGAAGTATATATCTACTATGGGTCGGTATAGTCAATCTTTTGTGCTGGTCAAGTTCCGAAACTAATGATAGAGGAAGCTATTCTGAAATATAGTCTTTGAGGGAATGTGCTACGGGGGTTTGTGCGCGGAAATTCATATAAAAGGCACGGAAAGCCTCTTTGGCGAGCGGTATAGGCCTGTTACACATGAAATTCCGTTAGCGTAGAGCACTACATCGCCGACAGAGGTGGGTATTAGGGGAGGCAGGGAGGTCTTTGCTCGCCTTTTGTTGGTAAATATCTTTCTCGCTGGAACAAGAATGAACCTCGTGGTTCCAACGAACGAATGGGACAGCGGTTGAGGGGGGTAGCTAAAGGTTTGAGAACGTGCCTGGTGTTGAATATAAGGCTGGCACCCTCGATAAGTTAGTTCCTACCGCAAGATGAGTTGCGGTGAGTGGATGAAGAAAAACCATCTGGCAGGAAAAATTAAGCTGCCCTCAAACAAGAGAGCTATTGGGGTTGTTCTGACAGAAAACATGAAAATTGTTTTTGAAAAATTCAACAGCTTCCTGAGAATCTCAAAGTCTGTAGAGAGCCTTGGAGGAAATATACAGTGACGTGATTTTAACTTTATGATTGCCAATGGTTCTTCAGGTTTTACCACTGTTGAACTGTGTATGCGAGAGTGTGTGTATGCGAATATGAACTTTCTGCAAGTCGAAATTTCATATTATTTATTTATTTATCTATTCACAATACGGTACGGTAGTACCAATTACTGGTATTTAGTAAATTCAGTCAATAATCAATATAACAATAGGTAACACAAAGCATATAAATATAAGTACAATACCTAGCATGCCGAAGCAAAGGAAGCAAAGCACCCAAAAAATAGAAAAAATAAAATAAAATAACTAGGTAGTATCTCATAGAAGTGTGAAAAAACACGCAAAAAGGTAGAAGGAAGCAAAAAAAAAAAAAAAAAAAAAAAATAGACTCACTGTATTGCATAGAGAACAATCAACTAGTTTCTTTATGTCTTTGCTATGACACATAAACTAAAACTGGATTCTAGAGCCACTCAGCTGATCTTGGATCGGTCAGTTGTGTTCAGAAGTCCCTCAAGGGGCTACATACCAAATCTCAGAATCGTGGGATCATTAGGGAAAAAACTGGATTCTAGAGCCACTCAGCTGATCTGTAATCGGTCAGTTGTGTTCAGAAGTCCCTCAAGGGCCCACATACCGAATCTCAGAATCGTGGGATTATTAGGTAAAAACGTCATTTCTGATGGTCATAATCATCGTTGTGGCCACTTGGGACAATTTTCGTGAGCAATTTTCGTGAGCAATTATTTTCCGTGACGTTTTTTTAGTTTATGTGCCAAAGCAAAGACATGAAAATGTCAAAAGTATATTAAATGCTTGCATACGAGTCTGCAACACATTGGGACATTTTCATGTGTGTAAAAACTGGATTCTAGAGCAACTCAGCTGATCTGTAATCGGTCAGTTGTGTTCAGAAGTCCCTCAAGGGGCTACATACCAAATCTCAGAATCGTTGGATCATTAGGGTAAAAACTGGATTCTAGAGCCACTCAGCTGATCTGAGATCGGTCAGTTGCGTTCAGAAGTCCCTCAAGGGGCTACATACCAAATCTCAGAATCGTGGGATCATTAGGGAAAAAACTGGATTCTAGAGCCTCTCAGCTGATCTGGGATCGGTCAGTTGTGTTCAGAAGTCCCTCAAGGGGCTACATACCAAATCTCAGAATCGTGGGATCATTAGGGAAAAAACTGGATTCTAGAGCCACTCAGCTGATCTGGGATCGGTCAGTTGTGTTCAGAAGTCCCTCAAGGGCCCACATACCAAATCTCAGAATCGTGGGATCATTAGGGAAAAAACTGGATTCTAGAGCCACTCAGCTGATCTTGGATCGGTCAGTTGTGTTCAGAAGTCCCTCAAGGGGCTACATACCAAATCTCAGAATCGTGGGATCATTAGGGAAAAAACTGGATTCTAGAGCCACTCAGCTGATCTGCAATCGGTCAGTTGTGTTCAGAAGTCCCTCAAGGGCCCACATACCAAATCTCAAAATCGTGGGATCATTAGGTAAAAACGTCATTTCTGATGGTCATAATCATCGTTGTGGCCACTTGGGACAATTTTCGTGAGCAATTTTCGTGAGCAATTATTTTCCGTGACGTTTTTTTAGTTTATGTGCCAAAGCAAAGACATGAAAATGTCAAAAACAGTCTGCCAAGTTGGGTGTGGCACATAGTTTCCTCGTTTACCGATCATCTACTTCCAACTATCATTCGAATTTGAGCGAGATCGGACGATTAGGGCGTGAAAAAATGGAGCACAATGGAATTTACGTTTGCGCATGCGCAGAGTGGAGTATTGATTTTGCAACACTGAAACTGATAGGGGACCGTCTTTACCCTAGTCCGTAAGTTCCCTTGAAATTTCATCCAGATTGGATGAAAACTGTGGAAAATAAGCTTGTGTCAAGGATTTAATATTGGCGCGAGCGCAGTCGTTATTAATAATACAATCATGTTGACATTTGCATAAGATGATCAAATTGTCATCTCTTAACTGTCATCCAAATTTGAGCGAGATCGGACGACTAGAGCGTGTGAAAATGGGTGTCGTCCTGATTGCGGTCGGTCCAGATTGCGGTCAGTCCAGATTACGGTCAAGTGGGTACCTGAAGGGGATGATTAGGGTTTGACACGTGTTCATGAGTCCAGATTGCGGACAAGCTGTTACACTACTTACCTAGACAGGTTGTGGTAGCAGTTGGCATCACAAAAGCAGTATTGCGAGCGAAGCGAGCAACATCCCCGAATAAACTTTTCGTAGTTCCACGTAGTTTTATAAGATTTAATTTGTTTGTAAGAATTTCCAACCGAAAAAAACGTCTGCCAAGTTGGGTGGGCAGTATAACTTCCTCAAGCGAGCGAAGCGAGCAGCATCCCCTTCAGACTTTACACCTACCCTAAGGGACCTACCGTTTGCGAGCGAAGCGAGCAATATCCCCTATGTGTTTCAATTGTAATACATCGCATCTACACAGCCACACCTTGCGAGCGAAGCGAGCAACACTTCCTACATGCCACACTTAGCGAGCGAAGCGAGCAACATTCCCTACATGTCACACTTTGCGAGCGAAGCGAGCAATTTAATGGGGGGTCCGGGGGGCTTGCCCCCCGGCTGGACGTGGAGGCGAGCGAAGCGAGCCGGAGCGACTAGTAACTAAGAAGACTATTTAGATTTCATTCTTCCCATGAGTTGGGAGTGAGAAGCCTGAAAACTTCGTTGTTTTCCCGCTCATTTGGGATTTGTTTGTGGTCCGTTGATTCCAATTACGGAAGCTTATCTTTGTTGTTCTGTTGCGATTTAGAGTGAAAATGTTCGAATTTCACCTAGGGAGTAGGTACCTACTTTTGGTAATAATTGTACCTACTTGAATGAGGGCTAATCAAAAGAAAAAGTTATGGTGCTTGGTAGAATTTACGTTCGCGCATACGCTGAGTTATGTATTGAGTCAAGAACGATGAAACTGATATGGAACCGTCTACCCTCTAGCCCTAGAAAACGTATACCCTCTAGCCCTAGAAAACGACAACAATAACCTTAATCTCTCTCTTTACACCATGGACCTCCTAAAATACCGTTATTCATAAGGTTTTAATTATGCTAACAACCGTGCATATAGCAAAAAAAAAAAAAAAAAAAAAAAAAAGAATGAAATGACACAGTGCTTTCATACTATTTTTGTGAAAATTAATAAGACAAACCACTGAATATATATAATTACGCATTTCCTTCAGGGCGAATCACTTCTCCCATTTACCTAATGGGTTATCCATTAATTGGTTTACCTCTGTTAATTTAGCCACCCATCAGCTCAATATGTAATTGGGTTCTACAACATACTGAATATAGTAATTTCACTTAGATATGAATAGATTGATTTAGCAAAAGGTTCGTTAGGTAGCTGCTTGGCAATTAGGTTTAATTTCACCGTGAATAAAGATGATATTCATCCATAATAATTATTTTCTGTTTAATGTACCTATACCATAATTTGATTTCTTACAAGTATGATATAATAACAACAAAACCGTGACACCAATAGGGGGTTAATCAAGATTTTTATTCGTGAAGCAACAGCTTGCCGTCCTCCGAAAAAAATATTATTTAGCATAAGGGTTGATTTTTTTTTTTTTTTTTTCCTTTCTTCCAATGAAACCTCGGATGTGCTCTGGAAACGGCTATTAATTTCCCATGGGCATCGTATTAATATCGTGCTGAAAATAAAATTCATTCACGGGACTCGTATTGTTCAGCCTCCGCTCTCTTTAACGGTTCCGCGATATCTGCCGCACAATAGAGAAAACTGTTGGGTCGATCCTTCTATGGAAGACGGTTTCGCAACGCGGGCTGCCGTAGATTGTATTGGGTTTGGAATTTCCCTGAAGACTGGTTGTACGGTAAGTGTTGTAGTTGGTTGTACTATGATGGCCTTTAAAATGCTACGCCGAAGCCGAATGCCCTGGCGTTCAAAGCTCTATAAAACGAGAATTTAGGTATACAGCTTCATAAATTTGGGGTGTAGAGTTTGGCAAAAAAATAAACCTTCATACGAACGCGTGGGCGGCAGAATGCCAGCGATAATGTATATTATACGTGAAAAACATATTGGTAAGTACTTACTGCATGCATAACAGGGACGTCCCTATGAGTGGATTTTATATAATTTTGGTGACAGTTAAAATAGGAGAAAAAACAAAAATATCATGACTTTTCGGACTCCCCCCCCCCCCTCATTAACTCCCTCCACCGACAGCGAATTCCTATCATAAAACTTCCAGTATGAAATTTGAAACTCCTGATATAATTTGCAAAACTAGACCGAACTCCTAGTAGAACAAAATGAATCATGAAAATCTGACAATGTTAGTTACAACAATGTTATTACTATTAATCCCTCCATTCACCTCCTTTCATAATGAAATTTGAAATTCCTGATATGCGATCCACAACTAGACTAAATTCATAGTTGAACAAATAATAATAACGAAAATCGGATGATAATAATTGTTAAAACACCACGATTTATCAGTATTACACCTCCATTCACCCCCTCCCAAGATGAAATTTAAAACTTCTGACACACGCTCCAAAACAATATCGAATTCTTAATGGAACAAAATAAGAATCACGAAAATCGGTCGAGATTTGTAGCTTGGGCAGCGCCTGAATGAATCGATAGTGATCCTCTCGACCCCTCACCACGAAAGTTGGTAAATCCGAAATTCCCAAGTATTGTTGCATAACTAGACTGAAATTGGAATCGAACTAAATAAGAATCACGACAATCGGTTGAGAATTGTGATCCGGGCATGGTCGACATAATTTGTCACACAAACACACACACACACACTATGGTTTTTTCACGGATTCGGTCTTAGAATGGTTTGAAACAATTTTGTATGCGGTCATTTTTTTTTTCTTTCTCATGCTTCGGTTGTCTCCCACCCCCCTGGATCAATTCCAAAAGGCGTCCCTCTTATTAAGAAAGCCTTGCCCATAATACATAGCTTCAGAGGAACGTCCTAATAAAACTTCCAGTCGTGCAGAATGATCGTAAGAAATTTTGGATTTTTAGCTATTGTTTATTAAGGAAAGTGTAGGGAGTAGTGTAATTACTATTGAATTAGGTATCTTTTTACGTAAAGGAGACCGTTGACATGTAAGTCACGACAGGTCCTACATAGTCGCCATTTACGCAATATCTGCAATAAATTATTTAAATTTATCCACATTTATTAGTAATTATAGACCAATTTCTGAAGCTGCTGTGGCGAGTACCTAATTATTTATGCGAAATTCATGCAAATGACAGCTAGCATACTATATTATGTACTTACCGATGCAGAATGGTATACCTAGGCGAGCATATAATTATGTCTGGATATAACGTCGTGTAAATGGAGAACTTCTATTGATTCGCCATGATGGGTGCTGACCTTCTCAATGGTTATTAATGACAATTATTGCAATACATCAGTGATCAGAATACGTTGATTTGTGATCATAGACTGGCGATAATTGGTTGTTGGTATCAACGTCGCGTCCAATCACGCATCCATGAATAATAGCGACCTATAATAGTTACGTATTCTGTATTGCTACGCTCTTGATCACAAGTGTGATAACGTAATTTCCACAACATTCCGTTACTTTGATGTTTAACTAGCCAATCATATGATCCGCTAAACTTGGGTTTGTCAATTCCTTGATATATGACGTTTTTTCATAACGTTAATGCAGATTTTACTTATTTTTTCTCAATCCCCAAAAAGACGCTCCGCGTACAAAAGATGGCAAGCCTTAAAATGCATGATATCATTCAATTAGGGACAAGCCAACAGTCTGATCGCCGTATCCTATTACAGCGCATTCATTCTCTCACTTTTTTTTTTTTTACTGCGTCTGGGAGTGAGACGCTTTTTGAAGTCTAAAGGCTTGAGCTTTGGACTTGGGCAGCTGGGTGAGCTTTGAGGTTAATTTCTTTACTATTAGACTTATGATGCTTAATTTTGAAAGGGAACCATTACAGGACTCTCGTTTTACTATTCTACCTACATCCACATCAATTGAGCTCAAATTTTGAGACCTCTTAAAAGATTGATTTATTTTATTATATTTTTCGCGTCAGTCTAATCTGCAGAGTGAGCCCTAAAGCTACTTTGGTTCCTATTCAACTTGAGATACTGAACTTTGGAATGGATCCTCTCTGGGTATGGTAGAGTACCTATATTTAAATGTGGAAGAATCACTGTAATCAAGAGAGTTAAATCTGTACCTTATTTATTTAGTGCCTATCACACTTATGGATGCTGAAATTTACACCCGGCCTTGTTCCGTCTCAATGATTTTACAGCTGTAGTAACCATTGACGTATATATCTCCATTAGCGGAACCCCATGAAACAACACAACAGATCACTTTATTCAACTACTCTATATTCACCACATTTTCAATAATTTAGCCAATGTGTTATCAATTATTGTTTTTACAAGTTTAAATATATTTATCAATATTTTTGAGTAATCATTGTAAATTATTTATAGCAATTTGTGGGAACTCCAATCAATTCAGCTTGTTTTCATGGATATTTGCACGGATCCATGTACCTTTGTGGGATATGATCCATGATTTTAACAGGATCCCCTTCTTAACTCAGTGCATTTTCATTACATAACACATTATTATTGTTAACGTTTATCATAAAATATAATTTAAATTATTTCCTGTTTAATGGACACTGAAGTGTTGGATGTTGATGTGACAAAAAATTTCATCATTGTGGAACATTCTACGTCGCTACAATGCATGGCCTTGTGCTCATCTCTCGTCTCATCCATCTTGGATTTCTAGCTGTTGTTACATCTATCTGTGTCTAATATTCCCAACGCCTCTTGCAACGCTCTTCAAATACTGTTTCGTAATTAACGATTCTGCCGGAGATTATGCGAAATTCCGTGAGATTGGCAGTTGCACCATCTCACGAATTGGTTGCATTGCATCCGCCAGGTTGGTTGGTTGCTGGCATCCACCTACCTGTTACATTTCTCATGTCGGTCGGCTCTTTGGGGTTGTGTACTCTACTTCTGTGAATGGATTTGGCAACTTCATTAATCTATATCTATATTTTAAGACGGCTACAGATTGAAGGTGTGGTATTTTGTATCATGTGTCACTGCATATGCCACAAGTGATATGTAATAAGCTACCAATTTATTCGTTCATTTTCTCATCTACCTCATCTCTCTTCTACCTCATACCTCATCTACCAATCTACAATCGACCAGCATTTTCCTGCTCCGCCCACCACTACCACAAAACGAACTCTTAACTCAAAACTCATCATTTCCACAAACTACATGTTCATTCTATCACGTCTTTCTTATCAAACGGTCATTTAGGTCTAGGTAGGATTTGGCTCTACGCCATCATCTTGTGTTGGAAATGAGCATATTCATACAATTAAATTGTTGTATCTAATTATTGCAACTTCGGATACTCCTTTTTTACCACCTTCAAGACATTTGTTTCCTAAATTGACATAGGTCCATCTCAGCAGATAGGTACCTGTTGCCTACTTTACAGGCAGGTAATTGTCGAGGTATATAGGTTTTTCAGTCGGTCCTCTAATCCCATTGTATTAGAGTGGTCCTTCCAGCTATCTACTTACCCCATCTATCTATTAAATCCCACAGGAACTCTGAGTGTCATAGTGAACAGTTATAATTCGGAGAACTCGTATAATTAGCTGAGTGATCTCTTAAACTACTTTCGCTCCTATTCAACTTGAGATGCTGAAGTTTGTTACGGAGCTTTTCTGGGTGTGGTATTGTATAAATACAACTTGAGGAATCACTCTAAATCAGTTGAGTGACCTCTGTATTTTTGTTCCATCAAACTAGAAATGCTGAAATCCGGAACGAGGCTGCTCTAGGTGTGGCAGACATACTCGTAACAGTAGATATTATTTCCCTAGCAGTACTGACATAATTGATTGGAAATTTATGTGATGTACACTGATGGAAACTGTTATCTACAGTCATGCCTTGGACTAGCGAGCGAAGCGAATAGGCTCAGCTGGTATGTTGTATTATACTGTTAGATAATGTTCGAATATTTACGAGTAAAATGTGATTTGCGTAGGTATAAAAGGTAAATATCAAAAAGCGAAAATGGTGTTTGATTAACAATAGATTGTAAATGAAGTAAGTGTGTAATGTTGAATACAAGAAAGGTGCATAAGATAATATGTTCTGCGCGGAATTCGTACTGCACGTAATTTTGGATTCGTTGTTGTTGTGTATCGGTGTATCGCCTTTATTGTAGACTCAAAGCACAGATTCTCCGTATTGATAAAACAGATTTTGCAGCTTCGAACACGACGAGAAATGACCCAATAAGAGTGCAGGCTGTTGTTGATAAACGTTGTCTCTTCTTCTTCGGACGGATGAAGGGCCGAAACGGACGAGAGCGTGCTCGGACTCCGGTATTCTCCGCTCTGGGTCTAGTTAGCTTCAAGGGCTGGGCTTAGGGCTGCTTGGTGATGGGTGGATGTTGAAGGTGGTGGTGGTGGTGGGGGGGGGGGAGGGGTTGACCCTTTCTAAATATTTATTCCACATCACTCAGACGCTGTGTCTTTCCCTCTCACGGTCATTTGCTTTCCAGGGGAGTTGTTCACACATCCTTCAACTACATGGGTACAAAACTTTTCCCATTCTCTATCTTGAAAAGAATGAGCATTACCTTAACCCTATGTTATAGAATTATCATTTGAGTACCTTTCGGAGGAGTCTGTCGTCACTAGCCACTGCTGTTTCGACGGCCTGATGATGATGTCAGCAAAAGGTACGTAAATGATAATTTTACTATTACTACTAGCGGAAATAACCCATTAGGTGAAATACCTATAATATAGCAGTACTTTGCCGTGATTATTACTCCTCTCTCTCTGATGTTTACTATCTTTACCTGGTTAGATGGGACAATGTAAATTATTGCTATGGTCATATTACGCACCCTGGGAGTGATACTGGTATAAGTCCAAAAATGGCAGTTTTGAGTTATATATACTACTGTGTACATTTTGACGAGCTCTACATGCGGCTAGTATCGGTTTAATCATAGGACAAAAAGTGACCGGTAGAGAGCAGGATAAACCAGTATGATTCTGGTCAAAGTCTTCATCTAGCGTCGGGGAAAGTTCGGTCTATGTCAGTCATGTTCCAGCTTTCAACGAACGAAGATGGAAAATTCGGTGATAATAGTGGTTCATCCCGACATAAATCACTATCGATGCGACAAACCAGGTATTCATCCTTTATTTTTACAGCAATACTGGTCTATTTCAAGAAGTACCGCTATTGAACCAAGGAATGTCAAGTTTCTTTTTGTTTTTTCACTGTTGTACCGGTACATATTTTGCAATGCACCACTATTCTCACAAAAGATTAGTAGTCGTACTGAGGCAACCTGGTGATTAACTCGCGATGTACCAATATTGTACGAAGGAAAAAATCAAGGTTTGTTGTGTTTTACCGTGTTAGTGGTACATCATAAGATTTTTATAATTATAATTATGTTAATCAAAAACAGAAAGGTGGAGAAGCTAATTAGAAGTAGGGCAGTATAGGTAGATGGTATATGCATGACACAGACCAAAAAGAACCGAGCAAATATGAATGGTGTGTCTGTAGTACGCCAGCAAAGTCATAAAAAATCTTTAAATGCGATTTCCCAGAGTTCATGTTTTTGGACTTATACCAGTATCACTACCAAGGTGCTAGAAACTTATTAAGTTTCTAGAATTATGCCCTGATAAGTCTGCTTAGGTATGAAAGGATGAATGCAGACGGCTGGCTATTTGTTATCAAGCAGAAGCGATGAGAAATGGGAGGTACTGAATCACATGCTGAGTGACCATGATCGGTTATTGTAGTCATCACGCATGATGGGTCTGTGTCATAACCTTGGATGAACTGGTTTTACTGATCATGTAGTTCCTAGACCTAGTGAACTAAAATAAACAAGTATGATAGAAATGCCAGAGAATATGAGAGAAATGCCAATGACCAGAGATAAACGATCTTGAAGGTTTGTCGAAAATATATTTGCAAGAAGCGCACACACTCCTTTTCAGAGCTTTGTGTACCCCCTGCACACAGCATACAATGCCCCTGGATTTGGAATTGTGTGGCTGTACCAAAAACTCGGTTACCAACCTGTTGGTTAAAATAGGAACTCAGGCACATCCAAGGTCATTGACTCAGTAATAGTCTTCTCACAGGAGAATATTCCCAGGTTGTCTCAGGACTCTTAAGCACGAATTCCATTTTTGTGGAAGGATACATTGGATTCTTTGCATCTCGGCGGGCCTACTCCGTAGTATCAACGCTCAAGCCCAATAGATGTATAATCTCATTAGGTGGTCACTCTGTTTGAGCAATTATCCAAAACCAAAACCTGGGCTCCTAACCATTCGTTTTGATCTAGTATGTACAATAACATCCTAATAAATAGTCTTTGTAATCGACTAAGAAAGAAAGAAGAAGGAGAACAAAATCAGCCCCCCCTCCTCCTCAAAATTTGTTGGCTTACGTTTCAAGATGCTAGTTTCAAAAATCGAAAAAAAAGAACCTACGACAAATCTGACTTTATAAGTTCCTACATAAATTTCTGTTCTAGAACCAAAAATTTCAACCATGTATCATGTTTTCTCCTCGATTCCAAGCGGTTGCAATCATGTTCACAATATCAATATTGAGAATGATCACCTGTGTGTAAACAATTATTTATATAACCATGCTCATAACTCAGTTTGTTGGACACGCACTTCGCAGTAGTTAACATAATATTGTTGGATAAGTCGAGAGCTTTCGAACGAATGGTCAACGAATTTTGTGGGATGAAAAACGACGAAGTACCATTTCCCTAGCAACGACTCGGTTGTAGGCGGAAATCACTGTAATTTTTTTCGTGCGCGGAAAAAAATTGACTCGCAAAATTTGCTAGGACCCCAGGGCTAAAACATGATACATGTTAACTAGAAATCCGTCCGTCATCCAGAAAATTTATCCGAAACTACTGGACCAAAGTTTGTGAAACTTGGGTCCAAAACACATTATGAGGTTTCCCTAGTTGGTCCTAGAAATTTGGCATCGATTTAGATCAACGCTGAAGGGCTACAATGTTGAGAAAATCGTGATCTCGTATACGTTTTCATTCTGACTGGGTTTAGATATAGATATTTAGATATTTAAAAGTATTCAATCAATATTACGTGGAAATTAAAGAAGTTAGGCGACAAGCGAAGATTTCTTTTTCAAGGATTTGCGTAAACCAATACTGACTGGAAATGTAGTAGGTAGCTTCTCCAAAATACAAAGGGTTAAATTTCTCAACCCCTTAAATGTTCACTTCTGTCCATTCCTTATTTTGCTTGTACTTGAGTGAATAGGTTACTGTTTGTGAAAAATTAAATTGTAAGTATATATATATATATAATATATATATATATATATATATATATATATATATATATATATATATATATATATATAGGTACACCATATATCATACCCATTCACATCACCGTTTCAGAATTGAAGAGAAGGGAAGACGCAATGATACATTCGGTGCATTTCGAGGGAAGAACAATGCAGAAGTTGTGTTTTAGAGCTTCCTTGTTATTTCACGAGCCACTTGACTCAGCAGTCCGTATCCTCTGCTCCCTTTCATCGCTTCAATACGTACGAATCCATCGACACACAATAAGACGGCCTTCGAGGGGGGTCACGCCAGGCTGAAGACACTCTTCCGCTCAGTGGGGGAACCTCGCTTTGTTGTGGTTAAGATAAATAAGCGATAGTGAAGACCTCAAAGGTCGAAATATTATACCCTTTTTACGGCTCCTATTTCGTATTCTTGCTCCCTCAGCCGCACCGGGAATGTTTACGGCTCTCCCCTCACCCCGCTCAATGAGAAAGACAGTATAAATGTACATAATTCACAACTCTAGAAGACGTTGAAGCTATTCCGTTCCTTGCTACGCAGAAGTGAAATTTATACTTAGCCCAGTAAAAGGGTAAGGAGTGTTGTAGTCCACATTCAAAAACGCTGCAAATTATTACACAAAAGTTTATTATTTCTGCATTAGATACCCCTTCTGAACACTTGAATATAATCTTTAAACGTCTATTATACATTATCTAATTGTAATTCCATATAGACCTAGACACCTGCTGAGTAGAGGTTTATTACGTACACTTTACTAGTCCTTCTGTATCTAGTAAGAGCTGACATCTAGGTTTTTCAGAATTGAAATTGATCGTCATTGACTTCGGCAGCCACTTACTGAAAATCAATGAGATGCATATTATCGAGAATTATATCTGCATTTGGCAAGTATCTCCTGTTTGGGTTGCACCGAATCTATCATCGATCTTGATTATACCAAATGAAATTCTGCTACCTAACTAACCCACTAAATCTTCTCTAAGATTCCGTTAAAATTGAATGAAATCAAACGGATTTGCAGGCAGAGTTAGAACAAATGGTCCCAAAAATTAAAGCCTTTGCGGGAGATTATAATTAATATAATGCACTCAAGGCTAAATTACGAACAGCCGGTTTTGTTTACTCGAATCATGGAGTGAGAGTCGCTCTTGTTAGTAAATAATATTTTAGTCTGCAACCGCCCGACTTGCAATTCGTAATCACAATAAAACCCAACCGGTAGAGGTAATTATTTGAAAACATGCTTTGAAATATTTGTTTCATACATGGTGGAAAGCTTAACATTAGCCAAATGAAGCCTATGGCATATTATTATCTATAAATTGATATACATGGGCCTTTGCAGTAAGAAACTTATTGGAATATAAAGTTTTCGCTCCCCTTACCATCAATCTTGTCAAAACTGGTCAAAAATGAGAATTATATCTATGTATATACATAAAAATCAATTGCTGTTCGTAAACTCGAGAACGGCTGAACCGATTAGGCGAATTTTGGTTTTAAATTATTTGCGGAAGTCCAGAGAAGGTTTAAGGTTTAAAATTTCAAATCTGCCCCATAGGGGGTGTTTTAGTGGAGGGAGGGGGAATGGGGTGACTGTCATCACTGAAAAAACTGGGGGTTTGACTGTCGAGAATGTTTGGATTACTGTAATTAAAGTCAAAGGCTATTCAAAATTTTCAAATCTCTCCCACAATGGAGAGGGAGGGGTTAAAGCGTTTCGAATGTCACTGAACGAACTGGGGATCAGAGTTGTCGAATATGTTTGGAGTATTATAACTTAAATACAGGCTACTTGAAAATTTTCAAATCTAACCCATAGAAGGGGGTGTTTTAGGGGATGAGGGAGGGGGGGGGGAAATGGGGTATCTTTGTCATCACTGAACGAACTGGGGATTTGATTGTCGAATATGTTTGGATTACTCTAATTCAAGTAAAATACTACTTTATTCAAATTTTTCAAATCTGAACCACAATGGAGGGGGAGGTGGTGGGGGAGTTAAAGCGGTTCGAACGTCACTGAACGAACTGGGGATTTGATTGTCGAATATGTTTGAATTACTCTAATTCAAGTCAAAGACTACTTTTTCAAAATTTTCAAATCTGACCCATTGGGGAGGGGTTGGGGGAGTTAAAGCGTTTCGAACGTCACTCAACCAACTGGTTATATGAGTGGGCGAATCTATCTGAATTACTTTAACTTGGGTCACAGGCTATTTGGTACTGTTCAAGTCAACCTGTGCAGCGCACGGATGTACCAGATAGTTATTAATAAGAAAATTATAATGAAGAGACGCACATAAGAAAATAAATAAAATAAAACAAAAATAAAAACCGAGTGTCCGTCACGAATTCCCTTAAAAGCAACAAAAGAATAGCAAATCGGTAAGTTCGCAAGTTCGGCAAGTCTCGGGCTTCTCATGTTCGGAGAACATTGGGTTGAGATCTGGTCTGTATAGGGGCTTAGTTGGTTTGGAGTACCTATTATAGACCAAGCACTACAGAGCTATAAGGGCTCACTTCAATATCTCCAAAATAAATTGTAGAAAAATGTTAGCTTGTATAATTTGTCGTCGTGCGTGCGTGCCTGTGTTCCGCGATACAGGCCGCAATATTGGAGCTATCAACTTTAAATTTAGTTGGTAAACTCTTTAAGCATCCGGAATCAGCTTTAAACTTTTTAGTGACAGGAACTTGTCGTCGGAGTCGTCGATCGTCGTCAAATCATCGAGTTTCGAATCGTACTCAATAGTTTTAGCCACACAAAATGGACTAAAAACACTGTAAAAGCTTTGAAAGTTGTCCTTGACGACGATTCGACGTCGTCGTCACTAAAGTTATTTTCAAATCATCGAAAACCGAGTTTGGCAGCTAAAATGTGTACATTACTTCAAACTTCGCGAGGCACCTGGTCAGCGGATCCTATAGTATTCTTTACTGGTTACCACCATGTAGAGTGGTGTTCTCCAATTTTGGAAATGCCAAACTAAAAAACTCTAGGTCTGTGAATCTGATACCACACTAGGATTCAGTTTGGTGGATCACGAATCACAAATACACAAAATACAAATATTGGGTGCTAGTTTGGTGCATTAAATCACAATTCCACCAAAACAGGCACTCACCTCCCAACTTCAACGACTCTTTGTTGGTAACCCAATCAATGTAAAATTGTAAATATCAATCCTTATCATTTAGTAGAGCTCAAATTGAATAGTACCGAAATAGTGCCAATCATTTTTTGTGTATATTGTTGGTTTCAAGGCATAATTTGGGTAATTTTCCCAGAACTTCGTGATTCGGGAAATTGAAAATGTCCAATAACTTTCTGGAAAAAAATCAGCGATGCTCCGAAAATAGCACTGATTGATCTGCAACGCAATATTATACAATAGCGGAATCCAATAATTAATTAAAATTAAAAATAGAAAACTGAATTGTGGGGGAAAGACACACTAGGCGGGGGAAGGACAGATGGATGCCAGATGTAGAAAATTAACGCTTTTTCGTTTTCATATATATATATATATATATATATATATATATATATATATATATATATATATATATATATATATATATATATATATATATATATATATATATATATATATACATATATATATAATGTGTGTGTGTGTGTCCTTCCATTCGATAACTCTCCTTGGGATTGAGATATAAATTCCGTTCTTGCGCCAAAAAATTAAGCATTCCAAACAAAAAGATGAGTTCGTAGGCCAGAAAATTTTGAGCACATTAAATTGGCAACATTTCAAAAAATGTGCTTAAAAATCACTAAAAATCGTTAAATTTATATTTTTAGCAGAATTTTAGTCAAAAGAGGGTTTTCAACCAGGATGTACATACTCCAATTTCAATAAAATTGGCCAAAACATTGATATATATATATATATATATATATATATATATCATTCCACACGATAGCTCTCTTAGAATTGAGACAAAAATTCCGTTTTTGCGCCAAAAAATCAAGCTTTCCAAACGAAAGGATGTGTTCGTTGCCCAACAATTTTTGATCAAATTAGTTTGGTCTAATTTCAAAAAATGTACTAAAAAATCACTAGGCTAAAAACGGTCAAAAATTGATACATTTATAATTTTTAGCAGATTTTCAGTCAAAACAAAATTATCAACGATTAACTGAGGCATTAAAATATTTATGCACAAAATTATGCTGAAAAACGTACTTCAATTTCATTAATAGCTGCTGAAAATCTATGAAAACAGTTAAAAAAAAAAACCTAAAAATCCAAATTTTTTTTTGAATTACCGTTTTTTATTTAAAACTAGATTTTTTTGCCATAAAATTTGATTTTTACAATTTCTTTCTACTGAAATCACTCAAGTTTCGATAAAATTTAACACAGGTATTATAATACGATAGATGATTTAAGAAAATTTGCTCATACGTTCATGCTGAATGACTGGAACTTTTGCCATAAAATTGGTAGTCACTCAAAGTCCTGAATTTCCAGAACAATTTAACATAATTTATAATACGGTAATTCACAAAAATTCGCCCATACGATCATGGTGCATGGCTGGAACTTTTTTAAATGTTCTTATGATTCAAATTCTGAACCATAGCCAACTATTTCGTGAGGCTTCTGCTCAGTTAACACAAACTCGTGATATAAAAACTCTACACCTATTATCACAATCACCCAAAAATTCTTAGTTTGTCTTTCCTCCGCCGTCTATGTCTTTCCTCCGACTAGTGGGTTAGAACGGGTGGAAGACACCAGACCTTGTATGACCACCCAGTGTTTTCTCATTTACTTGCTTAATATACATGCTTTTTCACAAAATGATGGACCGTTGAAAACCTATCAACAAGCTCTAGAAGTAGAAAGCAACGAAAAAATTAAGATACAATTACTTAATGAGTACATGCAGGCTGGGGAAAGACTCGGGTTGTATGCTGCCTCATGCTGCTGCTCACATGTTCTCTCCCTGACGGTGTTCAAACGGCTGACGAAATATGGCGGCTTAACTAGCAGTTACATGAGATCTACTCCTATTTAGGGGTCAAACTGCAGGCAACTACAGTGGGTCAGAAACCGCGACAATACCGGAAAAATACGTTGGCGGGGGAAAGACACTATTCCTGGGGACAAGCCTTTTCGATCCTATGAATTTCGATATTTCTGTCCAAAAAGAATGGCACGCCTCGTATTTCAATCTTGAGATGTTTGAAGCAACTCTGCATCATGAAACCTTGAAAAAGTGTAACTGATGGGTTTGTAGATGAGCGCGAAGTTATGAAACTGGAGTGGTGACATGGCGGGGGAAGGACATTTCGACTGCTTAAATTGAAATTTATGAATAAAATATAAATTTTATTTGATTATAACTCTCTGTTGTCGACGAAGCAAGTCAAGAAGCATAATTACAGCATTTTATTATTGAAAAAACGGTAAGGGGGACTAAGAAACCCATATGAGACAGCGTTTGGCCCTTTCTGGGAAAATGACCCATGTAAGAGGTAGAAGAATTGGCACCTGTATACGGGTGCCATTTGGACTCGGGTCCCACTTTGTATGTGAAAATAGGGGTAAGGGTGCCAGATGGATAGATATTATGGCAGATTACAAATGTTCATTATTAAAAATAATAAACAAGCAGATCAGTGCTCACGAAGTGAGTCACATGATAGCGCATTTTCTTTTAAGAAAGTCCGCGTGAAATGGACGCTTCCTGCGTTGAATAGGAGGCAAAATGGCTTTGGATCTCAATCAGCTGATTAACGGCCTTTCAGTCGTCGTCAGCATTCTCACTCCAGCCACCCTCTAAAATTTCAGCTTCCTGCATCGATTAGGAGACAAAATGGCTTTTGAGTTCACTCCGCCGATCAATGACCTCTCATGCGACAGCGGGCCCTGATATATCCCTATCCTCGTCATGTTACAGATTACATCCATACAATGTTTCATTACAATCGGACGTCAGGAAGTGGCATTCTACGAGAACATTTTAAGTGGCATTTTATACGATTTTAAGAGGACACATACGTACATACATTGATCTATACATCGTACATAGATCAATGTACAAAGTAACACAATAGCTCATTTTTCCTTTTCTAAAAGAAAATGCGTTGAAAATGGAAATTGTTTGATTGATTTAATAATATACTTATTCAATGGGACGGTGGAATACAATTTACTACAACAGAAATAAATCTAATTGTAAAGTTCAAACTAATAACACAATGAATAAGAAATTAACATATTCATTCACTGGTGAAGTAAAAACGCGCGTTTGAGGCTCAACAGTATAATATCTACCTTGCACATAGCAGTAGGATAGGGTAGAATGGCAAACTAAAGATAACAGTTATATTATCATAACTATTTGTTGAATTTGATTATACGTTCCACGAATTTGACATGTTATATCGTGTTTTATTTGTTGTGAAACCTCTCGCCGGTTGTTGAAGTAATAAAGTACAGTTCGTTCCAGTGAGGGTACTATCGCTGCTTTGTAATGATCGTTTTCCGATACGGCAAAGGCGCTTTGCGGGAGAGCTGGTGACCTAACCACTAATGGCTCTTGTAGTCTTCAGCCCTCAGACTTCGCCTTCAACTATACTCCGATGGAATTTTCTCTCGCCACTCGAGAAATCTCCAACGGAAATACCGGTAGTAGGCCTCACTGCTCGCCGAATCTTTTCACAATGTAGACGGCTTTTAGCAGCACAATTATAACCAAGTAGAACCTTGATGGTTTTGCGTTGTGGCGATTTGAAGTTCATAGTACAGAAGCTATCAACTGTTTGTTACTTACCAACACCCGAAGGGTTATATGGGAATGCAACGTAATTCATTCATTTTTTCTGAAACCTAAAATAAATGTTTCAAAACTTTACAAAACTTATCAAACTTTACTTTGTTGAGTTTTGAAATAATTTAAACTATCCGAATAAAGACACGTTCCTGGAATAAATGGGCATAGACCTAAGCCCAAAACAAATGATTCAATTGTAATCAGAGACAAAATGAAATCTTCCTTTTATACTAAGGAAGACGTTTTATTTAAATTATATTTTCCTACTTATTACTTTACTAAATTCTAAGTAATCTTAGCTTTTAAATAGTGATTCGTATTTTTGAATTATAAAATACAAGAACAATAGCCTTTTGCGTCGCAGAGTTCCCAAAAACTAACGACTGCCTCCTTATCGTTTGAAACCGTTCTAAGAACGAAATTAATGTTTCCACGAAGACAACTTCAGAATCGGCGTAGCGCCAAGAACATTTACATGGAACCCTTTGATCTCAATGAAATACAGCTTTTAATCATCTTCGAGGTATTTAGAAGACAGAAATTCCTTCCGCGGCATACATCTTCCACTAAAATCTAATAATAATTTCCGTATACGCCACAATAGTAGGCAGTTCCATCGCATATTTCAGCCAACATCTTTTCCGTAAAGGTGAGCTTGAATAATTACTTCTTTCTATTTCATCCTTAACTTTAGGTTACAATGAACAGATGAATATTCTAGGGATCTCGAAAATTAAGCTATTGATATTCAATCAATGTTCAATCAAGATTTTTTATTTATAAGATATTTGAACAGCCATGTCAATGTTTTAATAGCTAACACTTAAATAAAAAAGCCAAGTTCATAAATAGGCCCTCACGTCATGATGACCTGTCCAGGAGACTATGGGCCTGAAATTATTGGTAATTAGTGTCTGCTCTCTGTACTTATACAAATGAGCAAAAATCAAGGGGTCGATTTTATGAATTTTTTTAATTTTATTTTTTAACGTGTTGTTTCTAGTTTTTCAATTTTTTGGATTGTTTTCGTATTTTGTACCTCAAGACATTGAGAGGGTTTGGTCGCAACATTAACCTGGAGGGTAACCCACATCTTCATTTGATTCCAAATACAAAAGCGCAGTGTCTATCGTGACAGCATATTTTACACTTCTTTATTGAACTACTGTAGAAATCTGAACAGGTCATGATAAGGAACCAAAATTGTATAAATCGTCAAACTCAGATTTTCAAATAGTATAGTTATCCATTTTGATGTACGAACCATTCTTCAGAAACCATGCACACCAGTGAAACTTATTTGACAAAAAAAGAAAGTCTGGTTGGATGAGGGCGATCAAATCAAGTGAAAAATTAGCTCATTTTTCTGTGGATTCAATCGCTCGCACCTTATTTCTAAACAAAGATATTGACAATCTGGCCACAAACAAACATAGGTACCAATAATAAACCTACCAAACAAAAACGAAAGTGAGTACATACCTCCAGTCGTTCCAAACCAAAAGGGACACGAACAAGGAACAACTGCATTTTTCAGGATAGCCGTTTTCCTTACACGATGTCAAACAGCAGTGTTACCAAGCTAGTTTGCGTCTTCACGATCCCTCCGTCTATTCACTTTGAATTTTCTAATTTTCTATCCTTTCTTTGAGTAATTATTTTCTTGTTTTCAGTTCACCTGCTTCCATCCCTTCCTCAGCGTCCATGTTCCAAAATAAGTAGGTGGCTTTGAAGAAGTTCAGAAGAATAAGGGAAGGTTCGGAAGCTGAACTTTTAAAAAAAAGTAGAACAGCTCCGGGCAGATTTTGACCAGTGTTTGAAGTGTTCAAAATTACACTTTTACTTGGAATTTTAGATGCACTTTCTTTAAATAATGAAAAAATGTAAAGTTTAATAAAAAATTAAATCCCAAAAATTAAAAAAATAAATTTTATCCTTTGGCGGTTGAATCCCCTTAATACGGCCATAACTTCCCTTAGAATCACTGTAAACTCAATAACAAGGACACTCTTGGAAATAACGTTGAACTGTCTACCTACCTGATGCTAAACCAATATTTTGGAGGCGACTATATATGTTAAACAAGAGGCTAAAAAGAAAATGTTTATAATTTCCAGGGCAAATTTCTTGGAAAGTTGGCGGCGTTAGATATAGAGTGACGTTTAGTGAATTTAGAGCTTTCCAGAAAGTGGTGAATGATTTTTGTGGGTTGGATACAATTACAATTCCTAGCAATGATGGGTTGTACGTAAAAACATTAGAAAATTTTGCGTATCATGATTTTGTTAATTGATACCGTTCCTTGGTATTGGAACATTTTCAGGTAGTTACGTCATGCTAAGACATGTTCCACGCTAAAAGCTAAGATTGATGAACAGATGATTAGTTTCAAATAGCTGGTTCAGCAAATTATGAATCAAGTAACCAAATTCCGATTGAGTTCAACAAAACCCATTTTGTCCGAAATTCGTGTTTACCTATTGTATAATCCCCTGCATTTTCGATAAGGATATACTAAACCCTGAGCTTTTTATAGTTGTATATAGTCGGGATTCGGCCCAAGGAGGAAGAAATAATTACAAAATCTTTTTAATCATTGTAATAACGTTTCGGTCACCATCATCAGAAATATTAAAAGCTTTGCCCTCAAACAGGACAGTTTAAAAAACAGGAGGTTTCATAAACCTCATAAAATCGCTAGAGCCAACAAGCCAGGCTAGAGCCAAAAAAATTTCATTTGGGGAAATATATGGTTTCATAAATATATGGTTCATATATATATAAATATATATGATATTTTGGTTAGCAGTTTTAAAGGGCCAAAAATAAGATTCATAAGACAAAAACAAATTGCCAAAAAATAGAGGAAAAAATATATAGGAACTTTTTCCCCAAAGTATTTCCCCAAATGAAATTGTTTCGGCTCTAGCCTGGCTTGCTGGCTTTGGCGATTTTATGAGGTGTATAAAACCTCCTGTTTTTGACACTGTCCTGTTTGAGGGCTAATCTTTTAACTTTTCTGGTGATGGTTACAGAATGGTGACCGAAACGATATTACGATGATTACAAGGATTTTGTAATTATTTCTTTCTCCTTGGGCTGAATCCCAACTATGAACGACATCACGGCCGACAACACCTCTATCACCCCAGCTTTTAATACATTTTTAATTCAAAACTAACGAGAGTCCTTAACATTCTGTGACATCCGTCACATGGAAATCAGGTATCTTTGTAATTAAAATGGGAAAAAATCTGCGTCTTTGGTTAGGATGAGGGGCCTTTATATTGCAAGCACCATCGCGAAGAGAGGCCTAGAGAATGGTGGCCTCTGGGGACACGTGGGAGCGGTAGCGGCAGTTGATGGCTTGACACGTGGAGGACGACGGTAGCGGTGGAGGACGACGACAGCGATGGTGGCGAGAGGGGGGCGCGTGGTCTTGACAGGGCTCTTTTTAAAACCTCCTCGCAAACTTGTTAGCGGATAAAAACACCGATGGTTACTTCCAGAAAGGCTCTGGAAGGCTTTTCCCTTTCAGTAATTTTTTTCTCTTCAAAGGGAGTACGTATCACGTGAGATTCTGACGGCTGTTTTCACTTAAGAAGAAGCGTGGGCTCCTTTTGGCCTTGGGGCTCCTAAATTTTCGAAAATGGGTACACGAGAGATGAGATCTTGATCATCAATGTCAACCAGAGATGAATTATGAGATGAATTAGAGATGAATTAATTGATGTGGGTACCGAAAGTTGAGGAGCATCCGATTCGGGCTGGAAATTAAATTATGCTGCAAATCATTACTCAAACGTTTATAATTTCTGTATTAGATGGCCTTTCTCCTAATATCACTAGTCTATTATAATTTTTTTAAATTAAAGGCCCCCAATTTTGCACTTTATATCAAATGTTATTAAACAAAACGCTGTTTGACATTTTCCCACCGTGTAACCGGGTTGCATGTACTGTGTACTAATGTAAAACTATGTTCGTTTTAGCACATAGAATCCTTTATTACAATCAACGTAGTTCAGTAGACCGATGAGAAAATAAATCATCCTTAGGGGAACCACATCTGATGAGTGGTCCTCCGTAACTCGTAAGATTTTACTCAAGGGGTTCCAAAAGTGCTCTATTTCAAACTTCAGCACCCTGGATCAATTGGAAAAGAAATTAACTTCTGAGGTCTCTTAGCAGATCGGGGCTCTTTTTAAAACCTCCTCACCAACTTGTTAGTGGATAAAAACACGATTGTTACTTACATAAAGGAACCGAAAGGCTTTATCCTTCCGATAAGGAGGTGTTTAGCATCAACCTCCAACTCTGTTGTTGTCTTGGTCCACTGAAATCTCAGGTTGCTGATAAGTGGATCCAAAGAAATGAGTAAATTATAGACTATATCCTCGTTTGTCATTGACCAGCTGGTTTCTCTTGAATTAGGTATAATAATCTGAAACGTTGAAAAATTTTCATCGTGATTTCTTGAGCTTTCTCCGTGAGGTAACCTATCGATATCGAAATGGATTTCAAAATTGAGTTGAAGGTTAAAGCTAAAAACCTCCTTTATGACTACGACAATGAAAACGAAACACAAGATTGCGAAGAAAACTGCACTTTGCACGTGTCTTGAGTTTCTTCATATACCTTCATGACGTTATTACATAAACCTAACGTTTAATTTATTATTATGAAACACCTAATAATTTTTTCAATAAAGTTGAAATATCAATTCAGTTAGATTACCAAAATTAATTATCCTACTGTTTATATTATAATTTGCGATAACCGGTGGGTCGCAGCTGGTCGCACCTAATTCCGGTTGGATTGCATTCACCATGATCTAAACTAAGCAGCTAGATCAAATTCAGAGCCTAGCATGGGCTAGCACAGTTTTGGTACCATTTATTGTGGAAATTTTCTGTTGAAAAAGGTGTTTTTTTTTTTCTTGTAGAAAAAGTGATTAAGATACATTCTGATGCCCTAATATGTGGTATATTCTTGATCAGTATAAAATTTCCTATAAGAATAGCTACTTAAATTTATGTTTAAATTTATTCAGGTGCAAATAGGGTTTAATGGAGTATGCTACAGTTAGTTACCCACCTACAGAGATGGCAATGGTCCCATTCGACGCAAAATTTAATTGTTTTTAAGTTTATTGTTGGGAACAAAGTAATATCTTAGGGCTTAGGGGCAAAATATGTTAAAAAACGTGTTTTCAAAGCATTTTTGGCAAAACAATAAGTGAAACTAGAATATTGAGTATAGGAACATTGGGTCTATTCGAAATCAGCTTGAAATTTCCTATAAGAACAGATAGAACACATAATTTTGTCCGAATATCCTATTTTTGGACCTCTGTAGGGCGGTCTTCACTGACGATGAAGAAGAAATTAGAGCGAGCGTTGGCTCCTCTTTGCCACGGGGCTCCCACATTCTTGAAATCCGGTGTATCGAAAGATAGAGATCGTAATGATTACTGTTGGCCAGACATTAATTAGCATGTTTATGGGTGCCGTTTTGAGGCGTTCGGAAACGATTCCTGAAGTTTGCGATTTTTCATGTATCTGTGTCATTTCAGACGATAACTCTCCTTAGGATTGAGATAAAATTACCGTTCTTGCGCCAAAAAATCAAGCATTCCGAACAAAAGGTTGAGTTTGTTGGCCAACAATTTTTGAGCTCATTAAATTGGTCTAATTTTGAAAAATGTACTAAAAAAATAACTAAAAATGGCTAAAAACGGCCAAAATCGTTAAATTTATATGTTTTTTCAAGCAGTATTTTAGTTAAAACTAAACTGTCAACGTTTAAATAAGACATTTCAAAAAAAATTTCCAAAATTAGGCTGAAAAATGTACTTAAATATCATTAATTGGAAATTCTATAAAAACTGCAAACAAATCTAAAAATCAAAATCTCCTTTAACAGGCCGAATTTTATTTAGAATGAGTTTTCTGCAATAAAATTGGGTTTTAACAATTTCTTTCTACTGAAATTGTTCAAATTTTATACAATTTAACATATTACAATACGATACCTAGTTAGTTTATGAAAATTTGCTCATACGATCATGCTGTATAACTGGAACTTTTCGTGTTATTTCAGACGATAATGATGCATGGCTGGATCTTTTGTATGTGCAGGACGTATTAAATACTATTTCGATCTTATTAAAGAGAATTACGTTTTATTTTAATGTTTATGTTTCCGCTCATACTCATTAAGGAGTGCGAAATTCATTTATGTATACAACATCTCAAAAATTCTAGTAGGGTGCAGCGTCTTCTATACTCAGATGATTAATTGTTATGGGGATCTTCGCCTGGATGAATACTATTTCAGAAGTAAACAAGTTGACGTTATTATTACATCATTTTGAGAATATGACGGCTACACATTTCACAACAGTCTCGCTACGGGTTTCGTTCGCCATCATAATAATCTCCTTTCAGGCGCAGGCATCAGATTTCGGAAGGGGTTTCCCCTCCTTTCACTACACCCTATATCCATTTTAATCCGAAACCCTCAAGGTAGACCGATATAACCCGTTTTGTATGCAAATCACTCATTTGCGCCTGGAGGTGTCGAGGTCTCCTTCGTACTGCCGACTGCAAGACGCATACAATTACGGCTTTTCACAATACAGTTGGAGGAACGTGGAAAGCGCGAGGATGACTATTGTCTCTGCATGGGGGGAGGGGGGGGGGGGGGATCAGTAGCGCAGCAGAGCCCTAACGAGTTGCCATTCATACCCTCTGGCGCCTTTCTCGTTAATACCACCAGAAACTACTTGCCGTTATAATGGGTTCTCCGGCGTTCCTACGTTCAACTCCTCCATTCATGGGTTTATTTATTTATGTTTATTTCAAAATTTCCGATCCATATCTTTAGAACATCTTGACGTTAGATTTCCATACGTTGATCGAGTATTAGGTAGTTTTCTGAATTCCTCAAACCAACCAGTTCTATCACATAAAATTACATAAACACAGAAACAGCTTTACCCTTACTTCCTTCTCATTTCACCGACCACAGTAGAAATAAATTATAACACATTGATTATATATCGACGATCCGTTTGTAATGGCGGAATCTTGAACAGATGGTTGGCTCGCTGTGTAAAAGTTCCAGTCATGCAGCATGATCGTATGAGTGAAATTTCATAAATTCATCACGGCTATATTATGTTAAATTGTTTTGAAAATTCAGCACTTTAAGTAAAAAGAAATTTTCAAGTAAGTACCAATTATATGGCGAAAAACTCGATCTAAATAATATTCAGCAATTAAAAAAATTTAAAAAAAAAGGAATTTTAAGTTTTTTTTTTGCGATTTTATCTATTTTTGACAAATGTTAAACTTAAACCGCTTTGACAAATGTTAAATTTTTTTTTTCTAGTTCATCGTTAATAAACTTCTTTTGACTAAAAATCTGCTAAAAAAAACCGCCGTTTAGCCGTTTATATCCATTTTTAATGTTTTTTTTTTTTTTTTTTTTTTTTTTTTTTTTTTAACAGTCTTGACCAATTTAATGTGATCAAAAAATGCTATCTTACAAAGTCGTCTTTTTGTTTGGAAAGCTTGATTGGTTGGCGCTAGAATGGAATTTTCATCTCAATCCTATGGAGAGTTATTGTCCGGAAGGTCGATGGAAAAAGCGTTAAACTGGAGGATTCGTCTAAGAATGTTTCAAAACGGATTTCAACGAAGAAAATTCTCGAAAATGTGAATTTCAAATTTTTTTGAGCTATTGCAAAAGCTTCATTTTTCACGAAAATTCGGTAAAAGTTAACTTTTTATAGTTTCGAACGACCACAGTTATAACTTCCGTATCGTGAATTTTTATTCACTCATAGAAAACCTCCCTCACTCCCTTCTCCTGCTCTTTCTCTTCGACATCTTGTTAAACAGTGGGTTCCGACATCGTTTATAACAACATACTCAGAATCCACCGCAACTAGTGATCTAGATTTCTACCAAGAAAAATATAAGTACCAGCACCTACCCTCAAGTTTCATGACTTCTTTTCCTATGGTTCTATTAAATAAAAGGGTCTTCTCAAAATCATTTTTAAAGTGCTAGAAAACTCGCATTTAGCAAAAACGGTCGGTAACATACTAAATTAAGAGACGGTGGGACTCACACAAAAACTGGTGGCTCCAAATAGGGTTTTTTTTGTTGACATGTTCGTGTCTTAGCTCTCTGGCACATGAACTGAAAATTGCTCACACAAACGCGTTATGGGGAAATGATCGTGGATATTTCTAATGATTCTCACTTACAACCAAACCATTGCTACGGAACTGTATTTTGGTCATTTTTTATCGTATAAAAGTAGTACGCCAGTCGATGGAAAGATCTCAATTTATGCTAAAATTTCACGCAGCCTAAACGTCTCCGAAAATAAAAGCAGGTGAGCTACATGCAAAGTTGTTAATGAGCCGTAAACAATCCTCGAGGTACAATAACGAGGGTGAATGTGGTAGGTAACCAAAAGATGGAAATGTCTCCCTGGGTAGCGGAGTCATACGCAAGCTTTTCCAAATAAAAACGTTTTATTACATTCATTAATGATAAAAGATATTTTGACAAAATTTTCGAGCAACATGACATGCTTTTTCTACAAGTTAATATTCTGACCGCTAACTTCTCGCTTGCCGCTATTTTGACATTAATATGTCTTCTCTGGACGTAATTTTGAATTTTCGTCCGGTAAAAAAAAGTCGTTTTAGCAAATTTTCAAAGAAAGATGCTCTCAAAATTTAAAAGTACCCAGTCATGCAGCATGGCTAATTAAACGAACTTAAAAAAAAGTTACGAATAGAACTGAGGAGACAGCCGTGTGACGAGATCGCAAAGAAAGTTTTAGGGCTCGCAGCCGAACTCGAAAAATACTAAAAACGTTCGCTCACTCCCTCGTTCTATACTAAAACATAACTCATTGAATGTTCTCGAACAAATTTTCTATCATGAAACCAATAAACGAGATAAAAAACATTTCATTCCATTGGAGGATTAGAGAAACAAGTGGTACCTGTACTGGTCACTGTACAGTGTAATTAGATTCGTGTACAGTCATCTAGACTATTATGTTGTCATTGAAGTGGCTGTCCATTATTTATGACATCTATTTGAGTTATGTAGAGAAAATTTGACTTATGTAGAGAAAATTTGAGTTCCTCGTGCATCTTCAGGAGTTTAGGATAGAATGCATTTTGTACAGTGACTACGAGAATAGGAATTTATGAAGATATAATATCCGCCTTAATTCAGCGAGATCATCCGGAACGGCAGCATTTTACCTACAGTCGTTTGTCAATTTTTCTTTGGTGACTACTAAACTATAAAATAAATCGTACTGTAGCGTATTCGGATGCGAATCCATTGGTGTCAATACATTAAATTGTTTTCATCATTATTCCAAAAGTAGAAAACGAAATGTTAAGGAGACCAGTGGTTGGACACCTATCGTCTCTTTCCCGCTAAATTTGTCGATACGAAATCAGCTTTTGATCAAATAGTTCAACTTTGATTTATCTTCTTTTCACAGTCTGTAAAAATATGATACGATAATTTTTTATCATTCAATAATAATTAAATTATATAATTTAATTATGATATAATCATTTTTCATCATTTAATAATGATTAAATGATATAATTTAATACTATTTTCTACTGATGTAGGAGTAAAATGTTGGCAATTTTCTATCCTAAATTAAAACTGCAGCAATTTAAACATTCGGGTTTAGAATTATAATGATTAACAGGACGTTAAAATTTTTTCCGACCATCACGTCCCAGCGAAAATACTGATTTTCAATTGATTTTCACGTACAATCAATGCGTTACAAAGGAAGTGTTACTCCCTTAGTTTTCATAGCAGGAAAATCGTTCTCCACTTTTTGGAATGCTTTCATTTTATCACAACATCTCATGATCCTTAACCCTGGAATGTCCCGGCTAAATTTCCAACACTTAACTCCCCGGTGGGGTGTGTCAAACCCCAACTTTGAAAAATGTTAGAAAATTCAAAAATAAGTTACACTTGAATCAAATTTTATTTTTATTCTGTTATCAAGAGTGTAAAGAAACATGAAGTAGGTACCTAAGCTCTTGAAGAAAAAAGTAATAGTAAGGCAAACCTCACGCTCTGAAGAAAAAAATAATAGCAGAAAGGTACCTCATTGTAACAAAATTTCAATATAAAATTAGCACATTTTCATTTAAAAACAAAAATAAATAAATAAATAAAATCTACAAAACAATTTTCTGAGATTAGTTTGATACCACTTACAAAACCCAAGAACTAGAATGAAAAGGTAACATAAAATTGGCACCAAGCAATAGGATCAACATTCTCAACACTTTGAAGATCTATGATGTTCACAGAAGGAACATCGAACTAGTTCTCCAAAACTGTCACTTTTGACGCTTCTTCATCGGAGGCAACTTCTTGTAACTCGACATTATCTCCCGTATTTGAATTTTCTCCGTCAAAATATACATCTTCTTCCTCCAACTGTTCCAAAATGGATCTAATGTCTTAAGGATCCGAAAACTTGCGTTTTTCAGCCATTTCTAACGATGAGCCAATAACAAAACTGTGGGAACGCCCACAAAAATAACACTTGCTATAGAGAAAATCACTAGCGGTTAACTCCCCGGTGGGGTTTGTCAAACCCCAGGCACAAGAAAGTACTACACTACACAGAAGTCTTGAACGTACTAAACTGGGAAAAGGCTGAAGCCTTTAGGGAAGAAGTGGGGGGTGATATAGAAGGGGGCGAGAAGAGCCAGACGTGCGGGATTCAACATGATAAACTGACTTTAAATCGCCATTGGGGTTTGACAAACCCCACGGGGCATTCCAGGGTTAAGCCTCTGTAGTGTCAAGAAAAGCTGATTGATTACGCTAAGTTATAAACTAATATTGCTTAGTAACCATAAAGAACTAATAATGTGTAAAATTGTTCATTATTGAATGATCTGACCGTAGGTCTACCGTCCGTTTTCTTTTTAGGATAAATAAGCAGGGAATTTAGAAATAGTCAAAACGTACCTTGGCTCAGTTGTTGGAAACCTATTCCTAATGCTGGAGTTTGATGATTGCACAGTAGTTGGTCACTACTTTTATTCGTATCATATATTCATAAATAGTCCAATTTTGGCTTTTCGAGTTCCTTGCTAATTCAAGCGAGGAATCTACTGCCTATTGTTGAGTTCTCTTGGAAATGAGTCATGTTCTTCACCCAAATGTTGAGTATTGGTGAAGGAACCGCTAACATGTGGGTTACTTCGGAATCAACGTGAAATTATATTTATGAACCAGTTAAGAATATAATTTTTTCCAATCCAACCCCACTTTCGAAGCATTGTTCGCCGCCAACGGTAATTGAAAACGCCAGAAATTAAAATCATTGCGAATCAACGTTCCACGTCGCCTTGTAATGCTGGTGGATCGCTGGTGGTGACTGTCGCAAGCTACATCATAGTGTAAATTTGAGGTTGTTAACTACCAAACTCCAAGTTCTAAAGACGGAAGATTGGAGTTTGATGCGAGAAAGCTGACAGAGGGATTACAGATTCTGCAAGGATGTCGCGTAGCGAGCTCCCGGGAGCCGTAGGTGTATGTGTTCCTCGGTTTTTGAGCTGAAAATGGGGGGAAACTACGCTGAGGTAATAATGGGACTCATAACTGGGGAGCTAACGAGGGTCCCATTCATTCGGTCCCGTACGTGGTGCGACGTCACGTAAACCGTTCTACATCCTCGGGGACTCTGTCAAGTCTAACTTCGCCTTACGCGATAAGACCCTTGAATCTTTGTGCTCCGATAATCGCAGTTCATCCCGGCCATCGTTTTCGACGTTTCCAACTGCGGTTTTGACGACGCTTCAACCACTAAACTCGTGCCGAATTACGCACGACCTGTTCTAATGCTCTATTCGAGAGATCTAGAGAAATTCGTTTAACCGCCTCCGAACGTATATTCAGAGATACAACTAGGGGTTTGTTAAGGGTCACGTATGTATACTTTAAATTGTTCAGAAGTTAGCGTAGTTTGTATACGAGATGCTAGCCACGTTTTCGTTTGGATAGAAAACAGGCTTCTTCACAGTAAATTCCACAAGAAGAAAAAGCTTCTAATTTTCTTCCACAAATTGCATTGAATTCGCTACAAGTTAAGAGCCCAAAGTACTTAGAAGTTGGTGATATATATTTTTTTCTAGTTTTTAGTTGATATTAGCAACATAATACACCACTTGGACCTCATTGAATATATTTGTATAAATATATTTAGTCTTGAATTAAGGATTGAAATTATCTTCCGCAACTTATTCATTTTGGAAAGGTTGAGAAAGCAGCTTCATTGATGTGTCGGTCGTTTGATACGATTTTGGTTCAAACTATATTTATGTAAACTTTGAATGACACGAACAATTGCGAATCGATATTGACGACAAACAGTGAGACGAATACAAGAAAAAACGGTCATAAGCTTTCAAAATGTATCTCTTTCAACCATGTTTCTTAATTAATTGTAGTTAGTATCTAACTTAATGTTTCTCCCCGAAACGATTAAAATAATTTCCGAGTCGTTATCTCCACCCCTTGTCCAAAATCTGGCCGAAAATAAGCAAAATTTTACCATCCAAACCTTATTCCACGTAGGAGTCACAGTGGTCACCGCTGTACCAGTCATTTTCCCCACTCTGATATACGCCAGTAGAGTTCATGATGGTCCGTTCAGTGACGGAGGCCAACATAGCTCCCCTTAGAGAGGGGCCATTTGTAGTTTCACTTTGGACATCTTGTTCAGTGCCGCTAATGACCCTTCTGATTGAGGTGCAGTTTGAATCATTCAATTCAGAAAAAAGTTATTGTCGATTAAAATGGACAAGGAAATGTTCTTGGATGAAAATGATACTAAAAACAAAGCTTCTGTGATTCATAGATTTGAATTCAAGACTACCACATAAGAAGAGCCTAGGTTCACGAAGCACGGCTTCACGTAATGGGCTCCACGCTCCGGGAGGCTGAGGACCGGGGAAGGACGAAGCAAGAGGGGAACGCATTAACGCTGTTGTTTCAGGACGTCAGAACAATAAGCTATAAAAACCCCAGAAGCGAGTAGATGCGAAGCTATCAACTTCTCTAGATAACGCCCGAGAACCCTAGAGGTTGACATCGGGTTAAACCAGAGGTAGGAGAGGAGGGGGTAGCTCCTTTCGTCCAAAAGCCGAATGCCTCTCCGTTCCATTTCGGGAGGCCCCCTTCTCAGCCAGCCATCACCAGTTACTCAACAGAAACGGAGGGTTTGAATGGGTAAATTGTTTCCACAAGTGAGCATTGTGCTGGTGAATGCTTTCTGTGGGGCCCCTCCGCTCTCTGGGTCTCGTCGCCTTATTCCTATCAATCAAACTTTACTCGGCTCGCCAGGGAGCCCAACAGTCGTTACGGCAACTCTTGCTTCCGGACGTTCCCGGCAAATAGTCTGACTTTACTTTACCACTTGACATATTTTTTGCTGCACATTGATGCATGGGGTAGTGCCTTTCAGGTTTACTGGTAGGGTAGGTTCAGGGGAGGAAATTCATAAGTGTTATTCCTCATACGTCAGTTTTAGTAGTATATGAGCGCTTTCGCCTTCCGGCATCATCAGAGATCTACAATGTCACACAATTTGTGTACAGGTAAGTCTATGGTATATATCTATCTAGAGATATGCGTGGTAATAAGTTGATTTAGTTATGATGATAATAAAAATAAATAAATAATAATAATTAATAATATTTGACTACATAACTAAATCAACTTAAATTGACATGCACCATGGACTTATCCGTAATCCATTAATGAGCGTTACCCATGGGTGTGAAAAAGGTATGTTAACTAAATTTAAATGAAAGAAGATACTATCCTAAGAAGTTTGGCATTAACCGCACTCTCTTACGATGAGCAGTTTTCTTTCTATGATTTTTCAGTTTCCCACAACGGTGACGTCAAAGGATCCCCCTGCCTACCAATGTGACGACACCAGTGCAAACTTTGAAAAACCATAGAAAGAAAACTAATAATTGTAGGAGAGTGCGAATGGTTTCAAATTTCTTAGAATGGAAATTATTTTAATTTGAAAATATAAAATGAATACATGGGTAACGCTCATTGTGTAATATTGAAGATCTCTGGTGATGCCGGAAGGCGAAAGCGCTTAGATAATACTGTTAAGGCTGACACTGGAGGAGGGCCAATGAATTTCCTCCCCTCAACCTACCCTACCTTTTTTGCTGCCCCGAACCGTTTTGCTGAATGTTTAGGCCAGTCAGGTTTAAATGTTTCGAAACTATGGATTTTCTTCTTGAAATTTGTATGAACACCTCAACACAATGACACTACACTACCAATGCACACCGTGAACAGCATATTACAACACTACCACACTGACTAATAAGTGAATGTAAGTAGGAAGCTATAAACCAATCGCAAACGTTCTTAAAATTTCAACACACAGAGACAGAAGATACGTTCTTACTACATTTCTGGATAGAATACAGTAAGAATCAAGGAGTCTATTTAGACCCGAAAACAAAACTCACAATAATTCAGAATTCACCTATATTTACGTGCCTACATTGCTCTGGTATTGGGACACCATATATATTGTAATTCCTCTGAAAACAATCAAATTTGCACAACTTTTTTCCATTTTAGTTTTTTGGAACTCCCTCGAAGTATGGATGTGAACTCGATCTGGAAAAATATCTTCACAAATCACAGAAATGAATGTCCGATTATCTGTATGCCCTCAACTGTTCGGAAGCCATTAGACAGTTAAAAAAAAAAAAATAAATAAATAAAAATAAAAAAAGAAAAAAAAAGAAAATATTGAGAGGTACACACCTCTCTCCGAAAGTTATTTCACGTTTTAATAATCAAGAAGAAACTAAAATCAGCACGAACAACAAAATAGGATGTTCCTAAACGTTAAGGCAATTTGCAGATTTCAATAAACAGGGAGCCAAAGCGGATGCTGATCGGACAAGATTATAAAAATAGATGCATGTTTCAAATAGCGCTACCCATCTCAAAGTCGACTCACTTTTTAAAGCCGACCATACTTATAATAGGCTCACTGCTCTCTGGAAGAATATTTCTGGCGCAGAAAAAAGCATAATGAAAAAATGTTGACATTTTGTTACAAAAAGGATGAAAACGGCTCCAGTTGACAATGTTTTTTTTTAACTTTACAAAAAAAAAAAAAAAAAAAAAAAAAAAAAAAAAAAAACTAATTCCCAAATTATTAATAGCGACATTTTCTGACAGTTCCTATTCAAGTTAAATGTGAGTATTGGCTTGATCTTACCTATCACTGCTATCCCACTGTCATGACTTCTTGGTGTTGAGGAACATTTAATGTATGATAGGTAGATCGATAAAGCGCGTTATTCACAGGGAGAGATGGCATTTCCTTTCGCCATTAGGGTGCAACATCTAGCCGCGATGTACAATTGTTCTTTAGATTCACAATGAATTGCCAAAGCTCTTTTGCCGTAGGTATATCTTTCCGAATAATTTAATATGACATCTGCATATTCAAATTATATTCACTTACTCACAATCTGTTTTTCATGATATGTGATGCATAAGTAGGTGATATATTGGATTAGTATTGTTATATCTGTGATAATTCATACATGAATTTGTTCACTGATATGTAGAAAGAACGCTGTGGTAATAAATATCGTTTCACTCAAAGGATCTATGTGTAGGCAGTGTATGTGAAGGAGGTAGCAACATGATCAGCGAGAACCCTGAGGGCACCACTCCCCCACGTATTTCAGCATCCCTGCACCTTACATTCCTCCCCCTACTAAATATAAATACACCCCTCCCCTAAAACTTAGTATGCACTCATATTTCTTCGAGGCTTTTCTAATAGAAGACCACTTCAGACAAACTACCCTTCCTTTCCCAACCACAGGGTTATAAGTGGTTATTGATTCTAATTCCATGACTTCTTTCACGGTCTCTCCCTTCTTGCATGACCTCATCCTCTCATCTTAAAGCCTACGTAAACTTTATTCTTTGGTTGTTTAATCACAAACAACAATCTTTGGTTGTTTCTCAGTGGTGAAGCACTAACAAATGAATCAAATTCAGCATGGAACACTCAAAATTTGATGGAAACGCAGAAATTGGGAGTGTTTCATACTTAATTCAACAGTTTGAGCTTCACTACTGAATAATGTTAAGATTTACCACCACCAGCTCGAGACGCAAGAAGAAGCGGCGTTCAACCTAACGCTGAGCAAAAGGTAGTCGTGCCCTCTCGGAAATGATGGGTACTGTCACAAGCTGCTTCTCAAACCCAGAATAGAGAAGACGGTAGAACATGCAATTCTTCCGGTATTTCGCGGCCTTGGCGAAAAAATGGAGGAAACACCTACTTATTATCAGTTTTGAGGGCCGCATAACCTCCGTTCCCATCTCGGCACTGAGATTAGAACTAACAGTCATTAGCTTGGTGCATACACCTCCCTAACGACCTGCAGCCGGCCCCATCAACATGCAAATCGAGGGGAATAAATTATCTCATTTTTACCCCCTTCTCACCAACACGCTCGTCGCTCCTCATTCCCGCCCGCTAATTTCCATGAAAATATGCACCGACGGAATCTCACTTGATCAATTTTTTCCCTTTTACTCCCGGAACCTGGTATTCAATCCGGCTGTGAATTGTTTGGACGAGTTTTCCATACCTCGTAAAACAAACTCGGGGGTGATCGTTAATGGGTGTTTCCGGTGGCAACACATCGCTTTAGGCTCCATGTGACGCAGTAACAAATAATATAGGTTTGAATCTGTCATTTCAGAAAATTTTCGATTAAAGTTAGGGCCTTTCGAAATATACCCAGCATTGTGAGGGAGCGACCGAATGATTCCACATCATGATTGAATAATTCACATACTATTCAGATGCGATGAGTGAAGTGAGTGAGTTATGGCTCGTTGTGAGGAGATGTATGCTCAAAAACATGCGGGCAGAGACTGTGGCCTACGCGGTCTCCTTCTAGCTTTCGGGAAAAATTGCGACGGAGGCGGTTGCTCGCACCGTCCCGCACCCTTCGGCAGTTCTTTCATGGTCATTCCACGTCCACAAAATTGGCAGAGCTAGTCCAGGAGCCAAGGCCTATATTAGGTAATAATTTCAGAAAAAGGTTTGAGATTAGATTTTGAAACTTTAGTCCATTCTAAGTGAGAAACTCTTTGTCTGCCATCCCAAAACTGGTGAAATACAAAATGGCGGCCTCATAAAGATGCCTTAACTTGAACGTTTAAAAGTCTTTCTCTAATAATTCCTAAACCGTGTACATCCAACAGAAACTTCTATGGGTAGCAAAGATGTTGAACATAAAAAACCAAAACGATTCGATTCAAAAACTATGAATTATCCCTAAGGAAATTAAGTACAATCGAAAATCGGACTAATTTAAGGAGGGTTCTCTCCTCCCCCGTCCAGACTTTTGCCCTTCATCATCAACTTGCTGCCTTAATATTGGTCTGATTTAGGTCTGCTAAACCTCATAAGATTCAGAGCTAAATACTTCCCAAAGTTCGTATCAAGTATATCTTAGCTGAGACCATTTCCCACCAAGTTTAGTGAAAGTTTTTATTTTCCATTTATTTTCGCCACCTGAGTTTTGCATCTGTGTCAACAGCCAGGTTCGAGCATTATTTAATGTTCTTTTTCAGCATCGTGCCTTTTCTTTTCCATTTTTGGCTAATTTCCCTTTTTCTCAGAGGTTCTGATTTTCCCTTTATTTATTTCCACTGCGCATTTGCATTTTGCCTTTTCAAATAAGTACAGTTTATTTTCCCCTTATTTATCTATTTCTATTTTCCTACCAACTCATTTTCCTTGTTGTTAAGATTATTAGATAATATTTTTCTGGAGATTGCTCCAGTGATAGCTGAACTCTTCTTGGACACTGGGTACCCGATTCTTCACAATCGGTCACCCACTGTCACAATGTACGAAGTAAAAGGCTTTTTTTGTGAACCTTGTGTGTAAAATGGCATAAAATTCATGAGTTCGGCTGTAAGTCATTGGGGAATGGTCTCAGCAAAAATATGCTCGATATGAAGTATTAGAAAGTATTTAATCTTGAGTGGAATGAGCCTGAAATTAGACAGACTGAAATCAGATCAGTATTAACACCACTAAGTGAATGAATGACGGGTGGGGGGGGGGGGGGGAGGTCTGACCCAAAATTAACCCAATTTTCAATTGTTTCTTACTCACTTATTTTAGGAGATAGTGCAGAGTTTTGGAATTGAAAATTTTTAACACAGAATGTTTTTACGGAGGGTTATTTGTT
The DNA here is from genome assembly GCA_030762985.1 of Adelphocoris suturalis. Lineage (NCBI taxonomy): Eukaryota > Metazoa > Arthropoda > Insecta > Hemiptera > Miridae > Adelphocoris > Adelphocoris suturalis. The sequence goes on from CM061043.1 coordinate 92,964,653, forward strand.
ATCCCCCCGAACCCCATCACTCTGTCGTGTCTATGCACGGCCAAACGGCTGAGGGGGGGGGGGGGGGGGGGAGTGTACGAGTGGTGGGATCTTCTTGGGATTTTCCAAAAGAGGGCATAAGCGAATTTAAAATTTTCTATTCCCACCCGAACCATGGGCCGTAGGGCGGGAGGGGGGTCGAAGTAACGGTTAATGTGCGCTTTTTGGACTTCCCCGCTTCCTGTACCCCTCTAAACGGCCGTTGAAGAATTTCCGGAAAAATATCGGTTTCGTAGGTTTTTTTACGAGGAAGACGACGGCGCGATCGGATCGCGAAAAAAGTATCGGGAAATGCGTCAAAAAATGCAAGAGTACGGACCCGTTTTCTCGAAAAGTCCGACGAAAAACTTGTTTTTTTCTGATTAAAATATACCCCATAAAGTTATGTTTTTCGGAACGGTTTTCGCGGGCGAAATAAAGGTTTGATCCCGACGAATCTAAATCCGAAATCGGATATCGAAAAAAGTGACGGGAAGTCGGTCAGAATGCGAGGGGAAGCGAGGCGAAGCGATTAAAGTGACGTGGAGGCGAGCTAAGCGAGCTGGAGTGGCTAGTATGTTGATACCTAATGGTGAGTGGAAACGCTGCTCAAGTGTTCTCTACGGACTGGGCAATCAGTACCTACTCACGTAGCCCTGCGACCCATCATTCGCGCGAGTGTGTGTATAAATGAAAATATATAATATAATATAATATAATATTCATATAATATAATACATAGTGGCAAGCATTATTATAATATTATTATAAATATTATAAATAAGCCGGTTGCGCGAGTGTGTGTATAAATGAAAATATATAATATAATATGCATATAATATAGTGGCAAGCATTATTATAATATTATTATAAATATTATAAATAAGCCGGTAGGTAAGAAAGACCGGTACGAACTGCTCCCATTTCATTGACAGTTAGTATTCAGACGTTAGTTGGATTGCTTGTAATCTTTATGATTATTTGACTAATTCATCAGGAAGTGGGTGTTTTATTGTTTAAAGATCTCGTTTGAAGAAGAAAAAATCACTACTTCTATTAATAATAATTTTCCAATCGGACTGATGTTGTGATACTTTAAATGTACCTATTGTGATTAAGTAGGGTAATGTAACCCGTTCTAGTTCAGAAACACAAAAATTTACCTACCTATATTGCTGAATTGCTGCTATTGTATTGTTGAAACGATAGTTGGAGAAACGGCGCAAGGTAGCGCTGGTGTTCGGCCGAACGTCCCTTCCCCAGACTCTAGTCTCAAGTCATTCTCAAGTGTTCTCTACGGACTGGGCAATCAGTACCTACTCACGTAGCCCTGCGACCCATCATTCGCGCGAGTGTTTGTATAAATGAAAAATATGGCTGAACCCGGTCCCAGTAGCCAACTCTCTATCCGGTTATAAGCTCTTTGCTACGATCCAAGGCGCTGGATTCCAAGAACGCGGAACGAACTTCGGCCGAACTTACCAGATTGCCACCAGCCCTCCTCGGAATCCCCGAAATACACATTCTGTGTTTCATTGGTTTGATCCTAACATTAACAATCCGGAGGTCTGGGGGTGTCCCCCAGATTTCATTTTACAATAAATGTACCATCATGAACACAAACCACTAGCGGCTAGACACCCCCAACGGCAACGTTTTTTTTTTTTTTTTTTTTTTTTTTTTTTTTTTTTTTTTTTTTTTTTTTTTTTTTTTTTTTAAGCTCTACAACTTTGATACGTATAAAAATGTCTGTGTGATGTACGATTTAGAAGTTATCAGAGAAAAACTTTAACATGGCCGAATTAAGCCATATTCACGATGTCGCGATTTTGTATTCTACCAATTTTGAGATGATTGAGAAAGTTTTCTCATTTAGAACAGGATGAATTTTCAAAATCTACTCTCAAACCTTCTCCTGAAATTACTGCCTATTTGCGGCCTCGGCTCCTGGACTATGCACATTGTGGTCTAGGCGTGCGAGCATTAGCCATTGTGTAGAGGGGCCTTGTGGTGAAGGTCCTTCCAACCGGATCGAATTCTCACAATTGGAATTGATACGTCCAATAATTTCCCCTGATTACTAATAAAATGTTGAGTATCAGACTGGCTTCATAAATATATTTTTTGGTTTATTATTTCCGTAATCGTATAGAAAAAAAAAAAAAAAATTCTCTCAAACTTTGTCACTTTACGTTTCAAGGTGCGCAGATTCCAAAACCTGATAAAAAAACATTAGCCCTTTCCCACATGGTCTCCACTTGGGGTCTAGTTGGTCCTAGAATCTAGCCAGCCTGATCGCTTCACACGCTTCAATGCTATGAGCCGAAAATGGGCCAAAATTGTTTTCTTTATACCTTTGGGGTGTTGAGAATTTAGAGTTGCTGGCTCACCAGCGGTGATTACTGTAACAGGGGAAAAGGCACGCACTTGGGCGTATGAAAGGATCTTCAAATGTGGGTCAACGCCTGAACAACGTATGGCTTAACGACGTGATTGCATGCCGGGGAGGAACGTATTGCACGCGTGATCGTGCCCATAATTTCAACTAATTATATTGCGAGAAAGCGTGCAAGTCAAATATTAATAAACACAATACTTGGTGTGGTGGGTACGTTTGTGGAGAGCTAGCTCCAGTCAATGCAAACAGTTTGTTATACAGAGCGTTAGGACAACGACTCAAAACCAGATTAGTAGCTGGCATTTTACAATAGGGCGGCGCTTTAATGATGTGCGTATAAGTGGGTTACTTGTCGTTTCGTTTGACTACATGAAAAATCACTGTCATATTAGGCTGTAATTAGGAATTTTCGTGGATTTATCATGTCATAATCAATGGAAAGTTAAATAAAACATGGCTTTTGATAGAAAAATAACCATCCTTAATGGCAGGACATTATCAGTAATGTCACGGGATGTTGGGTAAGACATTTCTCCCGCCACCATGATTGGCTTCTTTGAATGGGGATATTTTGATTCAGAATGATGATGATGTACTTACATCGAAAACGATCGCCCCCTGTAGTCGACTTGCTAGTGATGACGGAATCCTCCGCAAGACAAGGATATCATCATCAGGCCGTTGAAACAGTACTTCTACTGAGTTGTACTGTTTTGACGGCCTGATGATGATGTACTTACATTGAAAACGCTCGCCCCCTGTACTCGACTTGCTAGTGACGACGCAGTCCTCCGAAAGATATGTAAATGATAATATTAGCTCATTATTGCTTACTCATCAGTATAACTTCGTATTTCTTTAGTTACCGACATAATAATCATATTTTCATCATTTTTGAGGTGCTCTATGCTATAATAGAATCAGTTTGACTGTTCTAACGTTTCATGAGCATTTAATCTCATAATTTTTTCAATTTCTTTATTTTGGCTTAGATAATGAAATCCAAGTTTTCAGGGGTAATTTTACTTTTTTTCTCAATAAATTATTAGTTAGATAATAATTATGGTCGGGGGGAAACTGCCAGACCAGGAAACTGTCCGAAACGCCCTTCGTGAAAATTCGGGGAGATCGGGGTTTCGTTTCAAAACTCCCGGAAAACCTGTTCCTCCAAACTCCCCGAAAAGGTGGAACGAGGATTCTGCCAGAAAACTTGAAACATAGATTGCGAAGAGGGGGAACTGCCCGAATCTGTACGAACTGAAAACTGTCCGAAAGTAGGGTCGTAAATCCCTTTACCAGGTTCCACCTTGGGCCTTATCAAAGAAATACGAACGTACGTTCAAATTGTATGTATGTATTGTATGTATAATTGTATCCACAAGTTTCAGGTACATATATGACAAGTTTCATTTATACACGTTACAGTTTAAAAGTCTATTTACAAAATGTTCAGTACTACTAGACGAGTCATTGAAATAGATTCGTGTTGGTCTGTACAACACGAATTTTTTCTATATTTTCAGTTTTAAATGATGTTTTTAGATCGGTCAATTAAATCTTCAATGACGAGAACGATCTTTCAACGTCAACTGACACGAGAGGTAAATACTTGAATGATGCTGCTTCTTGTGCAGAGTAGTTTGGAAAATCCTCTGAAGTTGCATACTCGCCACGCAGCATCCTCTCCAAGTCCAACGCTGCGCTCCAACCAAGATTTCTAGCCAGCACGATCTCCAACATTTCCTCACAGTTTTCCCAGTCTCTCCAGGCCATGATTTCTCTTTTTCGATGACTCCATTTATTGCAGTGATTACTTCAACCAACTCCATCCCTCGCGATTCCAACTTTAGGATGACCTCAGGAATGATGGTCATGTAGGCTTTTATGAAAGTCAGGATGGCACCAAGTCGTTGGCGACCAAACGTTGATAAATCTGTATCACTATCATCTTCCGGCATGTCGGTCATCTTTGCTGTTCCAGGACATGGCGTATGCAAACATCTCATGTACCCCACTGAGTTTTTCTTTTTATCTCTAATATATGAGAAATTATTGCACTCGTCAACGTAAAGAAGTGAGTAGGCTCGTTGGCCTTGCATTACAAAAACCATGTTGAACGGACAGAAACACGTCACAGAGATGGGAAAATGAATATCTTACTCTCAGGAATGAAACTTTTCGAATGAATTATTATGGTGCGAGAATGGCCATATATAGGCTTCTCCCTAATGAACGCAAGACGCAGTGGTTGCCATTATAATAACGGATTAGAATGTGACTCAATAAGAGAATGGCCATATATAGGCTTCCCTCTAATAATGGAAGAAGACGCTTTACAGAGATGGATTAGAATCTGACTGGATTAGAAAGGACCCACTCGGAGTTCATTGCCCTGAGCAGACTTTCGGACTGTTTTCGAAGTCGAAACGGGGATTTTCCATTCTGCCGGAATATTTTCGGACAGTTCTGCAGCTTTCTGTTTTCCAACAGTTTCCTGGCCCTACTTTCGGAGACATTTACGTGAACTCCTTGAACTCCCCGAATCCGTTTTGGGGCAGAAATTCGGACAGTCTCCTGGTCTGGCAGTTTCCAAGTTCCCATAATTATCAAATCAAGTTTATATTTAAAAAATCAAATTTTATTCTTACATAATCAATTTTGAATATTTGCCGTACTCATACGTGGAGTTCAGATGAGCTAAATATTTTTTCTTTTCACAGTGTCTTAAAAGTCCTACAAATGTTGCTTTCGGGTTGTTTAGTTCCGTGAACAAATATCACGTTTCATCGTACGAGTAAATACCTATCTGCGGCATTGAAGGATGATATGATCGGGGTCTTGTGATACTTGACATTCTTGAGCATAGCTGCGAGTCAGCAAATCCGTGAAAAGATATAGGGTTCGGTGGATTTTATCCTAGGCGAATGAAGGAAACTAGTTGTTCTCCAGTCTGTTTCCTAGTTGGATGTAAATGTTTAATCCGTAGCGTGGAAAACCTGGAAGAGTAATTTTCTCACATTTTTAACCCCGTTCATTACGATTCCAGGCGGAAAGTTTCAAAGATGTTTGAGACTGATGTTCATAACTAAAATAATATTACTCAAAGAAATAAGTAGCCAGAGATTATGAACTTCGTAGTTTCGGTATATTTATTTGTCAACAAATCCACATTTCTGAAGAGGGAAGTCATTCTGTAAAACGATGTTTTACGGATGACTCCAGCACTTCTTCACTCAATCTCTCCGGTAGGTACAGGGAGAGCCAAATCAAGGAGAAAGGGTGGCTTTCCCCACCATCCACCCAATCCTCTCCGCCTCGGCCTGTCTGTAGCCTCCCTTTTGATGTTTTTTCCCCTCTTAAACAAGGAGATAAACAAGATACTTTTTACATTGTTGTCTCGTTTTTCCTTGGGAAACTTAAAAAGTTCAAAAGGCTCTCTGAATAGATTATTGGACTTTATATTGAGAGCCCTCGAGAAAGAGGATTCTCCATGGTGAAGGATTTGCGAAAGTATCCTTTTCAGAAAGAAATAAGTGGAAAGAAATGCAACAACTCAGGTAGGAAATTGCGACGTTGTCATTGTCAGAAAGTCTTTTACAAGAATTGAATTCTCTCGAGGTTAAGCAACCATAGGTACCTACGACGCTTTTTGAATGAATTTTGGTGATGATGATAGTTTCAAAGTAGTGATTAGCTTAACTGGGTGTTACATTCTTGTCACTGCTGATCTGGACGTTTTGTATGTTTGATCGGTCGATCGGATTTATTTGCTTTTCGGTCCCTTGATCCAAGAATAAATTTCTTACTGAGTTGATTTTATGACAATTGATCAGATACGTAGTGCAAGTGGTATTGTACAAACAATGTTTCCTGTTTCTATAAAGAACGCCACCTCAGACGGAACCTTGCCAAGCATCACCATTATCCTCTTGAGGCAGGCCCTTGGACCTCAATACTTAAATACTCTATAAAGATATCATTGCAGGTTGGGCAATGAACCACTTGTCGGAAGTAGAACGTCTACCTTAGTGAGTGCTTGATGGGTTACCGCAACGTTTAGGTTTTGTGTCCAAGTATTTTTTACTTATCTATAAAAGGAAATCTCCATCCAAAAGAGAAAGGGCATCAAGTAATTTCACTGATCGTGTGTGGCTTCCCAAGTTTCCTTCTAAATGAGTTTGTCGCTAGCAATACCTAGGTACCTATTTGTTTTATAGAAAGATTTTTTCATGCCTATGGTTTTGCGTTCCTGTTGTCCGGATTTTGTCTTAATTGTTGACTAAAATTGCATACATTTTCTCAGATTTTTCGCATTTAACGTATATAATATATATTGCTGGGCGGATTAGAGTGGTCATCCTCAGTTAGTTGTTGGATTGAGATGAGGTGGTATGGATGAACTGGAGATGTTTGATAAAAATTTTCAGGAAGATATGGTTCGTGGATTTGTTCGATGGTAAGGATTTGTTCAATTGCGTGACAATTTGATGTGCCTGATTGCAGGTGTTGGTTGATTGAAGGCGCGAACCGAGTGTGGCCTTTTGATGATTGATTTGATTGGGTTATTTATGAAAGGATGGATTTAGGATTTTTTCTTGAGAAGACGAGGTAGGTGTGGAATATGATGGTATGGTTTGATGGTAAAAATTGACCAATGGGTAGTTTATGGAAGGGGAAATGTTGCGTATTATGTATTAGCTGATGAAGTAGAGAGCTTGTTTTGTTTGGGAGTACTTGGTTGGAGGGCAGATTGGATGGGAAGCAGGAAGATAGCGTTTCGTTGATTGTTGTGAGTTTGTTTTGTTGTTCGTTGTTTATACTTGTTGAATTGACCCATGATTGTTATTATAGTTTCAGTTGTTGTTGATTGTTTTGCAAAGTAGAATTTTTTAAACTTTTAAGTTTTTTGAAATTTACTATCGTATTTATACATTGCTATTAATAAATTACATAGCTTAAGGAAAGGGCACATTATTCCCCGGAAAAAATACTTTTTTCCTTCTTACTTCCTGTTAATTACAGTCAAGAAGAAATCAAAGATCAAGTTTTGATCCTTTCTTAGCAGAAAACCGGATGAAGTCCACGACAGACAGGACGAAAATCCAACCTGGAATAATTGCTTACCTTTTTTACTACCTATTCATCTCTGTCAAAGAAAAAACTGTTACGAAGTTTCACGCTACTTTTCTCATCAAACTCAGTCAATTTTCATTAGTGCTTATGGTGCTTTACGTGTAAGAGAATGGCAATAAATTGCTCTATGAACAACGATAGAGCTTCAAACCCCCTCTCAAAGATCTAATAATGGCATATAGTTAGCCTACTCAGTCTCTCTCAACTCAGCCTAGTTAGTTGCCTACTCAGCAAAGCCAAAAGCTTTCCCAGCTTTCAATCTTTACCATGGAGACAGGGTCCTTAGGGGCCCCGGTGCCTTTTCATCTCCACCCCAGCAAATGGGGCCCATCGGGCTACGGATCATACCTTTCCTCATTCGAAAAATTAAACAACGGTGCCCACGCTGCTCCGGACTAATGTTCAGAACCTATTCTCTCCTCTATTGATAATCGCCATCCTGTGCCCCGGTTGCTCAGGAGAGATAAAATCAAATACAATCTTTCCATGATCTGTTAATATTGAAAATCCTCAAAGGGGTTTTTCAGTTCAGGTTTCATCACAAGCTAATTCATATTTATTTCTAAAATTTCAACCCCTTGACTTAATTAGCTCGAGTTCCATCTTGCCAGACTCACTTAGCAAGTTTTTGAATTTACCTCGCCCGCAACCACAACAGCATGGTAAATATTTTGACATAGATATGTCTTTGCTCTGGGGGGGTCAACCAATAATTTCCGTGATGCAAAATTTGTGTCACAATTTCAGTGTTTTTCACGTACAACCCAGCCGTTGCTAGTGGGGTAGCCGTGCTTCCGCAGTTTTCGTCGCACATAAATCGTTCGCCACTCGTTGGAAAGCGCTTGATTTATGTGATAAATGTTCACATCTCAAGCTACCAAGTTCCCCCTCCTTACGTACCTGGCTACATTCCTAAACTATGTTGATTGGACTATAAACAATTTTAATAAGCCGGTTATAATGTTCTTAACGTAAAGCAATAGCATCGTTTATTCCACTCCATAGGACACATTTTCATCCTCTTGACAACAGTCGACTGTTAACAAAAACTCATTGTAGTGGCTTCTCTCCACGGTTATTTTCAACATTTCTATAAGTAAACTGTTGTTTTGTTGGAATTAGTCGGGATGCGGCAATGTGGCCCAGGGATTTGATTAAAGTTAAAGGATTTGTTTACAACTCTCGAGGACAACCGTTATGAAATCCCCAATCAAAGACATATCAATGTAACATGGTATCTGCTTGTAAAGCAGATAGTGGAACTCGTTTACGAGTTGTTTTAGCGGTTTTTTTTTTTTTTTTTTTTTTTTTTTTTTTTTTTTTGCATTCTCAAAATTGCTTCAAAAGTAAAATATACTGTTTTCGTCTGGAATTCAGAGACGTTCCTAATAACTTGAAAGAGTTAATGAGTTAAAAATTGAAAAATATAACTAGTTAGATTCTCTGAGTAATACAATATCTGATTAGATATAAATATTATTATTGGTGGTAAATGTTTTAGATACAAGTAGTTTCAAGAAGTGAATTGAGAAACAGGTACACGATGTTTCATTTTATTATTAAATGTGTGTCTGGAGAGCGTAAGTGGGAAAGGGGATTCTGAGTTCCAAGTATGGAGACTGGCGTGCTAATAGTACAATTTATATTCCACCGGTCGTCAGCCAAGAGTTGACCGGCATTGTCTCTTGAGAGAGCCGTCCTTCTGCGGTCGTTCGAGCTTTACCGCCTGCAACGCGCTGAGGCTTGAAAATTAATAAAGGGGCTTTTAAGATTTCCCAGAGGATATTCCGCATCTATTAGCTGTAAGTAGGCGTTTTAGCGTTACGACTTGTTTTTGTTGCATATTTTATAGTTTGAGTTACATGATCCTAAGTCTTATGAATCGGAGGAACGTAAATGAATGCGGTTGTCTGTTGAATTTCAATTTCTATCTTTTGGCAAGTGCTACTGTCTATAAAGTTATAATTAATTAGATGACAATGTTCGTAACGCATGGATAAGTAATTAAACAATACATGATTTTTAAATTACGTTAAAGATGATGATTTTTTAACCCGTTATGCCACAGTTGAGTGGATTATGACCGTCCCATTGATACCTATTAGCTTTTGACTCAAGGAGCTTGTTTACTCCAATCAGGAGACCTGAGTGGGTAAAACCATTTTTGATTATGATTTACTCTTATACCTGCTTTTGATTTATTTTGAATAAAGTTTGAGATTATATTGCTTTTTAATAAGATAAATTTAGATTGTTTTGAGTTTAAAGATATTTAAAAATAAATAATTAAGGTTTTATTTGTGTTATTAATTTTTACCACATACCTACATATTTTAGACATCACACCTATAAAAAAATAAGAAAGTTCCGCTCATGACCGTATGAGCGAATGTTCTCAACTTATCATATTATATTATGTTGAATTTTTTTGAAATTTAAGCTTTTTGAGTGCAAAGAGGATATTAACCATAAATGTTATGGCAAAAAACGTATTCTAGATAGTAATCTGCTATTCAAAACGCGATTTTAGATTTTTAGCGTTTTGCTGTTCTTATGGATCTTTTGAACACATTTTAATGACATTTATGTACATTTTTCAGCGTAATTTTGTGCATAAATGTTTAGGTAAATGTTCTATTTCGTAGTTAATAAACTTGACTTGAGCAATATTACACCATAAATCATGAATTTACAGCCATTTTTAGTGATTTTTTTCAGCAATTTTTTTAGAAATTTGACCATAATAATGTACTCAAAAAGGGCTCGCCAATAAACTCATCCTTTCGTTTGGAAAGCTTGATTTTTTTGGCGTGAGAACTGGGATCAAAGAAACTGAAGAAAGGGGAGGAAGGAGAGCGAGGGATGAAAGGATATGCCCCTATAAAATGACCACCAGTTGAGGTGAGAAGCGCTCAGGACGTGGTTGGTGATATCACAGAGCACTCCTGCAGAGATGCCGAACTGGAGTAACTTTGTGGCACCACATGCTCATGCTTACTCCAGCTCCCCTCCCTCCATCCCCTCACTTGTGACTTCTGTTAACCGAATGAATAGATTTTGATTATTAAATAATAAACCACATTTACAACACTTTTCATCTTGTAATAGACAAATAGACAATTTGTGTTCCACATCTTTCGTGATATCTGCACGAAATTCGCGATTTCCCGGTTCTACGAGATCTTTTAGATACTTTTCCGTTAGACCCCCTCCCCCCAGTCCATTTGTCTTCACACACCCGCCCGATGTTTCAGCCATTCCTTCTTACTTAGATTACATATATACGTAGAATCGGTGACAGTTTAAAGCTGTGGGAAGAAATTATATTATTAAAAAAAAAGAAGGAAAAAAAGGATTAGCGTTTTTTCAGAAGTTGCCGATGTAGGTGAGGATTTGTTGAAACAAATTGGCGTGGTTATGGTTTGATTGCCTCCACATGAATTTGCACATGTAGAATGCACATGAATTCGCACAAATAGATCAGAATGCTGTGTATTGGTTGGGGGTCTGGATGCTCGCAAGCATCCACATAACATAACATAATCTAAGTAAGAAGTAATGGCTAGAAACTTCGGGCTGGCGTGTTGAAGACAAATGAACTGGGGGGGGGGGGGGGGGGGGGGGGTATAACAGAAAAGTACCATCTTTTATTGAGACACAGTAGTTCATTTGCCCATTTCTTTGTTCTTAAATTTATTAGTAGCACTAAAATCGTTTCTGGGAAGGTATGGTCTTCCGTCTAGTTGCGATCTAATCCGATACACCTTTATAAATTGATTGTGGTAGTAGATACGTTGTTTCCCATCCAGGTATCATGGCCGATCTACAAACGAACAAATCCACTGTACAGTACAGATAACTTGTTGTTATAGGAAACTCATGTTGATACACAACTCGTGCGATCACGTGTCAACGTATAGAGTTGCCTTAGTAAACCTCAATGCTTCCTCAGCTCGTTCTCTGCTAATTATGCCGATATGTGTGTCAATAAAGTGGATATAATATAAAAGTATACACGTTATTATCCCTTGGCATCTAAAATTTTCGTGAGGGTATCCACTGAACAGAATTCTTTTGATTAAAATAACAAAAGTTTGCCGAGTTTTTCTTAACGTTTTCCGGCTGATAGCTTCAACATATTCCGGGGAAAATTTTGTGTTCGACTGTTTCCTAGAAGTCCTTGTACTCGTTTAACTTTTCACTTAGAAACTTGATGCGAATTTTCAATGCTGATGATGATGAACCCCCTGTACTTTTTCTCGTCTTCCCATAATCCCTGAATTCAAGAAATATAATATAAGGGTATTTTTTCCTCCCCCAATGCATATTTAAATGCCGCTCATCCCTAAACTTATCTGGGTGCCCGACCCACCGCAAATATTAGATATTGAAATCGATTTATCGGATATGCCATTACCGGAGGATTTTTTGTTTGAATCACCCTCCCTTTCCGGTCGAGCGGTTCCGGACTTTTATTAAATTCAAGACCTCCCCCGCAGCACTCAAATACATCTTCATATTTTAATAAAAATGTAAATGGCCATTGCAATCAACAGGTAACCACAAAATTACTTTATCATTCAATTTTAGAATTTATCATAATATCTAAAAATCAACGAACTTTTAATCAGACATCTTCGGAATACTACGTAGAATACTCGACATACGTAACGATGAACAGTATTGGTACGTTCTTTGTGTAACGAACGGTGTCCTTTTGCAATTGTGGAGCTTGTAATTCCGAGAATTGCTACCATTCATAAACGCGATTTCAACATTTTTGTTGATGATTGCTTGTTAAACATGATCCTATTCATTAGTTATGAATATAACTTCAATAACAGCCTGAACTTGTAACAGTGGCTACTAAATGATGATGAATTCTTCATTATAAAAATGAATATCGAAGCCGAATTTTCGGAGCAGCACCGTTGATGACTCAAAAATTATAGGTTATTGGAATTTTCCGTTTGAATCGTCAAGGGGACGTTGACCTACTGAAAATAATATTTTGATGTAATAGGTAGGTATGTACTTATCCCACAAGCCACCAACATTATTCCACAGTGATACCATATTCCAGTGATGATTCCAGAGTTCCAGAAATGATTACTTCAGGTGTTACGTTTATACAATACATTTTAGTTGTTAAATATATTTGAATTCTCGTATATTGAATGAGTACAGGTACAATCAACAATATTATGTGAAGGGAGATTGCCGGAATATTCTGATCGCATCCACTTCCAATTCTAATCCTCTAGCCACTTGTTTAATTGATATTAATGATATTCTAACCATTATGATTTCCATTTTGGTCCCCCCCCCCCCCCCCCCAAAAAAACTCACATTCAGGGGGAAAACGTTGCTCCTATAGATTAAATAGGGATGAACTTTCTCCTCCACTTCAAATTTCAGCTTCATTCGTTGAATAGCAAAGAAATTAGCTTTGGAGACTACAAGGTAGCGGTATCACTAGCGTTCTTGTATTATTTCGTAGATACATGTCACTTGTTACTTGCGTGTTTAGATGCCCTTTCGCCAAGAAAGGCTCCGTAGCAGCGTTTTTTACGTAGGGAAAAAAGAAAGGCATAGTGTTTTGTAATATCACAATTTCGAGTAGATGGTTTCTCTCCTGCGAAACATTCCTCACCACGACATAACTAGTTCCGTATATTATTAGGTTCAAGTAGTAACATTTAAAAGTTCTTTCGAGGAATGGTGTTACTAGGGTCAAAATCGCCCGCCTTCATTACATAGAATCATACTAGGTAGGTACGTATGACGTTTACAATGAAACGTTGCATCAAAATTATAATTTAAAATAGCTCGCTGTACGGAACAAAAATACATAGTTGAACTAACGTGGGTGGTTGAATCCAATAGGAATAAAATTGAATCGTGGTAGCCATCCAATGCATGGAATTTATAAACTCAGGTGCTTACGTACCTATTGATTCGTTTGCGCAGGATACTAATAATCAGACAATCAAATTATTTATAAATAAATTTGATGTTTTTTTCACAGGTATGTTGGAGTGCAGTTAGGTACATCCCATTCGTTGGTAAGTCTCAAATCATGTACATTGTTACTTAGTCCATTTACTAAACAGCAAATTCTTGGAGATAATACCCCTTAATATAGTAAGGGGTTTTATCCAATATCGGACCTGGGGCCTGTGGAATTTTCCAACAGAGCCAGTACACACAGAATTACCGATACTCAAACATAAATGCCTTTCTTTGATTCGTTCACATACAGTACACCTACGTTTTATTTTATTGTTTTCCATAATGAACTTTAGTAATCGACCAAGATAAAAAAGTTTTAATCCCCCCCCCAAATTTGTAAGGGTTACGTTTCAAGATTTGTAGAATCCAAAAATCGAAAAAAAGTCCGCCCCCCGTCCTTTCCTTTGTCCGCCGTCCAACGCTTCTCCGAAACTGTTGGACCAAACTAATGCAGTTTGGCTCAAACATCCTACGTGAGCCTGGGATGTGCCAGTAACATCATCATCACTCTCGGTCATCCCTAAAGGGTTTGATAACTGAAATATTAAACAGAAACTTTTGAAATAAAAGGGTATTTTTTGTTTGATTGATGGGCGAAAAGGTTCACTGAATTGGATGAGACCACTCGGGTGGCTTCAAGTTCATCATTCGTTTCCGATAATAACGAAAATAAGGGAATATATTGAGTCCAAACTATAATATTTCTCAGGTGAGGCTGATATTTCATCCGTCCAGTGATAGAGTGAGAGTGTGTTGCGCGGATAGCTAAGCTTTGAATCCTAGTGGCGACACCATTTTTCTTTACTTCTTTCTCAAACTCTTTCAGGATTTATATTTTTTTTGTACTCTATATTTTCTATTTATTTATATTTTATAGTTCATTAATTTACTGTATTTTTGTAGGTGACATCATCCAGTTACATTTAAATAATGCACCATAGAGTCAGTTTGAGAGGTAAATTTCAATAGACCAGATAAAAAAGATAGATTTTTTTCTTTTTATTTATTTATTTATTTATTTTCCAGATATTTTGTTTATGGATCTGCATTGAAAGGCTATCTAATAAAGGAAAAATAAACCACTGTGCAATAATTCGCAGCGTTTTTAGTTTAGTTACAAATATTTCTATTCAAGAAAATGAATTACTTTTTGTTTATTCTTGAAGGTAATGAGTAATTTAACGCCAGAAATTTTGAAAGTGAAATTGAACGAAACGAGTGATTGTTAAAGAGATACTTCGTACTGTGGCTGAACTGATTTGCGGCCTTTTGATGACTATACATCTGATTACTAATTTATTGGTGATGTAAATAGCGATGAAGATTTTTTATAACATACAACTTCATGTGATAAAGAAAGGGAGGGGGATAGAAAGGACACTGGTACTGTCTGAACCAATTGGAAGTCTAGTTACTAATCACTAGTTTCCTGCGACCCGCCGCCTATGGCAATCGATACTAATCAAATAGCGTAGTGAAGGTGGAGCGCCGTTATCGATGTGAAATCGCTATCGGAGGTTTTGCAAGATTCAGGTAGAACCCCCCCCCCCCTCACACCATCTTACGACGAACAGAATATGGTAAAAGCCGTGACGATGTAGCAAGTAGTTAACGGAAGAAGGGTTATCACTCTCGCGGGTTTAGCGGCTCGAAACGGATCAGTGCCCGGATATTATCTCGCCCTCTTCGGCATCCGAGCGCTGTTTCAAAGCAAAATAACTTCATTCCTCAGAAATAGCACCCGCTAACGGAACACGTGTGTGCTGATTACGTTAGGTGAATTCTCTCTTCAAATTTCTTCCAGCAAGCTTCAATTTAACACAAAAGAGACTATGAACTGTACTTTAGGGAAGAGTAGTAATAAAGAAACAATCAAGTGTCGAAACCTTCGGTAATACTGTTTTAGAAGAGAAAAAGCTTCAACCTTGAACTAGTTGCCTGCAAAGTAACAGTATCAGGAAACTAAATCATGTTCTGAAAGTTTCCTAATGCTCTTCATTTATTCTTTCATTATTAACACCGGCAAACCACACTAGGTACAACATAAACATATTAACATAACATGTATAAATTCCCTTCTCCTATATGTGTATAATACCCATCTAATACCCCTTCTCCTTAGCTTTCCAGACAACAATGTTTGCGAGTTCAAGTGCGATTACAAAATGCTGCGTTCGATTCAAAGTTAACTGAGGTTCGTCTATCCTAGTTTCGATTGACGGCTACCGGAATTCGTACTAAGCAGTTAACTCTTACATGGAACGAACGCAGCCTAACTGCTGTTGAATGTCTGAAAGAAATGTGATTTAGTACGAGGAAAATCAGGCATTGATAAAAACATCACAGAAACTTTTTTTCCTTCACAGAAAGCGTTTTGCTTTCTCACTACCGAAGGTTGGGAAGCTATGTGTTCGTGATTGAAGTCGAAAAAGATTGTGTACTCCAAAATCAAAATTTCCACTTGCTTTTTGCGTTTCAGAGCTTGCTGATTAATTCTGTGTGTCTATGGTAAAGCCTTGTTACGCCCAAAACAATACCAAGTTTCAGTCCGATTCCGATGAAATTTTCAGAGACTGTGCGGGTTAGCTCCTATACGGTCCCCTATAATTTTCAATACCATCGAATCAACAGTACCCTGGGGGCATGCGCAAACGAGAATTTCTCATAACGTCGATTTCTCATCATCTGTTGGTCCGATTTCGTTCAAACTCGGTAGGTGATTGGGTATACGTTTTAGAAGAATACCCTATAAATTATATCGCGATTGGTAGAGTGATAACCATTGCACATGCGCGAAACTAATGTTGATTGACACAGGTAAAACTCCGAATCTTCTGAAACGATTTTTATGAAATTTTCAGGGATTATGAGATAGCCTCTACCTAGATGTTCCCTCATAACTTTCATAGTCTGTGCGCATGCGCAAACGTTAATCTGTTATTACTTCGATTTCTTATCATCCATTGGCCCGGTTTCGTTCAAACCCGGGGATTAGATGGGCATATGATCTAGAAAAATGTCCTATGAGTCATATCGCTATTGGTGGAGTAATAACTATAGCGCATGCGCAAAACTAAAATTGATCGACACAGACGAAACTCCGAGACTGATGGACCGAGTTTAATGAACTTATCAAGCTTTATGCTGTTTAGCTCCTAGACGTTCCTCCATAAATTTCATTGCCATTGGATTAATGGTAGTCTTTGCGCAAGCGCAAACATTAATTTCTTATAACATCGACTCGTACCTTGTTCTTCAACTGATTCTATACGTCCATGTTACAAAATGTGAAGAAGCTATACTACCTATCCAACTTGGCAGACGTTTTTCTTTCATATTCATTCTTCGGCCGTGCTGTGCTGAGATTTTCATTTGTTTGGTAGTGGTCGTATAGGTTGTAATCTGACTTAAAATACAGCAGCATGAACTTACAAATGAAGTCAGATTAAGTCGTACTTCGTCAAAAACGTTTTAACCTGATGCAAGGATTTGAAATCCTTCTTGAAGCAGCAATAATATTTTAAAATGGTAAAATTCAAATAAAATAGTCCGAATTTCATACACAGCTAAGTTTGAATGAAGTCGGTTCACAATTTTGAAATAAATTAGTGTTATGAAGATTCAACGTCAGAGCAAATGATGAGGCTTCAATTGATCCATTCACTTTAACTTTAATAGACAAACCTGTAAAATCTCGAAAAATTCAACAATTTTTGTTTAAGGTGAGAGTAATGGGAGCTATGCGGATTACGAATTACAGTAGTCAACAGCTCTTGAAGGTGGTAAACAGGTGTAAGTACCTATATACAGTTTTTTCTACCCTCCAGCACTTAACGCCTTCTGCCAGTTGTTATCCTTAGGGGGAGAAAAGTAAGTCCCAAAGAAGATATGCCACGTAACCTGAGAACCACTCCATTAAGAAGGTTGTTTCATCCTCAACCCCCTCCATAACTGACAAATTTATTTACCCAAGCTCTTTGGTGGCAACTCCAGGGTATAGAACACCCTCCAATATTTACCTATTTCTCGCCGATTTCTCCCTTCGAACCTGCTGACATTTTGTTCTTCTGTCTAGAAACATTCAGCATGGCTTTATAGTTGGTATCGAATCATCCCAAGACTCTGATACACAATTATCACCCCCAGTACTCCATCTGGAAACATAATGGTGTATTGCCCAAACATCAAACTCAAATATATTTGAATTCATTCTTGAGGAACCATTCGTATTATTTAGCATTTAAAGGTGCGTCAACAAAATCTTGTTTCGATTACCTTGCCCTGAATTATCGAGCGATTGGTGTTTTTAGAGATTAAGTTTCTTCGATTTCCATACTTTTTTGATATGTGTTGGTAGTAAAAATTTCGCTATTTCCCAACTGAATGGTAGAGAGACAGATTTTTGGATTTGCACGCAGGCTGTCCGTTTTTCGATTAGTGGTAGAAACCGATTTGGTATGGAATTTCGGCCTACGGGTAGTCATCATAGCCTGACGCAAAGGTAACAACAGTTGCCGGTAATCGGTGTGACCAAGGTAACCGCAGTTACGCAGTTATCAGCAAAGGTAACTACAGTGTGGTTGCCAACAACACGTTGGTTGGTCAACAAGTCGAGAGGTTATAGTGAAGTGCTCCGCTACAAAATTCAGCCATTTAAGGTACCTAAGCATTAAATGTATTTATAATTATGCATTTATAAATAATTATACTTAAAGCAATTAATTATTTAAATAAGAATAGGTTGTACGAAAAGAATACGAAACAGCTTCTGAAACACTTATAGAGACGTTAACGTGACGTTAGCGTTTGGTTTTTCACGTATACGTGTAGAAATACGCGTAAAAATCACGTGAAGAGCTAGCATCTCCAGCTGCTTGCTCTAGACGCTGCTCTACACGTCAACGGAAAATCTTACGGGAAGAACAAAAACTCTCTAGTGATTGATGGATTGTCCTATTGTGCACTGAGTATCTTGAATCCCAAATTCTGCAGTTTCAGTTAAAGAAATGGGCTGAATTCAAAACAGATATTTGTTATTTTGACTAACCACTGTCCAGGGTGCTATCTAGAGTTACATTTTGATCTAATTTTTGTGTTTTTATCAAATTTACCTATTAATCTATATATTTATTTTCTATAAAACCCAGAAACTTTTCTCGTTATGTTTTATCACTTTTCGGAATCCTATTCATCAATTTTTTTCTTCTTAAAATTTCCGTTTCGTTCTCCTTTTGCTTTGCATCACTTGATTTTTTTCCACGTGTTATTTCCGCAATGGCCCAAGCAATTTTTCGCCCGATTCAGTTAGATTTTTTTCTCATAAGGATTATTTTTTTGATTTTTTTCATTGTTTTTTCAAATTAACGTTTCGAATGTTGATGAGGATGTCAAGGCAAAAAAAATTACAGGAAGAAGATGATTTTCTACGTTTACTTGGTTTTAATTGTAGGCGTGCTTGTTGATTTCTTCAAAAGCTCTATATAAACATTCGAGGAAGAAATATTTGTCAACAAAACAGACGTTAATAGTAGATACGTATTGCTTAACGGAATAGCTTAAATATATGTTTATGTACTATAACTGATGCCCTCATTATATTCATTTTATCAATTTTATGAACTATGCTTTGAGTGGTGGAAAAGATTTTGTTTCTTGAATATAAATTCAGATATCGTTAAGAAGGACTCAAAGAAAAATATAAAATGAAATAATAATGTTTGGATTAGTTGCATCAGAGCCATCGTCGTTTAAAACTAAATAAATAAATACGTAAATGAATAAAAATAAAATAAAATTAAATTTAATGAAAGAAGTGAAGTACAGAAATAATTAAATACGCAAATAAATAAAAATAAAATAAAATAATATTAAATGAAAAAAACGAAGTACATTTCCTTGGATTCACTCATGAATCATGAAAACCCAAATTTCACTCATGTAGTCGAATAAATGTAAGAAAAATACCGCTACGCCCCGCACTAAATATTATTGGGTAAACGTATCATTTGCGTAAATACATTTTGATATCTCACTTACTATAGGCCGCTACTCTCGCTTTTCACTGAAGCTGATTCAGAAAGTAGATGAATGTGTAGTTAGTTAGGTAAGGTAAATTGTGCAACTTTCTTTGTTCCTGAATAATAGCAAGGTTTTAATAAGTGAAGCTCTGAGTAGAAATGACTTTGACTGCCTATTTATTGGAAAATGTTTCTTTATGTGAAATAGGTTTTCACAAGTTCACCGTCCCAGATTTTGCCACGCGTAATATCCGTAACGTTCCAGCTTCCGCCGAGATGAAAATTGGGCCAGTAAAGGCAGAGTCGTAAAAGACTATCGTTTAATGAGCAACGGTTATCACATTCCCGATAGATCTATGTGGCGTGTTAGATCCCAGGAACGAATTACCGAAAGAGATATCGTTACCAACAACTGCTTACTGTGCCAGTACTGCCAAACGCTCGTTTGGTCCTTTATCGGAAAAGGCTCTCTGGCCCCCGCTATAGTACGGTAGGCTCTTTCACCCCGCGTTCGAGGGTCGGAATAATAGCTCTATTGTTATTGACTTGTTCTCTGTTATTACCTGCTTTCATCGCTTTATTAGCATCCTCATTGGCGTGTACGGTGGAGGGCCCTTCCCCGCCCGTAAAAGCCCGTACAATTGACTCAAACGGTAATGGTGTAAGGACTTTATGCTTGTCCCGTTCTGGTTGAGGCCTTTTTGCGCCTTATTCAAGGTTGGCATTTTAATCCGCGTTATTCGTTTGTTCTCATCACAAAAGCTCGTGTACCAGGTTTCATTGGCTCGCATTTTAACCGAGTTAAAAACCAGACTGTTGATTGTACTACCGAAACTACAAATCGTAACTTCCAGAAAGTTTGGATATTTTAATGACAGTAATAAATACTAATGGAAATGAATGTGATTGATTAGATCATGTAAGTCAGCTGTAATGTTTACCAATGTAGCAACTTATAAATTCTCTCTCTGTTCTATCAATAGTGAACGTTTTTCATATACCAACACAAGAAATTGTTCACTCCTTCTAAAAACTTGTTGGTTGGCGTAGAATTCGAAAAAATAATAAAATAAAAAATCCTATATTCCGCCGCACCTTGTCGAAGCGTTTCTACTACTGGACCAACATTCATTAAATGGAAAATATCATTCTTATTTCGGGCATATACCAGTAACATTGGCATCACTATTGGTCAAACCTAGAAAATAGTATAAGGAGGCAGTATATATATATCATCTCCTAGGCAACACTTCTGTAGCTGTCTCTTTGCATCTTCCATGTACATCTGCTGCTGTCACTAGCCATTTTCTGTAGCATCTGAGCGCCTCTAAAAGGCATAAATATTATATATATATATATATATATATATATATATATATGTGATGTCCCCCTCATCCTCACACAACTGTCCTTCTTCAATGTCCGATGCCATAGGGTAAACCAATCACAATACCGAATGTAAAACGTTAATAATAACACAGTTTATTATAGAAACTTTACAAACACTCGAAATTAGCGTACTCCCCCTCGACGGATCACATCATAGTAAGTTAAACAGAATCAGATTCACAAATAGGTAACGTACAATAAAACATAAATTGGAAGACGATCCTTCCTGTAACAACAACGATAGCGAACTGACTGACAAAGGTAGGTAGCAGGTATATTATATCCATCTAAGTTCGCATTTGTGCCGCGAGGGGAGTTATGAGCAGCTAGTGACGACACATTGTGTTATTCGAGTGACAAATCGATTATATGATCGAAAGTGAATAAATCGATGGATAATAATTGATGGTAAAGAATACATTGATTGGCGTTCGTCCTAATTTGGTAGGTGGATAGTTCAGGGTTCCTCACTCCATCACACGGCGATCCTGACATTGCTGCCGTCCTCGGGAGCGCTGATCACCTGGAAGGACCAAATTCAGCCCATTAGATCGAACCAAATGGGCCTAATCTCTGCCCTAACAAGGCAAGGGAGAGCAGTGAAAGCAAAAATAGAAACTATTTCAGAGGATACCCTGATGAGCAAAGCACAGCAGAGGAGGGAGAGAACAAATACAGTGTCAGTACAATATCAAGTAGTGTCGTCCAACCAACAAACGAAGTGCGCATGCAAGGGTTACAGCAGGCAGAGGAGAGTCCAGTGCCTCAAATGAATCCAATGGCAGAGGTGAATCCAGTGCCATAAAATAAAATAAAATCAGCCAGAGGAGCTACCAGTGGCTGAGAGAAAAATCAAGAATGCGGGAGACCGGGCTCGAACTCACTTGGGCTTGACAATCACCCTATCAGAAAAGAAGTGACTGTGAGGACGGAAGGCATCGTAAAGGGAGGGACAAAGGAAGAGGGTCCGACCATGACGAGCCGCCGTGGGTGCCAAGCAAGGTAGAGAACCGAAAACTGCAAACAGCTATAATGAACACAGGCGTGACATGACTCAAACAAAACTCAGATGATCTACCAACCAGCCTCACAGGCTGAAGTCGCAGATTGACTGGGAGGATCCACAGTCACATGTGGGATAGTCCACACAAAACAATAAAGCATCTGTCAGCCAAATTTTATTGAGAAAGCTCTCCACTATCAGGGAGAGGATTCAATTCATCAAGGTTAGGTGCCTTGCGCAAACGTTCGTGGGGATATTTCAAAAACTTCTTTGTTCCGCCAGAGACGGACTGCAACAAGTAGCGATCATCAGGCATAACTTTTACAATTTTATAGGGGCCTCTATAGGCATCATCCAACTTGACACTATTTCTCACCTCCGTTTGTGCAAAAACCAAATCATTCACTTGAAAACGCTTTACTGGCAGTTTGCCTCTATCAAATCGAGTTTTACTAGTTTCAGCTTGTTTTTCCATCAATTGTGCGGCTGAGTCACGCAACGTTTGTAGGCTAGTGGATGGTTGATCAGTGAGGTGGTCAGTGATAGAAATTAGATGCAAAGGCCTGGAAACTCGTCCAAACATCAGCTGCATGGGGGATACCTTAGTAACACTATGAGGTGTGGTATTTAAAGCTAATTGAATTTCTCCAACACGAGATTGCCATGTTTTATGCTGATCTGATTCAGCAGCAGTGAGCATATTACGTAAGGTACTCATAAGGCGCTCGACCTGACCGTTTGCTCGTGATGCTCCTGTGGCTATAAAATGGAGGTCAATTTGATGTGATACACAAAAATCTTGAAAACCTTTAGCAGTGAAATTTGTACCTTGGTCACAGATTATACGCTGAGGAGGACCAAAGAAATTTATGATAGATGTTAACGCTTTGATAGCACTTGCAGCACCTAAGGAACGTGTGTGCTGCAATACACAGTACTTAGTGAATGCATCTATGAAAACGTAAAGATATTCTTGAGAGTCTTTTTTTCCGCTTAGTTTACCAGAAGCATCTAAATGAATAGTGTGCCATGGTTCAGCAACTTTGGGTATAGGGTGGAGTTGAATTTGGCGAGGTCCTGAATCTGTTTTTGATGTTTTGCACACAAGGCAGTTCTCAACAAATTTTCGAACGTATTTCGCCATATGTTCGAACCAATAATGTTGGTACAACGCCTCTAAAGTTTTTTCATTACCCAAGTGGAATAGAGATTCATGGACATTAGAAACAACAGCGTACCGAAGAGCATGGGGAACAATTGGGAGGTACCTAGTGCGAGTGTGTCGCTGTACTTTCCGACACAGTACACCAGAGTGCATCTCGTAAGTGTTTTGAATATCTGAATCTATTTCGTTAGCATTCAATTTCGAAATTATTTCAGTAACAAACGGGTCATTTTGCTGAGCTGTTAGGAGCCAATCAGTTGAAATAGATGTTAATTGCACGAGTTTTTCGGAAGAAGTTTTATATTGAGGTTTGAAATTCCGATGTTTTCCATGTGGTCGCATTTTTGGGGTTGATAAACCTAATGTTGAGGTATTCACAGACAATGCCTGATTAATTTTGGGTTTGGCAATAGGTTGTTCAGGTATTGGAAAGTTGTTGACTTCATCAGCTTCTTCAATAGGATTCCTACTAAAAAAATCAACATGTTGCATACGCGAGGATTGACGATATTGCATTTTAAAATCAAAACTTTGCAAGAAAGACCACCACCGTTGAACACGAGGTATCAAGTCTTGCTTATTTTGAGTTGCGCGCAATGATGCACAATCTGTCACAACGGTAAACAAGTGACATTGTAAATAATTGTGAAAATGCTTTATGGCATAAACCACTGCCAAAGTCTCTAGCTCATATGAATGAAAGTTAGATTCTGCAGTCGTGGTTCTCTTACTGTAATAGGCTACTGGTCTCGGCTTTTTGTCAACTATATTAATCAAAATTGCGCCAAAACCTAAAGAGCTTGCATCACAGTGCAACTCAATGGGGTAGGATGGGTTGAAAATGGTTAAAATGGGTTCTGAGGTAAGCATGCCAATAAGTTGTTGGCGAACCTTTTCATGACTGTCATTCCAAGGAATTGGTCGATTCTTACTGTCATTAGCTGAATCATCAGTTTTACGGGTTAATTTAAACAAGGGAGCAGCTATTTGAGCGAATTTTTGGATAAAATGCCGAAAATAAGAAGCTAAACCTAAAAATTGGCGAAGAGTACGAAGAGTAGAGGGAGGTGGCAATTTTGTCAGAGCTTCAACTTTGGATTTGTTCGGTTTTATTTCTCCATTTTCTATCTCGTAGCCTAAGTATTTAATTTTCGAGACAATGAACAAACACTTCGAAAGGTTTAGAGAAAATCCAGCAGAAGTAAGAACTCCTAGAACATGATTTAATCGGATAAGTGCCTCAGCTTGAGTTCTTGCTGATATAAGTAGATCATCCATATAGCACGTGACGTAATCAAATGCTAAGTCTCCTAAGGCTTTCATGATTGCTCGTTGGTAAACACTTGGTCCATTGCGCACCCCAAAGGGCAAGGCCAAATATTCCCATTGACCGTCTGGTGTGACAAAAGCTAAGTTTCTATGGACTCTTCTTCAACTGGGATTTGATGAAATCCACTAGCAGCATCAAGAATAGAAAACCATCGGGCACCGTGTAAACGCGCTATTTGATCAGTTATCAATGGCAAAGGGTATCTATCTGGGACTGTATTTGCATTGAGAGCCCTAGACTCAACAGCCATTCGATAACCACCTGTCTTTTTAGGAACAAGAAGTATTGGGCTTGCATATGGAGAAGAACTGGGGCGAATTACTTTGGCATCTTCAAGTTCTTTGATGCGCTCTCGCACCAGTTCACGATGTACAGGACTAAGTTTGTATGGTCGACGGTGGACAATTTTGGAAGGGTCAAGAAGGCGAATTTTGAATGTTCCTGTCGTCACACGAGTGGTAGGTATTCCATCAATAAAATATTGGGAATAATTAGTCAACATTTTGATGAGATCCCCCCTTTGACTAACAGGAAGGTCAGTGTGAACTGATTCGAAACGTTGAGTGCTAACTGGCAAGACTTGGCAAGATCCTAAAGCTGGGACAACACAAGATGGGTGAAAATCAAGTGAAGGGATATTTTCACTATGACCACCTAACACCTCACTGAACAACACGACTTCATCCTCAGTGCACTGCTCCAAAGAGCAGAGATCACCCAAGGATACAGAAAATATTTCATTTTTTGTGGTGTTTATGGAATCAGAATGCCCACGCCCCTTTGTAGAAGTGTCCCATTTTTCAATGCCAGAAGAACCCACAGGTTCAGCATCTTTCCCATGAGTGCTGGATGTATCCAGAAAATTACGGTTTAGCATGAATGGAGGATGGTCCTTCCAAAGCGTGCAAGAAGATATAGTTATTACCATACAAAAATCTGGAGCCAGAATTTCACGTCCCAAAATGATGGGTTTAGGCAAAGCACCATCAGCTACAATATGGAACAGTACCTGAATGACGTGTCCATTAATCTTTACTCTGGCTTGTTTTTGGCACTGAGAAATGGTAATTGATGACCCTAAACCATGCAAGTGAACTACATTATTGAACAAAGGCCCATCAAAGCGGGTACTAAAGGACAAACAAAGGAGTGAGCACTCTGATCCAGAATCAAAACAATACTTGAATACATCACCTTGGTGGGTTAATGTGCCTTCTGGGTTAGCAATGCATAGGCCAACCTGCTTCTCGACTGGCTGAGACCTCTGGCTGCTGGTGTCTCCTGGTCCACGCTTGTCTGACATCTTCTTTGGGCAGTTTGGAGCAATATGCCCCTTTTGGTTGCAGGAAAAGCACGTTGTATTGCTGAAGTTGGATGGCTTCCTTGGCTGATTTGATGAGGTCAAGGATGATGATGATGATCGGCACTCTGAGGTTTTGTGTCCAGATCTTCGACATTTCCCACAGTGGGAAGTATAATCCTGAGAGGATGAATGCTGAGGGCTTTCATAGTTTGGTCGACTCTTCTTGGCATTTCCAGGATCGCTGTCTTAACCTCCTGGTCTCTTAAATGACAGAGCCCGTAATTCCTGAAGCAACTTTTCACGGCTATTTATCTTTTCTGTGTAGCAAAGATGACGTGCTCTTGTGTCTGCTTGAGCTATCTGAGAGAGAGCCACTGATACAGCAATTTCTTCCACTGATGACTGGCGGTAGTGAGCAACAAATTGATTGATAGTTCGTGAGGCGAATGTGGAATAATTTTCAAAATCTCGTGGTCTCGCTTGGAAACATTGAAGCATGAATCCGGCTGGTGTGAGTGCTATGTCATATTGGTGAAGAAAGAGCGATCTGAATTCGTCCCATGTGAGTTGAGGGTGGACAATAGTAGTAAACCAATCAGCAGCCTCTCCTTTTAAGGCTCTACTCAGGCAACAATTAAACGTCTTCCTTGTTGATCCTGTGAAGTCAAACAACACTCAACTGTATTGCACCATGATTTGGGCTGAACTTGTTTATTTTTGGGGTCATACTCAGGAAGCGAGAGTTTAAAATGCTCTGAGGGGGTTTGACCTTGATTTTGTGTAAAACACTCTGCCAAAGTTTTCATTGCAAGGGTTTGTTGTGTCAACAAATCCCGTAGGGAGTCGCCACTGTGCACTAAAGAATCGTGGTGGAAGAGGGGTGCGGAGGGAGATGGTGAGCGTCCAGAGGCCCCCCTCCTGCTCGTATGCGCCCGGGAAAAATCGGGAAGGCGATCGGGTGATGACCCTTGTTCCGAGTAAGGTAAGGCGTCACCCGAACTGCGTTGCGAAATTGGCCGACCCCTTTCTTTTCTAGAATCCGAAAAATCTTGATAAAACTCACCTCGACTATTTCCATAGTGATTCTCATGAAATCCTGCTCGTAGATTACGATATCCCACTTCTGATGTGATGTCCCCCTCATCCTCACACAACTGTCCTTCTTCAATGTCCGATGCCATAGGGTAAACCAATCACAATACCGAATGTAAAACGTTAATAATAACACAGTTTATTATAGAAACTTTACAAACACTCGAAATTAGCGTACTCCCCCTCGACGGATCACATCATAGTAAGTTAAACAGAATCAGATTCACAAATAGGTAACGTACAATAAAACATAAATTGGAAGACGATCCTTCCTGTAACAACAACGATAGCGAACTGACTGACAAAGGTAGGTAGCAGGTATATTATATCCATCTAAGTTCGCATTTGTGCCGCGAGGGGAGTTATGAGCAGCTAGTGACGACACATTGTGTTATTCGAGTGACAAATCGATTATATGATCGAAAGTGAATAAATCGATGGATAATAATTGATGGTAAAGAATACATTGATTGGCGTTCGTCCTAATTTGGTAGGTGGATAGTTCAGGGTTCCTCACTCCATCACATATACATATACATATATATATATATATATATATATATATATATATATGGAATGGTGTCTGTCTGCGTTACTCAATCACGTGGATATGAATTAAACCCGCACCAATCTCAACCAAAGTGACTAGAGTAAAAAGTAGTTTAGCGCATCTTTTGAATATTTTAGTAGTCAATTTTTTTTTCCGGCTGCAGTGCGCCTAGGTGATCATATAGTTGTTAATAAGATGGAAAATACATTCCATTATTGCACCATGGATCCCCCACATCACTAAAACAGTTTCCAGAGTTCGTGAGAATATATCAGATAAATTGTCTGCTTAGCTCACCTCACCTTCCTCTTCACTCAAGCGTCTATTCTACCTCTCCCTTGTCAGATCTCTATGACGGTATCATATGGCTACGCCGTCTAGAGTTCAGCATCTGCTACCCGGATTCGGCCTACAAAAACAACACAGAATTAAGCTGCTCGATTGCTGACAGGTTACGCATGGTTTGTCCGCAATGACTTCCTGCACGATGATCTTGATCTACTTCTTGTTGATCCCATGCTCCGAGTTACATACGATCAATTTGCCACATGGATTATGGATCATCCAAGCCCCATGGTGAGAGAAATTCTTCAAGACACTTGCCCAGAAAGAAGTTCACGACGTCTGGCACTCGGTCCGGCACGCGTGGCACTCGGACCTCCTTTGATTCTGAACTATTGATATCCAAGTGTTTCCAACCAATGTTCATGCTCCCATACCTGATCATGGATCTCGAAAGTAGGAATATTGAGGTTCCTTTTCAAGGTGAACCTCATAAGAACACATTTTTCTGGGTTGAACCAGCTAGAGACTTACCATAATGTGGCATTTTTAAGTGAGCCTCCCCCCCCCCCCCCCCCCAGTAACTGCCTGAAACAGACAAATTTATTGTTGGAGCAAATTAATGTTCAGTTGCAGTTGTTAAATATTTATAAAGTAGATATCTCTGCTTGAAGATCTCCCAAACGATCTTCATTAGACTGCCTGTGCCCACGCTACCAATTTCAAGTGACACGTTTATTATTGTTTGTTGAATATTAAATAGTTTATTGACGTTTGAAACAACTGAAACGTGTCATATTGGGAGATACATTTGCAGTGCAAGTTAGCCCACAGCCGTGGCAAAAAAATCACAGTCGTACCAATTATATAATTCACTTATTAGTAGGTACCTAACGGAGATGGAGTGCACCCAGTTCTTTTTATTTTATCTCAAACACTAGGAGACCAGATACATCAAGCTCCGACTTGAGTCAAAACAAAGTGAAATCTAAGCATTTTCCTCCAAAGAAGTGACTCGCACCCCCCTAATTTTTCCCCACAATTTTTCAGATATCGACGTTAAATTTGAAGAACGTTTATGGGGTACCTGACACTTTTTTTTTTTTTTGATTACTCAAGGGGCAGGGAGGTTATTACATACCTAGAAAACTATTTCTCAATTTTTTGCCGAGTGACGCCTCATTTCAAAGATTTTTTAGTTCTGAACACGATGGTGAAGCCAGAAAAGCGATATCTCATTCCGTCCTTGGATTAGAGCTGATAACCATGAAGAAGCGCGATTCTTTCTGTTTTGGCTCAAGTAGGAGCTTGATACCGCTAGCCGTTCTCAATGTTTGAAACAAAACAATAGAAACAGGGTGAATCCCATCTCTACTAGGTACCGTAAAACGGGGTAATAAGGGTCAAATTTACACTTTAACTTAAATTTTCCTACAATAAACAAGGATTTAAAAAATTTCTTTTTGTTTTCCCCTCAGTGTCTTGGGCTGTAGAGTAGAATCCATAAACTAACTTTAGACCCCCATGAATGGTCGGGGATATATATATATATATATTTATAGTGTGACACTTATTACCCTAAAGTTGGGGTAACAAGGGTCACACACTTGTCTTCAGAAGAAAACCTAGATAATGCATTTCCTGTGCAACAAGGGTCAATCATTCAAGTTTACAAAAAAAACGGAAAATTGTTAAAATATTTATTTTCAGTCAGTAGGTTATCAAATCAGGCTCATTAACTCGTAATATGAAGAGTAATCTATAAAAATAAAGCTTTAACGAACAATTGGGTAAAAATCCCAAATGTTTACTTAAAAACTCACAAAAAAGAGACCACTATTTTTTTAACTTGACTTTTCGAACTTTAGTCTACAACCCTGATTTTATCGAAAAAATCACAGGAACATTGCTTAAAAATTAATAAAAATCTCGACTTGAAGCATTATAAGAAAATTAGGGATAAATCCCTGTTTTTACTGTATAATAAAATCACAAAAAAGGCGTAAAGTACCTACTAAGTTGTCTTACAACATTTTAAAAACAATAAAAAGGGATTAAGTTCAAGCTTCTAATGAAAATCGCCCCCTAACTTCGGAAACTACTTTGAGAACTTTCTCGATTTGAGCAAAGGAAATATTTTCAATGTCAGGCATAGTGGGAAACACATATTTGTCGTCTGACCCTTTATAATGGGCATGTTGATGTATGTGATGATGCTGAGGCTTGTTAACCCTTATTACCCGGCAACCGTTGAACCTCAGTCCACGAGCACTATAAAAAATGATTTAGGTAACACGTTACTAGTAAACACTAATATTTCTTCGAAATTGTCACCTTAGAAGTACTTAGAAGCTACGGGAAAATTGACTACCTACATATTACAGAGGGAAACCATGGAGATACAAACGAAGTTTTACAACCTTCAAAAATTATTGATAAAAACAGTAATGTTAACGTCGATGGTGAAACAGGGTGATCAATGTTGAAAAGCAAAAAACTTCAAGAATCCATGTCTACCATTACTGACGAATCAAATACTGTTAGTTTCATTCTCCCAAACCTGACTTGTGGCGCCCAAATTCAAAATTACGTCAGAGTAGAAGTTTTGACCCTTATTACCCCCCTGACCCTTATTACCCCGTTTTACGTTACCTAATCATTAGAAAATATAACGTGAACTTCGTCCGATTGATCGAGGGTCTTTGGTGTCTACAAGGAAAAGTTATCCCTTAGTTCTTTTGAGGTGTGTATTTTTCCTACTCACTCTTCTGGATTCGGGAGGTAAATTAATAATGTATCTAGAAAAGTTGAGCGTTGTTGATTCATTCTTAGCTATGCAAGTTGTTCTTTCCGTCGATTCTTGTGCCAGTAGCATCTTTTGAAATGGAGGAAGCAGCCCGTGACGGAAAATGGCTCTGTGTGACAGACATCTTCGCGTTGAACCTGGCAAAGATTGCACTGCTGAGATTTCTTCTCTGTCTTTTATGGCTTTGGGACGTAAAGAAAAGTCGTAAAGGGCTGAAAGCTTCCTCCCGCCGCGATAGTTCGTAAGTGAACGGAGCTGGTGTTCCGGCGCAGAGTAGGCACTTGACCCGCAATACTTGACGGTCTTGCTTACATAGCATCATCTCTCCTTGTATTGCGCATAATAAGTACATAATACCTTCCTACCCATTATAGGTATTATGTTATTGCATTATAATAATTATTGCATTGTATTATTTATTATAACACTGGTATATCCTAAGATAGTGCATTAAATTATTGCAATGATACCGATTGCTTTATAATAATGAAATATTACCTATTGCTTTATAATAATGAAATATTATGTTGTTATGAGTTATGAGTAATGCATTAGGATATACGCAGTGTCGTCACCGACGCAAGAAACATTGGAAAATCATTGAAATAATGCAAATAATCTTAGGAGAGTGAGGGTGGCATCCAAATTCATAGAATGTAATCTATTTTCATTCAAACAAACTGACTACATAGGTAACACCCATTATTAGGTTTTGGATATATACAAATGCAAAGAAATTCGCTTAGGGACGTCTAAATTCCATGAAAATCCAGTAGATTACAGTGGAATACTTGTGGTGAGAATTTCGTGTTTTCGCATGTGCAAATACCATGGCTAGAACACAGGCTATCAGATATTGAATCATTAACATGTTGTTGAGAATGACACCAGCATACATTTCTCTGATTCGTAAAGTAAATTTATCAGTTTTAAATCTACTTCCATGTTTTCAGGGATATCCATGGAATATTTAATTCGTTTAATGGGATTTCTATTATTATTGTACAAGAAGTTATGATTGTGGAGATTTCACAGAGGATATGCATTCACCTTCCTAAGAACAACAAGCATGTTTGTGTACATGGCACTAGGAAGAAATCGAGATCCTGCACTGTGCTATTTGATTTATAGCAGGAGTAGGAACCACAAATAGGTGGTTTTGATGTCTCCAAAAGCTTGTGAAATAGGTACTTCTTCATTCGTTCATAAACTAGAAGGTTTTCTCGCATTAATGGACGCATTCCGACCGGAAGAGATGTGGAAGTAATGATTCCTAAATCATTAAGTGCATGTAATATATATTATGTACAGTTAAATACGTACCGTATGTACAGTTGAATGCGTAACTAATTTTGCAGTATCATTTGCGTAGTTTCAAAATTCATTTGGGTCAATATTATGAGTGAACTTGATACTTACTGAATGTCAAAAAGACGATGAATCAAGTTTTAATAGATTTTTGCGACATTTATTGTTGGATCAGCAAAACACCCTGAATTGTATTTTGATGGGTCTCATTATGCAGTCTCAAACAATGCTCCGCACTCATTTAAAACCTATGCCAGAGCAGCTTACCTGAATGGACAATTTTAATAAAAAGGCATGTCCTTAATTCGGTTTCTTGCTTATAACCAATAGATATATCTAAGAAAACCCAACCCATGAATTAATAATTAATATATATATATATATATATATATATATATATATATATATATATATATATGCGCATATACATATTATATGTATATACAAACCATGGCCAACTGAATAAACAACATCTCATGCCCATGTACAAGTACAAGCCCATTTATTCGTATCCGACGATTAAGTTGAATCTACTATCTTCTCTCAACAATACGTGACACTGATGCTACATACGCAAATTATTGCTGCTGACGTTTTTACAGAAGTTTCACAAGGATGACTAGAATCGAAAAGAATGCCGAACTGTACCGGAGGAAGGTGATGGAGTTTTTTAATGCTTGGTAGATCATGGCATCTTGTTAGTGTGGAACAAGCATTTATACTATGTAACTCAACTCTACCTTGATAAAGGTGAATAGTAAAAGAGGTTATTTGCGTTTTATTTTCCTCCCTATATGATGTAATCACCAGGAAAAAATTCAGATTTTACAAAATTTAGTATTTAAGATCCATCATTTTTTTGACACCCATATCTTATATCTTGAAAAGCTAACAAATTTTGAGAGAGAGTAATTTTTTTCTTGGTCGATTATAAATATTTGTTAGAAAATAGTAAACAAAAAGAGTCAATATTTAATTGATTCTTAAATCAATGTATGTTATCATACTTGTCACGTATTATTCCTTTCTGAATAAATACTTGGGATCTGGGTTTGAAATAACCAATCCTTAACCCAAGGATCAGAACACTCTGTCCTCCCTGAAGATCAGCTGCCACGTTAGAGCTGCCAATTATCATTCCAGGGGTCACAGACTTACTCGTACAATGAATATTTAATGCGTTGTTTGTATCAATCACACTAGGGAGGAAAATTAGGTAGTAGATAATGAATTGATTGTAATGTTTGAACTTTCATGTTGATTAACGGAACTAATATCTATGGGGACCTCTGTTTGGAACTTGACAAAGCTCAAACATTGATCATGTTGACTATCTACACGCCGAATGGATGAACGCGTTGATTGCAAGATGTTTGCGATCGGAAATCTGCAAGCAAGCTATCACCCAAGGGAAACCATTACGCTTTTCCAACAACCCACCTAATAATCACCACTCCAATGTTGATTTGTTCAAGAAGGTGCGATGATATTAATGAGGAATTACCACGGTCGTTTTTTATTTCCTCAATCAAAAGATCAGAGCGAGAGCTTTCCAAAAAGGTGCTATATGATCGGTATCTGACCTGTAATACGGCTCTTGAAATTCATTTGCACGATGACATCATGGCCGCCGCCCGCCTGGGGGGAACCCTCAGCGCAATTGCACTACTTCGTCACGCGGGATCTTTCTACTCATTTATTGGCCACACTAAACGGTATTTTGAGCTAAAAATTGGTGCTAGGAGGTTTTCAAGTACGCTGAATCCGAATCTGAGGTCAAAGATGTTAAATTCCTACACATGAAAGTTCCCCATTGGATAGTCTCCATCGAGTATAATTTCCTTTCCATCGGGCCTGATACGTAGGTAGTACCTACGCGCTCAAGTTATTACAAAATGGTTTATTATTTCTGTGTTTGATAGCCCTTTTACGCAGATCATTGGTCTATAAATATTAAGCCCCGTATGTAATAAATAATCAGAGCATGGCACATCGTGCCTCCAACAAGGGGTCACACTTTTACCGTTCCAAGACCCTGCAATTTTGCGATTCACAGTAAAGATGTTAAAAAAAACGGGAAAATGATGCTTGACGGAATTAGGGCATGCGCAGAATGGAGTAATGATTTGAGAAAAATTAAATTTGTAGGGAACAATCTACAGCCTAACCCACAGATTCCCAGAAAAGTAATCGAAAGCTGATGAAAACTAGAGCTTGTTCCTGGGATTACGCTTTCGTGCATGCGCAGGAGCTAATAATGATGCAACCATGTTGAAATTAACATGGAATAATTAAATCATTGTCCCCTAAAAATGATTATATACATTTTTCTTGTATTCCTAATGGTTACCAAGTTATAGGGCGTTAAATGATAGCGTCTTTGGAAAAATCGCGCTAGCGCGGTAAAATAATTGGCATTTCTTATAATAGTTTACAATGTTTTACCACTTTTTTTTTGTATACCAAAGATGATTGATGAGATAAACTTTACAGCTTTGTATAAAAGGAAAGACATGATGTATATTAAACAATGAAATACATGAACAAAAAATGCTGGGGACATTCCAAGAAAAATTGTGTGCAGAAAAATCAACCAACTCTTGATTGTTTTTTGGTAGAAGGCTCTGCAATCTGCTCATCTTGGTCTGCTTCTGAATTTGCAACCTGAAACGCAGTAAGAAGAGGTAAATGTGCATGAGATGATGATGTGATAGAACCATTATACGGCTAAGAACATGTAGGTAAGAGAAAGTAGGTAGGTAAGCAAGCAGAAAAACAACGTATGAACATGACGACCAATTCATGTATACTGTTGCAAGGTATCAATAAAAACATATTAAAAAAAAAAAAAAAAAAATACAAAAGTGCAATCTCACCTGACTTCTGGCTGTCTCTGTTTCTTCGAGGTTTATGACATCGGGATCATCAGGGTCATCAAAGTCTTCTTCGAGGGTGGAAGTAACACCATTCAAGCATTCGCCATGGCAGTTGTGACAAACGCTTGTACACATTATTCCTGACTTTCGACAACCACATCTGTTCCCACATCCAACTGTACGTTAGCAACAAATGAGGTTGAGGACAGCTTCAGGTGCTGCTGGATCCTCTGTTGTCACAGTGATCAGCCGATTGCTTTCCAACTTCCAACCCCACTGTACAGGAGGAAGTTCATTCCCAAGCCGAAATTGAGTTTGGTGGTACACTCGAATCGCGTGCTTTCTTACTGCTCTTTCTGTGGGTTGCAGAGCAGAAAGGTCGGGTTTAGCATTAGATACAGACTTGGTGAAAGCATTATACCGGTGCATGTTAAGATTATTTTGTTGATTATTATTTTGTTTCCAGCAGCAGCTACAGCCTCACAGGATGAATTCGGGCTGTTAAATATACCTTGCAGTTCAACTAGCTTCTTGAACAATTTGAAACAGGAGAGTTTCCCTTTTAGATATGCAGCCGAAGCTGTATCACATCCGCTGAACGCATGCACAAGAAGTATGCTGTCCTTCATTCTCAAAGTGTGCAGTGTGTGAATATACTTTCCTTCCTACTTTGCCATGGCTTGATTTCACTAATAATATATTTTGTTCAGATGGAGTTGAGGCCATGAGGAGAATAATAAGATCTACATCTTCGCCGACTATTGCTACTTTGTCACTTTGTCCGCATTCCTGCCTCCTCAAATAAAGACAGTGGGTACGGGGCAAGCTCATGCTGTAAGTAGAACTTCAAATCCTCATCACTCTGCTTGTTGATGGCAATCCTCTGAAAGATTGTGAAAGGGTTGATAACCACCAGGAGCAGCAAGACAGCACGTATTTCGAGTGTACCACCAAACTCAATTTTGGCTTGGGAATGAACTTCCTCCTATACAGAGGGGTTGGAAGTTGGAAAGCGATCGGCTGATCACTGTGACAACAGAGGATCCAGCAGCACCTGAAGCTGTCCTCAACCTCATTTGTTGCAAAGGTACAGCGGGATGTGGGAACGGGGAACCGGCGATTCCTTCCCGTCAAAGTGAAAGTTAGACCTTACGACCCAAGGGAGATGGCGATTCCT
Organism: Adelphocoris suturalis; assembly: GCA_030762985.1. Lineage (NCBI taxonomy): Eukaryota > Metazoa > Arthropoda > Insecta > Hemiptera > Miridae > Adelphocoris > Adelphocoris suturalis. Next base: position 93,000,512 of record CM061043.1, read on the forward strand.
ACCGGTGTGAGGCCGGCCAGTGAGCCGAGATTCGGCGATTCCTTCCCCTCCAATTTCAAACGAAACTTTCGTTCACCTCATCCCCACATATTTAGTTTCGTAGATCGTTTAATAGCTTTTCAAACCGAAATCCAACCACTCCAACCATGACCAACAAACTCCCAAGAGTCAGAAAAAAAAAGATCCGGTAACTCATCGCTTGGCAAACTCCCGACGATGACCCTTACCAATTTGGGATGCCAAATCGCCATTCTTTTTGGAGGTCGGGAAGGAATCGCCGGTCCCCGGTGGGAACAGATGTGGTTGTCGAAAGTCAGGAATAATGTGTACAAGTGTTTGTCACAACTGCCATGGCGAATGCTTGAATGGTGTTACTTCCACCCTCGAAGAAGACTTTGACGACCCTGATGATCCCGATGTCATAAACCTTGAAGAAACAGAGACAGCCAGAAGTCAGGTGAGATTGCACTTTTCTATTTTTTTTTTTTTTAAATATGTTTTTATTGATACCTTGCAATAGTATACATGAATCGGTCGTAATGTTCATACGTTGTTTTTCTGTTGGCTTACCTACTTTCCCTTACCTACATGTTCTTATCCGTATAATGGTTCTCTCACATCATCACCTCATGCATATTTACCTCTTGTTACTGTGTTTCAGGTTGCAAATTCAGAAGCAGACCAAGATGAGCAGATTGCAGAGCCTTCTACCAAAAAACAATCAAGAGTCGGTTGATTTTTCTGCACACAATTTTTCTTGGAATGTCCCCAGCATTTTTTTTTCATGTATTTCATTGTTTAATATACATCATGTCTTTCTTTTTATACAAAGCTGTAAAGTTTATCTCATCAATCATCTTTGGTATACAAAAAAAAAGTGTTAAACCATTGTAAACTACTATAAGAAATGCTACATACTGTACCGCGCTAGCGCGATTTTTCAAAAGACGCTATCATTTAACGCCCTATAACTTGGTAACCATTTGGAATACAAGAAAAATGTATATAATCATTTCTGTTGCAAATTAATTAAGCTTCAATTATGTATACGGCACACTTTTACCTCCGACCAAAGGTTCTCGAGATATTAACAAAAAACCAAAAAAAGTGACCTGTTTTCGCTAATTGCCGCTAGAGCTCGCCTCATATTCATGAGGACTTTTGGTATATTCATCCCTAGGTACCTTTAAATAAGTGTGCGAAGTTTCAAAACTTTCGGATTTTTTAGGAGGTTGGGTCATATTTTTAGGTTTTTTGACTGGACTATATCCCAAATTCGAACGGGATTGGACGACTAAAGCGTAACAAATTAAGCTTGAAGAAATTTACGTTTGCGCATGCGCAAAATTAAGTTATGATTTGAGAAGTATGGAATCAATAGCTGACCATTTAAAGCCCAACCTGCACATTTCCTGAAAATTGCATCAAAATCGGACGAAAACTGTTGAAATTAGGCTCGTTTAAAAAGGAATACATATTCGCGCATGCGCAGTAGCTACTAATGAGCATCATTTTGAAATTTTTGGGGAATGCTCAATTTAAACTCTTCCGCCTATCCTTCAAATTTGAGCGAGATCGGACGACGGGGGCGTGAGAAAATTATGCTTGATGGAATTTACGTTTGCGCATGCGCCGAGTGGAGTACTGATTTGGGAAGAACGAAATTCATAGGGGACCACCTTCACCCTAACCCGTGCACACCATGAAATTTTCATAGGATCCAGTTGAATAATGTGAAAATTAAGCTTGTTACAAGGATTTGCGGATCTACACATACGTTCAAACACACATACATACACACCCAGAGATAGAGAGAGAGAAATACACGGAATGAAAGTGGATCAGAATAGTACAAAACGTAAAATGCGAGTGGACATTTTACCACTGTGAAAAACAACAGCCGTTTGATTTTAGTGGAGACTGTAACTTTTCAATCACTCGAAAGTGAAAACAATACTTCCGTTACCTATAGGTAGGCTTGGGAGCAAATTAAGAGATGAAATTTAGCATTTAGGTACCAATGCTTCACTAGTGGGTACATCCGCATAGACAATAGTTCTAAGTAGGCTGAGGTTTTTTAGAATTATCCAAACATTTATCAATCAGATCCTCAGTTTGTTCAGTGATGTAAGAGATACGCTTTTCCAAATCCCCTCCCCCAAAAACACCCCTATGGGTCGGAATTGAAAATTTCTAAGTAGGCTATGGTTTTTTAGTGTTATCCAAACATATTTCATCAATCAGGTCTTGGGTTAGATTGGAAAACTTGAAGTAGTTTGCGATCAAGTAAGAATATTTCAAACATGTCATTCCAATCAGCTCCAGTTTATTCAGTGATGTCCAAGGTGACCCTATTTCACCCCCCCCCCCCCCTCCCCCCACAAAAACCCCTAATGGTAGGGTTTGAAAATTTCAAATATCTAGTTTGCAATTCAAGTTGGAGTAACCCGAACATATTTCAACAATCACTTCTCCAGCTTATTTACTGATGCACATGATACCCCATTTTCACCCCTCACCCTCCCCCAAAATACCCCCTATGGGGCAGATTTGAACAATTTCAAGTAGTCTGTGATCTAAGTTAGAATAATCCAAACATATACGCTCAATCAGATCCCCAGTTCGTTCAATGGTGTCCAAGATTCCCCATTTCACCCCTTCCTCTTCTCCTGAAACACCCTCTCTGGCTCAAATTCTAAAAAATTCAAATAGCCTATAATTTAAGTTGGACTGATATTGAAATTTCCTCCCACCCATATCAGTTGTCCAATGACTCCGTAACCGTGAAAAGCGTACAAACATACGGACCGAGAGACAGAGAAAACTTGAGAAAATGGTACCAATCGTCTACAAATAGTATGAAACGGAAAAGAAACCAAACATTTCATGATTCTATTCAATGTGCAGACAGACATACTTACGATTTTATTAATATCGATTGACCCAAATATGCTTTCATATGCTTCTATAACTTTTGTTCTAATAACTGTAGTAGCCTGGTTTTGGTGCCAAAAGGCTTCCTTTGTTGCGTATAATCAACCAATAAAATATGAAGGTATGCTTAAATCCGAGCCCTATTATAATCAGTATCCATAATAATTGATATCATTGAACTTTCATCGTGGTTAAATAAGAAGCATGGAGTCAAGATGAATCTACAGAATTAAACGTACTCAGCAGAAAAGCTTGGATTTTATAGTTTTCAGAGAAAAACGAGAAAGTCACCCTTTTTCTATGTTGTTTTTTTCTTTTATTTTTTCCCACGTATTTCGTATGGTCTTCCCCATTGGCTTAGAGCCAACTCTCTCAGAGAAATTGGTTGAAAACGTAGTAGCGCAGATTTGTATCTAAGCTTCCTCAGTCTTAGCGGATCCTTGGATAAAATCTTAATGTCGCCGCCGGCAACGTTATAGCCACAAAGGGGGATACGTAGGTAAGTGAGCGGTCGCTCATTGGGTAAGCGTTGTTTGCCGTGACCTGTGATCTTACGGGTTTCCGGGCGTGTAACAAGTCAATACGACCCTTATCCTCACCACCGATTGGTCTCTCCCTTCTCCCCCATACCTCAAATCATTACGTGAGGCCGGTGTGGTAATCATGTCCACTGTTATGATCGTGGTGACGTTTGATGTTGCATTTGATCTAGGTACCTCTTACTTAACGTGAATCGTCTGAATAGTTTAGCCTTAGGACTATACGTTAGTAGACCGGCCTCAATAAATCGAATCGCTTTGTCATTAAGGAAAAACGTCTGCCAAGATGGATGGGCAGTACAGCTTCCTCACATATTGTAACCCGGACATATAGAATTATTTGAAGAACAAAGTACGAGCCGATATGATTGTATGCGAAATAGAACAGTAATAGGTAATAAATAATATGTAGGCATACTACCATACTAAATTGGATTATAATTCATTTTTGAGCACGCTCATACCGTACCATCAATCCAACGGCGCGATCAATCTCATACGGTACCATCGATAACAATGAAATTGGTAGGCTACACTCTACAGGTTCATCCACACAAAAATCGCTCCATTAGTATCGGAATGTCAACCAATATTGGTTTAAAAATGGTCCTTAGCCAATCAATAGCAATAAAATTCATTGGACATCTTCCTGGAACATATACCCAACCATCCTCCGAGTTTGAACAAAACCGGGCATGTAGATGGTGAGAAACCGACGTTATGTTTGCGCATGCAAATAGGCTATTTATCTGACGGTAATGAAAGTTGAAGGGGACCGTCTAGGCGGTAGCTTTGAAATTTTCCCTAAGTCACTCAATTTTAGCTCTGCGCATCCGCTTTAGTAACAAGACTTTACTTTAAAAAAAAAAAAGTAATCATTTTACATAATCTGCATTTTATATTCTGAATTTTGTCTCCCTGAAGAAGCCCCAGTTCCTGGAAAGAAACGTTGGAGATTAATTTAAAAAACCAATTCAAAGACAGAAAGGCCATTTTATTTGTGAAGTAGTGTTATAATTTGAACTGTCCAATTACCTAAACCGATTGCGATACGACTCATACAGTATCTTTCCTATTCATTAGGAGCCTGTGAAATGTCCTTAAAATTATAGCCGTTAGGTTTTAAGTGTACCTACAATATCCGGCAGACTTATTTAAATTCCACGTCACATATTTAGTCTCAAGTTATAATCCACAATTTTAGGTAATACGATCACTCGACAGATAGGTAATTGTGAATCTGCTACTAAGAAAACAACCACCCGATGATCATATTTATTTGTCTAATCACTACGCAATCAAATTAACGTACATAGTCATTTTTTTTCAAATTCTAATTTACAAAGGCTCAATTTTCAAGTCTTAGCATGTTTCTTAAGAAACTAGATGGACTGATGTTTTGCCCTGAGGTAAGATTCGTTTCGGCTTTTATTTTTTATCCTCAATGTCCACCGTACCTAGTTCTGTGTTTTATAATAGTTTGCGAGTTATTCAACTAACTATAGAACATCTTTCTATCCACATTTCAGAATATAACCTACATTAGCTTACATATTAGGTTGTGGAACTACCAACTAAAACTTCGTAGATGTTTGAGGGATCTTGCAAATCGATTTCATCTAGGTAGATCATTTTTGGAAAAGTAAATACCTAAGTACACCTATCTCGTTGTGTCTGGAGTTATTTAACATTAACTTCCGTGTTGTTTCTGGTATATTGGAACAAACTGCTATGCGTAACCACAAAACCTCAAGATCTGATTCGATTTTCATAGAATTGTTGATACTAAGGAAACCCAAACTTCATCCCTTACTGTTATGATCCTGGATTGTTAAGATCTGTTTAGTTCAGTATCTAATCCAAGAGGATATGTGAAGAACAAAGTGACTAATAATTATCTGTGTCTGTGTTATTAAGGTTGAGGGGAGAATTATTAATGCTGCTCCTCGTGTGTTTAAGGTACCCTGTCTTATCTCCCTAACTGCAACTTTATTACCAAACATACTTTTCTATAACAGGTGACCTTTATTTCTTGTTGTACCGTAGTCATCAAACCATTATAATACCCCTTATGAGAGTGACCTATATCAAGTAAGTACTAAATATTGTTCTACCGTTAATCTATACTATTATATGCACTATATGTTATATTTTGACACCATATAACCTCTACGTGATAACACTTTACCATCAAATCACCATAACGGTACTCATGTGACATTTTAGATCCCTGATGAGGCCTGACCAAGCAAAAGCGCTAGGACTTTGAAATATTAAACTCCTTAAAGACACGAGGAACAGCCTTAATAATCCTCCCGTCAACCTTAGTCAGTCAAGCTGAATGGCTCACCATGAATATACCTAATATTATTTGTGTTCGATATGTGTGTTAAAAATGAAGCTGTGAAAAATTGAAAAAAAGGGGGGCTCATTACTAGAGATAATTTAAATGATCACATTTATTACTGTTTGGAAGTTTACCTATGTATGGTACTAGTGCATTTTAGGAACGGATGATCACCGAGGATTTTAGATTACCGAGGTAATTATAAGATGCGATTAGGAGTCAATTCGATATTCCGACGTTTTCCAGCGATTCTCTACTGTAAAGATCAAAATCACGAACGGAACAGAATCGATATATAATCGCATCTTTCGATTATCTCGATAATCAAACCTTCCAGCCATAATATGATTTAGTACCATACACAGCACACTATGAACACAATGAATGCAATACCTTTAGTATAATTGAAATACTAACAAACACACTTGGTATAGGAAACAAACCAACCAAATTTTTAAGTCTTCCCGAACCTCGCTATTAGTATACGATTTTGGCTGGTCAAATTGATTTGTCCTCGTCCTCTGCCTAGTGTCGGAAAAGCTGCGATAACCAGTTAACAATTCTATTACCAAGATTAAATGAACCGATGAATGTTGTGATTTTGCAGAGGAAACTGGCTTATGAATTGCTAGGAGCTGCCTTAAAAGCTAAAAATGTCGGTATTAGAGGGAATCACTCGGTGAGAAGAGACAGGAAACCGCATGGAGAAAATGATTCCGGTATCATCGACCCAAACCTGTCGATGTGGCGATCGATCAATTCCGAGCACAAGGAGGTCGAGCAGATCCCGACGGATCAGACGGAAAGCATCATGAACTACTACAAAGACAGGTGGATCCAAGAACACAAGGAGAAGAAGAACATAGAGACAATCAGCGGCGCTGAGGTGAGTCCTGCTAGGTGGTTTTCAATGGCAAAATTACGAGAGGTGTGCAAATAGTTTTTTCCAACATTGGGTTGGTTTCGTACGTGTCCCCACTATCAAACCAATGTAAATCTTTCATTATCCTATCAAAAAAATTAATTTGAAATGTTTCGGGAACCTTTTAGATGTAGATGTATAGGAAAACGCTCAGGGTGGGGTTATTTTGGGCCTCGAACATGGAAGCCTGGTCGCTTATTGTACTTTTCTGAGAGTTTTGCGTTTAATCAAACAGATTGAGCCCTCTGGTGAAGGAAGTGAGTCTCTTGATTAATTGTTCGCTTCGAATAGACATCATTGAGGTTTGTGCCCCAAAGAGTTCAAATCTGCGATAGATGAGTGCAGGGAACTGAAAGATTATGTGGGATGCTGCTTCGTCTGCCTCCTTGCATAGTCTGCACAGGGTTGAGTTTTGTGTGACTCCTATGCGGTGTAGGTGGAAATGTAGGGGTGCAAAGCCGGTTATAAGGCCGACTATTGTTCTAAATTTCCTACGGTTTTTCCTGAGTAGTCCCTCAGTAAGTTTGGTGTTGGGTTCGGCCACCATGACCTTGCTGTGGGCATGTCCCTCAATATTGGACTATCTTCGTGAGGTTTGTCGGTCAACCAACTCGTTGATGATACTTCTGAAGTAGTTTTTGGTAAACTAACTGCTGGATCAGGCCCTACAAAAGTGATTTAGGGGCCCTTTCTTGTGAGCTCGTCCGCCTTTTCGTTACCTGTAATACCTCTATGCCCTGGCACCCACTCCAGGCAAACTCAGTTGTGTTTGGCTAGGGTGTTAAGGGTTTGTATACAACACCAGACTGCTTGGGAAGAGATGGTTGGGGCTATTAAAGCTTTTATCGAGGCTTGGCTGTCAGAGATGATAAAGACATGGGCACCTCAGTGCCCCCTCCCAAGGCTCTCCACAGCGACAACCTCGATTGCCACTTTCTTACTGGAATACTGAGGTGTGTTTCCCAAGTGGGAATGAAACATTCCATCTAGGTTTGACTCCATGGACTCCTGCACCAGTACCTGCTTTTATTTTTGACCCATCTGTGTACCAGATGATGTTGTTGGAGCAGCATTCGTTCACCCTCAGCCCGTCTCTTGTTACAATTGCGGTGTACAGGTGGGGTTGTGTGACAGTTTTGGGCATGATATTGGCCACCATGTCAAACAGTGGTTCTTGTATCGCTTCCAATATGTTAGTATGATCTCGGTGGCAAGTTTTCCTCCAAGAGCCATTCCATTTCAGCCTCAGGGATGCCATCATGCCCTCCCCTTTTAAGGGGATATCTGCTGGGGGTAAGCCCAGTAAAACTTCCATGGCTGCAGTGGGTGCACCATGCATTGCTCCAGTGATGGCTAATCAGGCCAGTCGTTAGATGATAGTGAGGGTTTTGCAGGCCTCCACCTGACTTGCCTTCAATTCAATTCAACAGTGGGAGCCCAAACAAATCGGGATGACCGGTGACTTTCGTCTTGGCCTGAAAATGCCCATTTTCAATTTCTCCTCGGACTGCTACTAGGCTGCTGGTAGGCTGACTAGCCTTATGCCATCACTATAATCTTTGCCAACTTCCAGTCAGATCAAGTAGCTTTCCCACTGATAGATCAGGTTGGTGGATTAGAGTCCCCACCTACAGCATTGGTTACCACACAGGCAAGGAAGTGAGTCTCAAGCATAAATGACAGAGTGTCCCCAGCTAGATTTGGTTTCACAGGATCGACAGGATTCTTAGCAAGGATTCCCTGGAGCCTGGCAAAGTCAGAGGTGTTTTCAACCTCTTCGCAGAACCTCCTCCATGCGTCTCGTTTTGCTTTTCTGATAAGTCTCCTGTATTCTGCTAATTTGGTTTTATAATCATCCTAATAGCCACTTTTTTGGCTCTGTTATAAAGTTGGCCAGTTTCACGTCTAACAGCGTCCAGCTCTATATTCCACCAAGGAATTTGGGTGAAGAGGATCAAATCATCACCAGGGTATGATTGTTGTATGAGGTGAGTAGCGTATTTTTGAGTTCTCCCACCACAGCTTCGATATTATTATTATGAATTTCAGTTGGAAGTCCTCTCAACCTGTCCTCCACTTCCTCCTTATAGTCTTTCCAGTTCGTTTTCTATGGATCTCTACGTATCTACTGTGTTTAACCCAAACCTTGGATTACCACAACAATGTACCTGTGATTGGAGTAGGATGGGGTGTCGGAAACAAACCAATTGCTTATTTTTATTTCAAGTAGAGAGACATGATGGTAATGTTGAGGACTTCCTTCCTGGCTGAAGTGACAAATGTAGGGTTGATTCCCCGGTTCGCCACATACAAGTTGTTAGCCACCAGATAGTCAAACAACAAGTCACCTCATGTGTTGATGTCAGTGCTTCCCCATTCCCAAGAGAAGCTGCATATTGTCATTGTAAATTTTTCAATAAGATTGGCCACTTCTTCTGGTGGAGGTCCTCTTGAAGCATTCACATTCCCTCGAAAGTAAGCTGGGGCAGTGACGATGTGCTCCCTTCGGCCACTCTCCGAGAGGATGATTTTCACTGCGACCAGGTCCCTGAAACATAACTGAGACATAGTTAGTGAATTAGTACAATTTTTGAAATAAATACAGGAGCTTACGTTGCAAGCATCTGGCATAAGTTTGCTGTTGCCACCTTATTGTGCTGCAGATTAATTTGCAGAAACCGCAGCATTTTTTTAGGTGGCGTAAGAGGCCTGATGGTGACTTTACGGAACTGGAAGAAGGGTTGGAGGTTGTTCTCCCGCAGCCAGCCCATGTAGTCCTCATCAATGTTTAGGACCAGATCAAGTCCATCTCCCTCCACTCGACTGGTCAAAAGGTGACACTCCTTTTTTGAGAGACCAGGGTTCTGGATCTCAAAACAAAGGAATGAGTTTTCTTGCATTGGATGTATTAAGAAACGCAATGGAGATCCGGACCCCGACCTTTTCTCGACTCTCCACCAGATCTTTTGCGCGACCGACCCAAAGAAGAGTTCCTTCCCAGGGACACAGCCCTCCAACCAGCCCCAACAGCCAGTCTCTCGACCGATCGTTGGCACTGGTCATGTGGACCACACCATTGCTGACGTAGCCCTTTGTAAACTGCGGTCCCAAGCCCGGAGGCTCCCCGAGCGTGGCCGTTACAATTGCCGCAAGAAGTAGTTTTATGGGATGGGGAATGATGTGAATTATACTGGACTGGTAGTTGTTGTTGAGTGGGCGTAAACTCAACAATTTACTATTGAGGTCTACCATGTTGATTGGGTAGCTATTAGCCGTCAGGATCACTTTCAACTTTTTGTGTTTTATTTTTGAAACTTGGGGTCAGAAAGAGTAAGCCATCGATGTACCCTATCTTTCTCGATAATTTTCATATAGTTTATTGGAGTATGCGTTGAGAAATTTAGCAGTTGTCCAGAGTAAGTTTTTAAAAAAGTAGAGGTTTGTTGAGATTCTATCATTTTCTTCATTTGTTATAATTTCAATGTCCAAAACTGCAATTTTCCCATTATTTTCTTCATCTACTGTAATCTGGAGAGCTTTAGTTTTTAGAACAAGCCTCAGTTCCAGGGGAGAAACTTTGGAGAAAAATTAAATCTCGCTCGTGTTGAGTTTCGACCGGTATGTACCCAAACGCCAGTCTCCCATTTTCCTATCGGCTGGTAATGGTGTGTTTTTAGTTATCAAATTAGTTTTTACTAAGTTTGATAACTAAACGCTTGCATACGAGTCTGCAACACATTGGGACATTTTATGTCTTTAGTTGAAGACAAGTATGTGTTGCAGACTCGTATGCCAGCTCTAAGAGCCTCTCAGCTGATCCGGACCCTGGGTATCGTCACGTAAATGTGCTAAAGAGACTACATACGAAATTACAGCTTCCTAGAGTGTGAAACATAGAAATTAGCTTTAAGAGCAACTCATCTGATCCGGACCGTGGGTATCGTCAAGTAAATGTCCTAAAGAGGCTACATACGAAATTACATATTCCTAGACATTAAAGTATAGAAATTACCTATTAAAATGATTTAGCCACCGCTTCATAAATCGAACCGTTCTCGCAATATTTGGATCACCTGCTATGAATCAAATCATCGAAACACCAGCTCAATGGAATCATCAGAAATTAACAAGCGGTGGCAATCATGTTCACAATATCAATTATTGAGAATGATCACCTGAGTGTACACAATTATTCAAATAACCTTGCTCATAACTCAGCTTGTTGGCCACGCACTTCGCAGTAGTTAACATAATATGGTTGGATAAACCGAGAGCTTTCGAACGAATGGTCAACAAATTTTGTGGGATGAAAAACGACGAAGTACCATTTCCCTAGCAACGACTCGGTTGTAAGTGGAAATCATCAAAATATTTTCGTGAGCAATTTTCCGTGACGTTTTTTTAGTTTATGTGCCATAGCAAAGACATAAAATATCAAAAAACTGAATCAAGGATAAACAGGCCTTTTTGTTAAAATTTTCCAATAACTTTAACTGTCCAAATAAAGAAACGTTGCAGAAAATTTGCACCATCCCCATCAAAGCTATGACATGTCCATGTCAAAAAAATCTTCTCTGCTAGGAGTGACCAACGTTTCTCATTATCCCACGTAGCTTTAATTTAAATTTAAGTATCTCGGTTCATTGGTGTCAATAATAAACTTTCGTAATCACCAAAAATAACAATAATAGTTCAATAATAATGATGGAATTTTTAAAATAACTCCCGAAACCTCAATCTCAGTCTTAAAATCTCTTCTCTCAAAATTTGTTGGTTTGTGTTCGAAAATGAATAGGTTATCCCAAAAATAATTTATGAAAAAAATAGCGGTCTAATGGCTAAGATTCGTCTCCCAATAACAATGGTCTCTCTTGATTTTATATAAACCTAGGGAAAGAGGATTGTCATAAGTCAGTAAAAACAAAAAACTTTCGAACACTACATATTAGTCCTCTTACCTGACACATACGTACTAGCTGGCAAATTCCCTTCCGGAAAAATAGCTTATTATTTAGGTACCAAATGACTACTCATTCATTTATTACAAATTAAACTTGCATATCGACCGATAAGTCAATGAGCGTTACCCATGGATGTGAAAAAGGTTCTTTAAATGGAAGTAGATTCCATATATACCAATAATTGGTGAAGAAACACACCAACCACACTTAATAACGTTAGTTTTCTTTCTAAGATTTTTCTAACGTTTCTCGCATCGGTGACGGTGCATTGGGGTTTCTTGGCATCATCGGTGAACACGAAACTTTGAAAAATTATAGGAAACCAAACGAAAGGATCAGTTTGGCAGATAAATAAGAAATTTAGTCGTAAGTACTAAATCTTGACAGAACATGGAACATTCTCCTTGGGAGAACAGGAGAAAATTTAGGTCACTCAGCTGATAAGGAAAGAGCCCGTCATTTCAATCTACTCTCAATGTCCCAGAGATTCTCCCCATAAAATTTCAACTTCCATGTTTCTTCCCAGTCTAATAGTGGTTGCAATCATGTTTACAAAATTAACTGAGAAGGATCACCTGCATGTATGAAAACAATTATTCAGGCAATCACGCTCATACCTCAGATTTATGGCCACGCACTAGGTACGCAGTGGTTAACATAATACAGTTAGGTAAATCGAGAGCTTTCCAACGAATGGCAAACGATTTTGGTACGATGATAAATGCCTACGATACAGTTCCGTAGCAATGATTTGGTTGTAAGCGATAACCTTCAGAAAAAAGGAGCGTAACGCAATAAATGCCACGTAACGGTAATTTTTTTCATTTTTGGCCGGGCTATGATGACAAAAACATGTTCCATGTTAAAACAACTTATTGTTGGAGAGACCGAGTGATGTGAAACTTATTAGGATGAATTTTATTAACGATAATTTGATCAGTTTGTATGATTATCGAGAAAAATGTGTGATATATCTAGTTTTATAGATCTATTAGTTACCTATTGATTGTTTCATTGATTGAGGTGACGACGGATACCAATGACACGGAGAAAAAGTCGCTGTACAGCCAACTTGCAAGGAAGGCCCAGACGAAAGCTCATAGCATGAGGATGGGTAATATGGGCCATATGGGTAATATGCACATGGGAATGGTACCTGAAGATCCGGCGATGATGCAGTCGTATGACCCGTTCAAACTTCAAAAAAACCCTCCCTTGCATGACGCCAGCCCAAAGGATCGTATTCAAAACAGCCGTCACGACTCAGCCCCTGGATTTTGGTCGTCTGAACGAACTCCCTACAATTTCGCGACACCGGCTTCCGGTCAGTCGGACTTCCATCAGCAGCAGCAGCAGCGGATCAGAGAAATGAAGCCGGACCCCAATGGTCCTTACAGGCCGTCCTTTAGCATGGCGGATCTCGTAGGTCCCCCGAAATCCGAATCGACGGCCAAAACCGAAAAACAGGAGACATCTGCGCCCCCGGATATAAAACCAAGTAAGACAATGAAGGAAGAGACCAACGATGAAACAAACAATTCATTTTCCTATAAACCAGCTCCGCCTCCAGTTCCTGATTTCAAATCGATGTAACTCTTTCAACGTCACATGATACCCTGTGTTTGTCCTAAATTAAACGTGAAAAGTTTGCAAAATATATCGGTTTTATTTTCTATAAAATTTAAGACAAGTAGTCACAAGTATATAATAGTTTGGTAATATTTTGAAGGGAAGTTTCAGGAAATATTCGATACCATTTCAATGATATATACATTTATGTTATTTCCAATTGGTAGGTAGGTACCTACTTACTTAAATGTCGTTATAGTGGGATCAGGGAGACCAGTAAAATGTAGATGTTTTAATTAATTGCATTAATTTTCTCTCTGCAGGTGCCCTTATCTTTTGCAGGCATATTGATGTCAACCTTCGGATGTGCAATTTGAAATGGACCTCCTTTGTAATATTAAGAATTCAATGTCAGTGCAGACTAATCAGCTGTGGGGCCTTTGAGACTCATTTGTTTTTTATTTGACTTATGATGCTGAATCCTGAAGTTTAGCTCCTTTTTGGATATCTGGAATAAAATTACAAAGAATTTAGGGACTCTGATCAGCTTCGGAACCTCCGTGGCTAACTTTCCTATTCGACTCACGCTGTTATCTATTTAGATGGGACTCTACTCTATGGAAACAATTACGAGGTACTGATCAGTTGAGGGGCCCCTGAACCTATTTTCTTTCTTTACCTATCGACCTGTTTTTAAACATTTTTACTGTGAAGCGCAAAATTGCGAGGTCTTGGGATTGTAAAATTGTGAGCCCTTCCCGAAGGCACGGTGCGCCATGTTCTGATCATATATTACATACGGGGTTAAACAGTTATGGACCACTGATCTGCGTAGAAGGTTATCTAACACAGAAATAATAAAACATTGAGTAATAATTTGCAGCGTTTTTTAAGTTATTGTTATTCCTTTATTATAGAAAATTAACAAAATACAGTCAAATCGTCATCGACCTGTCCTGTAATAAAGCAACCTTCTCAACTTCAAGCTTTAGTTAAGGTCTTTCCATTTTTGGATTTGGATTTGATTCAATTTTTTCAACATTAGCACAATTTGTGAAATGCGTTTCTGATAGTTAAGATAAATTTAGAACCGCAAGAAAATTATATCTATACGGAAATTATGTGTGACCGGGCATCGCCATCATCGACCTGTCCAATATCGTTTTTCGACTTTTCGCGATCACAGGAGTATTTTAGCGGGGTTTTTCTTCCCCATATTATTTGCGCGCTTTTCAGTCACCAGAAAACCCGCCATTCCTTTTCATTCAGTCAACACTTGGTCGTCAGTGGGAGTAGAGGTGTGCTGGATCGTGGGATGGTCAAACACAATCGTCAGGGCCTGTCCACTTTTTCCAAGTGAGCACTTGAACTCAATTTTTTCTTTTGCTTTTTTTTATTGTGCACCAATCGGTCTAGATTTGATTTATATGCCGAATTCGAGGAAGAGCTTGCCAAAGGCGAAACATTTTAGGGAAACCGACGAATCATCATCAACCTGCCCTCTCCTGAAAATTCATGGACAGGACGATGAGGAAGCTGACAAATATATTACGTTTTTTATTGTATTTTATTTGTAATTATCCCCGTATTTTTGCATTCATCAATCCAATATTCTCTTATTGATCAACCAAACAAATTGAAGGAAATCCAGGACAGAGTAATGATGTCAGGACAGGGCGATGCTGAAAACTGTGAGAATCTACGGGTTGCATCATCGACGTGTCCACCATTTTTTTATGATTTATTTTCTTAATTAATAAAAGCGTTACTGTTTTGATTGGTATCTAATGTGTATTCATACGATATAGAGAGCATCTGTGATTTTTTTCAGTTCGATTCGAAGACTTTTTCTTTTTTCAAAAGTCTAACTCGAAACTGCCCTTTTCTGTGAAAATGGCAACATCGATAGCATTTCTCACACACACACGGTTTTTTCCCCATGGATTCGAACTTAGAATGGTCTGAACTTTGTGTGCGGTTATTTTTTTCCTCATACTTGGGTTGTCCCCCATCCCCCTGGATCAATTCTAATAGATGTCCTTCTTGTTAATGAAGCCAAGCCTATAAGACATAGCTTCACAGGGACGTTGTAACTTGGGTTCAAGTAGCTTTAAATTTAATTTTACTAGAATGATAGTTTATATATTTAGCAACACAGAAATTCGATTGTCAATTAATAATTGTTCACGAATGTAGGTTGCTATAGTGAATTATCTCTCTTGTTTGAATTTCTAATCGAAGGAAAACAACACAGCAACTAACAACACACAACCTTTGTCTGACAACAACATTTGTATGAGTCTGTATATTGTTAGAGCTTCTCCCCATTGCTTTCAAGTTATTTACGTCTATATATAAATAAACTTGTCTAAATTAGTGCTTTCCATTGGTATGGTTATTATTATAAACAGAGAACCTGTCCCATTACTCGGAAACTTCCGATCCGTGGCTGAGTTTAGGGGGAGAGAGTCACTCTCTCATTACTCGTAATGTGAAATCTCAACTACGATTGAATTCCCCATGTTACTTTGAGAAGGGTCGTACCTACCTAGAAAGTTTCAAAGTTTAAAACAGTAGTTGAAAGGGATAAGGATAAGGGAATAAGGATTCCAACTCTCTACACAGCCGTGCATCTATACTCTTTTCAGCAATTATTAAATTGTTTACTCTCTTGCCATTCAAAATAAATACAAGAAGAATCTCTGAGCTCTGAAAATGAATTATTTTATAAACGCTGAAAATGATCACACAAACGGCTTTCTACTCCTGATCAAGTGGGTTCCATCCGTTACTTGAAATGTCCATCAAATTCTGGGGAAGATTTTTTTTTCATTCGCGTTTACGAAAATGTTCCAGTCATGTAGCATAATCGAATGAGCGAATTTTTATTGTTATTTTATTATAAAATGTTGAACTGTTTTGAAATTTGAGCATCCTGAGTGCATTGAAATGGTTTACAATAAATTTTACGGCAGAAAAACTAGTTCTCCTAAATAATCTGATTTTGAGTTTTGCTGAACCAATTATCTAGGTCTAACCACTTACCCAGGCTGAACCATTTATCCAGGTCAAACCACTTACCGAGGTCGAACCACTTATCCAAGTCGACCCACTTACCCAGGTTGAACCACTCATCCAAGTTTGGCAAGACCGCAAGACGAACAAACTAGTCATGGTAATACTTTGTGGGCATTTCTTGTAAGTATATGAAACATGATCAGTTTTTTTTTTCTAATCTGAATCACTAATTTTCATTATCACAGCAGAAATCACTCTAAATTAACCACATCGCTATATAACGTCTAATGGAATACTTACTACCTTATTGTGATCAAAAAAGACTCAAGAGTAGAAGTACTCCGGATTAGATGATCACGAACTTTAAAGTGACTTATGATGATTCAATGCTACTGCTTCTTATTAAAAATGTTTTGACCAGTTCGGACTAGCTATAGACTGTTTGGTACTGTCCTGATTAGGAATATGATGTTTTGACCGATTTTCTTTGGTATTCCTATACCCAAGTTGAAAACACGCGGAACCGTTTCAGATTGCTATAAAATGAGATTTACAAGTGGGCATTTCCAGAAAAATGTATTTTTCTAATTTTTGGTGCGTTTTTTCTCTCGAAAAATGCAGAAATAGTAGTATAAAAGCTGGAGGTTCGAACGAATTTATCTTGTTCGATGTTAACATTTTCGTTTTGTATTCATAAGGATAATCTCGGCTGTTTCCAATTTCGACCTAATCCTGGTGTTACTGCCCGCGAGGACGAGGGTCAATGAGGGCGACGTCCACCTCAGCTGTTGGTTCTACAGGGGATCGCGGCGCTAATTAATCCGACTTTATAGGGTGTGACAACCGCAGGTTAAACGCGATTGGTTATTACAGTTGCTAATCCTCTCCTCTTAGACGAAGTCCCCTCGGGCTGAAGACCAGACGCTTCCCTTCTCACTCCTGCCCCAGTTTCCTTCAACTCCCTCCAAAGCCCATCGACTTCCTTGCCGCCTTCTCCAGTCCCGGGTAGCGCTGGATCCTCGACGTCCAACTTCTAATTGCACTTTGGAAAACCTCCCATGGGCATGACCTACTTAAGTGTCTCTCCAGATATAACCAGGATATGTATAAAAAAAGTAAGTGAGCTAGTTAGGTATACTCGTAGAGTGAGATTATTCCCAAATGAATGCATTCGATATTGCTTGTCAGGTTCTTTTAGTTTGCTCGTGAGTAACAACGTTATCTATACTATAACAAATTATACTAAACAACATGGGGCTTAGAGAATCCCTTGTAACACCTCTCGATGAACCTTATGAAATTCGGTTAGGCCATTACCTACTTTTATTGCAACTTTTGCCACGTAATAGAGACTCGCAATAACATCTCCCTAAAATCTCTCCCTAATTCCTAGTTTTGCTAAAATATGCCAAAGGATTGCATGAGGAAGAGAACCATAAGCGTTAGGATAATCCACGAATGCTTTCAGGATAAAAATATTATTCCTGCACTCCCGTTGTCTTCTGAAGCCGGATTGATCTTCTCCCAGCAATCCCACTTCTTCCGCCCAGTTCCCCAGACGTTCACTTACGCAATGCGTGAATCCCTTGACCACTGTGTTCATCAGTGCTATCGGTCTTTGATGAGAAATATCATTTTTATTTGCGGCTCAAGGTTTCATCCTTAGTACTACCTCCCCCTATTTAATTGGCACTTTTCCTCTTACTAATTTGCTGTTGAAAATTTTAGTTAGGAACTGAATACCCTCATTTTTCCATACCTCATTTGGGATTAAATCTGTACCCTGTGCTTTATTTTCCATTCGGATGATCGAGCTTTTTTTTGTCTGAAATGACACAAATGAATAATATAAATTGAATTGCTCAAGTATCTCAGGCTATTTTAGTTTGTTCGTGAGTAACGAAGCCCACTATAACAAATTATTCCATGATTAGACCCTTCATGCTACCATTTAGTGGAAGCAGAATATCTCTGGGTGACAGTTGATTGCATAAATCAAGCTCTTCTAGTGGGCCCGTGAATAAAAACTTGGTCTGTGCAGTAATAAATTGGATGTTGTTGCTGTTCCACTCAAATACGGGATAGAGTCCTTTTATCCAGTCTTCTTTCTGCACCTAATATGTGAGAGATATGGCGAGGGGATTGTGACATTTTCTTTGGAGGTGGTCCCTAGTTTGGCACTTAGGCACAACAAGGGGAACCTTGGAAGTGAAAGAGGGATAGGTTAAGTAGGGAATATATAGTATAGATGGTTAGTTTAGGGATTTTATCTGATTTGGATGGGGGGGGGGGGGGGGGCACAAGATACGAATTGCCTAAGGACTCCCAAACACGACTTCCGTTCATTGGAAGGAGATATTGGATTCTTCTGTCGCACTATAATATTATCCATTTAACGATAGCAATTTGTATTTCCTTTTATACCTATAGGCAAATAACTACTCATTCATTCACCATCCATTTGATCTATTGAAAATTAAACACATCACTCTTGGGCAGATATTCCAGTTTCCTAAATTGAGTCAAGCTTTCGTAACTTTGTGTTGTCGGATGCAAATCATCAACGTTCATTTCTACTTAATTCATAATTGAACAACATTCTGCATGGTCTCATGGTGAATTCTAGTGTACAAAATTATGTTGTCACTTTTTCTCTTCACGTTTTACACATTATTAACTTACATTATTTTTTCGTTGGAAAAACTTTAGTATACCTCCAGCAATGTGACTAGGATATTTACGTTCAAGTGCACTAGTTGAAATTGACATTTTGAGATTCCCAAATGAAATCCCTGCCTAAATGAATACATAGAATTGTTCGATAATAAAAACTTTATCGGTACTTTGATACTTCATATTTATAACTACAGTCATGTGGGTGGAAATTATTGCTACTCCGCTTTAACATAAGCCCTCTCAATAGTGGTTGACTATCATTTGGTGTATTGGAACTTGAAGGATATAGAAAGTAGAAGTACTGCCCTCCGACATAGTCGGTATTTCAGTTTACGAATTTGAATCTAACTGTCCTTATTTTGGTAATTGGAAGGTGATCAGCAAAAAATAACTCCTG
Organism: Adelphocoris suturalis; assembly: GCA_030762985.1. Classification (NCBI taxonomy): domain Eukaryota; kingdom Metazoa; phylum Arthropoda; class Insecta; order Hemiptera; family Miridae; genus Adelphocoris; species Adelphocoris suturalis. Next base: position 93,019,875 of record CM061043.1, read on the forward strand.
AAATCCTTAAAGCGCAGCAAAGAACATAGTCTCACGGCGGATTTGACGATCTGCATTAAAATTTTCCTTGATTTCTTGTTCGTTCATTAACTAATGTGAAAGGAAAGGATGGCCTCGTTTCGATAACCTTAGCTGGTCCAATTACCTTTCAAATTCCTAATTACATTGTGACATTTCTTTACTTCCATTCAGTTTTGAAGGCGCTTCGGGCCATCAGATGAGGAGAAATTACTACAAAATACACATTCTTGTTTGTAGGTACACAATATTAAGTGATACTGTTGCACAGCTATGCCAACAGAGCAGTATTTTGGAAAAATCCTGGACAATCTCTGATCATTTTTCATTGAACTGTGACAGTTTTTTAAAACTTGCAGTTCTGTCTTGAAAAGGTTTTACCGCAGATGTACAGACATGGAGCCAAATTTATTGTAACAGCTACGGTGAGCAAGTTGAAACTTTTGATTTTGCAGAGCTTCTCCACCCCTCCCTTTTATGGGAGAGCAATATAATCATACCAGCGGAATTTGACTTTACTCTTCCCATGCGATTTAATAAATGAGTCAAAGTTTCGGTTATGGATGAGAATCGCTGCTTACCTAATAATTACATTATGCGACAAGCTCTCTCTCCTTCAGAACCGTACAAATGAAATGTAAAAAATGTTTTGTTCCTGAGACCTCATTCGATCCATTCCCCAGTGTAAGGTTGACCGGCGGGACGTATTGTTTCCAAGCTGTGGAGTTGACAGAAATTAATAGCCGATTTTTCCCGTGCGCCAAACCAGCGGGGTTGATGGATCGTGAAACTTCTACGTTTGACTGCGTTTTGTCCCTTTGTCAACCCCTCCCCCCTCCTTTCTCCCCAGAGGGTGCGTCTCACCTGACCAACAAATTCACGTTAACCCAGAAGGAAAACCTCATGCTTCAGAAAACTGATTAAAACAAACTTTGCTAACGAATATAAATCGGAGGTCCTATTGGTTGTTTCCTCTTCTTTCCTACTCATTGTCTTAAGCTACAGTAAATCAACATTTATAAAAATCTCGTGTCAGGTGATAGTGATCAAATTCCTCAGATATGGCTCGACTAATTTGTATGAAGTTGTGGTATTAAATCTAAAGGTACAATAGTACCTAATAGTAAAATTATCATTTCTCGTACCTTTTGAAGGAATCCGTGGTCACTACCAAGTCTAGTACGGGGGCCGAGCGCTTTCGATGCAAAGACATCATCATCAGACCGTCAAAACAATACTATTGTACGAAGATTTTTTTTTTTTTTTTTTTATTCGTAAAACGTATTGTATTTGAGTTTTGGGTTTATCGCGGCAGGGAGGTTTTCTTCCACAATGTACGAACATTGTTTTCATTTTCCAGAGACCACATATTTGTTTCTTTAAAATCAACATTTCCACTCGCATTTTACGTTTTAGAACCGTAACAACATTTTGTTCCGTATCGTTCCGTCCGTCTCTATGTGTCTGTCGAATGTCCACATTTTCTTGAAACAAGCTTAATTTTCACAGTTTCAACTTGATGAAATTTTCAGGTAGGATATTTAGGCTGCTGACGGTCTCCTATAAGTTTTTCATCGTTCCCAAAGCACTGTTTTCTCAAGCTCTAGTCACTTGAACGATCTAGCTTAAAGTTGGAGGATAGTTAAAAGAGGAATAATTATTATTCCATATCAATATCAATATCATTAGTAGATGTTGCTAATGCGCAAATGTGAAATCCTTGTAACAAAAGCTTGATTTCTATAATTTTCATCCGATTGCGGTGGAATTTTTCAGGAATGTGCAAGTTAGACCCAATCCGTTTCATTGTTCACAAATCAATACTTTTATCTACTCATGCGCAACAAAACATCTATTAAGTATTATTTCCTCATTTACTACTTGTCCGACTTTGACATTTTACGTTACATCTTGCTTCACTATTTCACAAACCAAAAGAACCCGGGATGGAATGTTTTAAGATTATTTAAAAAATTTGGATGATGTATAGCATGTACTACACCCAACCTCGGCAGACGTTTTGGATATTGTTTTCGTATAGCAGAAAGTGACATCGTAAATTTGGAAGGAATTTTCTATGAATCGGAGCAGAAATAGTCTTCTGTATAAACTTTGAAGAATCCGACCTCCTAAGTTTGTCGCTGGTCCCTTGATTCAAAACTGAAATCGTGAACTGTATTTCTGCGTTTGTGCAATCTGCTTTACGACGACAAACCCCATAACAGAAAGAGCCAACTCCGGCAAACTCGTTTGGTAAACGCTGCTGACCTAACGCCAGTTATTTGCTTCAGCAATGTTGACGAAGGCGCTATCTCTAATGATCGGTCAATCTCTTCCGCCCGATAATCGCCGATGGAGCAATTTCCAAAGACAAATAGTCGGGGATGAAAGTGGTTTAGGAAGCCGGGCTCGGGTCTTTCATTCACCCATATTAATGCCGAGCTAACTTCAGAGAGGAGGAGGGTGAGAGGGCCCCCTTCGCTAAACTAAGTTGATAGGAACTTAGCGTACCTGGGGCGCCTGCCAATTTGTTTTGTCAACCAATCGATCGGGACGGGAGAATAAGCCCGTCAAACTAGTTTTCAGGGTTCCCGCTCCCGGAATTACGCGATTATTGCGAAACCCCTGGGAAGTTGATCGGGCGTTCGAGACGGGTAGTGAGCGGGCTAGTGGGTAATTCTGGGAGATTGAAGTCTGGCAAGTTGGTGGGTGTATCCTAACTATTAGTGGATATTGTACCGCAAGTATCATGTTCGGTCGTAGGATTTTGATCAGAATTAACAACACTATCACCAAAATAGTCTTGTTTGAAGGTGTGGTGATATCCCCGTTATCGTAGAATCATTGAAGTTATGAACTACCGAGAGTGGCGAGTGTTTAGATGGGTGACTTCAACAGCAGGGTCTCACTTTCAAGTAGTTATAACACTGTTCAGTGCCTGCAGGACAATCTATTCTCAACTCAAGGGGAATAAACAACGAGTACCCACCTTGTCAGCAAGAAAATGAAAGAAATAATCGGGACAAACTCCGATCCTCCAATAGGAGAACAGGTAATGACGTCAATCATACGTCGATGAAAGATTTTTCAATTCTATGTGAATTTAATAAATGATAATATGTTCCAGTTCTCATTTTTTAACGACTTTTAACAGAAAATAACGCTTTTGGAACATTGTTACACATTAATATTAACAAAAGTTTTGAGCCCATGCTTTTTGGAACGATCATATATCAAATACCAACCATATCAAGATTCCGCTGCGGCACAAAGGTTAAAAAATTTAAAAAAGTTGTCCGCAAAATTTATTTTTTTACAATGAATGATGTCTTATTTTAATTTGAGCTTACCTTGAATAACAAGAAGTATACTGTCCTTTGAAAATGTTCCATTCTCATGAAATATGAGATAAGAGTGGATCCTCAGTGATATCGAAACGTAACTGAACAATACGTCAGTAATACGATTAGGTAATTGTTGCTAAGATTTCTTAATAACTTTTCACTCGTTATTTACAATACTAATGAAATATGAGTGGAAGAAGTAGGATTCTAACACGCCATGTAGGTAACGAATGTTGATAATTAGGTAAGTACATACCGTAAGGCTTTTTACAGAATTTTCGTAAATCGTCGTATTGTATAATGCTGATTGTTTTCAAATTAGAGCTTTTTGAGAGCAAGGAAACTGTTAATTATTAGTTGTATGGCAAAAAAACATATTCTAAATAATAACCTGCTATTTAGATGGTGGTTTGGATTTTTTGCAGTTTTACCGATTTGTAGCAACTTTTAATGGTATTATGTAGATTTTTCAGCATCATTTTCTACATAATTTTTAATGTTCTATTTTGTAGTTATAAACTTTATTTGAGCAATATTCTGCAAAAAATATATTTTTTTAATTATTTTTAGCCGTTTTTAGTGATGTTTTTAGCACATTTTACCATTACCAATGTAATGCGCTCAAAAAGTTCTGGCAATCGCTCATACATTCGTTTAGAAAGCTTGATTGTTTAGCACAAGTACGCAATTTTCATCTCAATCCTAAGGAGAGTTATCGTCAGGAATGACACACGTATAATACATATATAATAAATATGAAAAAAGTGTTGAACTCGTGGATTCGTTTCAGAATGCCTCAAAGCGTATTTCAATAGAGAAATTTTTCAAAACATTTTATTTTAAAATTTTTTGACCCATTGCAATAGCTTTATTTTTTACGGACATTTGCTAAAATGTAGTGAAAGAAACGAAATTGCTACATTTCTTACAAATAAGAGAAAAATTACGCTACTCGTCGCGTGCACCGGATTTGTGAAAATTATGTTTTGGATGAAAAAACATTGATACAATGTAAAAACGCTGAACATTGTTACACAGAAATTTATTATTTCAGTGTAGTCGTTGGCTATTATTTTCTACATAAATATGTGAAGTAGGTACACATTTTTCAAAACTTTTTTTGCCAATAAACGCTATTTCATTTCATTTTGTTTGGCGGCTTTTTTTTTTTTTTGTAAATAGAAAAGTGAAGGTTCTTTTGATATTTATAATCGAATTTCTACTTTACGGACAATATGACGTGCTATCGCCAATTTTCGATTGTCATTGTTGTAATACAATCAATTCGTCAATCAAATTTATTTCTGTTCCAGGTGCCGTTGATGGAAGAAAAATTCCGCTCAGAAGGAGGGATTCAGTATCTTCGGCATTTTCCGGTGAGTGCGAGAATATTCATGAAACCTCTTTTCCGTCCGTATTTCAGGTCATAAACCGCATTTTCGTACGCTCGCCCTGAAGTGTATTAGGTCGCGTAATTGTGTCTTTATGCATATACAGGGGGTCTCCGTGGCAACGACAAGACGCTCGGAATGAGAAAAATGACGGCGTTTACCTCATCGTCATAAACACACATCTAATGCCAACCATCAAACGGGAGTATTTCCCAGGGGATGTACCACTTTCGCCTTTCTCCAAATAACGTCATATTTAGCTCAGAGTAGCGGAGGCTTCCCTTCCTCTCTCCACACTCCGGCCTCCAATTCCCGTTCGTTTTATCCCCTTGTTACATAAAGTTCAGTAATGAAGTTTCGCTCCTGTAGGTCCTCAAGGAGGCCTGCACCTCGATGGGCACGCAGTAATAAGAGATGTTGAGTGCTTAGGGGATCCGATCTTATCTGCGCTCATTTCTGGTAGAAAATAAAGGGTAGGTTAGAATAAAAAAATAAAGAAAAAAATAGAGGAAGGGGAGATGGACGGAGAAAAGAGTGCTAGAGAGAATGCTGATGAAGAAGAAAAATTCGTTACGAGAGAAACGTGAAGGGGAGTTTTCCGTTGGTAATTATGAAACCCATCCAGTTATGTCCATCTGATAAAAATGTTATTACAAATGAGGGAATGAAATAGTGTATTTTCATACCGCACTTTGTTAAAGAGACAGAATGCCTATGTTACTGCACCAAAAAATGGGGAGAAACTCAATTTAATCATAGGCTTCAAAGCTCCTCCGACTGACTGTTCGACACTTGAGGCAGCCTGGGGTCGTGAGCGACCCATGGCTTGAAAATTTGTTTTCTCAGTTTAAACCCCACTTTTTTTCGGTTTAAAATTAATTGAAACAGCCATCCTAGTGTAAAAGCATTATTTCAAGTGGCTAGGAGTTGGGTATTACGTGATCTGTAGCGACTCACTAATTGTCATCGAGGCAATTAGGACACATATTCTGACGATCTCCTCATACCAAGACACAGCATTGGGCTCAACCATTAGTTTTATGTAGGTATCATGCCGTGTGGTTATTCAAGGCAATGAGTGTGCTAAAAATCTTGCGAGGAGAGTAATTGAGTCGTTTCCCATATACATTGAGGATCAAATCTCCTACTTGCAACACAAAGCCAATCCCATCTGGCATGAGAATTGGCAGGGTGAGATCACTAGTCTGTGTGGTGTCCTCCTGGACTTGTGCCCAGTAGGCCCTTCTGTGAACCAACTTCCTAGGAGGGTCGTATAGTGGCCATATCTCTCCTACTCAGACCTCCTTGTGGGAGATGTCGGGGTGATCTGTTCATCCGCCAATTTCTGGAGGACTGCACGGACCCTACGGACATCCGAGTCTAGCATAGATCCCCTCAGTGGGCTGATGTTTTATCTGCACCACAAAAGCTCCAGTCGATGTTGTTGTACCTGAAAGCCACTGAGATCTACTACAAACTGTGATATCTGCAATATATTTATGTGTATCTAGTCATAGGATTGTCTCACTCTACCAATTATATGTAGCAGCAAGTATTTAATGCATGTATTATCCAGCGATAATTAGACCAGCGTTATTATTAGCTAGGTAGTTATTGATATTTTCACGTCTATCATTGTTTTTGTTTATTTCGTAGATACAGATCTCGTTTTATTTTTATTTCGTTCTAACCTGGATATGTTTTGGGCTGGGGGTCAGTTTGAAATTCAGGACACCGAAATTGTGTATAATTTTCTAATGATGTCCGCTAACAACGGAGGCGCTCTGAGGGGAAACGTAACCGCGCCAGTTTTCTACCGACTGATATAGTTCACCACTCGTTGAAAATGTCTCAATTAAAGCTAAAATCTTACTTTGCCTAAGCCGTTCTGAAAGTTGAAGCAGCTTAGCTGTACCCACAGTCATTATAATGAAGTACAAACAATAACATGACTTGTAATAACTAGGCTGGCTCCCTACTTGCCTCATTTACGAAATGAAAAATTAAGGCGAATGCTACCATATTATAACCTTAATAAAAGGTGCTACCATATTATAAGCTTAATAAAAGGTATGCACCAACATTGTTTTTTCGAATATTCTTAATTGGATTTCCACTATTTCGTCACTGGTCACCTGGTCCATAAATTAGTGGTGTCGAAACAAATAGTTTTGCGAAGTTTGAGCATCTTCCAGGATTTCCTAGAAACTCCTACGGCGAGGCGTGTATTATAAGGAAGATACGGTTTCCTGGTTGGAAGGTTCCATTTTCACTTTCACCCTACCGTCATATCGTAAATACAATGTTTCCTCCTCTCGTTTCGGGGAACTATTTGATCGTCCATATTTATTCAAGATGAATGGAGTTTGGAGTAGGGCTCATGAATATAATGACTTCCTTATTAATTTATATTTTTTCCGAGGTGAATTCTGAGGTTTCTACCTCCAGTAGTGTAACAAAATAACTTAGTAAAGTTAATATTGTTCGATAATATTCCCTTTCATTTATATTGTTCCTGACCTTTCCCAATCTTTTCCAACATCTTTTTTCGTAATATTTATTCGGTTTCTTATTAATTTATTGATGCCATGAGTTCGTTCTTTGATATTCGGAATGAATTTTTGATCCCTAGAGAATGAAGAGTATGAAAGCAAATGAGCCAAGTGCGATCGTTATTGTTTCAAGCCCTGCCTCTCGTCCCGCGTGCTATATTTGTTCACGAACTCCCCTCTCGTATTAACGCTTGAACGGTTCTTCTTTCGCTGATGATTTGATGAAATAAAATATTTAAAAACCGCGTTTTATACAATGAAAAAGATAGAAAAAAAAACTCTCCCCATTATTTGCATGGAGGGTCGGATCCCTTCTGCGGGGCGTCGCTGAAGCTTTCAAATTCAAATCGGTGGGAAGAGAAAGTCAGTAAAGCACTTTTGCTTCCAAAAGGATGAGTAAAGTCCTCATCGACACAAACTTCAAGCAACTTGATACATTGTTACACAACTTTCCAAAAGTTATGCAGTAAACTAGAAAAGTTGAACGAACTAGCTGAACAACGTTTCCTAGACTCCGATAATTGTTTGGCATTGACCCAAACTGAAATCATGTCTTCGCCAATCAGAGAGTGGAGTAGAGTGCAGTGGAGTGTGGTCCTGTTCATCTGTCTGTCTCCCTAAAATAAGTAAAGATTATTGCGACCTGAAACAAAATTCAAAAAATGTATTCTCTACTATTTTCTACTATATTATAACAATGAAACTCCGTCCGGCCAAACGGCAAGTCTATGCACGTCTACGATTTGAGGGATCTTCTTGAAATTCTCCAAAAGGGGGAATAAGTGATTTTAAAATTTTCTACTCCCACCCGAACCATGAGGCGTAGGGCGGGAGGGGGGTGGGAGCCCGTTTTAATGCGCGTTTTTTGGCCGAGCACTCGATCTTCTATCCGCTGCCAAATTAAAATTTGATCGAGAGCCCTTCGTATGTCAGCGACAAATTTACGTTTCTGGGCCCGTAAAACACGATAGTGCCGAAAGATCCAGTAAATTTCGACGGTTTTTGCTCGGGGTGGTGTTAAAATGTTCGTTGGAGTTCCAAATTGGTCCCATTCGAGTTTCAAGGCATGGAATTGTGTTTTCCAATTCCGTCAAAACGTAGGTAGGTACATACTCTGAACTTTGTATTCCAACCTCTTGATTTGAAAGACACATCCAACAGAAAAATAGACTGTGAAAACGATAGCCCTTCTACGCAGATAAAATAATGGCCTATCTATATTAAATTCAATGAACTTTTCGTGGTTCCACATAGTTTTATAAGATTTAATTTGTTTGAAAGTAATTGCCCACTGAAAACAAATGATAGCCCTTCTACGCAGATAAAATAATGGTCAACCTTTAGGGAAATAGACAGTTCTGTTAGTAATGAAATGTTCTTAAAACTAAACTTTTCATGGTTCCACATAAGATGCCGCGTTTCATAGTCATTTCCAACAGAGAAATACGTCAGCCAAGTTGGGTGGCAGTATGACTTCCTCACATAGAAAACGCAGCAAATTATTACACAGCAATTTAATTTGCTCGGTTTATAAGATTTATTAATTTTCCATTTTCTGGGGATTGTCGATATAATGGGATAGTAAGCAATTCTCAAATTTTCCACCCCCTCCCGAACCATAGGCTCTAGGTCTCGAAAAAATGAATAAATTAATCAATGACAATTAATTAAAATAAATAATAAAATTGTTGAAAGAACCACGTTGTTACACTGGACTCTACAAAAAATTGTTGGTTGGCCTCCGATCATGTACTTTGGAATGAACGATCTGTTTCGCCAAATGTTTTGAACTATGTTATAAATTAAAGATAAAATTCGATCAAAGCTGTTTATAGTTACGTAATTGGCTTGACGAAGGCCGTTAGTTGGCTGTTGACTGAATGCGTAACTAAAAACTTATGAAATTCACAAAACGCTTTGTAAATTACTCCTACCGCTTTCTCTCTTTCACAGAAATGATAATCGTTTGAAATCAATACGAATAAGTGGACAAATTACCTAAAACATTCTCCTCTTCACTTGTGGTTAAAAAAAAAAAAAAAAAAAAAAAAAAAAAAAAAAAAAATTGTGGCATGCATGATCTGCTGTATACCAATTGTCGTTTTGATAATATTTTAGGTGGTTGAGGATATTTTATAATGATTTGGTTTGTTTCTTTATGTCGACTTGTGATAAGCTTGCGGAAGAGTGCACAATTACTCTAAAACTTGGAGAGAGGACAAGAAATGCGAAAAAAACCCTTCAGTGATTAGTGATAACCTTTTGTAGTTTACCGAATCAAATTTTCGTATCATTTGATTAAGAAATCCATACAAATATACTCGTCCGTTAGACATGTTGATTTTCGTTTGCAGGATTCAAGGTTTCTGCATGCCCAGAGGCTACCTTCGGTCAGGAAGGGAATATGATTAGTAGGGGGACTGGGATCTCACTTGCTAAATATCTGAAAGTCTGATCAAGAACCTAAAGTTAGAAGACTTAGCGGGCATATAAACAGACAAATCGAAATTGTACAACGTGAAATATGACTCGAAATTTTCATTTTTATGCAACGTTTCCGCCATGTAGTCAGACTAGGAAGTAAAAACTTGTTTCTGGGTTTCTTTTGGTTCTTTGGCATACACGACCAACAATACAAATTGATTTTAAAGGGGAAATGGTGTAAATGATATGCATGATTATTTTTGGACGAAAGAAGTAATTTCGTTAAAAGAAATTAAAAGTCTCAATAAACTTCAGCGACCACTTTCTCTTCTTCGCTGTACCACGGTTTCATACGAAAATAGGAATGAAGAATCCTATGAACCACGACAACCTACAAGGGGAATTTCCACAGTAAGTCGAATCGGAGCCCAAGCGATAACTGACATTAGGATTGGCGGGCGGTCAACCGATCGAATTTAATATGCGTCGCCGATTGGAAGTCCCAAATTCAGTTTTGGCGGTGGAAACCCCCTAACCGCTATCTCTTCTGTAGCTTCTCTCCGCGCTGGCCGCCTCACTCGACTGAGTTAGGAACAAAAGGAAAGGGCTTGACGTTTCAACTCTAGCAGACCCCTCTAAGATAACTGGTGCCATTGTCGATCCTGTCAACCTTCCCCCCAATCCTCTTCACTCTCCCCAAAAAGTACCGGGGACACCTATTTCGGGACGCCTTCTTTATTCTCGTTCTTCTTTCCGTTTAGCGGCCCGAGAGATTTTCACGAGAGATGAACCCTTTTTCGGTCCCTACGTGAGAGGGCGAAACTGATGGCGCTTAAATTGCGCGTTCGGCAGGAGTCAGTGCTGGCAGGGATGTGATAAGGTTGAGGGAGTCACATAAATAACATAAACTCCTGAGCCCTTTCGAGGCTTAACTTGTTCCGTAGTTGATACGAGCTTCGCCGAACTGCTCCACAACAATGACACCGATGTACAACTTGCGGACAGAGCGATATCGAAATTCGCAGGAAGATTCAGCGCTCAAAGATCGCATGTTTCAACTCTCATACTCTCTACCATTTGTTCTAAAGCACCTCAACTTTTGCTAGTTCCAAGAAAAAAAATCAGTCAGTCGGATGGGTAGTATAGCTTCTTTGCAGATTATAACGGTGACATTTGAAATCATTCAGTGACTCAACGAAGCCCAATTACTGATACTAATCATTTTCAACATTATTAACTGCATCATTAAGCTGGACCTCCTCCTAAAATTCGTAAAATAACATTTTAACACAGAATGTGTTTTAATCTTTGCATCTCCAACCGAAAACGAAAAGCTTTTCTGTAACGAAAATGTGTTGCAACAATTTCTGATGATTTCCGCTTACAACCGAGTCGTTTGCTAGGGAAATGGTACTTTTTCATCCTACAAAATTTGTTGACCATTCGTTCGAAAGCTCTCGATTAATCCAACCATATTATGTTAACTACGGCGAAGTGCATGACCAACAAGCTGAGTTGTGAACATGGTTATTTGAATAATTGTTTACACGTAGGTGATCATTCTCAATAATTGATATTGTGAACATGATTGCAACCGCTTGTTAATTTCTGATTGAGCTGGTGGTGAGTATGTCGAATTTGATATAGTAGTGATAAGATACACCGCCGAATCTGAGTCATCCTTACAAGCGGCTTTCACGGGTTCATGTGGAACGCGTGAGCTAAAACACATTCTGTGTTTCAATAATTTAATTCGAAGTATGATAATAGAGGTAACCGGGGGTTCAGGAGGGTTGCCCCGTGGCCTAGGCGCGGTGCTCCGAGTTTTTCTTTGTCAAAGTGTTATACGATTGCGGAACCCCAGTACTCATTAATGGTCAAGTTATAGCATTTTTAAGTGAAATTCGCGCTTTTACAAGTCAAATTCATTCTTTTGCAAATCAAATTCACAGCTTTACAAATCAATTTCAAACAAAAGAGTTAATCCTGTCACCTATGAAAGAGTGATTTGACAATGCTAAAATATAAAATTCATAGGCACCTTGAAACTATGTTCCAGTTACTCTCAAATTATTATCCAGTTTAGGCTAGTAGATTGTCGGATATAGGTAGGTGTTCTCTGAAATCTGTTTCAGTTTCTGTGTACAATTTTGGAGAAAATGAAGCTATTGCAATAGCCCCAAAAATGTTAAAATCTAAATTTCGTACACTTTCTTCATTTAAATCCGTTTTGAGGTATTCTGAAACGATGATGAGAAATTCACATTTGCGCATTCATACAGGCTAAAATTGATCCGACGGAAATAGAAGTTCCCTGAAAATTTCATAAAAATCGGACTGAAACTGTTTATAGTTTTGGCCTTGAGAAGGACTTACGACAGACAGAGGGAACCAAAATTGATCATCAAGCTCTGAAACGCAAAATGTAAGTGGACATTTTGATTGTGGAAGACAAACATTTTTTAACTTCTCGCAAGGTAGTTAACCGTCGGTAGTGAGGAAGTAAAAATAGAAAGAATTTTACCTACATGATGAGGATCCACTTAAATTATATCAATTTTAGAATAAATCAAAGGAAGATCGAATTAACCAAGAAACTGCGGAAAGTTTTTAATGTTTTAGATCATTGATGTTTTGATTCCAGTTAACGGGTAAGCCCTTTGCACATGACATTGAAACACGAAAAGGTTACAGGCATTACACACCATGTCACCATCATGTTTTTGTATTACAATAATAAAATAACCTGGAAAATAGTATAAAATAAATAGATTTTCCTTTCATGAATTGTGATAGCTTTTTTTCAAGAAATGTCTTCTGGTTCATCCCTACGTCTGACAACTCTTTGGTACAAAGTCATTCTTGTCATTTTCACGCTGTGTTTGGTCCTCATATTCTGTAATTTCCTAGCAAAATACGAATACGGTGTCGTGACAGACTTTCGACGAATATTAACAACATACACTTCGGTGATAGGAATAACAATTCCGAGTAGCTATTTATAAAAATATATTTAAAAAGAATATATATATAAACAAACAATTTGGCTCCAGGGTTCCGTCCTAAACCGCGTGCTGCGACGTTGCCATATTGGAAGGGACTTCGGACGGTAAATATTCTCGTCACTGCTGCGATATTTCTAGATTACTTATTAGTAACTGTGAAAATTAACGTCATACTAATTGAATGTATTCTATATTATACTCACCCTTATGTTATTTGATCGCAGGACAGCATGAAGGCTGATTCCAATTTAATTGTCCATGAATCAATTGGCATATTTCCGCTTTCATTAAAACAAGTGGCTGCAGTTCATTCCATTCTTGTACCTCGCTGACCAGATACATTTCATTCAGCTTCTAGACAGAAAATGATAGAATATTAACTTGTGCCAATGGATAATTGGAATTGATCGGAGTAGAATGAATTTTACTTTTCTATATCGAGAGGTGTTACGATTAAAATCCGATTATCTTCAAGACCTCTCGTTATTAATAATATCGTGAATCCTCAGCATAAATCCACGATTTTTTCCCCTTCATAATTGACATTATTCATGTCCCACGATATTCAGCTGTCATATAATCATACCTATTTACTTACTTCCAATATAGCGTGCTGATTTATAGGAGGCATGAAGGCAGATAACTGCACGACATTTCTCTTAAAACACGGAAGTTTTACCGGGCTATCATTCTTTCAGCTTAGGAGGAGAATCTTGTTTGATAGACTGTATTAATTTTGTTTAATGGTCTGGTGTAAGACCTGAAATACTTTCCAAACATGTACGCCAAGCCAGTATAGCTTCGTTTAAATAAAAACCCAAGAAGTATAATTTTAGAACGGCAATATATTGCTTCTGATTCTCATCTGTAATAATATATTAGGAAACATATATGTTGGCTGTTTTATGTCAAAAATATGTGAATGGGGCTCCGAATATGAGAAGCTCGAGATAGAGCTCAGCACGCAAACAATGACCTTACCGATTCGCTACTCTTTTGTTGCCTACAAAGGCAGTCATGACAAACACAAGTTGTTTTTGTTGTTTTGTCGAGTTTTCGTTTGTTGCTGTGATTCTTTATTATAATAATTTATTTGAGTATAATTAATGTAATTTTTATTTTTGAAAAAGATTGATGAGGTTGCTGGTGCAGGGAAAGAATTGTAGAGCGAAAAGGGGCGACGCAAGTTACCGAAAAGGGGAAAATCATGTCAATGACCATTTTCTTCAGGGCACTGCCCCCCTAGAGTTTTCAATTCTTGCCCTTTGGTTTTCAATCTATTCTAAATGAATGATTTTTACTCATTAACCAAATGCCAGCTTTAAATTAGCTCTTTGCCGTAAAAGTACATTTTCCCGAGCTCATGAAAAAAAAAAAATAAAATAAAATAACCCAAAACACTGCTTTTTCTCATAGTTGTTTTAGAAATCGCCTTTACTGTAAAATTGGCAGACATACCCGCAATCTGTAGAACTGCAGAACACTGAGAGATTTTTTTGATGCATGGAGATCGGTTCTCATACAAAATATATTTTTCGGTTTAAGTCTGAACAATTCATGAGCTAACATACATTAATTTACAAACATATATAATCTCAAATCCTCATAGATATCATGTAATACAATTAAAATGTCTTCCAATTTCAAAATTAGTGGTAACATTTTTAATTATCACTACGTTTGCGAATGTAGTTCGAATATGGCGAAATCCATGACAGGTCATTCAGAGCCTTTGTGACATTGTATATGATAACAGAATTTTCATGTTGATCATTTTCAATGTTGGTGGTGACAATGTAAGAAGTTTTGTGCGAATTGCTGAAGCCACTGCAGGTGCGATCAAGATATTTCTTTATTCTGAATGGGATGAGGCTAAAAGGCAACGACTGTTAACTAACCCGTAGTACCTTGTGAAAAATCATCAATGTTTTCTTCAAATTTATGTGAGTTTTGCCAGTGAATATGATTAGAAAATTCAAATAAATGGATATAAGGAAAATTTTGAAATTCCGAAGTACCAATGGTCATCTAGGAGTTCATGTATAATGTTTTAATTGAATGACTAAACAAAAAACACGCAACCATGTAATCTGAGTCTGAAGGACTTAGCATTCAAAAAACGATAATAAATACACTTAGAGTTTTAAACCTGCAAATCTTGGTCTTACTTATATTTTGGGAGCTAATCACGAATCTGAAGATAGCAAATGAAACTTCTTTGTGAGTTCAGAAATATAAATAATAAAAACCGGAGCTGATTTTACACAAAAGTTTATTATTTTTGTATTAAATAGCATTTCTACGCGATTCATTTGTCATATAGGTACTTATTAATTCTTGTAAATAATATTATATCATCAAAACATGATGCGCCTCTGTTAGGGATTTAATGCCTACGCCACCATAAAACCACGAAAACACCCCCCCCCCCCCCCCGGACCCAACAATTTTACGGTTTATAGTAAATATCGAAAAAAAACCGTAGATCGCAAAGTGAAATAAATTAGCCTCAGAGGTCCCACAGCTGATCATAGCCCCCCTTCCCAACTTTGTAATGTAAAATAGTTTTAGATGTCCTAAAACAGCTCTATTTCTGGCATCAGGGCCATAAGTCGATTAAGAAAAAAATTACCTAATCGATTACGAAGGTTGATTCATTGAAAATGCCTATTTTTGGGTCATTCGCTTATAACTAACTCGGCAATTCGTGCTAAAAATATAATTTTTCTGTTTAAAATTAAATATGCTAAAATGGTCTTAATTTTCTTTCACTATGGGATTTTCGGAGCTCTAACCGTGTTAGAGATATCAGTTTTTGAACTCCACTAGTATCCGGAAAAAATTTATATTTCAAAGTTACTAACAACATTCTTCGCCAGACTATACACATGCCAAACACACCTAGATAAATTATTAAGCTCGTAAACATTCTCTAAGTCTTGATTCCAAAATAATGTCAGCAATCTTGATGGTGAATACATGAGAATATTTGTGAGAATCTTTAAGCTCTTTCAGAATCTGACCAAACTGAAGACACGTGTTTATGTTGTAATGTATATCTACAAGCCGACAACAGGAATTCAATTCATAAAGTCAATCAGAGGTCAGTTCATTGCAAATAGATTTAGTGACTTACGTGTTATCTCGTGTAACGAAGACGCGCACGAAGTGGAATCAATTCTGTTCCAGCTGGGTACCTGTTGGCGTCCACATATATTCGGTAAATTGACACCACACGACACGGAAAGCGGGACCGAAAATTTGTTCACGGTGTTGGGACCAACTGTTCAGACACAATATTATTGTTTACTAACCATTTATAACATTGCATTATTGGATTAATATCTTGTAAATGAATTTAAAACTACGACATAAATATTTTACTATTAGAAATCAGAAGGAAGTACCTACCAAAGTTTTCCTATAGTTATGATGTTGCCAAACCCATTAGCCTGCCACCAAGCGGCACAACTATAATAAAGATTATCACCTCAGCCAAGTGACAACAAAACAAGCGGCATTTTTCAGTATATCAATTTGTAACATAAATAAATAGAAAACTTCGGCATCAATAGAAGAACAAGTACGAATGAAATGAGTGACAAATCGAGAGCTTTCCACCGAACGGAGAACAATTTTTTTCCAATGAAAACTAAAGAACTTTCATTTCCCCAGCAACGGCTTCGTTGTACGTGAAAATCATAAGAACAAATTTCGTGACACATCGCCGTCTCCGAACCGCGTCTCCCAAAAATCGTGACACTTTTCGCCAGTTAGCTCAAGGCTAAAGCATGTTCGATGCTAAAATAAATAATTA
The DNA here is from genome assembly GCA_030762985.1 of Adelphocoris suturalis. Classification (NCBI taxonomy): domain Eukaryota; kingdom Metazoa; phylum Arthropoda; class Insecta; order Hemiptera; family Miridae; genus Adelphocoris; species Adelphocoris suturalis. The sequence continues at coordinate 93,036,426 of CM061043.1, forward strand.
AGGAAAGTGGCCTTTTTTGTGTAATGTTTGATAATAATTTAAACAGTCCAAATAGAGATATGCTGCTTATTATTCAAATCATGTAAACGGTTTTAGTGTAACCATTGGATAGAGGCTTTTTTAATTTTTATTGAGAAAATTTTTGTACAGTAAATATCACGATCTTCTTTTGTGTGACAGAAAAAAAAGTTTGTCATCTTGCGGTTTTGAAAGTGACACAAACGACGGGAGCACGAAGCAGTAGTGACGTGGGGGGAGTGAGAGGGGGTAGATGTAGACGTAACTTGTATCCAATTTTAAAGTTGACTTTTACAAACAGAAAATTTTAAATTTTATTTCACCAACTACAAAAAGAAAACGTAAGAGATTTTAATTTTAAATTTGATAATTCAAATTTTTCTTATCCCTGAAGAGGTCACTGGGGATAAACGTCGGAGAAAAAATAAGAACCAAATTAAGGAATGAGGCCTTTTTTAATGCAAGGTTTGGTAATAATTTCAATTGTCCAAATAGAGATATGCTGCTTATAATATAAATAATCTAAACGGTTTTAAGGTAACCATTGGATAGAGGCTTTTTAAATATTGTTATCGAGAAAAATTCAGTATAATAAATATCACGATCTTCTTTTGTGTGACGGAGAAAAAAATTTGTCATCGATTACGTACCGGTTTTGAAAGTGACACAAACGACGGGAGCACGAAGCAGTAATGTCGTAGGGAGAGGGAGAGGGGGTGGATATGGACGTAACTTTTATCCAATTTTAAAATTATTTTTTATAAGCAGACAACTTTAAATTTTATTTCACCAACTACAAAATCAAAACGTAAGAGTTTTTGTTATTTTAAATTTGATATTTCAAATTCAAATCTTCTCCCTAATGAAATCCCAGTTCCTGGGGAGAAACTTCGGATACAAAAATTAAAACTAAATTGAGGAAGGAGGCATTTTTTAATGTAAGGTTTGATAATAATTTAAACTGTCCAAATAGCGATATGCTGCTTATATAAATTATCCAAACGGTTTTAGGGTAGCCATTAGATAGAGGCTTTCTTAATTCTTATCGAGAAAATTTTAGTATAATAAATATCACGATCTTCTTTTGAGTGTCGGAAAAAAAAGTTTGTCATCGATTACGTACAGGTTTTGAAAGTGACACAAACGACGGGAGCACGAAGCAGTAGTGACGTGGGGGGAGGGAGAGGGGGTGGATGTGGACGTAACTTTGATTAATTACTGTTGACGTGCCACCAAGATTAACGATAGAGGTAAAATTTGTTCGGAATCCGTCGGCGAACGGGGGAGGGCAGAGAACTTCCTCCTCGGCCGCCAGCGATTATCCTCATTATTTTATTATTAATCACCCTCTCGGCTTTGACAAGCGGGACCCGAGAGTCTGCTGGGTGACGGGGGAGGGTTAGCAGCTTCCTTCCAGGTTTATACCCGAGTTAAGGCGGAAAACGCCGGATGTTCTTACTGGTTCCGAAGCCACTTTCGGGAGGTCTGGAGTCACTTTTCCACCGCCTCCGTTCCCTTGTAGCCCGGCAGGTATTGTGTAGTGCGCATCTCCGCCCGTGTTACCAAAATTAGTCTCTATTTGCGGAATAATGCGATCGCCTTAGTGGAAACTCAATTTGAGGCTGCGGATAATGGCTAAGACGTGTTTCTCACCTCAATGGACCGAGAATCTCACGATTATCAGCATTCTAAAACTAGAGAGAACTTCATAAAGGTATATATATATATCTAATGACCGTTAAGGAGTCTCCTTTGGTAAACATTGAGAAGACAAAGTACATGAGGGCAACAAAGAACAATGCTGGTACGATTCCAGATTCAATTTGTGGAAATGTGTCGACAAGACGTACCTCCTAAAGTTATTATTATGTAAAAATTAGCACTGGTGTGGTGCGATATGGTTTTACCTTCCGTTTATTTTTTCTTCACTTTAGCCATTAGCCATAGCCATGAAGGTAATGAATTAATATCGAAAATATTAACATTCATGTCAATCTCTTACCTAAGTAAGAGAAGATATCACAGAATAGAGATGGATAATGATAATAACAAATATAGAATAATAATAAATGGATATACTTGAAATACAAAATCCTCTTATATAAAAGAGAGAAAATTGACTGGCTGTCTGTGTAAGGTCGATTCACGTCCAAACGGCTAGATCGATTTCGATGCGGGTTTTCGCAAAATGATTGCAAAGTTCCGGATCAACATTTAGGCTATAGTAAACTCCTCCTTTGTCGTCAGCTCGGATTTCCATAACGACGCTGCCTCGGTTAACAAATTCGTAAGTAAAGAAAATCCTGATATGCAAAACTACTTTATACATCAAATGAGGTTGAGATTGGATCAAGCGGATAGAACCTACTATTACAAATCCAAAGGTACCAAAACGGTTTTTGTTGGATGAGCGCTCTCCTGATGAATGAAAAGTACGTACCACCAATGTTCAAGGCACCAGTGAGCAGGTAAAAAAAAATAGGCGTGGAAGCGTACTCACAAAATGTCTTGAAATTAAGTTTTATTTGTAAATTGAAAATATAGCTAAAAATCGAAAACTTAAATGAAAGAAAACAAATTAATCTTCCTAAAAGGCCTTTTAAAATATTTAATCGTTCTTAGGGTTAAATAAAAGTTCAAATTTGAATATAAAAAAAGTTCAGGCCTGGGTGGGATTCGAACCCACGAAGCGGCGATCGTGCTGCTTGGAGGTGCTGGGTTTCGCTGCGGCAGCTAGGTAGCGATCCGGGATGAGGGTGACGCTCCACAACTCGGTAGACAGGCACGAGGCGAGAAGTAGGTACATACGAGGTAGATGTTGAATGTATGGATGTAATATGTAGCACTGCCTCTTGATACCCAAGTTGGTCGAGGAGTGGAGCGAAGAGCTGCTCAATGATTTCGGGATGCTGAGACCCAAATAGATATAAATCCGCCAAATAGGAGGAACAGGATGCAGGGACCTGAATAGCGAGAGACGCATGGGACGGGACTGCGGTTCTAATAGAAGACGAGATTCTTTGTGTCCCCACTTCGTCGTTGATGAGCCGAGGAGCGATTCAAAGTTCCACCGATTACACGAACTAATCCGCGATAACGCCGCACTGCCGCATAAACAACACCTTCGCGAAACACAACTTAAACTAAAGAAGAAAGAAAATAAAATACATCGCTTCTATTAACAACCAACTCATTCCATAAATCAAGATGAATCGGAATAACGTGCGATAAAAACTTGGTATGTAAAGATCGCATGGAGTCAAAGAGCTGCTGTCAGCTGATGGTTATAAATCCTCTTAATTTATTTTGGGGTCCTTCAGAATAGTTGTCCAAGATGGACTCCCTCTTAATATTCTACGAAATATTTCGTTGTTGATTGTAACTTATAACATTCGGATGGAATCCGTCAGTCTCGTGTGTACTTTTACCTACTGCTAAGGTACCTACTCTAATGTGCCGCTGTTCTTCAATAAATATTTTATTCTTCACTCAATTCTTTCATTGCCAACCATCCATTCAAATCTTCAAAATACGACGTTTAGGTAATTTTAAAAAATCTCCAAACAAAAGAAATAACTTATTCTTTACTGTATTACCAGTACCTTCGTGAATAATAATGAAAGTTACCAGTGGACGAACTTCAGTGACCTCCTGCCGTCACTCAAGATATTGCACCAATGAGCTGAGCATGAATCACGCTTTTTTTTCAGTTTTTTGTTCATTTGAGTGTGATTTTGGAAAGCCCACGCAGTGCGCCATAGGGGTCATCCTCAAATCACGTCCATGAATCGGGCTGAGTGCAAGAATCCCTTAAGTGATACACTTAGGGGCCCACTCAGACTCAATTCTCGTCTACACTGTTTCCCCCAAATCATAGGAACCCGCTATGAAATATTTTGGGATTCGATATTTAAATCTACACATTTATGTTACGGATACGCGGAAGCTAAGTGCCACACTCAACTTTGCAGACTTTTCTTTTTAACTGTATAACTGGCTGAATTGAAATTTTGTAAGTTATTATTATTATTTATCTGTTCAATATAGGAAAGCTAACAAAATCAAGTAACCAACGGTGAAGTTTTTGATTGGTAATTATATTATTTGATATTTATATTGCTTACTGAGAAAGATCTTTAAGTTCACCAATTCAATAAAATTAAAATAGGAGGCTGTAATGCGTTCAAGAGTAAGCCGAGTAAGTTCAGGAAGCCGACCGATTCACGCGGACCTGTTAGTAACAAGCAGTATTCTCATAATCCCAGCACAATCGGATTATTTGACAAAACGAAGTGATTCGAAGAAATTGAACGATACTAGGACACCGATTCAGTGTGATCATAACCTGATGAGCTAGAGGAATTCTGTAACGAGGTAGGTGCTCGGGAGCTGATAGAGGAATGAGTGTTTTCATGTTGCCATATTACTCTCGTCGACATGCTAATATGATGGATGGGCTTTTCCGTCAGCGTCGTGTAATCAGCTTCCAATAGGAGTCTCTAATCAATGAACCTTTGTTCGACTCTGCTTAATATTCAGGGAGCAAAGCAAACCTCTCTCCGCCCTCCGCGAGTGCACCCGCTCCCTCCTCGTATCGCCCGGGAGTCGTCTGAATTCCGAACGGTGCTGTTGCTTTTTCAACTTGTTATCTTTATTGTGTTGAGCATGAGTTGTATCTTATAGTCTTTCGCTCATCGTGAATCCGCTGGAAACCCCTCAAACAAGCGTGAGATATTCTTGTCTGTATTACAAGCCATTCTTTATGCTTCTCCATGTTTACAATAATGCTAAGCACTCCCCATTTGATTCAGACAATTTCGAATTATATTCAAACATAATTCCAAATGAATTGCAGCATTTTTCAAACGGATTTCTTCAATAAATCCGTTAGTAGGAGAATCCTGTACATTTAAAATCGAAGGGTTGTGCAAAAAGTAGGAAGTGTGCAGAAGCTAACACCCCCGGAAATTTTTTTGGTTTACGTTTCAAGAGGCGTAGAATCCAAAAATCAAATTAAAAAAAAAAAAAAAAAATCCGTTCTTCCGCTGTCTGCGGTTTTTCTCCAAAAATACTAGACCAGACTATATGAAACTTCGGTTAAAAATCACATTTGGGGTTTAGATGGTCCTAGAAGCTCGGCATCAATTTTATAAACTCTGAAGGGTTGTATTAAAGGGCTAAACATTTAAAAAATCGAGATCTCGAAAACTTTCAAAGTAACAGTGATAATTTTATGCTGGTCTATGATGAATTTAATCACAAAGAATCGATTAAAATCACCCGCAACGCTGTACGTTGAATAGTTTGCTTTCCCTAAGGGCTTGAACATAGAAAAAAAAACCTTTGAATTTCTCAGCGCGGGAAGATAGAAAAATCACGAGCTGCTAGCGTTCTATTGATTAGACGATCAAGCTTTAAATTCCATAAAAGATCGCTAAATAGCGATACTGGAATACACAAAAAGTGCCTTTTTAAATTTCAGCTGATATAATGCCAATATTGGAATTATCAGGTGATATACCTAGTTTCAATGGAATTTATTATAACGAAAGAAAATGAGTTTATTAACTATTGTCCGTGCGACGTATCAACTAGTGAAGTATTGTTACCTAAATGCTAAATTTCATCTCTTAAATGCTCCCAAGCCTACCTATAGATAGCGGAAGCATTGTTTTCACTTTCGAGAGGTTTAAAAGTTGTGGTCTCCAATAAAATCAAACGGCTGTTGTTTTTTTACAGTGGTAAAATTTCTACTTGCATTTTACGTTTTAGACTATTCTAAACAACTTTCATCCCGTGTCTTTCTCTCTCTATGTGTGTATATCTGTGTGCATGTCCGCTAATCCTTGTAACAAGCCTAATTTCCACAATATTGTACCGGTTCTTATGAAATGTTCATGGTATGATTGTGTTATGGTGAAGATGGTCCCTTATGAGTTTCGTTGTTCCCAAATCAATACTTCACTCGGCGGATGCGCAAACGTAAATTTCATCAACCATCATTTTCTCACAACTCCGTAGTCCAATCTCGCTCAAGTTTGGAGGATAGGTAGAAGATGTACCACAGAAATTGCATTGCACTCTATCGCTAAATAGCGTGTAAAAAAAGCCCGCTTAACCAACTCAATACCCTTTGGTTTACCTAGGGGCCAGTGTTAGGAAACTTTCCAACCTGACTGACTCTATATGTTAGTCCATCGCTGATGGTGGTTCTACAAGCACTGAGGCTGTCTAGCTTTAGAAAATATGAATTTTATTGAAACTAATGGAATTTATTAGTTCGATACATCTAAAAGTATAATATGTGATCAACTGACTATTACATGGATTTTATTTTGTGTGTGTGTTTCCAAGTGAGAAAAGCTACTCATTTCCGCGTTTTAGCGCTAAAAACAACCATATCTCAGTTATTTTTGTGCGTTTTTAGGCGAAAAAACAGCTCACTTGACCAAGGAATTTTTCCTTTTTTTACTAACTACATATCAGGCATCATGTATTGTTACTGTTCCATCAACAGTAACAATACAAGCGTTTCTAAGCAAAAAAGCTACTATTTCTGGGTTTTTAGCGCCGAGAAACATGTATATCTCGGCTATTTCCGCGCATTTTTAGACGAAAAAACACCTACAGCTTCTTCACACTTCCTGCTTTTTGCATATTTGTGCAAATCTAAAACCGTTCGATTGTACATGCACAGGGTCCCTCTACTTCCGATATATTTTCCAAATTAAAAGGAAACAATTAAATTTATTTGTCACTCCATAATAACAAGTTATGCCATAATATGTAACATACTTTATAGTCAATATAATAAGCATTATAACTACTACAAATACACATAAGTGCTGATATTATAGGTGATACTTAGTAATATATTGGGTTTATACGGGTGGGTCAACGAGCGTGAGATAGCAAGTTGGCAAGTCGTTTCATAAAATAGGCTTAAAATGTCTATTATTATTATTATTTTTTTTTTTTTTTTTTTAAGAATTTACGCCGCCTCTCAACCGGAAGGGTCATCTATTATTATTATCATTAATACCATTATTACGTATTTATATTTTCTTATTTACATTTTTTGTAACAGTTTAATTCATAAAAATTATTCTTTTCATATTCTTAAATATCTTATATTCTTGTAATCAAGCACTATTTTACATCGTTTTTGTTAGTTTCATTAGATTGTTAGTGATTCACATTCCTTCATTGTTGTGATGTAATTTTTGACGTTCATGGAAGCTGATTTTATGCAGTGAATTTTGCTAAGCCATAAGTAGGCGAAGTCAAAAACATTTTTTAAGATCAAATTAAGTTATAAAACTATGCATTCATGTTGAATGTTTGTACTAATGGAAGTATGAAACTATGAGGTCTGCTACGTGTGTATCTAAGCTGTATTATTTGTTCGTGTCGTTGCATAAAAGCATGTATCAGTATAGTATTATCATACTGTTTATTCTTACTGAGTACATACATTGTGATCTGAGGAGAAATTTTCTGTTATTAGATATTGTGTTATTCCGGGAGCATTTGAATCGGAAACAACCCAACAAGACTTCGTGTAGGTATTCTGGTGCAGAATGAATTATAGGATCTGTAATATATCTACATTTTGAAGAACATATATGTTACTATACTTTGAATTTTTTTAAAGAGTCAACCATCACAGCAAGATGAACCCCGACATTCACATTTAAACATTATAAGAGTCCTAACATTCATTAAATATATTTCTAGTCTCAAATTGTTCTATGCATTCACCTGGTGCATAGAAAAAATACAGATTCAATTTATGTATTGGAGCGGGTTTGATTGGGAGCAGTCAGAACAAAACTGTCTACAAACATTCACGAAGACGTTAATCTGGCAGACAATGTTGAATAAATCAATGTAACGATAGAAAATGAATCATCCCCTACAGACGTTTTAAATCCTCAAACGTCCGGCGTAAAAGGGAATGAATAGGAATAAGAGGGGTTGCGTTCAAATCAAGTGATTCTGTAGTCAATCCATGATATTTTATTCGTGAAAGCTCTGCTAGGGTTTGAGAGAATGTGATAAGTCGCTTATTCATCCTCGTAACCCCGATGGGTCACTACGCTTTTCCAATAACAGCGACAGGAAATAGAAAATTTCCCGTCGGTTTTCTCTCATAAAATGCCCCAACGATATATCCTATTTTCCACATTATTAATTGATTTTATGTGCATCGGCAGTGGGGATTACTCTGAAATCTACGTTGGTGAAGTAGTGTGATAATGTTAAAGAACCAGGTCATTCCGAATCAAAAAAGTCCCTTTTTAATTTTTTTAAACTCATTGATTAATCAATATGCACTGACAACGAGGTTTGTTCTCGTTCTTTGTGTCGGGCTGATCACATAGTGACATTCCGATTAAAACACCCACCCTCTCTCTTTTTAGCTTGAACTGTCCCGTAACTACTGTCACAGATAAGATAGTAAAGCAGAATGTATTTAGTGCTTCCTATGCCGGGGCTGTTCTACTTCTGAAACCAGTTAGCCTGGCAGAGACAAGTCTTGAATTCTGGCAACAGATTTCGCTGATGTAACTCAATGAGCGCATTAAGCTAACAGGACTACTAAGAACATCGCTTTCAACTTCAACTGTTGAATGAAATGGAACAAAGCAGCCGGCGCGATGTTGCCATTTCCGTTCTACACTGCACGCTTAGAACCAGGTTTGGAACTAACTTGTGACCTGGTTGAGTTTCGTCAAACGCAAACTTTGATCATTGATGAAATAGACAGACTGCTGTACAATCCCAGAAACAACCAGGCGTAATTATCAGACATGGACTACCACACCCATTCCTTGTTTCATTTTTCTATATTTATCATTTCATTTATTTTTTTATATATTTTTTTAAAAGAATTCAAGCTGCGTCTCAACCGGAAGGGTCATTAGCGGCATTCAAACAGGGGTGTCAAAAGGACACTGCAACGGGCACGATTCTAAGGGGAGCCATGATGACCGTCCGTCACTAAACAGATTGCCATCACGGACTCCACTAGCAGATCGGAGGGGAGGAATAATAATAATAATAATTATAATAATAACCGGCAAAACGAGGCATCGGTACACTCTGCCTCAATGGATACAGCGATGACCGCTTTGTAACCCCTACAGCAGATAAAAATACCCCGTAATAAAAACTAAACTACGACTAGATGATCCTTAAAAATACGTAAATATTATTGATAAATATATAATAATAAATAATATACATCTTGGTTAAATAAAGGTATGACTAAATGTACATAAATAAATGAATATATCACAGATCAGAATATCAAAGTTCGTCATGAAGCTCAGTGGCTTTCGTACACCAACAGGGACCGGACTTTGTCTGGTCCTGACAGAACATTCACCCACAGAGGGGGTGAATGCTGGACTATGAGGTCCACGGGGGCTGGGCAATCCTCCGAAAAGTGGCGGATAGACAAATCACCTCCATATATCCCAGACACAACATCATGAGCTACTGGATCAAGCAGGTGTCCGTGAGTAAGATGGGTATGGCCAGTGGCTACCCGATTGACCACTATTCGGTCCCTCCTTGGAAGGTGGGCCACAAAAGAATCAACCGGGCAAAGGTCCTGAAGGACTCCACGTAGACCAGTGACCTCGCTCTGCCATTGCTCCAGCCAAGTGGCATTGGCTTTATGCTGCATGTAGGAGATTTGATCCTCAATGCGCATAGGCAGCATTTCGATGGAGTCATCACCAATGGCTCTCCTTGCAAGGGCATCAGCACACTCATTGCCGTGAATACCTACATGGCTTGGCACCCACATAAAAGTTATGTTTGTGCCTAATGTTGTGGCTCGGTGTAGTGACACACGCATACTTTGTATTAGGGGATCATATGAATATGTGTCCCTAATCGCCTGTATCACTACAGATCACATAGTTTCCAACTCCCGATAGCTTGCAGTGTCGAACTCCCAGCCTCACTGCCCACAGCTCTGCACACACGCAGGCTTTGTATTAGGGAATCATATGAATATGTGTCCCTGATCGCCTCAATGGTACTCAGTGAGTCACTACAGATCACAAAATTTCCAACTCCCAATAGCTGGCAGTGTCGAACCGCTAGCATCATTGCCCACAGCTCTGCTGTGAACAAGTGGTAGGCGTCTAGTGACTAGAAAGTTGGGGCTCCACAGAGTAAGGCCAACACCATCAGGCGTTTTTCAGCCATCAGTGAATAACGCATATCACATGCGTGTCCAGCATATCGCTGGATTGCCTCTGAGTAACGACATCTGAGAATATGTGGGGGCGTATTACCCTTGACCCCAACCCTCAAGCAAAAATCAATGCGCATCCCAGACAAGGTCCATGGAGGGACGAAAGGGACTTCAAAAGGGAACAAAGGGTATCTCTCTATGCAGTCCCACGTGGTGAGCTCCTAAACACGAATGCCCAATAGGCGAGCTCGATTCTGGAGCCTGGAATTTGTTTATCCAGGGGTGTTGGAGTTACCATGGTCTGCAGCGGGTGCCCTGGGAAATAAAGAAGGGGCTCTGCATAACGGCGTGTCAGTAGATTTCGCACTTAAAGGGAGGCAGTAGTTCGAAAGGCCCCAGTGGCGGATTAACAAACGAAGACCCTTGTTTAATATAGGTTCCAGCTTATGCAGCAAGGACTTCCTTGCTGATCCATAAGCTGATCCAATTCTTGATTGCACAACAGTATGGTAAATCCTTAAGAGGACTCCCTGCTGGGTGCCCCAACTATAGATGGGCCTTGAGCAACTGTACACCGTGCGTGCATAGAAGCCTGCCGCAAGTACTCGATATGCTGGGTCCACCGCAGATGGTGGTCAACTATGAGTCCAAGGAAACGTGTGTGTGTGAAGTAAGGTATTGTGACTCCACCAATTGTGAGTGGATACTCATCATGTGCTTTGCGCTTTCTGCAAAAATGGATGGAGGTAGTTTTTGCAGGTGAAAAACTAAAACCGCGCATCCGTGCTGTTTGATAGATGGCATCAATAGCACGCTGCAATGTGTCACTCACATTTCTCAGATTATCGCCCGGCAGGAGGATATTTAAGTCATCCACCAACAGTAAGGGACGAATATCCTCCGGGATGTTATCAGCAAGGCCATTTATAGCGACCATGGACAAGGTGCAACTTAGCACAGAGCCCTGAGGAATCATTCTCCTGAGGGTGGAGATCTGAGAAGACATTCTCTAGGCGCACCCTGCATTTTCGGTGGGAAAGAAAGCTGTGGAGGGAGCCCAGCATGGGTCCTCCCACTCCCCACTCCTGCAGCCTTTGCAAGATGTTATGACGCCAGGTGGTGTTATAGGCTTTAGCAAGATCAAAGAACACACCAATGGCATGCTCCCTGACCAAAAAGGCGTCCTGGATATGACTCTCAAAAGCTGAGAGTTGGTCAACTGCTGAGAAGCGTTTGCGAAAACCAGCCTGATATTGGCTGATGAGGGAGTTGCTCTCAAGAACCATACCAGGCGGTAGTTATACATTCCAGGATCTTACTCATGCAGCAAGTACAGGAGATGGGTCTGTAACTAGCAGCCTCACAAGGGTCTATGCCCTCTTTGTGAAGAGGGACAGTGACAGCCTCCTTCCAGGAAGAAGGATAGTTACCGGAGGCCTATATAGAATTATACAGCCTCACTGAATAACTGATCAATAGATTCCTATAGCAATATAATAAGAAGGACTAAGATGATAATTAACAATCGACAAAATTTAACTCAAATTGGGCACACGTGATTTCCACCAAGCACGTCAGTTATGGCTTGTACTTGAAAACCATGAAAGTACAATTAGTTCTCATTATTAAAACTGTATTATACTTCTTGGTTCTCCTGTTTTTCACGTCCTTGTAACTATAACCGTGCATGACTTTCGTGATTTTGAGAATCCTGTACCTACAACTGGAAGATGTTTTTCGAGAATACCTTTACCCTGTACCCACCCTGTGATATTTGAACCATATTTGAGAGCTCATTGTTGCTAATAAACATACTGTTATTCCAGTGTAGGTATGGAGGTTTTCACACCTAGGTCTGAAATATGCCTACTTGTATATTTTTATTGTAGGTGCAGTTTGTAGACTCATGTATATTTTTGGCTATTCTCTAAAATAATAAATCTACATTCACTTGTCAAACCAAAAAATTATGTGGATGATGATTAATGATTTTTTTGAACTTATTAAGTATCCTTTAAAATATTTAAAAAAAAAAAAAAAGGCATTCGCCATTGTCGACAAAAATTAAATCAAGTGCCTCGCAGAACTCTACGGGCATCATAATAACTCCTACTTACTTCCAATGGTTTTCAACAGGCTGTGTACCAAATCTCAGCGCACATGGATGAACAGGAGAGAAGTTAGCATTATTGCTAACACTGCTGCTGTGACTTCCCCATGATCAATCCCTTGATAACTTCTATGATCACATCCATGGTTATTTTTCAGCGCCCTAGGATGATCCAAGGGGTTAAAGTTATTTGACTAAAAGCATGTCGCGTCATTCGTAAATTTGAAAGAAATGTCGTGCCAATCATTTGTGAGTGATAAAAAGTCACACGCAGCATGACCGTGTGAAAAAATTTTCGTAAATTATCGTAGTTTTAGAGCCACCCCAAGAAGCAGTTTTGGGCAGATATCTTATCCCCATTTGCCTAGGTTAAGTACTTTTACTCGTTGTACTTATATGTGTATGTGTTGTACTTTTATGCCGTTGTGAACTTAGCTTTTATAAATTATAGGAAGGGTTTTCGCTTTTAGCATGAGAATACAAAACTTGAATACATTTTTCAAAAAATCTCACAAATGAACATATCGACGAGGGAATATAAATAATACATGAGGCTAGGTTTGCAATCAGTAAAAACAACTTGAAACCGTCTCGTTAAATAGGTAGCCACAACACGTACTATAGCTATAATATACGTATTGAAATTTGAGTACTTTGAGTGCGAGTAAATTGTTAACTACCAATTTATTGGTTGAAAACTTTTACCAAATAGTTCCAAATAATATTCTTCGACTCAAAAATGATTTGGGATTTCTAGCACATTTTGCGGTTTTTATCGATTTTGAAAATCAATCGAAATATTAGATATTATTTAAATTTTATGTACAATATTCAGCAAAATTTCTTGCGTGAATTTAGAAACGTTCAAGTTCTCTGTCGATAAACTTTTTTGGTTTAAAATTATGCTAAAAATATTAATTTAACGATTTTTAGCCGTTTTTAGCCGTTTACAGTTACTTTTTTAGCGAATTTTCGTAGAAAATAAAGCTAATGTAATGGCTCGGAAAATTTTAAATCCGTTTTGAGGCATTTTGAAACAATTTCTGAAGTTTGCGCTTTTTCATATTACTTTTTCACATATTTTTTTTCTTTCATATTTTTCATATTTCATATTTCTTCCGTCAAAAAATCAAGTATTCCAAATGGAGGGATGAGTTCGTTGACCGGCACTTTTTGAACACATTAAATTCCAACGAATGTGCTCAAAAAATCATTGATCATGGCTAAAAACGGACAATAATCGTTAAATTCATAGTTTTTTAACAGAATTATTGTCAAAACAAAATTATCAACGGTTAAATAGGACATTAATGGTTTTTTTGCACAAAATTATGCTGAAAAATTAATATTTTCTTAAAAATCTATGAAAACTGCAAAATATATATAAATCCAAAACCTCTTTTATTTAGTATGAGATATTTGTCATAAAATTGGTTTTTAACAATTTCCTTGTACCCGAATTCATCATATTTCGGTACGATTTAACATATTATAATATGATAGATAATTTAAGGAAATTTGCTCATACGATCATGCTGCATGACTGGAACTTTTTAGCACATTTTCTAAAATTTTTGCGCCAGAACGGAATTTTTACCTCAATCCTAATGAGAGTTATCGTCTGTTATAGATTGACACATACATATATATACACACAAAAGAGTGAAACATGAAAAAACTGTTTAACTCTGAGATCCACTTCAGAATGTGGGATGTCAATGAAGAAATGACTCGTATATTGTGGTTTTAAAGAGGAGTAGCTATGCAATAGCTTCATTTTCCATGAGAGAAAAAATGCAATGGTTTAAAATTTTCCATTTGGTACCTAAAATTTTATTTTTAGGTTCATGGAATATTTGCCCGTGGGATTCCACTTTGATGCACCGGGAACCAAACCTTGAATTTTGACACTTTTCCGTAATATGTACCTATTTTTGATATAAATTATAAGTAGCTAGCTATTTATGTATAGTATGTATGCCAATCAAGACGGTTTTCCAAACTTGTGAGTAATCATGATAAAACAGGTAAATACATGAGTATTTTGGCAACAATCAATCTGAGGTCTCAATGATCATACATGGCTTCTAAATACTGTATTTATTCTGCTCAGAAATCGATCCGCGCAAAGTGTTGATGGAAAATGTCTAAAATTTGTCCGTAAAATAGAGACAGCTGGTTTCAAACACAGAACTAAAATTAGTGTGTACAGTACATATTCTAATTTTAAAACAACTATGATTTTTGTTGCCAGTATGCTTCAGTTACATACGGTTGCTCGCTGCCTTACTTGCTGGCTATCATCGATGAAGAAAGCCCGGCTTTATAACTCTAAGGGGTTCTGGAAGTCTTAAGTATTTATTTTCAATGATCCCGTCCCTTCGCCCCCCTCCCCCCGTCACCCAGGCTGACCCATCGTCCATTCGTCCACTTTAGGAGAGCCCTGTATCGGAACGTGACCCGAAAGATTCCCTTCATTTCGGATTGATATGAGGACGGGAGAGGTATATCGGAGAAGCTCCTTTTCTGTTCATTTATAAAGAAACAGTCCCTCGGAACTACTTTTCTCGAGAGATAGTGAGGCGGAAAAAAACGAACCAACGGGCCTCCCACTATACCTCAGGAGTAAAATGTAGCTCCGCGTCAAGAGTGGATATATATTTGACCCGATTCCACCTATCCGTTTCCCCTTCTTCGTCTTCCCACCCCTTAAGCTACATCGCAAGGCCTTCCCTCCTTTTCCTTGAGTAACTACTTGGATACGGGCCACGTTTGGGTTCCATCAATCTGAATCTTAAGGGAGTGCAAATAGATTTATTTCGACTCGTTTCAATTTGATAGTCAGATGGGACACTCGGGATCCCGGCATCGGAGTGGTCTTCAGGCTCGCTTATCTGAATTTACATGTTTTCTTCCTTCACCCGGGAGGAGGGTTAAAAGTGTGGAATTCGGAATGTTCTGACAGCGCATTTGCTTTCGAGTGGGGTGGAGTACCACTTACGATGGAGGTAAGTCTCTACGAGTAGACAGTTTCAGCAGTACCTTGCGATCAGTGTTGGGCCAAATATAATGACAATTACAATTACCGGGCAGTTAGATGTAATTTTCAATTGAATGTTGAATGAAAATTACTATAGGATGAGATTGTAATTGCAACTTTCAATTACAATCACACCTCATACTAATACATTATGTTAAAATACCTCGAACGGAATAATAAGAAAGGTTTTCTCTCTCTCTCTCTCTCTCTCTCTCTCTCTCTCTCTCTCTCTCTCTCTCTCTCTCTCTCTCTCTCTCTCTCTCTCTCTCTCTCTCTCTCTCTCTCTCTCTCTCTCTCTCTCTCTCTCTCTTTCTCTCTCTCTCTCTCTCTCTCTCTCTCTCTCTCTCTCTCTCTCTCTCTCTCTCTCTCTCTCTCTCTCTCCCTGTCTCTGTGAGTACAACTCGAACCTGTTGTACTGTTACATTAGAAATATTTTAGCATAAGTATTTGTAATTGCAATTACAATAGTATTTGTAATTTTAATTACTTTGTCTCCAAAAGTAATTGTAATTGTGGATTCTAATTACAATTACTTCAAACTTAAATGTAATAGTAATAACAATTACAATTAATATAATGCCCATGTAATTGTAATTATGTGATTGCTGGTTATTTGAGTAATCGTGAAGTGTAAAGTGCCAATGTTCATTTTTCGGGGCTAGTTCTCCAAACATTTGTCAAAAATTTCCCAGGTAATTGTATTTGTAATTAATTACGATTACTGTTCAACTCTGCTTGTGATCTAATGAAACCGCTAACTATCAAATAAATTATTATTTCATTGCTGCTTAAAACTCATTCGTAAATTATTCATTATTAAAATTTTACAAAACGCAATGTCATGCTTGTTTCATGTCACAATTCAATCAAAAGCTCACCAGTGGCATTGCTTAAGGTACAAAAGTAGAAACTGCTAAGGGGAGCCATGTTAACCCCCCCCCCCCCTCCCGTATCAACATTGCCTCCAGTCATTGATAAAACAATGGCCGCACTCTGTAATCCTTCCGGAGGATTAAGACACCCAAAAATAAACCTATTGGGGTAAGTAATACATACATTACAGGAACGTCCCTATGAAAGGATTGTATATAAATTTGGTGAGAGTTAAAATAAGAGAAAAAACAAAATATCATGACTTTTCTAAATTAACCCCCCCCCCCCCCCATATCACCCATAACCGATAGTAAATTTCCATCATATAACTTTCAGCATGAAACTTGAAACTCCAGGCATATTATCATTTAATAATGATTAACAGGACGGTTCCATTTGTTTTCGTCACGTCACGAGCGTCACGTCACGGTGGGGTTTTCTATTGATTTTCACGTACAACCAATGCGTTACTAACTCTCTTAGTTTTCATAGCAGGAAAATCGTTAGCCACTTTTGGAATGCTCTCATTTTATCACAGCATTTCGTTATCCCTAAGCCTCTGTAGTGTCAAGGAAAGTTGATTTATTACGCTCAGTTATAAACTAATATTGCTAAGTAACCATAATGAACTAATAATGTGTAAAATTAATCATAATTAAATTATCTGACTGTAGAACCGTAGGTCTACCGTCCTTTTCTTTTTCCGAAACAAGACCAAATTCATAATAGAGCAAAAAAATAATAACGCAAATCTGATGAGAATAGTTAAAATATCATGATTTATTACTATTAACTTCTCCATTCACCCCCTTCCATGATGAAATTTGAAACTCCAGATGTATAATCTAAAACTACACCGAATTCATAGTTGAGAAAAAAAGAATCACAAAAAAATTTTGTTAAAATTGTTAAAATATCTTGAATTATCATTATTAACCCCTCCATTCACCCCCTCCATGATAAAATTTGGAACTCATTTCATACGTTTCAAAACTAGTTCGAATCCGTGATAAAAAAAATAATCACGAAAATAGGTCGAGTTGTAGCTTTGGCAGCTCTTGAAAGAATCGGTAATTATCCCCTCCACACCCCTCCCCCGCGACTGGGAATCCGAAATTCCCAAGGTAAAGTTGAACGAAATTGCCTAGTTAGCCTAGGTAATTAGACTAAAATAGGAATCGAACCAAATTAGAATCACGAAAATTGGTTGAGATTAGTAGCCAGCCTGGTTGGCGTCGACAAAAATTTGTCGAGAAAACCGTTTTTCTGGTATTACCATATCCATTTCTCCTATTCTTTCACGGGGTTCAAAATTGCCGGGGTTCACTGCACAACAAAAATGAAATTGGGATCGAACAAAGAAAGGATATCGAAAATCGATTGAGAATTGTGGCCAGGGCAGCGTCGACAAAATTTATTACACACACACAGATACACACACACACCTGTGGTTTTTTCACGGGTTCGTTCTTAGAATTGTCTGATACGGATTCGTATGCGTTTATTTTTTTTCTCATGCTTGGGTTGTCCCCTCACTCCCATGATGGATCAATTCCAATAGGCGTCCGTCTTATTAACGAAGCGTTGCCTATAAGACATAGCTACAGAGGGACGTCCTAAAAACTACAACTAATACTAGATTATGCAAACACAATTTTTTAATTAGATGCACGTAATGGGAAACTTTCATGTGTTATAATTTCCCACTTATGGCTTCAGATTCGGATTTAGCGCACTTAAAAACCACCATGTTCCAATTTTTAGCTCGAAAGACCGTTTAGTTTGGCCAATAAACGTATAAAAAGATCACGCGTGACGTAGTAGTGCAAGGGAGCTGAGGGTTCCCCCAGGCGGGTGGGGGCCGTGACGTCAACGTGCAAATGAATTTCAAGATGATGATCAAATAATGACCAAATAATGATCAAATACCCATCATGAGGCCCCTTTTTGGAAAGCTCTCACTCACATCTTTCTATTGATCGAAAACAAAATAATAAGTTCCCTATTTGAGAAAATACCGCAGTTTGTGGTGAAGCAGCGAATCTCCAACAACAGGGTCTATACCGTGTATGGTACAGATAGAAATTCCACCCACTAGGTGGTTCAAGCTGGGGCCGGAGGTTCATAAGGGCTATGACATCCACAGATCAGTGAGCTATTTGATCAAATGGTTTCCATCCATCACCCGCATCCTAATAAACCTATATTAAATAGAGGTATGGTAAAGATTGTGCTAGTGCTGGTTGTTGCGATGATTGAAGTCTTATCTCTGGGAAGCAGAACAATTTATTTGCCAAACAATTTATATCTACATAGGCATCTGTAAACGGATACAGGCACGGAGCATGCTAAAGTTGCTTTGCGAATCACCATTTTGTCGACGATATTATTTATTTCAACAATTTGAGTGTTACCACTTGGCCACATAGTGCTTCGAGTGGTGTCATTCTATTCAATTAAGTGAATTCTATCCAGCTCGACAGAAAAGAGTAACCTTTTCGGAATTTAGAAAGTCTTTGATGTTGCAATTCAAAAGAATTACATCCTTTTATTCCTGAATATTGAGATGTTATGCATGCACAACTCCGGCTGGTGAGCGTTACTACCGTAAACGTTATTCAAAACGGCAAAGGCAAATTGGTCTCCAGAAAGAGCATATAATTGGGCATATTTGAAGGGAGGCTTAAAATATGACTAAAAAATATATTAACTAAATAGATGTAACCAAACAGATGTAAACAAATAGAAAATTTATTAGGTTCCAATTTTAAATTGCCGTCTAGGAAAAGAAAATAAAAGTAAGTACCAACCGAAAACTAAGTTTGTAGATTTTGGAGACCTGCGATCAAGAAGGGTGGACGAGTATATTCAATGGTAGATGAACAAAATTTATAGTCAAACTTTTGTCGAAATAGATAGGTACATGGGACGAACGTGAAACGCAGCTTTCATGGTTATACAAGGTTAGCCCTAAAGTGGTAGGGTTCTTTATCAGTACGTAAATTGTAGGAGTGAGTAAATTTTACCCACTTCACCTTTTCGAGCAAATAAATCTGCACTTGGAGAATTTCCATAGAAAAAATAAGCTTTAAAGATGGCCTTAAAATTTTAAATGTGAGCGGGGGGGGGGGGGGGGGGCTCTTTAAAGAACACAATAATAAATTCTAACATTGTATATGTATTTATATTTATAGGGTGTATTCCCTGACACAACTGTCTTAAATACGGAGTAAAAATTTCGATCCAACGCAGAAAAATGGCAGGTCGCGTTTGTTGGCCATCCTGATCGTTCCCTAATTTATGGTTTAAATTTACATTTCAGAGGCCCAAAAATACTAAAAACTCGGTTTTATGACAATAGAGCGTGTGGGGTGTAACAGTCGGAGTATTTTTTAGCGCTATGTCATTTGCGACCACTGTCAGATCTCCAAGATTCATAAAGAAGTGAGATGAATTTATTTTTCGGTTAACAATGCCCATAATCGACTAATATTTTGGTGTTTTCAAGTTCGGCTGCAGGTTCTTAAGTTTTCTTTGCGATCTTGTCACATGGCTGTCTCCTCAGTTTTATTCTTTAGGTACATGGTTCACCTCACTGATCAGAATTGAAGTGTCTAATTTTATTTTATTTGCAAATTTTCTTTAAAAATTCGCTCTATTAGCCATGTATCATAACTGAGTACTTTCATGTCCTCCATATGTTTTTTTTTATTACTCATTCACCACATATAAAGATTCAACATTGAAACATTTTAATAGGTCCATTTCGGTAGCAATAAACGCGGAGTTCTGCTGATTCAGTTTCGATCTGTACCTTCGAATAACAACGATTCACGAGGGTAACATAATACAATCTATTCAACGGATTCCTTTAGGACAGCCCGTGTTTGTTCAGTAGATTTGCGCAAACGGACGGCGGAGGGTCAGCACCCGGTTCGTCCCATTCAAATGGATTCAATTTCCAAATTAATTGAACCTTCAGGGAAAAAGAGGGTTCCTCCAGCGAAACCCAGGGCCCCGCCATGATGGAGTTTCGAAAAGGGCCTGAATGCGCCTTTTGTCCTTATCCGAGACGATATGAATTAGCGCTTTTGCATAGCGGGCAACTCACTTTGGATTATGGTAATCAGCTTCAGGACTGCGTCAACAGCTTTGGATTCAACAGTATTTCCCTCTTCCTAACGCCCTCTCCCGCTAATTATTAAAATTGCCAGAGCTCTGTGGGATCCCGGCATGTGGCGCCGCCGAAAGAAAAAGGGGAAGTCCACAGTCCTTATTTAGAATTCATTCGTTCTGCGCTCTTTCATGTTTCGATGAAAGATGCCTCGGGGGCGGTTTGTTTTTGGATGATTTATTCAGGGTTTGCGCGTATTGTGTGTGCTGATGGAACTCGGGGTCGTCTGAAAACAATTTCGAAATCTAATTGTGCACACTCGAGTTCTACCGGAAACGTAGAAATCATTTTGTTTGGCAACTGCCTAGTAAAATCAATAACGGGATATTGCTGAAAGTAACATTATACGAACTACTGACTCTACCAACGGATAACAAGTAGATTGAAAATGAGAGAATTAAATATCTTTTGAATGCTGAGAGAAAATAAAAACGTTTCAGTCATGCAGCATGACCGTACGAGCAAATTTTTATAGATTATAGTATTATATAATTTTGTACCATTGTTTGGAAATTTGAGCCAAAAATTTGTTAATCACCGACAATATGGCAAGTAAACTCGTACCAAATAATATTTTATAATTTAAAACAGATACCTATTGGATTTTTAGAAAATTTCCAGATTGTTAACCGATTTTCAGCAAATATTAATGAAATTGAGCTAGGAAAATTTTTCGCTTTTTTTTCCCCCCATAAATTGGATAGTGTCCTAGTTCGATGTTGATAAACTTTTTGTGACTATTTTTTTGCTAAAAAATATAAATTTCACGACTTTTAGGTTGTCGTTTTTAGACGTTTTTGGGTATTTTTGTTGATTTATTTAGTACATTTTTTGAAATTTGACAAGTCTAATGTACTCAAAATGTGATGGCTGACGAACTCGTCCTTTCGTTTAGAACGCTTGATTTTTTAGCACAAGAACGGAATTGTTATCTCAAACCTAAGGAGAGTTATCGCCTGCAATGTCACACACAAACACACATACACACACACACACACACACACACACACACACACACACACACACACACACACACACATATATAATATATATATATGTATATATATATATATATATATATATATGTATATCTCTATCTCTATCTCTATCTCTATTTCTCTATCTCTATTATTAATAAGAATGAAACTCCGTCCGTTTGTTTGTCGTGTCTATGCACGGCCAAACGGCTGAGTGGGCCGGATCTACGAGTGGGGGGATCTTTTTGGGATTTTCCGATAGGGTGTATAAGCGAATTTAAAATTTTCTAATCCCACCCGAACCATGGGCCGTAGGGCGGGAGGGGGGTCGAAGTAATAATTAATGTGCGCTTTTTGGACTTCCCCGCTTCCCCAACCCCTCTAAACGGCCGTCGAAAATTCCGGAAAAATACCGGTTTCGTAGGTTTTGAAACGAGAAAGACGACGGCGCGATCGGATCGCGAAAAAAGTATCGGGAAATGCGTTAAAAAAAATGCGAGAGTACGGACCCGTTTTCTCGAAAAGTCCGCCGAAAAACTTGGTTTTTTCCGATTAAAATATACCCCATAAAGGTACGTTTTTCGGAACGGTTTTCGCGGGCGAAATACAGCTTTGGGTCCGCCGAATCTGAATCCGAAATCGGATATCGAAAAAAGTGAAGAGAACTCGGTCGAATTGCCAGCGGAAGCGAAGGGAACCGTTTAATATGACATTTTTAATCCAGCCGCCTTTTCACAACGTTGCGAGAGGCCTACCTACGCACTTGCGAGGCGAGCAGGTATACATAGGCCATTTCAACAGAATAAATACGGACTTTGTCCTACACATATACAGGTATACCTTGCGAGCGAAGCGAGCAACATCCCCTAATAAACTTTTCGTGGTTCCACGTAGTTTTATAAGATTTAATTTGTTTGTAAGAATTTCCAACAGAAAAAAACGTCTGCCAAGTTGGGTGGGCAGTATAACTTCCTCAAGGGTATACAGGTATACCTTGCGAGCGAAGCGAGCAACATCCCCTAATAAACTTTTCGTGGTTCCACGTAGTTTTATAAGATTTAATTTGTTTGTAAGAATTTCCAACAGAAAAAAACGTCTGCCAAGTTGGGTGGGTAGTATAACTTCCTCAAGCGAGCGGAGCGAGCAACATCCCCTACAGAAGTTAAAACTACCCTTAGAGATCTACCGTTTGTGAGCGAAGCGAGCAAAATCCCCTACACGTTTCAATTGTAATACATCGCATGTATACAGCCACACTTTGCGAGCGAAGCGAGCAACATATCCTACATGCCACACTTTGCGAGCGAAGCGAGCAATATTCCCCACATGCCACACTTTGCGAGCGAAGCGAGCAACTTAATGGGGGGTCCGGGGGGCTTGCCCCCCGGCTGGACGTGGAGGCGAGCGTAGCGAGCCGGAGCGGCTAGTTATTAATAAGAATAAAACTCCGTCTGTTTGTCTGTTTGTTTGTCGTGTCTATGCACGGCCAAACGGCTGAGTGGGCCGGATCTACGAGTGGGGGGATCTTTTTGGGATTTTCCGATAGGTGTATAAGCGAATTTAAAATTTTCTAATCCCACCCGAACCATGGGCCGTAGGGCGGGAGGGGGGTCGAAGTAAGAATTAATGTGCGCTTTTTCCACTTCCCCGCTTCCCCTACCCCTCTAAACGGCCGTTGACAATTCCGGAAAAATACGGGTTTCGTAGGTTTTCCTACGAGGAAGACGACGGCGCGATCGGATCGCGAAAAAAGTATCGGGAAATGCGTTAAAAAAATGCGAGAGTACGGACCCGTTTTCTCGAAAAGTCCGCCGAAAAACTTGGTTTTTTCCGATTAAAATATACCCCATAAAGGTACGTTTTTCGGAACGGTTTTCGCGGGCGAAATACAGCTTTGGGTCCGCCGAATCTGAATCCGAAATCGGATATCGAAAAAAGTGACGAGAACTCGGTCAAATTGCGAGCAGAAGCGAGCAAAGCGATTAAAATGATTCTGCCGTGGACGAGAGAAGGCTCAAGAATTGACGTGAAGGGTTCGATGTCACAACATTGCGAGGCGAGCAGGTATGCCTACATAGGTACCTACCTTGCGAGCGAAGCGAGAGCCATTTCAAATAATAAATACGGATTTTGTCCTACACATATACAGGTATACCTTGCGAGCGAAGCGAGCAACATCCCCGAATAAACTTTTCGTGGTTCCACGTAGTTTTATAAGATTTAATTTGTCAACTGAAAAAAACGTCTGCCAAGTTGGGTGGGCTGTATAACTTCCTCAAGCGAGCGAAGCGAGCAGCATCCCCTACAGAAGTTAAACCTACCCTTAGAGATCTACCGTTTGCGAGCGAAGCGAGCAGCATCCCCTACAGAAGTTAAACCTACCCTTAGAGATCTACCGTTTGCGAGCGAACCGAGCAACATCCCCTAAATGCCATACTTTGCGAGCGAAGCGAGCAACATTTTCTACATGCCAGACTTTGCGAGCGAAGCGAGCAACATATCCTACATGCCAGACTTTGCGAGCAAAGCGAGCAATATTCCCTACATGCCACACGTTGCGAGCGAAGCGAGCAACTTAATGGGGGGTCCGGGGGGCTTGCCCCCCTGCTGGACGTGGAATATAACTTCCTCAAGTGAGCAACCTACCTAAACCTACCCTTAGAGATCTACCGTTTGCGAGCGAAGCGAGCAGTATCCCCTACAGAAGTTAAACCTACCCTTAGAGATCTACCGTTTGCGAGCGAACCGAGCAACATCCCCTAAATGCCATACTTTGCGAGCGAAGCGAGCAACATTTTCTACATGCCAGACTTTGCGAGCGAAGCGAGCAATATTCCCTACACGCCACACGTTGCGAGCGAAGCGAGCAACTTAATGGGGGGTCCGGGGGCTTGCCCCCCGGCTGGACGTGGAGGCGAGCGTAGCGAGCCGGAGCGGCTAGTGTATATATATTTATTTATTTATAGTAGTGTTGGACAGGGATCTGCAGTATCCCAACATTTACTGCCGTACTAACAATACGAGATCCGGTATCTGCATTTTTGGCCATATTGAGTTATTGGGAGGGGGGGGTTTTCTTTCGATTTTGCTAGTCTCGAAGTCGGATCTCATCGAATAATGCCTCATAAACGGCTTACAATTATCGCATCAACTACGTTTTGGTTTGATTTACTAATGAAAATCCCGTAACTAACCCTCTCTAAAGCTAAGACCCGCGTCTAGGCGTCAGATACCATTATTTTATTAATTTTGAGGTACATACATGAGAATTGCGACACTCCAGATAAGAATTTATTTCTTATTATTTTAGGACTCGTGGCGTCCGATACGATTTCGGAATCAGTGGCAGATACGATTTTTCTTCCCAATATTTTGATCTTTCGAATGTATTTTCTCTTGTCAGATAAGATACGGTTTTCAGAGGTTGTCAACCACGATTTTTTCTCCTATATCCTGCGTATACGAGAAAATATTTTTTTCGCAACGCGGAGCAACACTAATTTTGTATCAGAAAAAATGTATCAATCTTATTGCTAAACAAAAACTCCTGTGTGCACCAGATACGAGGAAATCGCCTAGTACTTATGTTCTACACCTTTGTTTGCAACTTTCAATCCAAAATAATGTTTTTCCAGCCACACCACGAGATTCAGTGAGAAATTTCTTTTAGAATGAGTGCTTTTGGAGCTCGAGACAACGTAAAATAGAGCTAATAGCAGGAAATTTCGACTCAAAACCTCGAGACGCATTTTCCCAAAAGTCGGGTTTGGTCAGATACGAGATCTATCCTTAGTACGGCAGATTAACAAACTGTTTATATTAACACGATATTTTTCTTTTTGCTGTAAAAGCAATATAATTTTTTGTATAGATGAATTATGGTGATTTACCTCAGACAACCGTGAACTCTACCTTCAAAGTTTATGTAATGTTTTTTCATGGGAACCGGGAGGAAACTGAACGGGTGAACATCATGATGGATGAAAACTTGCCTTGTGAACTAGGCGTAGGTAAGGTTTAGAACTCCCATTTCTTTTTGGAGTAAGTACTTATTTTAAAATGATCAGAGAGAGTTATCATGTTCGCTTGTAATAGAAGCGACACATTTAAACGTCTTCCGCGATATAACGACCATCGTATCCTTTTCAATAAACCGCTTTGCCGTAGTCAAGGTGACGGGTCCTTCACAGTCTGCTCACGTTCTCTACACTTTTTCAAACTCACGTTTTGAGAGGCTTGCACCGTGCACTTCACGTAAAACCCCCCGCCATTCCACCATCGTGGGCTTCAGTAACGTATAGATGTTTCAGTGTCCTGACTTGAATGTGTAATCGGCAAGAATACAAATGTCGACATAATATACTCGAAACATTCAGAAAATACAAGTCGGTACAGGTAGAAAACTACCAAGGGTTGTTGAGATGTACATGAGTTACTGCAAAGTCGCGATCTGAAAAAAAGTACGAGCGGAAAAATTCTTTATTTTTTCATTGCTTATGTTAAAAAAATAAAGGAGAGAGTGAAAAAATAAATTCGATAATTCAAGATCTTTTGTGGTGACAGACAAAATTCTACGTTGATTAGGAGGACTTTTCTGTATACATTTGTTTTGATATAAATACATTTAGAGAGTTTTTTTAATTCTTGTATTCGCACTTCTCGTAAACACGAAAACAAGCTGTTAGAGCGATCACGATGAATGCTAACCTCTTCGCATCAATTTCTCGTAGCGTTTTTATAACCTCAATGTCTTGTGAAAGACATTTAGTTTTATGGCCAAAAAATAGGTATGTACGGCTAAAAATGAAAAGGCTAGATTTTCCAAGTTTTGTTACATCATCAAAACAAAAAACACCGTAAAAACAACAAATAAGTGCTCCTACGCAATTCGGGAGGAAAACTTTATCAGCATCTCCGCTTTCCAACGGTATCGTCCTTTACTCTTATTTCTCTAATTAGGGGGGAAAATAATTTTTTAATGTCAGATTTTTTTTAAAGGAATTTGAGGGTTTACTTGAAAAATGAACTTACAAAGAACCAATGAGTTTGGGGTCAATTTCTGCGAAATTTTTCACCCTGGTTTGAACGGAAACAGTTTCAGATCTACTGAACTACTTTCTAACCGAGTTTTACACATTAACTAACAAGTGTTAGTTCATGTTTATCCTTACATCAGTTATAGGTTCTATTCGGTAAAAGTTATTGGATTGTAAAACATGGTTATAACGGAGTTAGACACATGTGCGCGCTGAATTGAATGGTAACACATGCAATCATTAGTTTAGACCCTGGATGCGCACAAACCACTAGCGCAATTAAATAAAAACCAAACTAGCGCAATATAACCGGGCAGGTACTTAGATTATTTTGTCATTTTCGGTAAGAGTCTGGAATAATTATATATTTAACTTGTTTCTTGAGAGTCATGAACGGATAAGCGTTGGACCAAACAGCAGTAAATGATTTCTTATTAATTTGCTTTTCTGGTCTGACAAAGATTTTGTTACAATTTCATCTATATTCGATTAAATGATTCCCTCTAATGTTGCGTCCACGCGTCCCTCCAGGTTGAGGTTCGACCGTCAATACGCAGTTCACCAATAATACGTACATACACCTACTCGCGATGTGTAAGTTCAAGAATAAAAAGAAGCACTTTACCGGGAAACTCGAGGCTCTTTTCATAGGGGGCAAAGTGGGGCTGAGTATATCTCATCGGAGAGCCCTTGAAAAGCGATTCAGGTTTTTCGCGGTGGAGGGCGAGCGATTTCAGGTAGCGGTGTCATCCGGGAGGCTTCGAGCTGAGAGCTTCAGTTGAAGTGACGTTGATATTAATCTGCCCACTGCCACACTTTTCCTCGGGATCCGCTCTGATCGATAGGAGCCTGGGAGAGGGAAGCTGATGGTTGTAGGGCGTATAGAGGCGCTGGGGCCACAAAGGGGAAGTTCTTTCATCATCCACATATATATAGGCGGTGCGAGGTTTTTAATCAATTGTCTTTTTTCCTTTCTGTCCGTGTCTCTCTTCTCTGAAGCAATCACTTTCTGCCGTCAATTGATCTATTCATCAGGCCTCCTTTGTCAAATTGTTTTGTATTATTGAACAGTGTCCACTCTTACGACCAAACTTGTTGAGATTATATAGGCACACGTACCACGTAAAACTAAGTAGGTATCGTCCAAGTTCGGGTCCTTTTGCTTACGGTGCAGTCCAACTTCCACGTAAAACTTATAGATGGGGATCGCAGGAGGACTGAATGTGAGCGTTCTGACGTATACTTCATTGTAACCTTCCTTATAAGGTATGGATTCAGTAATAAACCGCGAGCCTCGTCCAGGCTACCTACCTTACTACTCCCATCAACGATCAGAGGACGTGCACAACGCACAATGTGTCAAGGTACGGACAAAATTTGAAAAATTGACCACATTTTTAGCTATATTACGCACAACTACTTACTCTCAGATAGGTAGTTATATCGAATGAAAAGAGATGAGAGCTTCTCAAATTTGTTTACCAATTTATTTAGGAGACAAGGTTACCAATTGTTTGCTGATCAGATCACCACATGTTTCTTGCTTTTTGGTTTATTATTTTCAATAATAAGCCTATGTGATCGTATAGCAAAACATTTTTATAACCCCCCCTCAAACTTTGTCTTTTTACGTTTCAAAGTGCGTAGAATCCAAATTTGCAATGTACGTCCCCCGTCCGCCTTTCGGGCCATAAAAGGCCTTAGAATTGACTTTAAAAATCCGTTCTTTCGCACGGGTGCTCCACTTGGGGTCTAGTTGGTCCTAACTTCTCGCCAGCTCGATCGCTCCACACCCATGGGTGCTATGAGCCAAAAATAGATGAAAAAGTGTCTTTTTCGAGGCTTTGAGTGTTAGACTGACTTAAGCCTAGTGACGATGTTCATTACGATCAATCAAAGAATGTGAAAAATAAAAATTAGGTAGGTAGGTCATTTCATAGTTGCTGGGAATTTTCGGGAACAGTAGGTAGCGTCCTTCCTCCGCGAACCTCCCTCCGCCATTCCTTGGAAAGATCTCAAACCGAACCAAACGCTTCACAATATAAACATGCGTATATAATTATAGAAGTATAGGTTGTGGAAACTCGAAATAGGACACGCCGAGGAGTCTGGACGGGCCTTATGACGTACGCAAGCCAACTAAAACTACGATCATACTCAATTGAAAAAATAATAAACCTTTGTGAAATAATTCGCAGCGTTTTCGTTCCTGAACTTCCCGTTTCTGAAATAGTTTTTCTCGCCTATGAATTGTAACCGAGAACATCCTTTCACCTTGGGAGACACCTCTAGACGTTTGTTAATAGTTGGTAAATTAAAATCGAGAAAAAAATTAAATCTGGAGAGAAAAAGAATCTCAACTAGTGACAACTTACTATGCAATATTCAAATTTAATAAACTCGCCCCCCCCCAAAAAAAAAAAAAAAAAAAAAAAAAAAAAAAAAAAGTACAGCAGGTACACTCCGCTACTTCGCGATTTATTACTACGCGAATTATTGTGTTTTTGCCCATTAAAACATGTCTTACAATCCTCAAATATGTTTTTTTAAATCTAGAACGAATTCTCTGAAGAATTGCCAAAATCAAAATTTCGCTCACCGCAGTCGATCACGAAAGACGCAGACTTTGACGAAACTGAAATGTGAAAGTCTGCATACGAAATGCTTGGTAATTGAATTTCACATATAAAAACAAAAAAACGTTATTTTGGCTCTTGAAAATGTGAGAAAATGCCATAACTTTCCAAATTGCCTTGGGTTTTGCTTTCCATGCTCTTCTGTTGACGTAGAATTCAATTTCCTACCATCGTAATGCGGACAGAAAAATCTTATGGATGGTATCGAAAGATACATAAGCGAAAAATAGGTCAAAATCGTGATTTTGAAAGTTTTTTCCCTTAAGAAAACTGCATTAAGGAGCCATTTTTGCTGGAATAACATGAGGCTATTTTCGTAATCAGCATCAAATTTTCTTAACAATTTGTAGAAACCAGAATTTTTTCCACTTCGATCATACACTCTTAGCACTGTGCGACGTTCCTACTGAAGTACAAAAGGTCGTGCGGAACCCAAGCGAGTTTCCATTCATCATGCTCAACTTTTGATTTCTCATTGCTCTATTCCTAGCTATCTTCTTACCTCCTTCAATAAATGAATGAATGGACAATAAATCCATTCCACAAAATTAATGAAACGAAATAATATACTCTTACAAGATTAAATAGAATATCCCCAATAGCCACAAGATAAATCCTGAGCGTCTCGGGGGAATCAGATTGCGGAAATAATATGCAAAAAATTACCAGGTCTTTAGGTGTTCGCTACTGAAATTGAGAGCCTCAACTACCGACACCAAAGGCAAAATCGTGTTCAGCGTTCTTTAGACTAGGTTCTTTACCCCTAGGTGGAAATAAAGGGCGGTCGGGGGAGCGCCGAATTCGGTAACTATTATCATGGTTATCAAGTTCATCTCGATCCATATTCGGAATTCCAATAGAATAGAATAGAATTCCAGTTTCTACATTCAGTATTTTGATGTCATGTTCATTTAGGATTCCTTCGAACAAAGAATACCCTTTAGGTCTTTGTGATGCAGCCGAACCCTTAGGCTTGAGACAATTCCGGATTAAATCCCAGGATACATCAGGTAGTTTGTCTGATCGGGGCTTGAAAGAAACCGTCGTAGGGTCCACGCTCAGTTCCACCCTATTGTTACATGAAATTACTGCCTCTTGTCATTCTCTGAAACCATTGTTTTTGGACAAGGCGATTTGATGTTATAATTGCGAGCAGGTACAACGGAAGTGCGTGCTGTCCTTTTGTGTAGAGAGTTATTTTTTGAAGAGGCAGATGCATCCAAGCTCTATTACAAAAAAAAAAAAAAACTGAATGTCTTATTTAGCGTCAAACCGACTACGGAAGTGACATAATTGTCGTCAAAAGTCCGTGTGGTCACGTTTGACATAATTTCCGGCACCTGCTTTTTGGGTTACTTAGTTGAACTAGCTAAGGACATTAATTGGTCATGATTATTTCTTTTTTATGCTCGTTGAGGTACTTGCAATTGTTCCTTTTCATAAGAGAGACAGAGAAACGAAAAGCAGCAATCAACCCTCTTCACGACTGATGGGTTTTTGGAATAATCATGACAGTGATTGGTTGGGAAAATAACCTGGATGAATATCCCACATCTGATTACTTCTTGTGCAATAGTTACCTAGAGCGCCGCCTTCAAAACTATTTTATTCCATTTTGTGGTCTAACTGAGAATAGGTACTTAAACCAGGTTGTCATTGTTTTGGCCGTCTCTATTATTTTTGAGAAGATTTTCTTTATCATTTACCATTTGCGTCTTTTTAATCGCGACGTGCGTCAATTGCGACCGTCTACTTTCGTACCCTGTCCAATGTTGTTTGATCCAACAACCCCTGGGGTCCAATTATCGTTCCTGAGACGAGTGTGAGTCCACTAGCTTAGTTCTTAACAAGTTGTAGTGCTGGCAGGCCATATAAACCCGGTCGATCTCTTGTATGCCTTTTTCCTCTGCCAATGCGATGTTTGATCATTTTGACATCAGTACGAACCTTTGGCTTCCAAGTCCGTGGATATCCCAGTGAGCAATTGTTCATTCTTGCTTTGGATTATTGTTTTCTGACATAGTGATTCGCAAAGTGAGCTCCGCCCACACCCTCAAACGCTTCCTAGCCATGTTGAAGTTGGTGGAGCGGCTTCCTGGAAGGCTACCTGGGCCCCAGGAATCTCGCAGAGGATTTGCGGCCTTTGGATTCTCCCCATCAGGAAGGCATCAAATTTGGACTATAAGGTCAGATGTCAGTTGTATACAACATTTGTATACATTTGGGTTAGATCACCAGGTACACATTGTAGGTACCCAATTTTATTTTAGACGGAGCTCCACATTTCTGTTTCTCTGTGCAATATACGAGCAGCATCTTACTTGCTATTTCTTAAAACATAATATATTATTTCGAAAAGTTTGAATTGTATTCGGTCTTTCACGCTCCTAACGTGCTGAAGATATAGGCAATCACAAAAGTATTATAAACCATTTATGAACCTATCGATATTAAGATTATTGTGACTGATGAATAGCTTTTTTTTAAATAAATTTATTTCCATATTATTCATTACAATAAATTGAAAAATGAAATTATGAAATTGCATGTAAAAATAAGTTGATTCACACAACTGGTACTTCAGTTTTAGTTTTTAGGACATCTTGGTCTCGAAGAAGGCAACAATCAATTGACTGAAAAACTTACCTAGTATATATATATATATATATATATATATATATATATATATATATATATATATATATATATATATATATATATATATATATATATATATATATATATATAATAATGTACACGTTCCATCAGTGGCGTAGCTGAGTCATTTCTCATGGAGGAGCAACAGTCGAGGATTTCGTTTTATTTTATAGTTTTGCTATTAATTTTTATTGCTTGTTGCTGAGTATACGAAGACTCTTAATATACTGTCAAACGTTCGTATAAATAGGTAGGTGCTCAATGGCTTTTTGTAATGATCTGTAATCACGGACGCTTTCATATGCATAAACATACCTATGGTCATAGTATAAATACTACTTAGAAAAAATATTATCCAAATAACTAATCAGAACGTGAAAAATTACGATAAATACGAATAGGTACCTACCGATGAATTGAGGAGATCTAGGTTTATTATACTATTATTCTAGATTTACTGCCTGCAAATTCATAAACCTATGTGGACTTGCTGTCTTACATACAGGTTTATCCTCAATTGTTACTTCCGCGTGAAAATAAATTTTTCTGAACAATATCATACAATTGTTTTATATAAGTAGGTACCTACCTACGCGAAATGGAATACAGGGCAAGAAACCGAGATCAAGAAACATAAAAAAATGTAAACAAACTCAAACCTGCAATATGCTAGGTTAGAATAGAAATGCTACACTAGATTATTTCAATATTTTCTATTAAACTATTTCAATCACCACTGCAGGCTTCTATTTATTGTATTCTTGCTTCATTTTAACTGGGATTTTATTCGTAAATGAATGGGTATAATACAACGGGAAACTGTTTTGAAACGAACAACCAAGCATGATCAAGTAGGCAGTGAAAAGTAGGGGAAGTTCGTAAGGGAATTGATGGATACTGAACAATGGATATTTTTCTAGGGAAAAATCGCATATGAGCTCGCCCCAGAAGGTAGTGGGGAACGGCTTGATTTCAGTTTGTAGTATCCACATTTCCGTTTCGTTGACTAGGTGATTTTACAGCCCCGAGGGGCTGTATAATATCCACGCTATTCCCCCCCTACAGAAACTAACCTAATAAAAATTTCTTCATTTCTAAGAGCGTCTCAAGTCGCTAGGCAACCGGAATCGTATAATAATAGTAGTTGTGTTTTACTGATTACATTCTTTAATTGAAGGTATTAGGTACTGAAGTTGGAAGCGTAAAATTATTAATTTGATTGTATCCATACAACAAAATTCTACATCCTCTATATTTTATGGAGGGGCTCTGCCCACCCTGCCCCTCCTCAAACTACGCCACTGCGTTCCATACCTTTCTGATTTTGCTGTTTAAGTGGTAAATTACTCCACTAGTATGATAATTTCCCGTTAATTATCCAACAATTAAGTTCGTCAAACCCAGTGAAAACTCTGATCTCTGCCGTTATATACCTACTTAACTTCAAATTTTACGAAGTACTCAGGGGAATTAAACCCTGATAGTTTCTGTGTCATAACCTGTTTCGAAGCAAAGAAAAAGTTCTCTGTATCTTCAAAAACAAACTCATCTCTCTCGAAACAGTACAAACAGTGCTTGGTGTGATGTAAATTGTTCCACGAAACATCTCTTCAAGGTAACTAATGATGGTTCGACGACAACAAAGAGTTCAGCTCACCGTATCTTGAGTCTCGTCCGCAGTTATTCGCACTAATGTTGATAACGATGTTTGCTTTTAACAAGATTAAAAGAAAAAGAGGACGTCCCTTGAAAAATTCAGCGCGGGGTTTTTCCTTTTAGTCGCTCGCGCTGGGAGAGAAAGCTCTGTGACTTTTCCAGGAAAGCGAGCCCGGAGTGAAAAGTGAGGGCCGTCGGTGATAATTTCATTAGCCGTAGTACATGCGGCGGTTGGACAAGACTACAACCACCCGGTGGTGAATACCGTTGTCAGTCGCTTAAGCTCTACACATTTTTTCCCACATGAAGACTTCCACTTCGTCTTCCTGTGGCTGATGATCGTTATGGTATGAAAACCTCTTACCATATGAATAGGTATTACAGATGGGTGAGTTGGGTTCTCTGACTGTGACTTAAACATTAATTTGTATGTTGATGTTTTTTCGTGAATACGTTGGTGAGGTTAAGCAAAATGATATATAGATATTTCGTTTCGAAAGAAAAATTTTATGCTCTAGGAATCAAATTGAGGTTATTTTTCCATTCGCACCTCATAAATGACCATTCACAAAATATGTGATGTTGTATAATGTATCTTGTATATTCTTTAAAAAAGTGAGTGTGAAATATCAAACTCAATGGAGGGGATTGCTATGTTGGATAGAAGCAATGTTCTTGCGGATGTATGGCAAAATTTCTGTTACAGTCTCGTTCAACCCTGATAAAGCGACTCCTATGTTTGGTTCCATCTAACTGAACAATATACGGCGAATACGCTATTGAACTGGCGTTATTGGCGTTGTTCAATGTAGGTGGGTGATATAACTATGATAAGTAGGCAATCAACTGTGATGGCTTGAACTTCAATATAGTACAACTGGAGGCTATAAGGTTCACTTTACATACACATCTAAACTGATAAGTTTCGGACAAAACCTAATTTAAGGATATTACGGATGGTAAATGTAAACTTTTTTAAACACATAATGTGTTTTTGCCTTTGCGTCTCCAACCGAAAACGGAACATTTACAAGTAACTAAAATGTGATGCGAAAATTTCTGATGGAAATGTACTTCGTCATTATTCATCACACAAAATTCGTTGACCATTCATTCGAAAGCTCTCGATTTATCCAATCATATTACGTTAACTACTGCGAAGTGCGTGGCAAACAGGCTGAGTTATTAGTATGGTGATTTGAACAATTGTTTATATACAGGTTATCATACTCAATAATTGATATTGTGAACATGATTGCAACCGCTTGTTAATTTCTGATTTCAATGAGCTGGTGGTGAGCCGTTGCGATTTTGATAAATAAATAAAACAACTTGATATAGAAGTGATAAGATACGTCACCGCGAAATCGGAGTCATAATATGCAAAATCTGAGTCATACACCGCAAAATCATTCTTGTGGTGCGCCGTTTTTTGTTGTTTTTGTAATCATGGTTGACATACCTAGTTGATGGGTATTGATTGATCTGAAGTATTGAGAAAGGGAAACGTTTAGTCGTTGAGTTCTCACAGTTCACCTTCGAAAATAATGGTCATCGGCCTATCATAGGGATCCAGCGTTGTTCTGGATGCTGTGATTCGGTGATTGAATGACCTTTGACTTGGAATTCACGATTGATGCAGAGAAGTCTAAAATCTAGGCGATAAAGAGCTGTCGCTGTGATGTCACCATAAATATAGACAACGGCTGGTGGAGTAGGTACTGCCCGATCATTCAATCCTTTATCAGATTAAAGTGTTATTTCCAGAGACCCATAAGTAAACATTTGAGGACAACCCACAAGTGCGATTTGACCAAAGCATCTCTGCCGTAAAGCAATCACACCTAGATAAGGTACCTTACCTATCCATAGTTGAGCGAATGAAGCGAGTGTCCAGTAAATGGAAGCAAACCAACCGAACTAAATGAACCAAGTGAATGAGGCAAACAAACTATCAATGCAGACAATGGAAGGTATGTATGTTAGCTCTAATAAGGGCAAATGACGCAAACTATTCTATACTTTCTCGGCGTGTTTCGCAAAGTAACACCAATCCACTCCCTTCCCAACTAATTTCCCCTAATCCCCTCAACGCGTTGTAAGGAAGCCCCACCGACAAATAAGCATACTAACGTACACTTACGAAAACAAATAGGTAACAAAAGATGATGGATAAGATTAACACCATTTTTCGTTGCATCATGATTTGATTTTAGCTATGGTTTAACGACCATATACTGAGAATACCAGTATCACAATCTCTGAAGCGCCTCTACGATAGGAGCTGAATAGCACAAGCTTTTAAGTAATCAGGAGAGGTAACGGTCATCCTTTCCTATAATTTTGTTATTGCAATACAGTTACTGTCTTATCACGTGAATCAAGTGAAGCTGGCGACGGTGTAGACTGTTATGCTCTCCTATGGAGCTGTAAAAAAAAAAAAAAAAAAAAAAAAAAAAAAAAAAAAAGTTGCTATTTGTTAAGAGCTACGATGTTGCAAGTAGGACTTTGATTCCTTATCTAATAAGCACCCTACACTCGGTATGATAGGATGTGGACGGAAGATGAAGAGATTATTGAGCGCTTAGTCCCGTGATGTGAGAGGCGGTTTTTTCCACGGAGCGCGAGAGCCTGAAGGATGAAGAATGCAGCACCTTGGAGCACAAGGTCCCGTGAGGAGGAAGGAGTTTGTCCTGGACCGCGAGGTGTCGTGAGATGATTGGGAGGAAAGATGAGTGATTGTAATTCCGGAATTTCTGAAATATTATGGTAGCTGGAGCACCTTTCGTCGAATATTTATATGCCAGACCCCATTCGGGGGAAGAGCAACCATTACAGTGCAGAAGGGAGAGAGCTTGGTCACCGTGTGCGACTGTAACGGTTGTTATGCAAAATACGTAGTGCAAATGGTTCCGGCTATTTTATTTGAAAATTTCAAACAAAATTATATATAGCTGCGATACATATATTATTGTGTCGGATCGCAACACTTTACCTATTAGTTTATATGGCATTTACTTACTAGTTTTTCTCAGGACATTACAAAGAGCAAAGCTGCGTTTTTAGGAGTAATGAATGTAGCGCTGCACAAAGAGAGATAAATATAGCGCATTCAATTTAATTTCCAAGTGCGATTTTGTTATCCAAGAAAACAATAGCAACAGTAGCTGTAAGTCTACATTTCCAATAGACCCTCACATGGTAGGGGAGCTGGAGGGCATAATTTGAGGTAATAAGATTTGAAGTGGGCAGAGAAGATAGAGGTCCTCCCCTCTCGTATAGGCCGTGAGGCTGATGTATTGTTATTGCAAGGATGTGCTCTGAAGCTTTAAGAGTTGGAAGGCTCCTGCCTCCCCTACACTCTACTTTTCTCCGTCTTCCTCATTCCCCCTTATGCGGCGTGCTGCACCTACAATTCTAATGTGGACACCTTGCACACATTAACATAAAATATTCATGTCATTACATCTCAAAGCTGGGAAAGAACGAAGGCGCACTAAATGTTTCCTGTTAAGGAAGTTAAGTTCTGGCGTATTCGTTTTTTGTATATACATCTCATACAAATTGTGTCGACTCGAGAGAAGTATAACTGAGAGAAGTATAATTGAGAGAAGTATAACTGCAGCTAAACTCATAGTTATGAAGGTTGGCTTCTGGATTCCTTTCTATATATCACCAAGACAGTTTTATTTATTTAATTGTTTTCTCATCCATATGGAGGGGTACATGTAATACCCCACAATTTATATTAGATTTCAGAAGTAACCCTATGATAATAAACCTAGACATTACGAACTACTGGGATACAATATTATTTGACATATGATTTGTGGATAAGCATTGTATGACATAATATGGGAATATCTATCCACTGTAAACTTTATCTTGTATTGCACATCTCTCCTGCATTCCAAGCACATTCTCTCCTGCATTAGTAAGCACAACAAATAACAAATTTTCATGGTTTGGGTATTAAATTAAATACATTGTTAAATATTAAATACATTTTGTAATTTACAATTGAATTTGAATTACATATTTTTTATAATAAACCTTTGTTATTGACCAAGAAAAACCATTTTAAACCCCCCTCCAAATTTCTTGGTTTGAGTTTCAAGATGCGCAGAATCCAAAAACAAAAAAAATCCGTCTGTCCGTCTTACGCCGTCCGCTTTTTTCCGAAAATACTGCACCGAACCTTATGAAATTTGGCTCAGAAAAGAAAAGTCGGCCGGGAATGTGCCAGTGACTTCGGCATCACTTTTGATTAATAGTAAAGGGTTGAATTTAGGGGCTAAACCATTTCTAAAATCATGGTCTCGACAATATTTGAAGTAAGAGTAAATCGTTTTGTTATTAATTACAGGAACCTCCCCCAAGAATCGAATGAAACGACCCGGCTCGTTGTAAGCTCATTTGTTTGGTATTCCTAAAGGCTAGAACCGTGACGGAAAAATGAATATCAACATAGGAGTAGTCTCTAAATCTTGCTTCCTCTTTCTTGCTACATCACTCCTGGGAATAGATATTGAATTGGATCTCTGGCGATAGAGACAATCGCTCTTATTCTAGTAATTCAGTGGTTTTCCTTACTTCATAACGGAGAAGACACTCCTTTCGCAGTGCAGCGGCTTCCCCTTCAGGGGAGTACTCGCGCCGACCAAAAGTAGTGAATCAATATTAAATTAAAGCCTTCGATGACACCAGCACTGTTGAACTCGATACGGACAAAGGAAAAGCTTAGCCAGCGTTTGTTTCGTCAACCGTTCAACGCATGCATCAAATGGAAACTCACTAGGTACAGGAATAAACTTACAGAAATAATCAAAAGTGCCAAAAATAATTTCTACGCAAAGGAAATTGAAAATGCGGGCCGAGATAGTAAACGTGTTTGGAAAATTATTAATGAGAGTGTAGGAAGGAACAGAAAAACAGAAGAAATCACCTCCATAAATTCTGAAGGGAGAGTCATCAAAGTAGGGGACAGCCCATTAGACATAGCCAGGGTACTTAATAAATATGTCTCCACTGTTGGAGAAAACATAGCTAAAAGGGTCTCTAATGAAAAATAAAACCAGCCAATTCTACGCAGTACAACTTCACTGAAAAGTTCCTCGAGGTTTCAGTGGAGGATGTCAAAAAAACAATAGGAGACTTAAAAGGTGGCATGAGTCCTGGTATAGAAAATATCAGCACAGAATTAGTTAAGAAATTTAAAGATATTTTGGCTACTCCTTTAACGATAATCGCTAGCCGTAGCTTCAGCGAAAACCGTTTCCCTGCCATATATAAAAAAGCCTTCCTCATACCCCTTTTCAAACAGGGGGATCGAGAAGACATGACAAATTATCGACCGATTTCTCTCTTATCCGTCTTTACTAAAATCATTGAACGTTTCGCTAAAGTGTATTTTGTGCAGTATTTGGAGAGTCAGGGGAAGATCAGTGATAGGCAGTTTGGGTTTCGATGATGCAATTTGTTTTATGACGAAGACTATATTGCGTGCATTAGATGCGGGAGAGAAGGTAATGTGTATATATCAGGATTTAGCCAAGGCCTTCGATACTGTTGCACATTCAAAACTAATCTCCGCAGTAGAACAAACTGGTGTCAACCGAGGTTTTATCAAGTGGACTGCAAGTTATCTGGAGGATAGATCACATTTTACTAAAGTTAATGATGTTATTAGTGACCATGAATTTTGCAACTGTGGGATCCCTCAAGGAACGGTCCTCGGGCCGATTTACTTTATAGTATTCATGAACAGACTTCTTAACATGGAGTCTGAAGGAGAGTCAGTGTTTTTTGCTGACGACACAGCCTTTATAATAACGGGTAACTCCTGGGAACAAGTCATTATAAAAGCTGAATCATGTCTGACCGAAATCCTTCATTGTCTTAAAAATATGGGAATGAAGATCAATTTTTCTAAAACTAATTTCTTAACTTTCGCGTTTAGAGAAAGTGATATCCCGCAGATAAAGAACCTAAAATGCCATTTACCGGAATGTACAGATAACCTTCAGTGCTGCTGTGGAGTAATACAACAAGTTGCTTCTGTTCGATACCAAGGCGTGGAAGTTGATCAGAACCTAAGATGACACAAACACCTGAAAAAAGTGACATCCTCGATGAGAAAGATGATCCATGTGTGTAGGGAGCTGAGGAACTTTTTAGATATTGATGGACGTAGAATAGGCTCATGGTGTGATGAGGCATGTAGCTCATTCAGTCGCTCATGATCTATGGTGCATCTGGTTGGGGAGGGTGTAGCGCGTCCCTTGTTGATTCGTTATTCCTGACCCAGAAGCTCTTAATGAAAGTCTTACTTAAAAAAAGGACAAGAAATTCAACAGAAGCTCTCTTTAAAGAGTTCGCATCACTCAAATTGGGATAGCTAATTGACAAGATAACTATAATTAAAATACATAAGGATTTACATAGCAACCACCTGAAATTTTTAAATGAGGGAAAAACAAGAACTTGTGGACAATCTCTTTCTAAACTGCCTTTCCGTAGGACTCACCATAGCCAACGGGCGTATGATTACCGAGGATCAAAACTGTTCAATGCCCTACCCCATGAGCTCCGCTCTATTTCTAAAATTGAAAAGTTCAAAAAAGAACTGAAAAAACGTAGAATAATGAGGCAATCTGAGACCCATTAGATAATATTAAAACTTTAAGATGGTAACAAAATAATTCCTATGTATTCTGATTTACCCGATGTGTACCTATTGATTCTAATTTATCTATATTTACTTAAAGATGATTATTGAATAAGGTATTGAATGAGTGTGTATTACTCCTCCTCACAGCACAAGTCTACGACTTATAGTGGGGAGTAGCATTTCCTGATTTGTGTAACTTTGTAACTTTTTTTTTGTATTACAATACCTATCTAAATAAATGCGTTAAAAAAATAATAAGAATTGGACAATTATCTGGGCAATTATCGTCCAGCCCTCAGCAGAAAGTATTCGCTCCAACTTGAATTGGAGTGGTTTTCTTGCTTCCACCCAAGGCCCTACAACTGTACGTGGATCTCAGACGCCGCCTAATGCAAATTGAAGAGAGCATTGGCGGACATATTGGGGTCAACTTCACGCGCCCTTTTTGAATTGTAAGGCTAGCTAGTTTGTGAATAAGTGTTCGTAGAAAACATATTTTGTATTATCTTGATGAAAACTTGTCTAAAATCATTAAAAACGTCAATAATTATTATGATGACAACACAGTTTGTAAATGAATATTATGCAATATTTTCCACAGAGACAAACTGTGGGAGCTGCTTGTCTTTGGAATATCTAACCAAATATGACGATTTACAAACTTATTTAGGCCACAATTCTCGTCTGATTTTCTTGATTCTTTTTTTGTTCAACTATGAATTTGGTCTAGTTTTGGATCTTATATCAGGAATTTCAAATTTGATTATGAAAAAGGGTGAACGGAGGGAGTAACAGTAAAATATCATGATGTTTTAACTAATACCTATCGTAAGCTTTTGTGATTCTTTTTTGTTCAATTTTGTCTAGTTTAGGAAGGCATATTAGGAGTTTCAAATTTCATTATGGACGAGGAAGATTGGAGGAGGTAATAGTAATAAATCATGATGTTCTAACTAGTCAAGTCAGATTTTCGAGATCATTTTTTTAAATTCGATTATACATTTGGTCTAGGTTATAAAAATATATCAGGAGCCTCTAATTTCATACTAGAAGTTTTAATAAATGACAATACAATACAATATACAATAATACAATATACTACAATAATACAATGTCAATACAAAATACTGAAATAAAATACAATTTATTGATGACAATAAATACAATGACAATATAATGCCTACAATATACAA
Source organism: Adelphocoris suturalis (assembly GCA_030762985.1). Classification (NCBI taxonomy): domain Eukaryota; kingdom Metazoa; phylum Arthropoda; class Insecta; order Hemiptera; family Miridae; genus Adelphocoris; species Adelphocoris suturalis. The sequence goes on from CM061043.1 coordinate 93,077,680, forward strand.
TAGTACAATATACTACAATAATAAAATGTCAATACAAAATACTGAAATAAAATACAATTTATTGGTTCATAAATAAAACTGTTTTATTGCAATGTTGCCTTATGCATTCCTTATGCAATAAACTACTCTTTGTCTTTGCTATGTGTGAGTCTAACTTTCAGAAACAACTCCACAACTGCTTTTGCGATTTGAAGGACATGATTTTGAGGATAACCCTCTTCTAGAACATGATCATGGAAATCGTCAAACAGTTTTTTTTTCTATAGTAAATCTCATCACCGAGTGTTTAAGAGCTAGCAATTCCCTTGCTTTGAGAAATTCAGTAATTTTTAGGAGGGATCGTACTCCCTTCTCAGCCTCCTTACAAATGTCTATTACCTCTTTGCAGGGAGTATGTAGCCCACCCATTTCGAGCGTTGATGAAACTTGTGGATTTAATGTTGTCTGTTTGTTTCGTCAATCTTTCTGAACAGACCTGACATTTCATTTTATTGGCTACCCTTTTTACAATTAATCCACATAATTATGTATACCACTACACATTCAACGTATTCCGTTAGCTGACTTCCAAAGTAGAGTGGCATATTGTTATTCAAAACATCCTCAAATTCTTCCTCTTGGAATGAGTGGGTCATTACTGAGTTCGTCCAAGAGAGCAGAGGAACATTTTCCAAAGGAACTACATTAGCTTTCCTAATAATTTTCTTCCTTTCTTTCATAATAATACAATGTCCATGGCACATAAATAAACGATGTTGCCCCCAATATGGCCGACTTCAGACCATTCAATTTGCAATGCGACAGTAGCGCTACGAGGGGGTCTAGTTTACTATTACAATGTCTTTACTTCCACCGAGGAGTTTATTTTATTTTATTTATTTATTGCGGACAAAGCCCAATTTCACATTTTAAAACAAAATATTTATGAAGTATTTAGAGTGGTAACGGAGAGATACAATGAGAAACGTGATAAAATAGAAGATATACCTACAAATACAGGAGTATTACAATAAGTAATCGATGATAAACTACCTACCTATAGAATTTTCCTAATAACACTAGTGTAAAAAATGAAATATCAATTTCATCAAGAGTGGCGGTGGCGGTAGGCAGATCTGAAAGATGCTGATGAAGTATTGAAAAGGTCCAGGTTAACGACCGAAACTGACAATCTATTGAAATCTCCCTGGATACGTAAGATCAGATAGTTTCGGAAGTAGGTAGTTCGTCAGGCACATTAGTATGTAGAGTAGTTTATTGGCCTTTTTGGCTTGGTGGGGTGTAAATGTCTAGCTCTGATAATAGAAATGGGCAATCGACACTTTCACTCGTAGATAGGACCAGATTTTGCAAAATCAAGGCATCCGCCTTCCTTCGACTTGTTTCTATCGTAGAGCATCGGTTTCCACTTTTAGGAGAGTACTCGGCCCTACCAAAAGTAGAGTGTATCAATGGGGCTCCGAACAAGAAAAACTCGAGATAGAGGGCAGCACGTAAACAATGGCCTTACCGATTTGTTACTTTGGCTGCCTATAAGGGCAGTTGTGACAGACACAACTTGTTTTTGTTGTTTTATCAGTTTTTGTTTGTTTGTGTGTTTCTTTATTTTAATAGTTTATTTATTAATAATGTTATTCTGATATTTGAAGATTTTTGATGGTGAGGGGAACGAATTGTAGAGCGAAAAGGGGTGACGAAAGGTATCAACAAGGGGAAAAACAAGTCAACCTCAATGTTCCTTAGTTTCTTCGACCCCGACCGCTCCTAGCGGCGGACCTTGTTAGTTCGGAGCCCCATAGACCAGCCGTTCGTTAGCAGAAAGTATTCGCTCGAGCTAGAAGTCCAAAGGTTTTCTTGCCTTCACCCAGGAGAAGTTGCTCTTACCCCCCCCCCCACCGACCATTCATCGTAGAATTCGTTACTATTAAAATTATTGCATCAGTTACCTATACTTCTTCAGGGGGGAACTTACCCCAATAAAACGTAGTGTAAAGGTTTCCTCATTCAGCAACGGTTAGGAACAAAAGCGTGTTCATAATATAACTTTAATATTAAATATAGCCTCACAAAAATTAGTGGCAAATGTAAATATTTAGTTTATGTTCGTTCTCTAATTTGAAGACAAAGATTAAGTTATAGTTTGTCATTTTACGAACAGTCTCATTACAACTACGAGGTTCGCGCAGAGCAATAAGTTCAACAGTTGAAGTGGACCCACAAATCGAACGGAGGACCATTAGGCCTCGAGGACGGAGCACCACTTCCCCTTTTAACAACCACCTCAACATTCTTGTGAGATGCCTAATCCACAGAATCCATACATTATTTCTTTCATAACGGACATGTTTGTTCTCCCTGTTTAAATTTCTCGTTAAGAGTTTTTGGTCAAATAAAAATATATAATTAAGTTATCCCTGAGTCTTTGTAACATATCATGGAGTCATAACATCAAGTAGTCAATCCCTCAGTCAAAATTCAGATTAATTAGACATGTAGATTAGTATTCTTCAAAGTTAAAATAATTATTATTAAAATCTTTACTTGAACAAGTTGAAGGCTCTACCTGACCCCCCCCCCCCCCCCACCACCACCACCTTCAAAACGTTCTTAGTATTAGGTCAGATCAGTAAGATTTGTATTTCTACAAAGATTCACGATAGGCTGTGTTATATAATATGTTACCGTAAATACCCGAAATTCGTCAATACTAGTTTTAACTCTTCAAAACCAGTTTTAACTCGTCTGGTCGTCTGCAACCACTCCTAGGGAGCTTTTACACAACTCAGTTTTTTGCCCAAATCACAAATCAGTGGTGTGAACGCTCGGTTCACTCGCATCTCGAAAATACATAACATCAAGTAGTCAATCCCTCAGTCAAAATTCAGATTAATTAGACATGTAGATTAGTATTCTGTAGTGACTAATTTCCTAGTGTTAACGAATTCGGGTTTTGACGGTGGCGTACATAAAATATACAACGTAAAAGAATATTCCGTAAACCTGAATATTGCTTACCTGAACTTTGACGTCTATATTATTTAGGTAGATATATTGTAATAGTTGACGAATCATTCAACTATTCACATCGGATATGTTCCATGGGGAGAGTATGCTTAATCATCCATGCGTTCCTATATTCGCAGGTTCTCCGTTGTATAAAATGTCACTTGGATGGTGGAACTGAAACATCCTCTCGTATTTCTAACAAAAACACCGTTTACGGCAGCGGAGCTCGTCCCTGGTTCATATTCCCTTCATCACCGCAATTTCTCGATGCTTTTCCAGAGGGCGTTCACTCTTCCATACCAACATTCAAAGCTTTCCCCTTGGCAGAATGAACGCTACCATTTGGGCCATGAATAATTTACTTTGTCAATGGGACGTTTAGTCAGATGTCCGCAAATGTTTCTCTTATAGTGGACCTAGGTGCTATATACTCGCACATAGCACACGCTTGCTCAGTGGGTCGAAATGTATTCTGGTCAGTGAAGCGATATGCTCTTTTCATGGGTCGTTCTGAGTAGCGCTTTATTGGCATAAATTACCATGGATCGTGCGTTAGACAATATTGAGAAAAACCTTCACTAGCACTGATTTTGAAATATTCGTACCCTTGAAAGCATCCTGACCATCACCATTCAACACTCCCATATGCGATCGTGAATAGAATATCATTAACACCAAGATTTATCAGCATTACCCTCTCCACTCACCCCTTTCCAAAATGAAATTTGAAATTGAGGCATATATACTGAAAACTAGATCGAATTCTAAATTGAAAAAAAATCAGATGAGAATAGTGTAAAACTCATAACTTATGAGTATTACCCCTACCACTCACCCCTCCATAAAGAAATTTGAACATTTCCTGTCATGTACTCGTATTACAAAATTAGACCAAATTTCTAATTTGACAACAAAAAAAAAAAAAAAAAAAAAGCTGAAAGCTTGGGCCGCGCATGAATTGGTAATTATTCCCTCAACCCCGCATCAAAACCACAAATCCGTAATTACCAAGGTTTGTTGCACAATAACATCGCGATTAGGATAGAACTAAAGAAGAATCACGATAATATTGATAATAAATTGTAGCCTGAGCAGCTTCGACAAAATTCATCTTAGAAAAGCACGTTTTCTTGAATTTACCCCCACAATACCCCCCTTTTCTTCTTGAAATTCGAAATTCTTCACATTAGTTGCACAACTAGACTAAAATTGGGATCGAACAAATAAAAAATCTTGTGAATCGGTAGAGAATCGTGGCTGAGCAGCGTCAACAAAGTTTGTCCCACACAATGACATAAACACACTCACAGACACAGGTACTTCTGTTTTTTTTTTTTTTTTTTTTTTTTTTTTTTTTTTTCCACAGATTCGTTCCTGAGGGCGTGTTGAAAAACATAATAATAATGTGCCGTATAATCAAATATTTTCTCAAGTTTCTTCCTCTTGAGTTTTGAAGATGATCAAATAATATGCTTAAAAGATGAGTGAAATGGTGTTTTTAGTTTTTGATTCTTTGTATACCAGCCTCATACCCGAGAAGTAAGCTATATGTGAGAAGCTTTCGCTTTCAACCTTGTGCCATAGTTATCGTGAAAGATTCTAGAACAGTAAGTAAATTACAATTGACATCTTCATGCTCAACGATTTCCGACATTTTTAGCAGAGGTCAGTCTATGTTACTTTCTTCTAAATATGATTGAATTTCTTCTTCAGTACAATTGGAGTCTTGGGTTGGGATTCGTTCGTGTAAAATAACTTGTGATAGTTTGGCTTTTAATGTGACTTGATAATATTAATTTTATCAGTGGCGAAAAGTGTTTTGCCTCTCATGTACGTATTTTTGGCATAAAACTCACAATTTGGTAGCAGTACTGAACATTTGTCGACTGCCCCCATTCGCCCTCCTTCGTGCCATTCGTATTTGTCTATATTATATTTGCCCGGAGGATAGGTACCTGCCTACCTCCATACTCTCGATCTCATAAAAGCTGAGCCCGCCATCTGCCGTGGCCCATATGAACTGGAGGAAATTCCCGCGGGGATTGGAGCGGTATATTATACCCGACAACATCCGTAGCCTATTTGACGCCCTTTCCGTGCACCTGTACTGAGCGTGATCCGTATGAATGTCACTAGGAAGGTTCCAAGTATTACAAACACTTCTTCATCAGAAGGACTTGCTCATCTCACCCCAGCAGCGCCATCTGGGGAAAGCTCCCATGCGAGCATTTGCCTCCATTTCGGAGAATATCTGAAATGTCAGATTACGTTTGAGAATATTACTGGTTCATTGTAGGTAGCTTTGTTAATCCCAGATTTCCTTCCCACGCAGCGAAACCCACGCATTCCTACATTTGCATAGCTGAATAACGTAATTAAAAAATCTGCCCATTGTTTAAGCTAATATTTTGGTTTATCATTTTTAATAATGAATCTTAGCAATCGACCAAAACAAGAAAGGTAATATAAACTAAACATGAAGTTATATTTATAACAAATGCCTCCCCCCCCCCCCCCCCCACAATATATACATATATATTTTGATGGTTTATGTTCCGAGATGTTTTAAATCCAAAATTGAATTTCAAGAAAAGTATCATAGAATAAAATAAAAACAATAAAATCCCTACGCCCGTTGTACTGAGGTGTTTTTTTTTTCTCCCAAATCTACTGGACAAGTTTATGAAATGCGTCAAAACTCAAAAACCCCATATACGGTCTAGTTGGTCGAAAACCCAGGCACCAATTTCGATTAACCCTGAAGGGCTGAAATATTTTAAAAATTGAGCTCTCGGAAACTCCTGAAATAATATTTTTTTTTTTATTGTAATTCATTGATGACATCCAAAGAATTGGATGAAATCACCCAGATCGTTGTACGTTCAACCGTTCGCTCTCGCTTAGGGCACGAACTTTGATTGGAAAAAGGATTGTCAACATGGGAGCAAAACGCAAATGGTTGAACCTAGTAAAAAACGCCTTATAAAATTACGATCTTATCAGCTGATATATCAAAATCGAGTTTATGATAACCTTTGTCACCTATAGATGGACTAATGTTGGTAGTTTGGTCGGCCGTAAGTACTTATTGTTTTTTTGGAATTAGAAGGGATGCGGCCCAAGGAAAATAAATGAAATTATTTCATTTATTGTTTTATTTTATAACGTTTCGACCTCTTACTGAGGACATCTTCAGATCTCTACACTGACAAAACAGGCATTATATGTTAAACAGAAAAAAACAAAACAAAATATAATAAATAAAAACTAATTTAAACAAAAAACTTACTGGTGAGACCAGGAAAAAATTCATAAACATCCGAATATAACAGATTTGTCAGATAAAGATAGAGGTTCACCTAAGGAAAACAAACCAAACATAAAAAGTAAAAATATAGATAAAATGTTATAATATTATTAATGGATAACAATAATAAAGTATAAACCTTTATCAGAAACTAACAAGGTAAAACAACAACAAAAAATTTGGTATAAAAGGGTGAACCTTTTTGCTGGGAAGTAAGTACTCACCAAGTCAACTCAATGTCAAGAAAGCAATAACAGAATGGATGGTTAGTTATTATATTATACACGAGAAAAAATAAAAAGAATGGAAAGATAGAAACGAAAAGGAAAAAAAGATATACAAATTGAAATTCACTTACATCCATTAGTCAGCAAACTGTAATGTAACCATAGCTACCAACAACAAAAAACGAAATAACAATTCCTGAAACATCACTGTTAAACTATTCCTCACAAGAGAAAATACAATAATCAAGTAAGTAATTCAAAACATAATATAAATTGAGTGCGGTAGAGAGAAATAATAAGCTGATGGCGTAAACAAACAAAAATAGAGAAAAGATAGCACAGAATAAGGAGAGCATAGAGGTGAAAAGAGAGCATGGAATAAAGACAGCATGGAGTAAAGAGAGCACAAAGACAGGAGAGAATGAAGCAAGTAGGAAAGCAAAAAGTAGGGAGAAATTTTCAACTATTATCACCTGATAAAAACCTAGCAATTATGGGATGTTGAACGTAATATGTTGAATGTGTTAGTATTGTTAGACATCCTGAAACGAATACTAGATTTTAACGCTTTTTCGTATATGAGTGTGTGTATGTGTAATTGTGTTCCAGACGATAACTCTTCTAAGGATTGAGATAAATCTCCATTTCTACGCCTAAAATCGAGCATTTAAAATGAAAGGATGTATTTGTTGGCCAGTAGTTTTTGAGAATATTAAATTGGTCAAATTTAAAGAAAAAGTGATTAAAATAGCAGCAAACATGGCTAACAACAACTAAAACCGTTAAATGTTTATGTTTTAGCGGGATATTAGTTAAAAGAAGTTCATCAACAACGAACTAGACCATTATCAAACGTATGTAGAAAATGATGCAGAAATATTTACTTAAATTTCAATATTATTTGCTGCACTCTCGATAAAAACTGTAATAAAACCTATAAATTCAAAATATTTCTTTGAAACATGGAATATTATTCAGAAATTTTTTTTATGCCATACAGTTTGTAATCAACAATTTTTTTAGCACTGAAACTGCTCAAATTACAAAATATTGTGACATGAATTTAATTCGATATTTAACGAAAATTTGCTCGCACAATCATGCTGCAACACCGGAACTTTTATTTCATTAATGTAAGCCAATAAGCAATCGCGAAGGCACAAAGAAATTGTTTCTTATATACTCGTACAAAGGCATCGCAAACGGAAAAAAAAAAAAAAAAAAAAAAATCGCATTGCTATCTTATTCTCTCAACTAGGACCACAACCGGCTCATTACTAACCTAGTTTCTGCTAAAAAAAGAATGATTAAATAATTAATATTGAAAGATGTCTTCCCGAGGATTCCCAAATTGAAAGACACAATTTAATACTGAGCAGTCATAAATGAGCTTGCGGGGATACTGGAAAGAACAGTATTGTATGTTACGGTTTTTGTTGGCTGAGTGATAGTTGGGCCGTGAGGCAGTAAATCCTCTGATCCAAAGAACAGCGAGTAAGTCCGAGAGTGATTGCCCGGCAACAAGCTCCCTCTGATACCGCTCTTATTGGAAAAACCTGAAACGTGAACGCAGCGACTTGGAAGAAGAAAGGCCGGACTCTCCGCACGTGCGAGCCCGGGAGGAAATAATATTTGATTTGGAGAACGGAGAAGGAAAAAAAAGGGAACTGGAAGTTAAAGGGGAGAAGCAAAGGAAAGCTGCGACTGGGAGACGCCTCGGCCACACAACCCCGGGGTCCGGGTCTCTCTCACCCCATTTCCCGGTGACTTGTCGTAGACCCGAAAAAGGGGGACCCCCTTTTCTTGCGTGCGCCATCTGAGGCGTTTTCACCCAAACACCCTTCGGGGGTCCGTTCCAACAGCTGAACCCCGTCGTGGCGTTAATGCACGGGAAACGTTCTCCCAAACCCCTCTGGGCCGGGGTTGACTTGAAGAAACGATCTCTCGGACTACAAATTGAGCATAAACAATATCGCTGGGGTGAAACGCCCCCACTGACCAGTCTCCAAAGATATTGCGTTTTCCTTGGGAACTTTGACGACAAACATCTGGGCGTAAAATTTGGGGTGTGATTGCTCGAATGAAAAGTAAAATTGAAGAACTAATTGAAGAATATCAACCTGCATGAATTATGTTGAACTTACTCCAAGATTCTTTTGATAGTGCTCCTAAACAAATTTCTAGTATTATATAGCCTTTCCGCACTTATTAAGACCTTTTTCACTTAGGTTTAGACTTCTTCCATTTAGCTGTAGACATTTTTTACGTAGATTTTGATTTTTTCATTTAGGTTTAGACCTGTTCGTCATTGACTTAGACCTTTTATACTCAGGTTTAAACCTTTCCAATATGAACTACTGAACTACCGACATCTGAGTGGGAAAGTCGGAAATGCTATTTATTTTCGAAAATCTGAGTTTATACTAGATTGAAGCCATTGCAATTGCCCTATGTTCGACGAAAATTCGCTAGAAGTAATGTAATGTAAAATTGATTCATGCAGTAATCTAATGATTCGATAATTAAGTTCACTTACGCATTGCCATACCTAGTCTACCTTCTTCTATCTAGTCTACCTCCCTGTCTCTATGAAGCCTAAATACCACGTATATTCTATTGCAGACACCAAGTATACATACATGCAGGTTGACAGATGACTAAATGCAGGATGACAACAGTTAGGTATTAATCCTGTCTATAGATAAATAGCTTCTCTACATTAGGTAATTTAATAGTGAGAAAAAAAGTGATGATTACGTATTGAGTGAATAGCAAAAACTTGATCATATCAGCTAAGATCTGAAATAATACACCTCGGTAAACTCAAGACAAATTAGGGGAGCAAACGCTATTTATATTCAAGCCGTATTTCCGAGGTTCGAACGCGGTGGCTCGAGGAATTCCCTCCTGTAATTCCTTGCTCCTCCGGGGCGTTTCATCACGTTGAACAACTCGCGTTGTATCGGATTACAGTTACCTACTTTACCTGCCTCACCTACCTTACCGACCATCCCCGACCCGGTGAAACAAGTCAGCAGCAAGAGAGTTTTAAGGTGGAGCGTGATACACATTAGCGCCCCCCACGGGTTAACGTACAATTTACATAAGTGAGTCGGTTGCGGGATGGAAAACGCGAGCACAAAGCCACTCACTTCAAGAGAATTTCCTTATAAAAGCCAACTCTCGTTGGTAGAAACCTGTTTAACTATAGGTACATTAGTGTTCTACACCACTACATTCCTTTTAATATTTAGATGGTTATTACCAGCGAAGGGTTATTGGTGTACTGGCTGATGAATCAATTCAAATTATCTATCCTAAATATCATCATCAATGATGACGACCTAATTTATTTGATCATTTTAATATTATTACCTATATTTTTGAAAGAATGTTTGAATCATTCCAGTCAATATTTATTTTAAAATCGAAGCTACATCCAATTGATAACATCCAAATTGGTTTTGACAAAAATGTATTATTATAACATATAAGATTAACCTCCCGCTAGTCGCGCACTCCTCACAAATGCATGATATTCTAATTTTTGGCAGTATTTTGCTCCCCTCCCCTCTCGTCTTGCCTCCTAACATCCGTTTCTCTCGTGGCCAGTACTAACGCGGCTGCGGTCTCTACCACATTAGAGGGTTGCATACCAAATCACCTCACAGGTCCAACGGGACTATTCATGCAAGTTATTGTAACTGAAGAGTTTAGTAACGAAGCAGCCCCTAGAACGCACCTCACCAATACTAACACAGAGGAAGACATCAATAGATATAGAAAATGGTTTAACTCCTGTCAGCTCAACAAGCAATGAAAAAACACCAAATATTCTTATCCTATTTTAGGAAAGTACTTGTGTTTGGGCCACGTAATTCCAATGTGCAAATACTGTCACTCTAGTCAAAAATATGATCAGAAGGTGGATGTAGACCAAGAAAGTTCCATCGGTTAGGTACTGTGTACTAGGATTATGATTACATATACGTATCTTAATTTTACACGATGAATACTTACATTACTCTCAAATTTCTAATCATCAGAGGTATTTAGATCAAATTTAAGTTTAGTTATGCCTATATTTTGTGACAGAAATAATTTTTTTTTATGATGGAGAATTTCAAAAAATTTTATCTGATTGTTTCCGTTCAATTATATCATAGTTCGAATTTGGCCATTAGTTATTGCCTTTCATTTCATTGTGAAAATTATATAAATGAAACTAAGACTGAACTAAGGAGACCTACCTATTCTTAGTAAATTATGTAGGTGTTTTTATATTTTCAAATGCAATAAATTTTATTATTTACGTTCTTTTTAATGTCTCTTGCTTCAGACAAGGGCTTGTAATGCCTCCAGAATTTTTAAGAGTGTTTCTACTATGAACAAGTATGAAAGCACCTCACTGGTGCAGCGCCACTATGAATGAGAAGGAAAAGGGTACGACTAACGGAAGGTTAAAAATAACCAACAACAAAAATGCATAAATAAATGCATAAAGCATTTATAAATAATAAATAATATTATGCAAAAATTAATGCATATTATGATGAATATATCAAAAAAGTTGAAAATAGTAAGGATTTACGAAAATAATAACAAATTTGTGTATTTGAGGTCACCGTTTCGAACACAAGTTTCTATTTTTTTCCCCCAAAAAGAATTATTGATGAGGTGAGAGTGTACGCGCAGCGCAAGGTGGGAGGGAACATAGCCTACTAATTAAACCCCTGACAATATTTCTTAAAATGTAAGGAACAAAAATTTAATAAACTATCTCTGTAAGTGCTTATGTCCTGAGAAAATCGGATGTAGGTATATTCTTGTACGGATTTTGGGAAAGTCGCTAATGGTGTATTTATGGACTGAAATGGTGGGATTTTGAATTTTCACCTGAAAATAATCTAAAAACGAGAGTTTGACAAAGAGAAGTTGATAAAGATAGGTTTTTGAGAGGAAGTTGAGAAAGAGAGGTTGATAAAGAGTGTATAAGACCAAATATGTTGAAAATTCAATTCTTTACCATCGTTTATCTATAATTTAGAAGATTGGCTCACTCGTTCAAGCGCTAGACGCTAATTTTTCCACTCGTTTAGCGTTATAAACGACAAAAAGGCCTCATCATAAAAAGGGGTATCATTATAAAAAGCAATTTGATATGGATGTCTTTTAACTGGAGGTCAAGTATACATTTTGTGAAACTTTTTTTTAAATCTATAAAATGTAGCTGTTCAATTTATGTATATAGAGGGAGAAATTGGCAGCATGGAATGCAGTGACGTGTCAGGTAAATTGAGAGCTTTCCAACGAGTGGATAACGATTTTCGAAGGTGAAAAATCAACAGAGTTACATTCCTATAGTTACCGGGATTTTCCTAATGATTTCCCATTAAATAATAGCTGAGTAAAAATTAATCAGTTCTCTAGTAGAGTGAGAACGTGTCACACCTTCTTTCCTGTTTTCAAAAATGTCGTCAAGTGAACATATCAAACGCTTTCTCAAATATTAATTGAGAAGCCAAAATACTCGTCCATGCCATGATTTTCTTCCGTGTAGGGGGAGATCTGGGGTGCCCAAAGCGTATATAGAGCGACTATCATCACAGAACCGAATCGAATTACATGAAATTTTCTTCCGTGTAAGTGGTAACATTTTACATTTTATACATCATACACATTAATTAATCATACATATTAATTGGATTAGAGTTGGACTTTGCTTATGTGAGTTAAATAAACTGCATTTGTCGTTCATCAACCTCAAAAAAATGTAATCATGGCAATAATTTTCACTCACATGCACTGATTTCCATTTATGATGCCTCATTTAAAATCAATCCTTTGCTATACTTTATCAACGAATTGATGTGCTGCGATTTTTTATAAAGCTGAAAAACTCCATTAGTTTCTCTTCACTTCTTCACAAATAACCTTCACTTTCATAGTGGGTTTATGAACGGTGGTCCTAATCATCCGAGAAAAAAGCCTCTTTGTTGAAGATTGATGAACTTTTTTTCTCGTCACACCTCGTATTTTTGACCACAAACTTTTATCAGTTCTCCTCAGCCAATTTTGATGAAATCTGAAACATAGGGTACATTTGACGTGGCAAAGTGCCTTTTGGGGTTTTGGAGCCGCTACGAGCAAGTCTTGATCAGCTAAGTGTATTAAATTCTCTTCCTTCCACTCCAGGAAGTTGAAATTTTACAGCGAAACTCTCATCAGGTTACGAATAAACTCGGGGACTCTTTCTTGATCAGCTGAGTGAGTTCAATTCTCTCTTGTTCACTCCAGGTAGTTGAAATTCGGTACGAAGACTTAACCGCTTGTAGCGAATGCTTCGCTCTATTTGATCCATGCGAACTTCTAAGGTTCTAAACTAAAAGGACAAGTGGTTCGGGATGTAATATGATATGTCAGTGAGTAATATTTGACAAATGTATGTAAAGTAGAAGATTCGTGGAATTGATAGTTCATTCGGTAGTTAATGGATATTTCTGGTATTCCGGTCTAATGGAGGCTCTCGTGTTAAGCACCACAACCCCTGATTCGTGTCAAATGCAGGATTGGCAGGAATGGAAATGGATCGTGAGGGGGAGGGGGAGGAAGATTTCCAAGGAAAGTGACGTAGGTTGATGGTGGAGAAGCTGTGGAGGGGCAGGGAGAGTGTGTCTGATGCTGAGTAGTGGATAGGGGTGGGGAAGTGAAGGGTAAGGAAAGGCGAGGTGGGGGTAAGTGAAAAGGTAGACGGGACCAATCATGAGCTTTCAATCTTCCACCTGGTTCCGCAGGAACGACTCCCACTGCATTTCGAGTTTTACTCAGAACTGTCGAGCGATAATGGGTTGAAGGTTACCTAATCCTACTTTCTGAATATCTAGGGGCTTAAGAGAAGTTCTGTATTCGTTATGAAAACATTAGTATCTATAATGATTTCCTCGTATGTGATGCAGGATATAACTCCAAGAAGTCTTAGATGAGAATGGTATATTTGAGCGGCCCTCTTGGCTATTTTATAGGTGCTGGCCTGGTGAGGGGTGACACCTCCCAGGGGACAAGGGTGACAAGTTCCCACGGGTCCGGGTGTATACTTCCGTCTCATAAATAGTAGTTTGTGAGCATGCGCAAACGATAATTTATTTTACGTCGATTTCCTATCAACTATTAGTCCAATTTCATTCAAACTCGGGAAATATATGGTTCAGAAAAAATCCCCATGAATTATTTCGCGATTGGTGGAGCAATAACTAGCTAGCTCAGGCGCAAAATTAAAATTGGTCGACAAAACAGTCAAAACTCCGAGACGAACCGAAAGAATTTCGTGAAATTTTCAAAGATTGTGCAGTTTATCTCCAAGACGTTCCCCTATGAATTTCATAGCTATTGGAATAATAGTGGTCTATGCGCATGCGCAAACATTAATTTCTCATAACGTTGACAATCATTCCAACTCGTATTTTGTTCTTCAACTAAGTAATTCTTTACGTACATGTTACAATATGTGTGAAGGCTTCACTACCAACCCAGCTAGGCAGAAGTTTTTTCTTTATGTTTGGAACTACCTTCCACCGTCATCTCATACATCTTATAAATTACTATCCGAGATTCCCCCAAAATTTGAGTTTGATTGCACATCAAATTAATACCCAAATTTACGAATCAATGAATGAGCTTGACCCATTTTTTAGCAAATATCTAGGACATTTAAGTACGTTCTTCAGCATAATTTTGAGCGAAAATTTGCTAAAAAAATATATATAAATTTAACGATTTTTGGTCGTTTTTGGCCATTCTTAGTGATTTTTGACTACATTTTTCGAAATTTGACCAATTTAATGTACCTACTCAAAATGGTTGGCTAACAAACTCATCCTTTCGTTTGAAATCCTTGATTTTTTGGCGCAAGAATGGTATTTTCCTAAGGAGAGTTATCGTCTTAAATGACATATATATATTTTAGGAGTGAGATTAATTGTATGTAGAAACAGTTAATTTGATAATCAATTTGACGCACTGATTATTTTACAGAACGTAAGAGAATTTTAAATTAAGATGAAAAATTATTCCCGAGTACCCCCGAAAATAAAAGAACATCAGACCATCAAATTGATCATAATAATGACTGCTGAATTCGTCCAAGAGTGTCTTGCTTGGTAGTTAGTTGTAATTTTAATTCCTTCAATTGGTATCAGATGTACGCGACATGGGCAACGTTTTGTATATCCAGTTCGACAATTACTTGAAAATTGATATTAGAATGTTAGTCAAATTACATATTCCCGAAACGGCCATGCTGACGTTTCACGGTCCCACGTGAAATTCCAAAAGTTTCCAGGGGGTGCTGATTTTAAAATATTATACCAACAATAAATATTATGATTTATTGCAAAGTTTTAAACATTATTGGGGTCCTAACAATGTCCTATCGTGGCGTTACCTAAGAGGTCTGGTTCAATAACAAGTATATCACAAAGCAACCGGTTGGTTGTTCTATTCATCTAACTTATTCATTATTTATCTTCACTCTACGTTTTACTCTATACTGGACAAGAAGTCACTGTCTTTACTAGTATCACAGATTCATCTCGTCTTAGGTTTGTGGTTGTTTATGATTATATGTCTCATGATTACGCTTTCAACCGGCTCAAGCAATATTATATTTTCTGCTTCACAAGCATAGTTACGACTTTGAAAATACCTATACATATGTATAAATAATTCACAGTTCAAATATCCCCATTCGTCCACTAGATTTTTAACAATCTTTTACATTTAATAAACTTATAGCGTATTGTTTTTCATAACTAATATTCTTGTCCTTATTTTCACAGGTTGGTATGCAGGGAATTCTCAGTGAACATTTTCTATTGAGTAAGAGGCAATATTACTAAGGTGGGTGTTCCCACATATTTTCGAATATCTTGCACTTTTTAAAGTATGTATTCCATTCAACAATACAACATGACAATGGTGACACATTGTTACCCGCTTACTTCAACCAAACGTATATGTACTTACACGTAATAAAACAATCGTGCAATTTACGGTGAGACTTGAATTTTCATATGTTCATTTGAATTTGAACGTCTCTATCCCCCATAGAACTGAAAAGCCTTTGGCCCTCGCTAGTTGTGCTTTGTGCTGAGTCCTTACATTCTATTCTTTTTTCAAGAGTTGAGGTCTCTCTTGGCTGTGACAACGTTCCCAACTTGTTGACTGTATATTTTGAATTGAGATGGTGTTATCGATTTTTTCCAGCACACAAAAACTTAGACAGACATATATGAAACTAAAATTTTTCAGTACAATCCAAAACGTAGTAAGCGAGTAGAAATTTTGATTTCCAGAGAAATTCTTCGTTCACCTTCCAAATGTAATTATAATGCTTCTCTTCTACCAAGTTAGATTCGGAAGGAAAGGATAAATAATTATATTATATAGATTATTAAAACTTCTCAAAACAAAGGTCTGTCAGACACTTGGTGTCGGAAATGACCTGAAAAAAAAAAAAAAAAACTATTTATTTTCGGAATTATTTCTTGTCGAAAAGAAGATTTCATTGGTAATTACCGCTTAACTTTAATTAAGAAAAACTGCGTTAAGTTTATACAATTTATCTAGATCATTTAATTTAAATAATTTTATTCTATTTCTGTATTTAATATGGAACGATGGGTTGAATTATTGGCAAGATTGGTATAGAAAGTCAAAAGTTGAGTAGAGTTGCCCAAGTCTTGATGAAATCCGGAGGATTATGAGTAACGTCTTAGTGGTCCTGTCTTTCCCCAGTCCACCGCTGAGAAGTAAATTAATTAATTTACATTCCATTCTCATACGTTCTCCGCTCTCATACGTTTGGTCATCTCTCAATCTCATGAAATGAGTAATCCATGTTCCAACATATGAGATGATGTATTAATAGGTGAATGTTTCGGATTTGCTGTTGTCTGTTGAAGCAATAGTCCAATGGTGTGGTGTCTGGAGCGGTGAGTTGAGGAATGAATTGATCAAATTGATTCGGACACGGAACTCCGTCCACCTCGGCAGGTTGTCTAAAGTTCAAACCGGACTTGTCCAGTATATTCCAACAGTCAGGTGGATTTTATACAGAAATCATTGAGGTGAACCCATCCGTACCATAGCCATTTAATTCAGACACCCTCCTTGCAAGTGGATACTCCAGGATTTATGAGGCCATCTTTGAATTTCTTAGCAGAAGTAGTACAGACACTTAAGAATCGGATCACTTATTGAATAAGTAATTAAAATTGTATTTTATTAAACGTATTAAAAATGTATATTATACCTAATGCCTATGGCTGAATGGATATTTTTGTATGATGTTGCCAGTAAAGAAAAACGCCGGACTTACGTACTTTTACCACGAAAAAAAGCTGATTGTGGCTGACATTCCCTTTTAACTATACATTTACAAACATCAAATTTACTCCTATATCTCCAGTTTAGGTAATTCACGAATTCCTATAACATTTTCATATTTTTTTACACCATAAACCAATAGTTGAATGATGACATTTTCATTCATGGGAAGCATCAGTGCTGAAAGGAAACGGAAATATGAGGAGAGTAAACGTGGTACCGTCGAGTGTTGCGTGACACAACTTTTGAGTTGGCTGAGGCAAACGGGAGCTGGCCAAAGTGTGAGAGCCCGCGCGAGAGTTGAGCGGCAACGAGTATCCTGCGGTCGATTATTGAATTAACTCTTCAAACTTTGTCCCTCGAATGCAAATGTGGTCACCCCGCTTTTCGCACGCCATCTCCAAACGCCATATTACATAGAGAAACTACTATTTGACGTGGGAGTTCTGTCTTGCTAATAGTACGTCGGAATACTAATTATAGCTAGTAATGAAAATAGAGAGAAAATCGTGATGAATTTATAAACAGATAATTTCTCCGTTATTTCAGTGACTGCATTTGGCATTTAAAGTCATCCGGAAAACTGGGAGCATCTTGATCAAAGCTGGTTAAATGTGCAATGATTGTGAACAATCAGGAACAATATTAATATCTGCCCACGAAATGGTTTAAAACTACACTCAGTTAGTGGTTGTGGAATTACAATTAATTTATCAATAACCGTTAGTACAAGTACTAAGCAGGTACTTTCGGGAATGCCAACGTTAACAAGATACTTAGAGACTTGGAAATGTGGTGGACATTTCCTGCAGTTGTATACTTTCTGCCTAGTTACCCCTATTCCACATCAGCCATTTTCATGCTAAATGTAAATTCCATGTGAAATTGTAAACCCGTCAGTCACAACTGTTCCGTTGTCTGTACAGTTTAGACGGGGCCCAACAAAATTCTAAAAAAGTATATATATATATATGTATGTATATAATAAATGACAAATTAATCACAAACCACCAGTAAATGTAGTGACAAGTGATGTGACACAACAGCAGAAACTACATTAACTGTTATTGTCGTTTTAGGTTCAACTTATTAATTCAAATGAGATTCATAATTCCTGCTTAATTAATAATACAGCTATTGTTTTTTCCAGGGTCCAAGGGGGGTTAATTTCCCTTTCGCTTCACTGAAACCCTGTCTTGTACGAAGCATCTCACTATTTTCCATCGTACGAGGTCGTCTACCGGTACAATCTCCACCGAATCAATTTTCCCAAAGTCTGAACCTCTGGCTCTGAACTCTGAATCAGCCTTTAACTGGTGAGCATCCGAAGAATAGATGGAAGGTGGCCTTCCTCCTTTCTGCACATTCTGTACACTGGGTCACCTGAGTAGTCGCCGCCTAAGGATGGTTTATGAAGCTCCCATGTCCAGCCACTATCCTCACTAAGAGACAAATTTTCCGGTGAAAGGAATTGAGGGTGACTGTGCTCCTATAGTTGCATTGTGCGTTTGTCACCAGGATCTTGCGTCCGTTTCAGGGTGATTTCCCGGCGCCTTTCATGTTTCCTACCTTATCCAATCTCACGAAGCGGTTTTTTTTTTTCTAGGATCTTCAGCTGCCTGAGACAGCTCTAGGCTGAAAGTTCATTGTTGCCCCTTTTTCTACGATCTGGTCTGCTCTTTCATTGTCTGTGACTGCTGTGTGCCCCGGCACCCTCTCCAAGGTTTATTCTCAAAGTATTCAGTACCTACTAGCATGCCTTGACTGGTCTTTGCCTGGTCCAGCCGCTTCAAGTGCCTTGAGAGTTGCCTGACGTAAATCATAAGTATTGGGATTCACAATCGCCAGGACCGACTACTCGTTGGGACTCGTTTTTTGTCGTTGATCTTTTTTAGTTGAACTCATCAGGGGATATGAACGGTTGACAAAACAAAGCTCCAAGAGGTCTAATTTGATCTATTGTGATAAAATCGACCTATACATAAATCGAAAAACTAACTTTTAGTATTGTAAATAGATTTAAGGATATTCATTTTCCAAAATCTCGATATTTAGCCTGATAAGGTCGAACGTAACTTTTTTTAATCACGATTTCGGGTGGACAAATTATTTTTTGAAATCAAATCACTTACCAGATGTCAACCAACAAAAATTGTGCTTCATTTTTATTGTTTATCACAATGGGTAATTATTTAAAATAACAACCCTGAAATTAATGGTTGAATTAGTGGCAATCCTCCCACCACCAACGCAGAGATTATAAGCGCTTCCATTATTTGTGAATAAGTAGTTACGCCCTTGTCAACGACGCTGTCAGTTTAACTTCAATACCGTTTCATTACCTTCAATTTGGGTTATATTCATAAATATAATCACCTCCTGGATCCTTTATCGAAACTTGAGGAACCTCAGAGAGTTTGGAAGGCGGAACTTTCCGGTTAATTGCCCGCAGGAGTTGCCTATCAATAAATTAACGGCTCCAAGTTCCTGTTTGATGGTTGTAGAAGTTTAGCAACGCACCGCTTCAACGGTGAGGACGATGAGAATAATTGAATCTTCAACGGATATTGCGATCAGCTTCGGCCCAACATTCGCGAGAGCGATGCACCTATTGAATACTACCCCGGCTGAATACCCGTTGTTCGAATCTAGGCATAGTGTTTGGTGCGGAGCTTCGCACAACTTTCTAGATATTTATTAGATTTCATAGGGTGCCATTGATGTTCTGGTAAACTATAGTTATTGGAATCGATATCCGATCTTGGAAGTTAATTGTGGCGCTTAGCTTCCTCATGGCCTTAACATGTTTTTTATTGATAGTTGTAATGCATTCAAGGAGGATTTGAATAGGTTAATTTATATACTGATATAAAGGAACATAAATTATTTATTAAAATTGAAGGTAATTAAAATTGAAAGTAGAAGCTGAGTTCATTGAAGACGTACGAGTGCGAGTGCATAGCGGGTAGATTGATCCGCGAACGATCAATTTCATGTGGGCCTACACAATGTCATTGTAGACTTTAAGACGAACAGGGGAAACAGAATAGGAGGAAAGCTAGAATAGCTGGCAATCATGAGGGCAGTCCCGAAGTAATACAAAAAAGTAGTTCCTTTACAGTTCTATATAGGAGGAGAACGGACGGGTGTTTTAGTCTATATGAACCCCCAATGAACTCCACTAATGAGAGCCATTGTAGAAGTTATGTTTGTTGCAAGGGTTCATGGTAATCTATGCGTAGAGACTTGATTTGTTCTCAACTACAACGAATCGCCAGCATCAGGTGAAGGTGGTGGATGAGGAGTCTTTTGTCATAGGACAGTCACCCATCCCCACCCAATCCGTGATGGAGGTTCGGCGGTACCTCGGAGTTGACTTTGTGGGTGTCGCCACCATTGCCGCAAGCCGTGTGGACCTTGGTGGAGCTCTAGCTCGTGTCACCAAGGCTCCATTGAAGCCACAGCAGAAGTTGCGCCTCCTTTGCACGTACTTACTGCCAAAGCTAACCTATGGGTTAGTCTTTGGTAGGCTAAGTGCAGGGAGGCTGGTTGAGTTAGATCGTGAAGTTCGCTCTGCAGTGCACACTTGGCTAGGCTTCCCACCTGGTGTCCCAAGTGCCTATATTCATGCACCAGTCAAGGCCAGTGGGCTCGGTATTGTCTCTCTCTCTCAACCAGCATGCCATCATTACGCTGCCAGCGCCTGCTTGCTCTGAGGGGATTGAGCTGGGAGGTCGCCCGCACTGCTGCTGACCTGAACTTTGTCCGGGAGCAGTTGTTGTGGTGTGATCGTGCCACACCAACTGCTCCAAAACCCAGTTCATCTGCTGAGTTCGCTGCTGCACTGCATGAGTCAGTACATGGTAAAGAACTCCGACAGTGCTTTGAATCCCCCATTTCTACCCAGTGGGTGGAATACGCTTCATTGAGGCCCGCGACTATCGCGATTTTCAGGCCGTCCAGGTGGCTAAGTTAGCCACTTCGGTGAGGTGTTCAAGGAGTCGTCGCGGGACAGTAGACACTCTTTGCCGTGCCCGTCGGGGTAAAAATGAGAATATTTATCGTGTGGTGCAGCAATGTCCTCGCACTCATGGTCACTTTACTCACTTTACGTCACGAAGCGGTTGCCAAGCATACAGCAAGTGCTTTGTCATCTAGAGGTTGGGACATGCTGAGTGCCAGATAACGTTGGGGCAAGAAGCCAGATAACGTTGCGATCAAGACCGATGGATCTGCCATAAACCTGAATGCCCAGGATGTCATTGGCAGCGTGAATATGGAGCAGACCTGGTGGGCTGATACGTAAATATGATAGGAATGATCTGCAGCAAGCGATATCTGAGTTAAAAGGAGTGGCAACCAATAACATCAAGGTCATGGTCGTGACCGTGTCATGGCGCGGGGTATGGTGCGGGAAAAGTGCCACGGAGTTACTCGAGTTGGGCACCTCAGTGGGAGTGCTCTGTGGTATCACCACTCGCATCCTCAAGGGCTCTTACCTCTACTGGTGGTCATTCTATAGGGGCACTTCCTTTCATTCCTCACTTCTTCCTCCTTCTCCTGCAACTTCCTTCATCCCTAGGGCCGGCGTCGGCTAAACCCAGGCATCCTCCCCACTTTATTTTATGTATTTATTTATTTTTTAAATTTAATGGTGTGTCTCCTCCGCCTTTGAGAGGAGATTTGTGAAAAAAAAAAAAGTGGTGTGTGTGTGACTGTGCAAGGGAAAAAGGGAGCTTCACTTACCAAGGCATTCTTTTCTGGAGAACAAAAAAAACGAAGAGTGGGTCAAAAAATGACTTTTTTGTAATATAATTTTGGGTCCCAAAACTGTCTATCTTTCCCCAATGTCCATCAAAACATGAATTTTCTACATTTTTCGTTGTACCTGTTTATAATAGCGAAAATTGTAGTTTTGCATGTCTGCTGAAAATCTGCTGAAACCTCTAAAAATTTGCAATTTTTGGGCCCATTTTTTTTCAAACTTTGAAAAATTATAAATTTTGATTGGAAAATGATAGGAAAAAATCCAAAAAAACGATTACGTTTAGCATAATGTGGAGAAAAAAAATTTAAAAAATGTAACCTCAGATTTGACCTCTGGCAAGTTGAGGTCCCTTTTCGCTTGCACGGTCTCATATATATAGATAAGCATTAAACTCCAGAGAAGTATAAACATGTGTGTGGGTGTGTATGCGCGTACGTTTGTGCGTGCGCCTGCGCGTGTGTGTGTGTGCATTTGAAACGATAACTCTCCTTAGGATTGAAATAAAGATTCCGTTATTGCCTCAAAAATAAAACTTTTCAAATGTCAAGATCAGTTCGTTGACCAGCACTTTAGTGTTTTGAAATATTATGATTATTTACAAAATTCGCTCATACGTTCATGCTGCATGACTGGACCTTTCATTTTCACTGTTACTGTTACTTCTAGAAAAAAAAACTTGGAATTTCTAGATCAAAATCTGTCTGTCTGGCTCAAAAATTAAGTACATGAGACCGAGGATGGTCTTGAATTTGTGTGACCAAATCATATCCTCAAATTTCAAACATTTAGGTATAACTCAATAGTTTGGAATACCTAGGTACTTCTTTTTTGTTAGATTTCAATGGACAGAAGAAGCAGTTTTCTGGAATTAAATTAATAATGAGATAAAATGATGTCATCAATATTTCATCCTCTGGCGTGAAAACTATCATGAAGATCGTGAATTGAATGAATGAATTAAATCATTCCAAATTACAGTATTAAAAATCTTGAAACAGTCGCAATAGAATTCCTCGGAACTAGGAATATAGCGTTGATATTCGGAACCGTTTTAGTCATGAATAAACTCGATACAATCGATACTTTAGTGTAACTTGTCTGCCGAAGTTAATAATTAGTTGTATTGTTCTCGGAAGAACAGATCGACTTTGAATTAAATACAAGTTTGTGTCAGGAGTGAATCGAACGGTAATGATTCTTCACGGCGAAAGGTCTGTCCAGCACTCACGTCTTTTGTTTTATGCATCGCATTCATAATACATGACAATTCAAGAATACGGATTCGCATCGTTTTGCTGTAGAATGAAATCTACCACCTCAACCGTTGGATCTTTTATCATGTGCGTGTAGGGCTCCCCAACAGGTGCTCCTCATACGAAAATAACACTGGAAATTTATTCAATTACAGATTTGTCTAATGAGAATATGCTATTGTCTTGAATGGATTGCTTCGCATTCGGTTGTACCATGCCGATAACTGGAGATTTTTTGTATCTCAGAGTAGGATCATGCGATATCTTCATTGCATTAAGATTAGTCCTAATCCATACACATGCACAAATTTTTTTTAAGCATATCTCCAACAGTTTTAAATTTCATTAATTATAATTTCATGACTCATTCAAACTCGGCTTTCGATGGACCTTTCTGAGTCCAAATTACGAGTCTAAATCTTTAACCGTTTAATTTACTATCATCACACAAACTGAACAAACAAAATAAAATTGTTTTAAATTTAATTTTATCCAGCATTAGTCATAATACTAATAATTATAATTAGCCTTATTATAATTTCTATAGGGTATTTTGTAAATGTAGATAGTATAGATAGTTCACGTACATGTTACCCAGATTGAAAAGTGTCTGGTTTTGGTCCTGCCAGTCCGGTTTTCTTATCAAGATGTCCGGGCGAGCATCGTTCTGGAAACCGAATGTCCGGTTTTCAGAAAAAGAGAAAACGAAGAAATTCTATAGTTTTTCAAGGTCCTATCGCAGGTTGCAATCCTGAGAACTCGGCAGTGACTTCTAGAAGACACTTCAAGGTGGAGTAATCTTTTGACAATAGATGCAAGAAAGCTACCTTAAACGCCTAAAATCAGAAGCACTTGTACTCTTGCCACAATACTTCTTATGAAGGAACTCTCGATCTTTTCTGTTAGCCATTACATGTGCATTTACTCTTTCAGTTTTAGGCGGAGATTAATAATCTTGAAATGACGGAGATGATCTCACCTTAATATCTTGATTTTTGTTGCGAAACTCCTAAGTTATGGGCTATTTATTGATTCGAATGTTTCCTGCCTATCTAGTATATGACCTACATAATTAGTGTTTCATAAAAGTTCTTGAAATACCTACGCTAATGAGTATTGCTTATTTTACTATATTTATCACAGTATTTGCTCTCACTACATTTTTCATGACTGTGAGTTTCAATGAACCAATAATACCAGAAAGTAATTCCAGCTGTTCATAATTTAATTAGGTAGAAACACACAGAAACAAGCATAGATATCAACCTCTGTGAGTTCTTCTAGCTCTGTCTATCTGTCTATAAGGTTGAAATCGTTAGATTTTTGGGCCCTAGGTATGTGGTTTCCAAATACTATAAAGTAATCGGATTTATGAAATTGTGTTGTGCGTTGATATTTTGTTGTACGCTGGTCGGTGTACGGCTTATGGCGGACGGAATTTTTTTCTGGATTTGTGGATTCTACGCGTGTTGAAACGTAAACAAAAAAAAAAGGGGGGGGGGGGTAATTTTCTTTTATTGGTCGATTACAAAAGTTTATTATTGAAAATAATAAGCCAAAATGAGAAAGACATTACGTTTCTGATACATGAAATTGTATATATATATATACAATGTCCTCAATGATTCATTATATAAATATGTTTGCACCCATTAGCAAGCATAAACAATTCACAACGGTTTGCACGTTGCCTTCGTATGATATATCGCACAGTGATGTATTTATGAATCTTGGAAAGTGTAAAAGATATATATTAGGTAGTTGCGGGATTTGAATAATACCGAATTTGAATTTCTGAAGAGGTAGCACGTTCAGAGAGGGGAAACAGTCTAACGCGTACCTTTTTTACATAAATGTAAATGTTCCTAGTGACACCTCTCTCCAGACTGCTCCTCCCTTTTTTTCTGCACCCTCTTCATTTATTGGGATACATTTTCAGATGCAGCTACCGTTTTAAAGTATCTATTCACCGAATTTTTAATATTCAGTACATGTTTAATAGATTTCTGCAATAAACTGACGGTTTATTTTGACAAATAGGAAAATATAGCGATAGAGTCGAAAAATAATTGAAGCAATTCTAGTTCTTTCTGATTGGAAGGCTTGAAATACTGTGGGTTTTGGTTTCATTAGGTTGGGTTAGTGAAATACCAACATGGGGAATGTTTGAGATCTACGTGAAGTTCCATATTAAAATAAAATTTGGAATAATTTTATTCAGTCCGATTCACCATTTACCAATTACTGGGTGAGCGACTATGCCACTATGGCAGGGGTTTGCCAAATTCGGCAGGGTTGTCATCGATTTTCGGATCGCGACTCCCACTGCTAGAAGTGACGCCTCCATGCCCCCTCTCAACGCCTAGTATGAATTTTAATTAATTTTATGTACATAGTAAATATTGAGTCTTACTTTAAAGCTTTGGATATTAATCATGTCTTTTATTTATTACTACCAATAAAATAAAGTGAAACTGCATTTTCCATACGAACTGATATACAACTCCTTATTTTTGCAGTAAATAACTACTATTAAATAATAATCAATCAGCGTTAAAAAAAAACCATAGCAGTCAATCTTCAAACAGTTTCAACCTTCAGGCTCCAATGTATGATAAAGACTCCACCTGCATAGGCTGGCAGAAGCAAATTGCATGAGAGTTTTCAAAGCGTATACAGAAACATTTGGATGGATCGGTATCACATAGATCCAAAAATCTTCCGATCATTAATTTGAAAGTTGATTTTTGCAGCTGAATCACACTTCATGTCTATTTCTTCATCGTGGATTTCAGTATGTGGGTAGTTTGTCCAAATTATTGGTGATTGTCAAGACACATAGATGAAAATGTTTGCCAATCAGTAGTGGATATCCCGAGATATCAACACTCCGATTCATCATCCACCCTAAGCTCGGATCTGTTTTTGTCAATCACATTTTTTCACAGCGTCCATGTTCTCACTTTAGCTTCAGTCAAATTAAATATTGGTCTTTCAAACCGTCACACCACAGAAAAATCTTCCCTAAAAATACTCGTTGCATGTTAGTATCTTCTGCTGAAGTTAACGAACATCTGAGCCAGGTGAAAGATGATACCATGTTATGGAGTACGTATGGCATGTAGCGTGTAGGTGTATGGAAAAAATTTTGGTCAAACTACATGATAACTGTTCGGGCATTTTGAACAGCCCCGAGTGATTCGGATTCAAGCTTGGTAGGTATATTGGGTGCATGTTAAATTAACTCCTTATCTGGTTCACGCTCATGTTAATGTTTTTTCCACGGAGTACCTTAATGGAGCTAGCAGTAGGCCGTAAACTGCCTAGAAAAATGCAGGTAAATATTCATACTTACCGTGCTAGGGGAAGAGATTGTAATAAAAACTCACTCCTCAAGTTTAGCTAAATAAAATGTCGAAACAGAGCATCGTCGTTCCAATTAGAAGTTTTGAAGCTATTTTCATGATACTGAGTTTTATGAATTTGAGAATAAATAAGAACGGCTTCAAGATGAATAAACGGATGTGCTTTATCCTTCTTCACGTATTTCAAGTTCTAGGCAACTTCAGTGGAATTTTCAAATTCTCATCATCCTACAATGGTTTATCAAAATAAAAGAAATTAATCCACGAAAGGACCATCTCCCAAAAGTATTTTTATTTTTTCTTCATGCATTTATCGATAACGAGTTCAATCTCTTGCAATTATATCTACCGAAGAACGTTTATTTATTATCCAACGCGTAAATACAATGTACCTATAAAAAATACAAGCAAGAAGAACCATGAAAAATCAGCCAGCCACCAGGTAATAGTATCGGTAAATTAGTGGTTTCACAGCAGCAAATAAACGATATTAATACATGGTTCCTCTGTTATCTTATAAAAACCGCAAAATGTTTTCACCAGACCCTCTCGATACAGCTACGCTCATCTAAATATAGAAAAAATTCTCAATAATGAAGATGGTTATCGAAGAATCAGCCACTATCTGGAAAATTATTATGATATGCCTTTGGGTTATATCATTACCTTTGTAGACTCAAACTAAGAGGCAAATGTACTGATACCTTTGGCGCGTTTATTGAACTCTTTCTGGTTGAAATGCTTGTCCCTTTCTTTACGTTAAAGAAATCACTCCCCGATCCTTCAGCCTTTCTTCTTGTTCAAAGCCTCTAAAACAGTGGTACTGAAACTATGGTCCGCGGACTTACAGTGGTCCTCAAGGTACCCAGAATCGGACTGTGAGACATTTTCGAAAACTTGATTCAGTATGTTAAAATTTAAGAAGGTGAGCGAGGAAAACGAGTAAGGCCATACCCACCTGTTTCCGTTTTTTATCTAGACAACTAGTGACAGTACAATCGATAAAGAAAACATTACTGCATATTTGGAATCGTTGACTAAAGTCAATCCCGAAAAATGAAAAGTAATCCAATTTTCAAATTAGCTGATCATGCTCCAGTTTCAGTGCTGAAGTTATAGCGATCTTGTTAGCTTTAGAATACGTTCATTCTAGTTTTAGAAATAGCTTAAGACTTGATGATGCAATTTTTTAAGATTTATTGACTTACTCTGTTGGGGTAGGACCCCAGTAAAGCTCGGAATCCGTTGATTGGCGAAATAACTAACTTTGGCGAAACACACATATTGACGTTTCTATTTCCTACTAAAGCCCTTTGGAAGAGTACCAACATAGATAGATGAACGTACGGGGATCCTGATGGTCTGCTGCCCAAGTTCCTGAAGTTTGAAAAACTGATTAGAATGTACTCAACATCGCTTGTTATTCATATATATATATATATATATATATATATATATATATATATATATATATATATATATTTAACGATTTTCGGCCGTTCCCTGGATTCGGATCCTAATTTATATAGTGCATGACGTCCTATAAGACATTCTCTAATAAAAGCATCTTTTAAGATTCTTGTTTTTATTACACAAATAACCAACACTTTTATCTACCTTGACGATTTCAGTAACAATTTTTATAATATCCATTCGCTATACGTCCGAATTCAAACGTAACTATCTTCTCAAGCTCTTGCAACTCAAGTGTCAGGGACGTCAAAAAATACGAGTGGTATCTAACGTACTCGAACAAGTTTCAAGAATAGATTTCGGTTTATGATGTACCTTTGTAATCAACCAAGGAGAATAAATATAATTTTTAAAAGGAACTTCGTTTCTCGATTTAGTTTCCCAAATATCGAAATATTTCTACTGGTATTAACAGGGTAGTTCGTATCGTCACAGGATCAGAACAGAAAGAATGTGGAACGATTTAAACAGGAACGCAAACTTATTGCACTTTGTTGTTAAAATATTCTGCGGAACCTTGAGCATATTTTTAATGCTGTCCTTCAAAGGAATTTCGCTATTATTCTCATAAACATGTAACGGGATTGGAGATGAGGGAACAACTTGAGTGTTCAACACTGTGTAAAACGGTCTTTGATAAACTGAAAGACCAAGAAAGGGGGAAGGTATAATTTCCAGCGTCTTTCATCTCCTTCTCTCTTTTTTTCTGTAGGCCTCTTGAAAGAAAAAAGCAATCCGCCGAAACTTGAAAGACAGAAAGGATTGTGAATAGGGGCGCCGCGCCGTATTTAATACGGTTCCAAAGAAAACCTAACATGTATGAGAATTAACAATTATTATAGTAAGCCGTTATAAAAAATTGTGGAATTACAACAAAATACTTGAAAAAAAAAAATTAAATTGAAGTAGAGAGAGCAAATATGAAAAAAATAAACTAATTTTTATCAAGGGCAGTTGGGATAAGTACTTGAATTTACTTGAGAAATGAATAATTGCATGGATTTAACACGGTAGGGCCCTACTCTCTAAGCGGTTGGTTCAAATCACATTCGATATTGGTGGTCTCAATCGGTCTACATTGAAAAACTAGAGGCGCTATCATATATATTCTTGCATTTTCGAGGAAATACTCAATTACCTTTGCTGAACACGAGAATATTCAATAAAATAGTAACTATATTTTGGAACAACATTCAAGAGTTCCAGTCGTGCAGCATGATCTTATGACCAACATGTCGTAAATCATCGTGTTACATTTATGATGAATTGTTTTGAAATGTGAGCACTTTGAGTGCAGTGCAATTGTTGAACAAACAATTTATGGGGAAAAGTTATACTAAATAAAAGTCTGCTAATCAAAAAATGATTTCTGATTTTTAGCTTATTTGCCATTTTAACGATTTTTTAGCTAATATTAATAAAATTTGAGTATAATTTCAAGCACCATTTGGCACACATTTTTTTAGTGTTCTAGTTTATATTTTGAAAAACGTAATTCGAGTATTATTTCGCTAAATAATTTAAATGCAATGATTTTTTCGAAGGAAATCCTAAGGAGTGTTATTGTCTGGAATGACACACACAAACACACACACACACACACACACAAACACACCCATGCACACGCATATATATATATATATATATATATATATATATATACGTGGATGGCAACAGTCTCCTCGAGAGAGAAACAATGTTTTTCTAAATAGAGACTTTTACGAAATGTCTTCCACCAGAAGATCTCGGAAAAACAGCAATTATTACGCTTTCGGAATTTTTCAAAGGAAATCCTAAGAAGTGCTATTGTCTAGAAGGATACAACACTCAAATATATATATATATATATATATATATATATATATATATATATATATATATATATATATATATATAGGTAACTAATCAACTCTAGGATTCGTTTCAAAATGTCTCAAACGGATTTCAATGAAGAAAATTTTTCGAAAATTCTTAACTTATAAATTCTGGAGCCATTTCAATAGCTTCTTTTTTTACGAAAATTCTCTAAATGTTTTAAAATGACTTTATTATTTGCTAAAATCTCGATAAAATATTTCAAAACAGCTAGAAATCCAAAACGGTTTTTATTAACGGAATAAAATTGAAAGAATAAAGATTGAAAACTAGTTTTTTTTTTGCCATAAAAAGATTTGGTTAACAATTTCTTTGCTCTCAAAGGGCTCAAATTTCTAAACATTTCTTATTGATATTCACTCATTTAATCATGCTGCATGACTTGATGCTGCAATCCTTAAAATTAATACAAACTAAAGTATGTTGTTTACGGCGGATGTTAAGTATAATGAGTGGTTTTTGTTTGCATTGACTGTTCATTTGTGGAAGGGATAGGTAACTACAGGTAGGTAGTGAATCTGGAAGTGGTTTCCCACTTTGCTTGCGAGTTGGTAAAAAAAGTAGACCAGGACATATTATGGATGTGACCGCAGGGAGGAGGTGAGAGTGGAGACCCAGAATGGGATCCATTATTCACCAGGATGGTCCGGGGAGACGATTGCCGATACTCGGCTCTCGGACGGGCCTGAATAATACAAAGGCGCCTTGAATAAACCTCGAGGGTCTCGGACTCCTGCCACGGACAACGCTGGCTCGGTGTCTTGTTTACCGTTGAGAGGATGATATCTTATTCTCTCTAGAAGACGCCGCGGTTTGAGTACCCTCTCGCGTGACGTGTGCATGACGAACGCTCGTTCCCGTGGAATTGACACCCGGATGTAGACACGCAAAGTAATATTTTATGGAAGTTTACTTCAGCAAAGACACCTATGAATTCGAGTTCTTGATCTTGATGTATTCATACTTGTTATTGAATTGAAGATCCACTGCCTGGCTATAAGGACGCACACGAACAAGGCACTACCCAAGAAGGGTTCACTAATTCTCAATCCTTACTTGATCTGGGTACCGGCCCGCACTCCCTACTCACCAAGGTAGACCCTGCGGTCAATTATGGACGGTTGATCGTACCTTTTAGTATTATGTGTATATTTTTGAAATGTTCATGATTACGCTTCCGTACACACTCCTAGCTGTTCAAAGATGAAAAAACCTATACGATCGACAATGGTCTTTTTCGAACAATCCTTGTAAATTCAACCAAATAACACTGCAATCTAATAAAGTTTCGCCCAAAAACAGGCGCGAAACCAAATCTGGTCAGAATGCGGTAATTTGCAAACAGCAAGATGAAACTTTCATTTAGAGGGAAATTATTCTTTCTACCCCCTGCGTGAATACACAGCTTCCTACGTACGGTCATGATGAAGCGAAAACAAAGAGGTAGGAAGATGCAAGAATACTTTGAATATCCCGACAATTTCCAAGTGTTTTACATTCGTGATCGTATTGCAAGTCGGCAGGTATGAATTATTCTCAGATCTTAGAAGA
This sequence comes from Adelphocoris suturalis, assembly GCA_030762985.1. Lineage (NCBI taxonomy): Eukaryota > Metazoa > Arthropoda > Insecta > Hemiptera > Miridae > Adelphocoris > Adelphocoris suturalis. The sequence goes on from CM061043.1 coordinate 93,108,888, forward strand.
CTGGATTTTGTTTCTCTTCAGAAAGGGGAAAGCTAATCTTTTTTCACTTGCGCCACCTCTAAACAGACTTAAACGAGGTTTGCGGACATGGGCTCCCATTTCCGTCCCCTTCAGCTTTGGATTCTTCCGTCGAACCCCGAATCAGAATTGAGTTTCTTCTCCAGGGGCCCAAGTGGTCGAAAACGCAGTTTGAAAAGAAAGTCGAGGGATACCGGAAAAGGCTGCCCGGTCCATTTGTATTCCGCCGCCGCGGTCTTGAGAAAATGCGAAGCAAAAATATCCCCTCCGCGACTCCCCGAGTTTTTCCCCTGTTTTTCCGGCCCTAATTTTTTTCTGCTCTTGTCAGTCCCACACAGCAACAACTGGGACAATGTAAAACGTGCTCATCCCCCATACGGTTGAAAACAAAAACAGAAAAAATCTCCTTTAGTATTGTTTTAGAGGCGGGGGTTTGCCAACAAATGCTTCGCACTTCGTCGCCGTCCGTCCTGCTGTCAAGAGCGCATGAGACCTGTCTTGTTACGAGCAGCTCAAACCTCGAAATCACCATTCCCATTCCCGTATGTAAAGGACCCAGATGCCTTTATACAGCACTCCGCGATCCTGGCTCCTAACAAGTTCACTTTACTGTGGAGTGAGTGGAATAAAAGGCGAACTCAAAACCACTGGAATTGTCTTCATGCCATCGGAAAAAAAACGCTGAAAGAAGGTGAGCTAACGATCGTGTCATGTATAGGTTTCCCAATAAATATGAGAACATAGACCTGACACGGAGAAACGAGGTGTTCCACAATTAAGGAACAAATTAGTGTATTGTGCAGTTGCTAGAAAACGTGATGTTTTCAGGATTCTTTGCACGGTCTTGTACCTTCTTCCACCATCGTTTGGATAGGTTGAGAGTGATGTCAAGGCTTCAGAATCATTATCCAATAAGTCAATTTTAAGTTGAAGTTCAGCTAGCGAAGAAATCGTCGAATAGACAACGGCTTTTTTTGTCGTTTTCCAAATAACCATAACAGTGAAAAAGCGAAGTTTTCGAAATTTTTTTTCCTCGAGTTTATCGCTATTTAATATGGATATATATACGTATATGTGTGTGTTTGTGTGTGCGACATTCCAGACAATAACTCTCCTCTAACAAAAAATGTATGCTTTCCTAATTAGAGGATGAATTTGTAGACCAGCACTTTTTGGGCACATCGAATTGGCCACTTTCGATAGATGTGCTTAACAAAAAGAGAGTTCAATTCATATTTTTCAGCTGGAACATTAAAGAATGAATGCACTAATTTATACTGAAAAACCTACATAAATGTATCATAATGTGCTTAAAAATTGATAAAAATCGAGAAAAAAATATAAAAATCCAAAATCTCTTTCTTATTCATAGAATATCATTTAGAACGAATTTTTTACCCATAAAACTGGTAGTTAGCAACCTCTTTGCACTCATAGTGCTCAATTTCCAAGACAATGTAACAACAAATAACCAGATAATATACGAAAATTCGTATTTTGACCAATCCGGTGTTGGAAAAATTAAAACACCCCTAGTCGCTTGCTCCATCTTGAAGTCAGAACCCATCGATTCGAATGTTTGTTGTTTGAGGCTGATTAAGTCTGTTGTGAACAGTCTGGGCGCACAGACCTAAATGAGCGGAGGGCGGTCTCTTATGTTGTGGGTACATAACTTACTCGCACATGAGATGCATCTGCGTGTCACATGCTCCGTCGAGCCGTGAGTATTCGACGGACCTCGAGAGCCCTTTATTTACAATTGCGTTACAGAAGCAAAGCGAAATCAGCCCCAAGGCGCACGTGTTTGTCCGCGGAAGCGTGCGGTCCGTGCCGAGCTCACATTCCAACCCGTCGATATCGGACGATTAAATTCCCGGTTGCCTCCTCACGACCCTCCGGCGTCCCCACATCCCAAATGCTCAATGTTCCGCTACTGTATACATTGAACTGTATAATTTAATATGTGCGGTAACGGGCCCAGTAGTTGGACACTTAAGGTGGCTTTCTTGTTAAAACATTCGCTATAAAATAGGATTTTCGTCAGATCCTCCTTCTTATGGTTATTAATTTCTGTTATAAACCTTTGTAATGGATGAGGAAGTATAGAGGGAAGCGTTTGACTAACTACAAAGAAACTTCTTCAAAGAATCGTAAACTTTTTCCTAACTGGGAAAAGCATTAGATCATGAATATGTCGACTTAAACTAGAAGGTCCCAGCAGTGGTTGCAATCAGTGGTTTACTTTTCAAGATGGGTTGAATCCAAAATCGAATAAAAATAATCCGTTTGTCTGCCGCGCCATCCAGAGCTTTTCTCCGAAGACCGAAATTGATAAAATTTTAGTTTTAAATCTCATTCAGAATTCTCATTTTTTCTCAACGCTAAAGGGTAGCTGACATATTAAAAAATCGAGGTCTCCAAAACTTGCAAGGTAACATTATTGATTTTTGTCGTCTTCATTGGTATTTATTATCCCAAAGAATCGAGTGTAAGCACCCGGCCCCTGTAAGTTGATCCGGTCGTTCTCCCTAAGGACTGGAACTTCAAGAAAAAGACCTCGGACTTCTACGCGCGAGAACTTTGAGAAATCATGCGATGGTAGTGGCATCTATGAATTGGTGAGGTAATAACTGAATTTCATTTATGACTGTTAGAAAGTGTACTTGTTCATAAGATATGAACACAAAATTTGCCTAGTAAAATCATATGATCTTATCAGCTGATATAATTCCAATGGAATCTTGACTTCGTGAAATCGAGATTATTTAACTATTGTCTCTATGGATGGACTAATGAAGCGTTAGTGTTTTTTATTATACATAATGAATTTTCAATATTGGTGAGCATTTTCTTAAATTTCGTTTCACTGAGAACAGGGGGAGTTGCAAAGTGTAGACGCATTAATTAATATTGCATTATTTTTCCTCTGCAAGTGTTAAAATCGACTTGGAAATACTGATGACAAAGTCTGCCTTTCGCTCGACCACCACAAAATTGCATTACACAAATCGTTTACAACGGTGCATGATCCCCCCCCATGAAGCTAATTTCATTGTCAATCAACCTGCAGTTCTAAAATTTGGAATAGAGCTAATATACATTTTAAGTGCATTTAGACCCACTGATCAGCTGAGAAACGTCTGAGCATAATTAGTTTCTTAATCGACTTAAGGTGCAGCTGAAATGGAGCGCCTTTGGGATCTTCGATAACAATTACGAGGTACGGAAGCACAGTGATCAGATGTGGGGCCTCCGTGGCTAATTCCTTTCGTTTTCGGTCCACCTTTTTTTTTTTTTTTTTTTTTTTTTAAATTTATTTCTGAATTGTTCAACATTTATCAAAAATCGTAAAATTGTGGTGGATCCCGTGGATTTGTGTGTGATGTTTTGGTTTGGGAATTCGTGGATGTTGATGCGGTGTTTAATAAGTGTAGAACAAAGATCTGCGTACAAGAGCTATCTATTACACAAATAATAAACCTTTTTGTAATAAGTTTCAGCGTTTTTTATTTTCATATCTTCTCTGGGTTTGTGAGAATGTGATAAAATAGATGATTCTCAGTTTAGATGAGTCGGAATTTTGAAATAAATAAATAAACTCAAAACACCTTGACCAAGAAGCTCGATACTCATTCTTAATCTTGGTAATTGAACAGTTGGTTACATACTTTCTCCTTGATAACACAATAAATAAACAAAATTACACATATATACCAGTTATATACGCAGAAGGGCTGTCAAAACCTCGTGTAATTTTTTGTTGCTGCGTTTTTTTCGGTCGAATGCCAAGTTCAACGTAGGAATACTAACAAACCAAAAAGTGCTGAACTTCGCCAAGCATAATCTGCAGAACCATCCAAACCAAACAGCTTTCTTTCTGACATTATCATTCTTGGTAAATACGCCCAAAAGTTAATTGGGAGTTTTTTGTTGATTCCAACTTCTCGAAGGAGAAGTATTGACTGGGTTTCTAATGCGACCGCTGAAGGGCTCTTGCCTCATCTCTTCAATCCCTTGACAGCTAATAAAGAGAACGAAGATGATGTCAACTTACTGTTTTACTGACGCGACTCAAACAAAACTCATTTTGTTGAAATAACCTTCGTTAGATGGGCGGAGGAGAAAAGTCGGAGGCTGTTCCAGCCCCCGTCACTTCCCTCCCAGGAACGGCAGAAAGGAATTCGTTTAGCTCCCTTTCCATTTTACCATCGCCAGTCTTGTTGGTTCTTCCTCTCCTGGTTGGCAGGTAATAAATCTATCCAGGGCCTCGTCCTGACCTCACTGTTTAAATAACCCTTGCGCACGTGAAGTGTGTAAACAGGTTGGGACGAAGAGTCATTGTTTGTACATAAATCTAAACCCTTTGTTTGCCTTCCTATCATCAGCCACTGACGGTTTCTGCAGCGCGATGTTTGAATTGGACTCTCATTTCAGCCTCATTAATAACCTCTTGACATGGAGGTATACCCACCAATTTCTTTCTAATATCCAATATGTAACAATGCTGCTGAGCATCATTCCACTATATTTGCTTTCCAACCATAATATTTGCTGAATAACATTCTATCATCGTGAACTTGTAGACACATATTCAACCTTTCATATGTTATGGTATCATGAGTCTTCCTTGAGCCACCGACATCAATATTACATTTCTCCATTGATAACTTACACGATATAATTAGGAGAGATATGAAAAGTGCCCGACATGTATTATGAAATCACAATCCTACCAAGCCTAGGTACGTAGCGATCACGTTTCGATGCGAAAAATAAATATAAGATACATGAATAAAATAAAATGCATTAATGAAGATCATATCCACATTGTCATGTACCTACTTCAGCAGTGGAGATAATCGGCATTAGGCTACTGATTCAAATGAGAATGAGCATTATTACTTGCGTAAAACCGAAAGTAACAAATTCTTCAGCGCATACCATACTCAACTGCAGTTATCTAAAGTAGGTGAGAAGAATGTCAATCACCTGTGACAAGAAGGTGATGGATATTGACAGTAGTTACTCCTTCAAGGGGGAAAGGTGATTAACCTGCTACACCCAGAGGATATCTTGAAGGTTGAATAAACTTCACGGGTACCTCCAGCTGCAGAGTTTTCAAGAATCGAGAAAGAGGAACTACTTCTATATATCACATACCCAACCGCACAGGAAATGCATAAAATTAATACTAAAGCTGCAGTTTCCAGATGTTTTGAGGGTTTGGTATTGTCATTGCCTGAAAACTGATTGTGATATTCAATTCCAAAACTCGTACTGAAGATTATATTATATCACTGAAGATTATATCACCTTATATTACTAGAGCTTCCAAAGCCTTATTTCCTACTACTCACTGAAAATCTTAGGATTTTAGTAAGGCAGACAGAATGGTATACATCATGTGAATCCACACGAAAATCAGGCAATGTTTCAGACAAGCAATAAAGGTAACATGGTAATATTACCACGTCACAACGGGCGATGAAGCAGCTGGTGATCAATTTACCATGTCAGTACTAAAAGGGTAAACAGACATTTGTTTTTCAATAAAAGTAAATGAATGATTTCATTTGTCTTCCTCTCTCTGCCAGTGGGATTTGAAATATGGACTAGCAATTTTCAAAAAAATTGGAACGAATTTATGAGACTATTTTAAAAATTTTTTAGTTATTAGGAATCCGACGTTTATTCACCGTGATAACCAAGTCCAATGAGCGTTGCCCACGTTTTCATTTAATATTTTTCAATGATAGTAGATTTCATTCTCAGTAATTTGATCCATCCGAACTCTCCCACGTTGAGTAGTTTTCATTCTATGATTTTTCAAAGTTTGCACTGGTGACGTCACACTGGAAGGCAGGAGGGTCCCGGCCAGGCGGAAAGGGCACTCTGACGTCACCAGTTCACGAAGCTGAAACATTATAGAAAGAAAACCACTCATCGTAGGAGAGTGCGGTTGATGCTCAACTTCATAGGATGAAATCTTCTTCCGTTTAAGAATAGTTAAATACCATTTTTGCACCCTTGGGTAACGCTCTTTGGCAGACACATGGTGTTGTTCACCGGAAGAAAAGGATTTCTGAAAATGTTTATAACTATTCTTAAATTGACGAGCAGGTATATGTTGTTAGGAAATCCAGAGATGACCATAGGAAGCAAATTTGACGGCTGTCTAGAACCCAAGGCTGAATGATTTTTACAAATAAAGTAATGCTATCTTTTTTCGCGTTTTAATTATTCTAAAAGTTTACTTATGAACTCTATTCTAAAGCATTCGGCGTCAACCGTGAAAACATGAAAATGCTTTCAAGTGGTTCCAGACACCTGACACTAGGTACACAACATGTCCGGCTGTACCCGCCCTTGCAAGCTGAATTCGAACTAACGTCACCGAGCAATGGTTATAAGCTCCCTAATGAGTAGTGATGTTATATGATTGTTGAATGGCTTCTATAGTCTGTCGTGGTCTAAAGGATAGCGTTACAGACTACTGAGTAGAGGGACCAGAGTTCGATCCCTGGCTCTCTTCTTTTTGCATATGAATTCAAACTCCGAAACATGTTTTTAAAGTTCTTATTTCAGATATTTTAAGTCATATTTTGAAACGTAATTTTGATCTATTCGTCTAACTAATCTGTATTTTACTAAGGTATTGACTTCTTGATGTTAAGAATTTTTGAGATTCGACCATCCAGACCACGAAACTGTACACATCATTCTGACCTATTTGTCCAACTAATCTGAATTTTCAATAACAGATTTCGTTGCACCAGTTTCCGTTTGAGACTAACCTCTGTTTGCATACCTATTCTTGGCGAAAATACTATTGGGGACGTAGTTACGATTCAGCTCGGTAGGGGCGCGCACAGCGGGACATATTTTGTACCCAGGGTCAGGTGTTCCAGACTACTCTGTGAGACAGTTTAAACAACGACAGATGGTTTGAAGCAGTACTGAACATGATTGTCTGCCTGTTGGAATTCATTTCTTCCAATCAACCATAGTTTGAAGTAGTTTGTATATTCTAGAAAACCGAACTCTGGTTGGATGTGAAAATCTAAGATGCTGTTTCCTCCAAGATAATAAATTCAATGGTAAAGCCAACATGATAGTACCCTATGTTTTACGAGATCTTCTATCTTATCCCCATCGTCCGACCCGCCAAACGGAATAAAACTGTTTTGTTTTCTGAGGAAACACTCTGGTTTTCTCGATGGAATAATTGTGGAGATAAAATCTCGCTCCCTTCTTCCGACTTTGCCATCGCACAGAAAGATCTCGGAGGGGAAAAGGAAATAAACTGGAACTGATTGCCTTTGATTAAGGAGCCTGGAACGGGCTTATCACTTTAGCGAGCAAAACTTTCCTTCTGCGAAACCGTTCAATTACCAATCGTAACAAACTTTCGTCTCATGATTATTTATCATCATCATCAGGAAGGGATCGGGCGGTTGTGAAGCGAGCGAGGGGGGTGGGGGGGACAAGTTGACGAGCTATTAATCTACGGCGAACCCAGGGAAGGGTCTTGACGACTTCGGGACTTCAATCTAGCGTAGCAACCGCTTTTGCTCCATCTACAGTGATTGAAGGTATTCCATAGCGATGAAATTACGGTTTCCACGTTTTGGTTTATATTCATCAATCAATTATTGATACTTGTAATCGACCAATACAAATATGTAACCCTACCTCAAAATTTGTGGGTTTACGGTTAACAATAATTAGCTTCTAGTCAACGAATTAATAAAATCACGAATAGACTCGAAATGCTCTTCAAAAATTCAAATTGATGGATTGAAACCTTCTAAAAAAATCAAGATTTCAAAAACTTTCTAAATAAGCTTAGGTAGCGTCCTAAAGAATTTTCGTAAAAAAGAATGAAGCAATTGCAATGGCTCGGAAATTTTTAAAATAAAATTATTGAAAAACTACTTCATTGAAATCCGTTTTGAGGCATTCTGAGAGAATCCTGAAGTTTTAGCTTTTCATATATATATATATATATATATATATATATATATATATATATATATATATATATATATATATATATATATAATAATTTTTAAAATGAAGTCATCTTGCTTCTTGACTGGACTTCGAAATTGCGGAAAATAGAAATTGGCTTCAAAAGTCGGGAGTGATTGATGACAAATATTACTTCCCAATACAACGTCAGGTGCTTGGCGTTGCAGACAAAGTGAATGTAACCACCCAATGTGGTGCTACAATTAATCAACAGCGTAGAGGACAACGAATGCTGAGTACTCAATAACTTCCTACTTGTCTCTTGGGCTGGCTTTTAGTTCGCTTTCGTAAGATCACATATACTTACTCATACTACGGAACCGCAATGTGAGGCCAACTATTTGAGGGGGTAGAGTTACATGGAATCCATTGACCTTAAAAACGACTGTCAAGTAGAGTGTGGCACTAAGCTTTCTCGCATCCTTAACATGAATTTATAAATCGTTGAAATGTTTTGAATGATGTTTTGACATTTCCATAGAGGAATATAAATGTAAATCAAGATGTAGTGTAAAACATTTGGAAACGGGGAAATTATGCTTGGAGCAGTTTAAGTTTCAGCATGTGAAAAGTGGAGTATTGATTTGGGAACAATTAAACTGATAAAGGACAATTTACACCTTAACCAGCACTTTTCCCGACGATTTCATCAAAATCGGATGCAAAACCGTGGAAATTAGGCTCGTTACTGGGATTTCACATTTGCGAATGTGCAGAAGCTTACTTATGATTAGATCATGCTGAAATTTATATGAGATGATTATATTGTCTTCTCCAAAGTATCCTCAAATGTTGAGAAAGACTGACTAAGGCATGATATAATGGTGATTGATGAGATTAACGTTTGCGCATGCGCAAAGTGAAGTATTGATTTCCAAACAATGAAACTGATAGAGGACCACCTACAACCTAACCCGCGCATTCTCTGACAATTTCATCGAAATCGGATGAAAACAGTGGAAATTAAGGTCATTACAAGGATTTCACATAGGCTCATACGCAGTAGCTATTAATGATACGATCATGTTGAAATTGATATGTGATGATCAAATCGTCATCCCCCAACTATCATCCAAATTTGAGCGAGATCGGAAGACTAGGACGTATTGATTTAAAAACAATGAAACTGATAGGAGATCATCTGCAGACTATCCAGCATATTCCCTGAAAATGTCGTATCATAATCGAATGAAAACTGTAAGCTTGTTAGGGTTCTGCTCCTTCTGTTATATTACTTCTTAAGTTTCTATGACAAGATTTTTTCAATCGAATTTTTAGTACCTATTCAATTTTTCATCCTGAAAATAAATTGTCTATGCTCTATGTGTTTTCGGCTTATTAAAAGCATTTGATTTGATTTATTACAAGAATTTGCGGACCCGTGACAGACACATACAAACTCACACACGCAAACTCAGACAGACACGAAACGAAAGTTGTTCAAAACGATCTAAAACGTAAAATACTACTTCGAATTTTGAATTTAAAGACAATACAATTTTCATCTCCCGAAAGTGGAAGCCATGATTACGCTACCTATATAGGTATAGTCGGAAGTGAACATTTCTAACACGATAGCGTTTAACAGCAGCATCCAAATGAGCTAGATTCCGAAGGATTGGACAAATAGGGTAGATACCTACCCCGTGATATTCAATCATCGCAGGTGGATATTGCGACCGATGAGAAAGGCTTTGTCCACTGTTAAGCCCGGCTCCAATATCAGAGTCCGTGCCCGCCAACGAGTCAGAGAGGATCAGAGGATGGAATCAGCTGTTCTGAACCGTTCCGAATACCCCAAGCCCGTTCGTATTATCCCCCGGGAACTTCAACCCTTACAATATAACCTTTCGCCTCAGACGCGGAATTCCTTCCTGCCCCGGAGCTGACACCCCGTTCCATTCGCTTTGCGATAATTAAACTGTGGCTTTTAATCAAAGGGGAGTCCAGGAGAGAGGTTTCCTAGCCGGGGCTTAAACCTTCTCCTTTTTGGTCCTTTATACGAGAAAGGTTAGATTTATAGCTGGGGTAACCTTCGTAAGGTCACGCTGACTGATCAACGGCTAATCCTTTTACGCTCTCGCGCGAAGAACTAGGTTCTCCACCCCTCACTTCCTACTATATCTTACCCAATTAGTTTGTATCGATGGTAGTCCCGTCTGTGGGTGTCACGGGAAAGAAAAGCTTCGAACATATGTAGTTATGTGTAACGGTTCAAAGTAGAATGGATTATAGTGCCGCCTTACAAATGATAAATTGGTTCCAGCTGAGCAACATGACCATATGAATTAATTTTTTGATTTTCCACATTTTGTTAAATTCAATTTTTTGAAAACCCATACACATTAAAACCATTAACGCCCGAATTTAGTGTAAATACTGATTTCTACTGGATGGATTTCTCTCTCTCTCTCTCTCTCTCTCTCTCTCTCTCTCTCTCTCTCTCTCTCTCTCTCTCTCTCTCTCTCTCTCTCTCTCTCTCTCTCTCTCTCTCTCTCTCTCCCTAACTCCCATTCCTCAAAAATATCTCTGGAAAATTTAATTTTCCAATACTTTGTAGCCATTCCAATGGGCTAACGCCCGAGTGTATGGCAAATACTGGTTTCTACTGGATGAATTTCTCTCCCTCCCCCTCTCTATCGCTCTCTTGCCCATCTCTCTCTCTCTCTCTCTCTCTCTCTCTCTCTCTCTCTCTCTCTCTCTCTCTCTCTCTCTCTCTCTCTCTCTCTCTCTCTCTCTCTCTCTCTCTCTCTCTCTCTCTCTCTCTCTCTCTCTCTCTCTCTCTCTCTCTCTCTCTCTCTCTCTCTCTCTCTCTCTCTCTCTCTCTCTCTCTCTCTCTCTCTCTCTCCCTAACCCTCTCATTCCTTAAAAATATTTAAAAAAAAAATAAATTTTCCAATACTTTGGGGCCATTCAAATAACTTTTTTTTTTTTTTTTTTTTTTTTTTTTTTTTTTAAGGAGAATTCTGAAAAACCCATTTTACCATCTAAATCAATCTTTTGAGCCAGTTGCTGAGTATTCAGGTAGATATGCAACAATAATCCACAAAGCTTGAGCTCGGAAGAATTAGGGGAACTTTTAGATACCACAAGATCATACACATACTTTTAGATTAAATTTACATCTACGAAAGGGTTGCTTGGAAGCAATTCTATGCTTATAATTGAGGCTCAGTTAATTCTCACTTCTATTTAGCGTAAATAGTAGAGAAGAAATTAACAGAATTAATCTTCAAATTAACTAGTCAAGAAAGAACAACACTTTCAGGTCAAAATATTTCAGAACAATGTATTTAAATAAATATATATTTTCATTCGAGAAATAAATCATATAGAAAAATAGTGGAAAATGGATTTAGAGAATCATCTGGCCGAGACACAAATTTAAATGGAATAAATTACTTACCAAATTAAGTTAGCAGAAGCTAACAAAACTATTTTATGTTTTTTGCTTGGACACCATTCTATGTCTACCTCAGCCACCATTTCCCTCATAACGTGAATAATTTTATAAAATTCGGCTACGAAGATGAGAAGTGTATAACAAATAGATTTCTAAATCCAACGGAAAAACAATGATAAATTGGTTAAAGCCTGCGGCTAGAGGGAACGGCATTCTGCCCACCCCCTTCCCCTCCGCCCAAAATACGTTGTTTTCAGTTTGGAAATCCTCCAAAGCAAAGCTAACCGAAGAAAATAGTTCAACTCCCCAAATAAATACCACGCTTACCAACAGCTGGAGTCGATGCGGTAAATCAACGGCAAAAAGCTATGTTTGATCGGCTTTACCGCCCCCTATTCATTACTGAATCGAAAATTTAAAATACACCACGCGACGAATCTGCTAAGCTATATTTTGAATCTAAACTCATGTAGAGAGTCAATTGTTGTAGTTATTGCACGTACAATATCTTATGATACCCCGGAACCATATTTATTCATACATCAAATGTAGAGACTACGTGCCAATTTTGTCATACTCAGGTATTTTTTCCTGGTTTTTCCTTCTATACTGTGAGCAAATCCGTCTGGCTTCTCCTGGTACAGTAAGTTTTTTATCCTTTGATTGTCCATCACACCCTTCCAATGTTCTTTTTAGAGGCCAATCGTAGCAGCATCTTTCACCCAGTCCCAAGATTCAATTGCGAGGGCCTCTGAGTCGAAGGGTAAGCTGTTCTCATGATAAAAAACTGTGTATTAACTTTCACCCACACTGGCACTTGGTAATATGGTTTTCTCCACTTCTCCGATAGGGCAAAGGCCAGGCACTTTTTGTGGAGACGAGTAGTGGAGTAAAGGAGCTGTCTCTCACGGTCCCAAACTGATCAGGGGGCAAGGAAAATTATAGAAAACCACCTGCAGCCTACATTCCCCCACATTCCCTGAACATTTCGAAAAAATCACATAAAACAACTGAAAAAGTTAATCTTGTTACAAGGATTTCGCTTTCCTGTTTGCGTAACAGCAATATTATGGATGCGATAATGTTGAAATTTATATAGGTTGACCAAATCCACGTCTTTCAACTGTCCTCTAAATTAGAGCAGCATGAGTTGAAAAGGGCCAGAGAAAATTATGCTTGATGAAATTTACGTTGCGTATGAAACAGATAGGGGACTATCCTCGTTCAAATTCGTGCATTCCCTAAAACTTTCAATTAAGCCGGAAAAACCGTGGGAATTAAGCTCGTTACAAGAATTAGCAGACACACGAAAAACATACAGGCAGAAACAAAACGGAAGTTGTTGAGGATCTAAAATGTAAAATGATATAGCGGAAAAATCGAGTTTTAAGAAAAAAGTTCGTTTTTAAACGCCCGAAAATGGAAACACTGCTTTCGAAATCTATGGGTAGACTCGAGAGTGAAACTATAATAAATTTATTGTTGAACTTCAGGTATGAGCCTCACCCAATAAATAACGAACTAACCACAATAGGCAAATGGAAATATTTCATAGGACGAGAAAAATACCAACTTTTAAAAATGAAAAATTCGGGCTTTGTAACATTCCTCACTGAAAGTGGCCCTACTATCTCGATGATAGAGCTCCAGCTACTCATCTCTCATCTCTCGCTTCTACAAAACCACCTTTCGGAACGTGCGGAACGGCTAAGCCGATAAGCTGCGAGAAAAAAATCCCTCTTTCGGGACCACTTTTTTGTCATTATCTACATAACCGACGAAAACTTTCGCGCTTTTAAAAGAGGGAAGCGCGGTTTCCTGAATAATATCCCCGTAACTCTCCCTCTCTCGCGAGAAAAAAAATGGAAAGATGATGGAAGGTGGAGGACGGAGTTAAAAGAATACAGTTTTACCCCCCGGTTCGCGGGGTAGAAGGTAGGTAAGGTACCTTTTTAATAAAAGCTGCATTAATTCGGTCAAGTCGGCAGGTGTGGGGGTGAAAGAAAGGGGGTTGGAATGAAACGGAGGGGAGGACTCTAAGAAAACCTAAGAAAAATGGTTCATAATAAAACATCGCTTGGGGAAAAGGAGGACCTCGCCCCTTCTACCGTCGCTATATCGGTATTTCAGGCCTTAGACCCGCTCAGGTGCGCTTTACTGTGCCCGAAGCTGCCCATAAGAACTTTTACTTTTTCATTACCCCTTTTTCCCTTTTCCGTCTTTCCTCGGAAAAGTTTCGAGCACCCGAGTCAAAACCGTTCGCCCCCGGGTCAAACTTTGCGGTAGGTCGGGGGCCGTTCGGGAGAAAAACTGGGACGAACGATGACGTTAGGTAAGAGGAGAACGAAATCCTTTTCAGGAACAACAAAGTAAATAAATTGCGCACCAAATACACGATAGGGGAATGTAAGCGGTATCTTTGAAATTTCTTACTTTTTTGACAACTGGACGTTTCTGTAAGTTTATAAGTAATTGTGATGTTTATGTGGTTTTGGTCCACACCCATACAAATTCAGCTCAACGCATTACACATGGTGATATTCACAATCATCTTACTAGGCATAGACTGGGTCCCTAGTAACTCATCAAAAATCTGAACTCGACTTTTGATAAGAGTCCTCATGGAGTGAAAGACTAGTCCAAACTGAATGGATGGGAAAGTCGTCGAAAGTATGAAACCAAACATTAGGATATAAATTGAAAAAATAAAAATTATTCTCAATGAGTTTCCTTACACCTGTGGAAACTTATCAAAAACTGTTAATCTGAAAGTCATCGAAAGGAAAGTCATCGAACTAACCCTTCGAAGGGCCTCTACTACCTGCATTGTACCGGGACCTGCGCTACTAAGGCCTCATTTCAAAAATGACCCATGCGAGTAGGCCCAGAATCGCCGACCATCCCATAAGAAATGCAATGAAACAGCTCAATCTCTCGCACTATTATTCAATTTCTTCCGAACCACATTGAGACATCGACCAGCGAAAAATATGAGATAATCTCAAGACTCACATTTGCGTTGGATGCACATTTGGATTGAGTTCACTCAATGATTTCAAGGAACCTCTTTCTACTAAGACGTCTTCCTTCAAATGATTCTCAATGAGTACTCCTCAAAGCATACCATGGGTTGTTCTGTTCAGTAATTTCGTGTGGTACTAGTAAGTAGATGAACCCCAAATGAGTTATTGGTGGTTTTATTATGTTTAAATTAGCCACATTGCATATAGACTGAATATAGGGCAGATCCGTGTAACACCTTTTGTAATACTTATTTTGACGCATTCTGTCCCAAAAACATTGGTGATTGAATAAAGATTTCTGATTCTCATCTATTTTGATAAAACTGAATAACTAAAATTAAAATACGAAACTGTAAAAATTGGGTTACAACAAACGCGTGAGGGACCAAACCATTTTATTGCGGTACTCATTCAGTGGAGGCTTTAAACTACATTAAATTTTCAAGCTTTGCTGGTTCCTCTTACTGAAACGGTTTCACGTTTGCCTAAAAGATTGAATAATTCAATTTTCAATTATAAAACCTTTCTCATCGACCAAGAGGGAAAAACGTCTGCCAAGTTGGGTTGGCAGTATAGCTTCCTCACATTTAGTTACATGGACATATAGAATTAGATGAAGAACAAAGTACTAGTCGAAATGATTGAAAAGTCGACCTTAAAAGAAAATAATGTTTGCGCGTTCGCACAGGCTACTATTGATCCGAAACCAAGGAAATTTACAAGGGAACATCTAAGAGCTCAGCCACACAATCCTTGAAAATTTCGTAAAAATAGGTCCATTAGTTTCGGAGCATCAACCAATCACGATATAATTCTACTCCCCGTTTGAACGAAATCCAACCAATAAATAAGAAAGATAGATTAGAAATCGATATTATAATAAATTAACGTTTGCGCAAGCGTACAGACCACTATTTATGTGGTGAAGTTATAGGGGACCGTATAGGAGCTATCCCGCATCATCCCTGAAAATGTCATCAAAATTGTTCAATTAAACTCGGAGTTTTGCCTGTGTCAATCGATATTAGTTTCGCGCATGCGCAATGGTTATTACTCTACCAATTGCGATATGATTTATAGGGCCTTTCACTAGAACATAATTATACCCAATTACCTACCGACTTTGAACGAAATCGGACCAACAGATAGTGAGAAATCGACGTTATGAGAAATTCACGTTCGCGCATGCGCACGGGCTATTGTTGATTCGACGGCATTGGAAATTATAGGAGATCGTTTATATAGGAGCTAACCCGCAAAATTCCTGAGAATTTAATCGGAATTGGATTGAAACTTGGTATTGTATATACCTCAGACAGACAGATAGATATCAGACAGACACGGAACCGAAATTGATCAGCGAGCTGTGAAACGCAAAAAGCAAGTGGACATCTTGATTTTGGAGTACAATTTTTCGACCTCAATATCGAACACAAAGCTTCCCTACCTTCAGTAGTGAGGAAGCAAAACGCTGTAAATCTTAACACAAAGGTTTACTATTTCAGTATTGGATATCCCTTCTTAGAACACTTGTTTATAAATTTTCATGGAAATCTATTTTATATTATCTAAATATAACTGCATTGGTATAGACACCTGTCGAGAAGAAAACCAATACCTTCTCTATTTACCAAGATCTCATATCTAAGTACAAAAGCAATACATCAGAATCTAAGTATATGTCAACAGTGACGTAGGCACCCACAAACTGAAAATTAATGATACAAAATGAATAAGGTAACTACGCTTCTCTAATCCATCGTGATGGCGATTGATGGATGATGGTAACAGGAGTTATTACAGTAAAATCAATTTCGAGAAGTTAAAATTACACTGGAATTATGTCAGCTCATACCATCTCGCAGTTTATCAGGCTTTTTTCTAGGTTCCACCAGTTTTGATTAGCTCTCATGTTGATGTGATAATCTATTTTCCCGCACAAGTTTAGCCCTTTGGCTAAAGGAAAAGTAAAAAAGAAAAAAAAAAACCCTTTTGAATAAATGTGAAATATGATGAGAAAGTAGTGCGATGCCTCGTTCCATGTGAAGAGAAGGATGCTGGGATGGACTTCTGACCTCCTAAACACGGGACCCCCTTTAACGGCAGGTGGCTCAGGTAATTTTATAGCAGCGCCATCTGTCTGATAGTAACTCGGGATCCTCCACATTCCCGTTTCGCCTTTTATGCCCGGATTGCACCAATAAATTCCGTCTTTTCTAGGCTGTTGCCGTCGGGTGCTTCGCAATAGCTGTTAGCGTAGCGTCCAACTAGCCTCATTTAACGTACTTCGCTCCATTTATGTATCTTACTCATGTAATGGTACTCCCAAGAGAATGAGCTGGGAACATCCATATCTTCAAATAAATATCTATACCTACCCTACCAAAGTACCGATGTGAAACATCCGTATTATGAGAGAGAATGAAGATTGTTTTTTCAAGAATCGTATGATTACAAAAAATGTGCAAAATACCATTGGTCGAGCTTCCTCAGTTTTCGATAAGCCTGAATTCACCAGTGAGTTCTGTATTCAGAACTATTTAAAAGTTTCAAGCTGATCAGATCAAACGAAAATAGTTGTTTATCTCGCAGTGATAGCTTTTGAGTATAAAAACCGTGTTTTGCAACAGCAATTGTTGTAAGTTATTTTTAGAGTTCAATGCTCTTCAGCTATAGTACAGATACACCAACCTACGTACATACGAACGAGTCAAGAATACATGATGTATCCAACCAACTAACTATGTTATCCTGCGGTCAAGATGCATATATACAGAAACTCGTAAGACATCTTTTGACGAGTGTTATTGGGTACAGGTAATGAAGGAGGTGCCGAAACTGACGAATGACCGGCAACTTTTTGTTAAGAGATGATTAGTGATCAAACCCAGAAAACGTCTAGGAATTTACTATGAGTAACCATAGAAACTGTAACATTATATAAGATTTCAAGGACCCCAAGAATGTCTATCATTTCTCTAATTTCTGTGACAAATATTGAAACATCGAAACATCGGGAGGCATCATGGTGGGTAGGTCCGGGCCGGTCGGGGCATCCTGGCTCTGGATCGGCCAAGCGTGTAGGTACGAATTGCTTGGTTCTCCATTTCAGTTGCTTGTCTTGTTGCATATCCTAACGTAAAGCTAATTGCAAGCTACATAAGCTGTTTAAGTCGAAACATCAGATCCTTTCTTTTCTCAATGGATCTATGGAATTTTTTCTAAATTTGTTACAAAGTACACACACACATTTCATTAAATTATGTATTTATTTATTTTATTTATTTTTTTTTTTTTTTACAAAACTCCCCTCAAAGGTGGAGGGGGCACACCATTAAATTGAAAAATAAACAAATAAAATAAAAAGTGGGGAGGACGCCCAGATTTACCCGACGCCGGCTCTAGGGATGAGGGAAGTCGCAGGACGAGGAGGAAGAATGGGATGAAAGGAAGTGCCCCTATAAAATGACCACCAGTTCAAGTAAGAACCCCTCAGGACGCGGGTGGTGATACCACGGATTACTCCTGCCGAGATGCCCAACTCGAGTAACTCCGTGACGCTTTTCCCGCACAACACCCTGCGCCATGACACGGTTGCAGCCAGAACCTTGATATTATTGGTCGCCACTCCTTTTAGCTCGGAAATCGCTTGCCGCAGATCATTCCTGTCATATTTATTTATTTTAGCCCGCCAGGTCTGCTCCATGTCCACGCTGCCACTGACAACCTGGACATCCAGGACTATAGCAGACCCATCGGGCTTGACGGCAACGATATCTGGCATCTTGCCCCGGTCACTCGGCATGTGATATAGTCGCTCTCTCTCAGCAACCCTACCGCTGGATGACAAAGCGCCTGCTATCTGCTTGGCAACCGCATCGTGACGGAGAATGCAGCCACCGTGAGTACGAGGACACTGCTGCACCACATGATACAGATTCTCATTTTTACACCGACAGACACGGCAAAGAGCGTCCACACACACACACAGATATATATATATATATATATATATATATATATATAAGGTTTCCCAAAGTAACCGACCCTCCCCCTACTTTTCCCCTCAATTTTTGAAATATTGTAGAAACTTGAAGAGCGTTTTTGAGGTGCGTAATACTGTGGAATAACCTATCGCAATTTTTCTTTGGGTAGTCCAAACTTTTTTCTTTTTCCTTGCTTACAACAATATTAGGCGCCCCGAAAATGCTCATTAAGTGAGATCCAGAAACAAAATTCTCAGGAAATATTTTCCACTTAGCTCACATCTGAAAAACCTACTCATGTACCATGCTGAAACTGTTCGTGGGCTTTCGATCATTGTGGCAAATGGTACCGCAGTTTGAATTTTCAAAGCCGTCATTCAATTAAATTCAGACGTAATCCCTATTCCTACCTATATATCCGGAGTTTAACGCACAATAAAATTTTCAACGTATATACGTGTTAGTTAAAACAAGTGAAAGGATACTTGCGGTCTCTCTCGAATCCTTTGAAAATGGAAACCGATACTCGTCCGACCGCTTCCCGCTGTGAAACAAAGGAATTCAAAATTAGGGGGTCGTCATTCCCCTTGGATCCTCCACCCTTCACTAATTAAAAGATTAAACGGTCTGACCTCGATGGTTATGGTCCATTTACAAAGACACAAAAGTTTCGACGCCGACAGCCGCCCCCCTCAGGCCCCTAACCATCTCGTACATTTATCCTCGTTCTTCTCGATGTTGACATGGCCAGTTTGTGTATATAAATATATACACTAGTCGTCCGCACTTCCCACAACATTAGAGCCGCTTGCCAGACGCATTCTCTTCTCTCCCACTCTTAAAATAAGACAATGCGACCCGAGCCAAGATCTATTTCCTGGTTGAAGGACATGACTGTTTTTAGAACTGAGATTCTGTGCTTTGCCGACAGTATAATACATAGTCATTATATGCACACTACGTAGGTTCATGTTGTCTTGAATGTAGTTCCAAACATTAACAGAACAAGTAGTTTCCAACACCTCGAATGTTTGAGAAGAGTTTTGTAGCAAGCATAGATAAACCTCTGTAACCATCCCAATCAAAAGCCTTGATTTAAATTGTAAATATAGATATCCCAATCGGAAGAATTTACCTACACTGATTAAAAATATTGTAACTAGAAAATACGAGCCACCCCTGAGTTTCTGAATATCTACAGGAAGTATGTACTTGGTAAAGTTGTTCTGTCATGGAAGTTAGATTAACGGATGGTACTCCCGAATGAAATTGAGAGTCGAAAAGATAAAACTCTGAATCTCCAACTTCAAACAAATTGTAGTCTCACGATGTTATCTCTGATGCGATTCGTAAGAATCATCCAGTGTTGGACCGTAAGATAGTTGCGTGTTATGAATTAGCACTTTTTCTGATTTGAACATGTAATTTGAATCAATAGAAAGTTTTTGATACTATCCAAGTGGAGAGAAACTGTGGAAACGCAGACAAATAGATCGATACAAATACAAAATCAAAATTGATCAGAGAGGTTTGAAACCATAAGTGCGTGGGTACCTGATTGA
Organism: Adelphocoris suturalis; assembly: GCA_030762985.1. Taxonomy (NCBI): domain Eukaryota; kingdom Metazoa; phylum Arthropoda; class Insecta; order Hemiptera; family Miridae; genus Adelphocoris; species Adelphocoris suturalis. Next base: position 93,128,911 of record CM061043.1, read on the forward strand.
GGGATTAGAGCAAATCGATTGTTGTATTTGACAAGACTGAAAACAATAATACCGACATCTCGATCAACACGTAAGCAATATTTAAAAAAAAGTTCAACTTTCAGCTAAAGTTTTAATAGATGGTTACTATAATATTATTTATGTTGTATTTGCGCTCTAACTTATCGTAAAACGTGGATATATCCGGAACTAATAAGATACCAACTTGTACAAAATAAGGTCCTAGAAGTTACGGCGGGCCCAGATGGGAGTAGGGAAGACCGGATGAATGCTCAGCTGACATAGTTGTTAGATGATCTTGGAGAAGACAATGAGACTTTCTGGCATCATAAGCCAAGAACTTCTATTATTCTTTAGAAGAAATATTTTCTTTTTCCCACGGTCATTCAACTACATTTGCCATTTGAATACAAATTAAATGGTAATGAGGAACAGAGACGGAGAAAAAGTTCTCAACAGTGAGGTTTTTAAATTTTTTTCCGCTTCTTGTATAGAGCCGAACGCGTTTGGAGTAGTTCGCAGTTAGGGCGGAAGATCTCCATCAAGAGTTCGAGATGGCTCGTACAAATTAGGATAGATGACTGCGAGGAAGAGAGGTCATAAATCGAAAAAAAGAATCCAGAAAACCGAGACTTGTGGTTAGAGAACAGTTATACGGTGGAGACCCCATAGTCAAGACGTATTAGTCACATTTATGATAACGATAAATATTCTGGGCAGAGGCCGCAAGGGCGTTGCGAAGGGTCTGTTTGCTCCGGGGTTTGCCAAAAGGGTTTTGGTCGCCGGCCAACAGCGGATATGCGCCGGCAACGTCTTAACTTCACACAATAGCGCCGGTTGTTGTTTTACCGCTGTCACTGCTTGTTAGGTTTTCCAGAGTCGGAAAGTCCATGCCGCAGTGGTTTCTGTGTAGAGCGTTTTGCAGAGGGGATCGACCTCGAAAATGCTGCTTTCCTTTTGAAGGCGGTTATAGCTGTAAGAATGGCCTCAACGCATTGGAAAAGAGTCAGGGCTATCACGTCCGGAGGGTTAGCTCGAAGGACGAAATGGAAGTCAATGGAAATATCTATTTCCACGGAATAGAGAGTAACAAAGATAGGTATATCGAGTTCGGCAGTAAGGTCATTATCAGTAACAAAATAACTGACCGCACGCAGGATACAGCTTATTACGAGAACGATCATAAACCACTAAAATAGGTTGAAACTGTAGCCTGGTTTGTTTCACAACTAGACTAAAATTGAGTTTGAACAAATAAAGAATCTCGAAAGTTGGATGAGAAATATGGCCTTCGAAGCGTCGACAGATACACACAGACACACACACACCCGCTTTTTTCTATAATATTCTCTTCAAAGACAAAGGCGCGGAAGGTCATAAAAAATAAATAAATAAGTAAATGAATACAATAAATAAGTAAAATAAAATTAATAAAAAGTGAGGAGGGGGTCCAGGATGTATCTACCTGGTTTAGTTAGGAGATTAAAGGAAGGGCCCCTACAAAATGACTACCAGATGAGGTCAGAGTCCCTACGGACGCGGGTGGTGATACCAAGGAACACTACCGTCGAGATGCCTACCTCGATTTACTCTGTGGCTCTTTCTTCACACCACAGTCCGCGCCATGTTTCGGTCGCGGCCATGATCGTGATGCCTTTAGTCGCCACCCTGTCGTATGTGCCGCAGGTCACTCAAATTATACTTACTAATATCAGCCTGGAAGGACTGCAACATATCCACTTTGCCACTGCCAACCTGTACATCTAGGATAGCGGCGTTTTCTACGTAACAATGTGTTATTCACAGGTTGATTAGAAAAAAATTAACTCCAGACCTCACTCAGCTGGTCTCAGACATCAGACCTTATGATTCGTTTCTAAATGTCCGAAGGTGCTTCCATCCCAAATTTTAGCTTCATGGGTTGAAAAGCAAAGATGTTAGCTCCGGATCTTACTGAGCTGATATGGGGGGGGCTCAGGGCTTCATGTTTCGTTTGTAAACGTCTGAAGGGCAGACGTCCCAGGGTAGACGTCCCATTTCAAAGTTCAGCTTCATAGTTAAATAATGGATAAATTAGCTCCAGGGCTCACCCAGCTGATCGAGGGTGCTTCAGAATTTATGATTCGTTTCTTCTCCCCAAGAGTTCTCCATTTCAAATTTCAGCCTCATGCGTTGAAAAGTAAATAAATTAGCTCCTGAGCTCACATAGCTGATCCTGTAGGCCTCAGAAACTGATGTATAGATGTTCCAAGAGGCATCCACTTCAAAAATGTTCTGCCTATTACTGTTCGCCTATGAAAACATACAATAAGCAAACTTCTGAATTCAGAAGAAAGTATTTTGAGGGTTCTTGACCATTTTTTCAGATATAGGGTTAAAACGCTGCAAATTATTACTCAAAGGTCTATTATTTCTGTATTTGATTGTATTTCTACACATATAAAGTGTATATCATTATTAAATCTATACGACAGAGCAATATCTAAATTCGACACATTGCGCCTTACAAAAAGGGTCTCCTCTTCACAGCGCTAAGACACACCAGCCAATGTCCAGGGCCTTTTAAGCCAATGTTAGTGAAAAAATGTTTTTTTTTTTTTTTTTTTTTTTTCAAATGTAGGTGGATTAGAACAGAAATTAACCTCTGACACCACTCTGTCAATCAGTTCACCTCCATATCTTGGAATTACAGTCTGCGTGTCCCATCCCAGAAGAGCTCCATCTCAAATATCATCAAACTAGGTCGATTAAGAATTAAATTAGCCCAGTGGCTTCTTAGCTGATCACCGCGCCTTTGTACATCGTAATTGTTTTCAATTGTCACAAAGGAGCTCCTTCCTTAATTGAGCATCTTAGGTCTTTAGGGGAAAAATCCTCTGAGGCCCCTCAGCGGGTCAGAGCCCATCAATACATTGTAAACGTATTCTAAATATATCCTTAAAAAAAACTCCACTTCAAATTTCAGCACTATGAGTTGATTAAGAAAGAAATATGACTCACGATTTGCGTAACGCGATCCCGGGGTTGTAGGTGAAAGGTTGAATATGTCATCAATGTGTCTATGTAGGTGCTGGCACCTACCGAGAGAAAATAGTAGCAACTGAGTAAAACATCCTCACTTTATCATTACCTCTGATCTAAACATATCAATACTGACTAAAAAGTACTCACCAACTGAAAATTAATGAGATAGAATGAATCACCTACCTTCGCTTCACATCGATGACAAGAGTTATAAAAAACCCGTGCCTCGATTTTTTTTTCGAATTCTAGGTACACATCTTGAAAGTAGACGTTCAACAGCACGTCCAACCCCCTATCACCAGTGCGATCTAGATCCAATTCTTCTTCATATTCGACCTCCGTGACATCATTTTAGGCGTAAATCTGATCTGTTTGTCCAACTAATCTGTATTTTGCTAATAGGATTGATTTAGGATATTTTTTCATCTTTGAGATGCGAGCTTGCGAGCATCCAGACCACCAAACTATAATAATCAGTCTTATCTGTTACGTAGGGCTGTTTCATTATACGGAGGCAGATTATGGTTTATAAGGAGGCCAGTTTATTATATGGAGGCTAGTGGTGGGGGTATAACGGTGCTCTTGAGCGCCAAGTCATCTTGAAACGTAAATATCAAATTTTTAGAAAAAGATTAACAAATTAATGTTTTTCTTGATCAATTACAAAGGTTTACTTATTATTTAAAATAGTAAACCAACAATGCAGACACTATAACTTTTAACAGACACAGCATTGATTTTCAAATTGGTTATGGTGTGTTGCCTTGTCCTTAGTAGGTTGGTTGGTTGAGGGTGAGAGATTTTTCAGGTTTCTCTGATTATGTCATTTTTTGTTGTAGGCTAAGCGCTTTCGCCATGTATGACCTCTTCAGAGCATAGTATGTGAGATGAGTTGTTAATTATTTATAAATAGGGAGTCCTCCTGGTTCATCTTGGTATGACCAGTTGTGGTTGGTCACATTACTTGGGGCCGATTTTGCGTTAAAATGGAGAAAAATACAAATTTACTTGGCAACACACGTATAGTCATAAATGAGAAAACTTAAATTTTTGTCAATTTTTTGGTCAATTACAAAGGCGTACTTATTTCGTAAAATAGTAAACCAACAATGCAGACATTATAACTTTCAACAGACACAACATAAATTTTCAAACTCGTTACATAGCGTTATCGACTCCTTTCCGAAACAAATAAAATACACACACCGATATTTTGACAGAGGTGGTAGTTACAGCGGTGTTAAGGTGAGAGTCGCTCCTACCGAGAGAAAATAATAGCAATTAAATGAATCATCCTGACTTTACAAGTCCCTCTGATCTAAACATATCGATACTGACTATAAAGTACCCACCAACTAATGAGATAGAACGAATCATCTACCTACTCTTCACTAGTCTATCTATATATGACAAGAGTGATAAAAAACCCGGTTACAAGACTTTTTTTTAAATTGTTGGTACACATATTGAAACGTAAGCCATCAAATTTTTAGAAAGATATTAACAAATTAATGTTTTTCTTGGTCAATTACAAAGGTTCACTTATTATTTAAAATAGTAAACCAACAATAAAGACACTATAACTTTCAACAGACACAACATAGATTTTAAAATTCGTTACATAGTGGTGTATACTGTTTTCCGAAACAAATAAAAATAATACACACACCGATATTTTGACAGAGGTGGTAGGTACAGCGGTGTAAAGGTGAGAATCGCTCCGGCCGATTATAACAGATAAATTCCGATGAATTCAGTATGATAATGGGGGTTAGCGGTAAGCAACGTTGAAGTGCGGAGGAGGGCGAGATGAAGGATTAGCCGCGTAACGGGCGAGTGGGGGTTGGGGGGTTGAGGCCGTCTAGGGGGCCGCGGGGTGGGGCTGTGCGGGACGGGGAGCGTTGGGCATCTCCATGGCTACCGTAGGGGTTGTCCTCTCGGCGGCTCGCGTCTCAGTTCCGCGCCACCCTCCGAGCCGTTCACAGTGTGCCGTCGACGCTGCGTTCTTTGCGTTCGTGCGTCAGATTTCGACCGGACACCTCACGATATGACTTGAAACCATCATCGTTGTTCTTCATCGACTCCGTCACAGTTCGTACTTAGCAGGTTTGTCCTCATTGTATTTACACCTTATGATATAAAACATCAACATTAGTTTCGGTTTTTAATTTTCAATAACGAATCTTTAAAATCGACCGAGAAAATAAATGTTTTTTTTTCCTGCCCCCAGAATATGTTAATTTATGTTAAGAGAGGCAAAAAATTACAAAACTGAATTAAAAATAATAAACTTTTCTGTTTGCGCGCCGTCCACACACAGTGAAGCAAATGGGCCAATAACCTCTAAAAATTATCTCAAGAACAATTCGTCCAACCAACCTGAGGGTTTAACGTCGGCGTTAGGTTTGTTTTCTCACTGTTAAAAATGAACCTCCGTAACCGATCGGGAGAAGAAATATTTTCGAACCCCTCAAATTCGTTAGTTTCCATTTCGAAATGCGTAAAACGCAAAAATAAAATTAAAAAGAAAGAAATGAAAAAAAAAAAAAAAAAAAATCCGGTTGCCGTCGTGGGCGTTCGTCGCCCAGTAGGGCGAATAGACCGAAACTCGGCTAAATTCCGTATCTCAAGAACAATTAGTGCTACCAACCGGAAGGTTCAACGTCAACATTAGTATTTGTTTTTAATTTTCAAAAACAAACTCTTGTAATCACCAAGAAAATAAAAATTTTCGAACCCCCTCAAAATGTATGTGTTTCCGTTTCACGATGCATAGCTATCCAAAAAATGAATCAGAAAATAATGAAAAAAAGAAAAAAAAAACCGTCTGATCATCCGAGCAGTGGAGCGAATATGCCAAATACGGGCTGAAATTCCATATCTCAGGAACAGTTCGACTTATCAAACTGGGGGTGGTCTCATTCGCTTCAGAATGGGGAAAAACTTACGCCTAAAGCTGAAGTTTGATGGGCGTTGAATACGTTTTTGACATTTTATGTCTTTACTTTGGCACATAAACGAAAAAAGCGTTGAAAAAAAAAGCATTACGGTTGGTTTTCTGATGATTTCCGCTTACAACTTCGTAGTTTTTCATCCCACGAAATTCGTTGACCATTCGTTCGAAAGCTCTCGATTTATCCAACCATACTATATTAACTACTGCGAAGTGCGTGGACAACAAGCTGAGTTATGAGCATGGTTATTTGAATAATTGTGTACACTCAGGTGATTATTCTCAATAATTGATATTGTGAACATGATTGCAACCGCTTGTTAATTTTACATGATTTCATTGAGCTGGTGTTTCGATGATTTCATTCATAGCAGGTGATCCGAATATTGCAAGAACGGTTTGATTTGTGAAGCGGTGGTTAAATCATTTTAATAGGTAATTTCTATGCTTTATACTCTAGGAAGCTGTAATTTCGTATGTAGCCTCTTTAGGACATTTACTTGACCATGCCCAGGGTCCGGATCAGATGAGTGGCTCTTAAAGCTAATTTCTATGCTTTACACTCTAGGAAGCTGCAATTTCGTATAGCCTCTTTAGGACATTTACTTGATGATGCCCAGGGTCCGGATCAGCTGAGTGGCTCTCAGAGCTTGCATACGAGTCTGCAACGTCTGCAACTAAAGATATAAAATGTCCCAATGTGTTGCAGACTCGTATGCAAGCATTTCTTTTAGTAGAATTTTGCACAAATAAAGTTTATTATCTATAAAATAGAACATTAAAAAATGTATCTACAAAATTATGATGGAAAATTTAATTAAATTTCATTGAAATTCGCTTAAAACAATTCACCTCCATTTAAAACTTTAATTTGCTGAATAAATACCAAATAAATTATCTCCTCATATCGTAAGGCAACGGTCACATTAGCCTTCCTGTGTTTGTCGTTGTTACGTATCATTGTTTAGTGTCATAGGATGTCAATTTTCAGCAAAAAGGTCTCCGTAAAAACGTACTACGTTAAACTACATTAACATAATTTTTTATATATTTAAAAATATTTTCCAAAATTTAATCGCCAGTACAACCTGAAAAAGTGTTACGTAGGTACCTAAATTGGTAGTTGAATGGGTGATTGGCACACCGACAATACAGTTCCATATTATAAATATGAGGATTGAAAATCATAAAAAATATTACAGATAAAATCTCCGTCATTTTTAAAATTTTTATAAGTTTGAAAACACCCTTATTCCCTAGAAAGTTGTTGTCTTTTGATGCAGGTCGAAAAATTAAGCTGTTTTACCGAAATTAAATTTCTTAATCACAAAGTTGTTCACCCGGTGATTTTGTTAGTCTTTTTCCGATGAAGTATGTTTTGGTGGGTTTTGCGGATTTCTATGTAGACCGTAACCTGATCACAAAATCGCTTGTAATTTTGAGAGTGAAACGCATTTATTTATTTATTTACAGCTTACGACAATTACATGGGTACGCGCAGAAACTGTACAGCTACTTATAGGAATACTAAGAATTAACAGTAATAGTTGTAATTAAAGAATAAAAACCGTAGCTTTTCAGTAAATTTCGGAAAATTTAGAAAATATATCAAAAACAGAGGGTTGATGGAAAAGAAAAGAAAATAGCCTCAGAGGCTCCTCAGCTTTCAGTAGGCCTCCGGACTCCGTAATTGTTATTGAGGTGTTTCAAAGGAGCTCCATCTAAATATGTGCATCATAAGTCGAAGAGAAAATAAATTAGCCTCGGAATTCCTGCAGCTGATCAGTGCTTCTCCATACTTTGCAGTTCTATTTCAGAAATCATAAACAAGTTCTAATTCAAATTTCAGCTTTGTACGTTGATTGAGAAAGAAATTAGCTGCACGTAACGCACCTTCATTAAATATTGCTTATTAGAATTTCATGGTAGTCGGGCAAAATGCTGACTTTGTCATCAATATTCCTGAAGATATAGGCACCTACAGAGGAAAAATTTGTACAATTAGTTAATGGATCTACAATGTATCTACTATTGCCCTTCATCTAAGTACGAGGGTAACGACAATTACGTATCTAGGTACCACAAATAAAAATGAATGGGACTATTAAATCACCCACTTACGCTTCACTAGTCCATTGATAGGTGATAAGAGTTATAAAAAACTAAATTTCACAAAATCCGAATTCCATTGGAATTATACCAGCTGATGAGACGATCGTCATAGTTTGCCTTAAATGCTACCCATTAGGGGTGATCAAAATTGATGCCGAGTTTCAAGGGCCAACTACGATTTAAAACTCAAGGTAAACTTTAATCCTTTAGTTAAATTAATCCATGTTCTGGTCGGAGTATACGGTGGACTAACGAATTTTTAAATTAATATTTTTATTTCGGTTCTTGAATTCTATGCATCTTGAGACGTAAAGGAACAAATTTTGAGGGTGGGTTAACATGTTTTTCTTGGTTGATTACAAAGATTCATTATTGAAAATAAGTTTTGGTTTCACAAATGGATAATCTTGTAAGTAGATCTTCAGTGGACATTTTAGGCAAGTCAGGTAATCGGAGAATAAAACGAAACTGGTTATGTGAAGGAACGCATTAATCTGGTGTGGCATCTGGTCAATGCGTTAATGCATTACTATGCATACATGCATTGGCATTCATGCATACATTCATTTATATAAATATATTATACCCGTAGATTATTGGCAGTAGGAATATTATATTTAGAGATGTGTGTTACTTATTGATTTATTAATTACACTTATGCATGTATGTGTATCTCTATACCCAGCCACAGCATAGGGCGAAACCACATGTGGGTGCCGATCCATAAGGGTATTCATGACAATGAGTGTGTTGATTTTTTCGAGGAGAGTCATTGGTGATGGGTAATTCGACTGAGATGTTGCACATACGCATTGATGATCGAATCTCCTACATGAACCATAAAACCAATTCCATCATGATTGAGCTAAAGCAGCGTGAGGTCACTGGTCTGCTGGTGCCCTTGGTGACTTGTGCCCGGTAGTCCCTTTTGTAACTCAATTTCCAAGGAGGGACCGGAAAGTGGCCAACCGGATTGCCACTGGCATTACCTGTCTTACTCACTGACACCTGTTTAGCGCAGAAGCTCGAGATGTTGTGTGTGAGAGGTATGGTGGTGATCTGTCCTGGAGGACTACCCAGACCTCATGGAATTTCGAGCCCAGAAAATCGGGATTTCGGGCTCCCTCTGTGGGTTCATTCTATCTGGACCAGGCAATGTCCAATCCCCGTTTTAATACCCGAGAGCGTTTGGCCCTGAGAACCTTTCGGCTAAAAATCCCTACATAAAAATTAAGGATTTTTATCTAAAGTGTACTATAAATAACGAGTGCTGATGATAAATGATCATATGGAGACATAATTTCAAATCAATGACCCATATATAAATTTCTCCTTTGAGGGGAAAAATAATAGATCATGGATATGTCAAAGTTGTAGACATTACTTTACACTCTGTTGGTAAAGTGAAGATGGACATTACTTTCCACTCTGTAGGGATGTTTGGAAAGTAAAAATAGACACTACTTTCCACTCTGTTGGGATGTTGGGAAAGTAAAAATGGACATTACTTTCCATTATATTGGGATGTTGGGAAAGTAAAAGTGGACATTACTTTTCACTCTGTTGGGATGTCGGGAAAGTAAAAGTGGACATGACTACCTATTATTTTAATATAGGTATTATATATATAGGTAATATAGTATTATATAGGTAATCTACCTAGCGTTCACTTTTCGAGTTAATAATAAATCTAAAGTGCCGGAGCGTTGCATTTTGTGTGGAGAAAAAAAAGTGTCGCAAAAAATTCCTTCACCCCCAGCCAAAAGACATATCCATGTCAAAACTCTATGACGGATTGTAGAACTGGGGACAACATTACTGGGAGAATTTCTGAAATGTCAGCGTTTATTTTCGTTTTTCGGCTCATCTTTCTCGGATTCTAAAATCTGCTATCTTTTGCGGCTTGAATTAGTGTCTTTTCAATACCGAGCAGATTGAGGACATCCTGATGCAGCGATAGATGTAAGATTCAAGTTTGAACAAACGAAAAGCTTGTCAAAGTCAAAATGTCTCTTACAATTACACAGCAATTGGAGTTCACCAAGAATAAATGCATAAATAAACTTGATGGCTCATGAAACAGTCGCATGTGTTGAATGAACGCACAATGTAATACCAAATGTTCACAAAATTTTATTACTGTGGATTATTTAAACCAAAACTGAAAGCCATCATACGGAAGTACGCTAGTGAAGTATGGACAGTGAGGTAGCAGATATTCTCTGTATCCTGCTAATGGTACCGCTATATTCCCGTTCCTATAAAAGCCGAAAGCGGAAGGTTCTGTCGGGGTTCCGTACTCGTTCCGTCTCGATGAAAACCACCTACCGGCCGCCCGTACTCCCTCCTGTTCTCCCCCTCCTGTATTCCCCGCCCTATATTCTACCCTGTACTCCCCCGCGGTACTCCACCGCTACATCATCCCCCAACTCTGCTCCACTCGGGTAGAGTAACATATGAAGCCACTAGGTGACTTTGACATTCCGCCACAATATTCTTCCTTCCAGCGCATATTCAATCCCTCGGTTCCTTTTTTCCATTTTCTTCCCCGTCCATTGAGGAATTCTTTCGTTTCCTCAGACTTTACAACAAAACATTTCTCAGCCATTCATTTTCAAGGTTGAGGCCACCAATATTGCTCTTATACTTTGTGTATTGCCTGCTTATATCATACTTCTATATTGCTCTTATATTTTGTGTGTACCCTTTCAAAAGAGTCCTCTTTCTCTCTATTACTTCCCCAAGAATGAATACTAAACTGATAGTTCAATCGATATTCACAACATTCTTTCAACATTATGATATGCCAAGTTCTCATTCTTAGAAAAGCAATTTTTTAAGGAGATTCGCCCAAAGTACCTACTAGAGTAATTTCTGGAGAAATTCGCAACCCGGTGAGATGAAACAGTCCCTCGTTATTTTCCCGGTATCAAGATCACTCCAACGAATGTTAGTTTCAATCATGACCGACTAAATGGGTTTAAACGAATTTTAACAAGTTTTAACGTAAAAACGGCACGTAACAGCGACTAACAACGAATATTGGATGTTTAAACTTTTGGTCCAGAACCTCCAAGGTGCCGATTTGCAATGAACTTAGATGCCCCCAAGGGTGCAATGGGGGCCTAAATCCACACTCATAGATAGAGAGGGATGTGACAGTACCATAAGAGATACAACTCGTACTAATAGCATAATTTATGGTAGGTACGTTCGGAGAAGATAATTTTCCGGTTCCCGCCATCTATCGCATTCCGGTTTTCCGATTATCTATCGCCAACCATAGCCTTTCAAGAACGTGAAAATTAACGCCTGGCGCCGAAGCGACGGACACACAGCGCCTTCTCTTGGATCTCGCGAGAACTGTCACACTCCCTCCTTAAAAAACATACTTGATTAAAGAGCAAGTATGTAAACTAGGTGGAATAGTTTACTGGTTGAGAACTGATGCTCACTAATAAATAGCTGCATTGGCGATTGAGGATAATAAAAGAGAAATTAAAACAGGATGGATTGTCAATGAATCTTCATTTGAAGTATTCATTAGGTGATTAACCCCCAATCAAAGATTGGAACAATCGGGAATAATATAACTTGCTCAACCAGGAGACTTACAGTAGGGAGCTGCCCACTTTGGGGACTTACGAAAATGGGAACTATGCCCTGGGAAAATAACTTGCTCAACTTTGGAGACTTACAGTGGAAGGTGCCCACTATGGGGACTTATGAAATAGGGAACGATGCCCTGGGTTTGGGAACAATGCCCTTGAAAATTAAGTATGATAAATAGAAATAATATGAGGAGAAAAATTAAGAAATTAATTTTCAAGAACCAATGAAAGTATTTATGTATCCAAGGGAGTATAATGGGTATTCCTTCTCGAAACCCGGGCCATGTTTCTTCTGAAACATTAACGCCCCAAAAATAGTGGATCGGATTACTAGGCGTTAGCCGAACATGATCCTAACCACGCTCTGCTACCATGTAATGAACTTAGATGCCCCTAAGGGTGCAATGGGGGCCTCAATCCACACTCATAGAAAGAGAGGGGTGTGACAGTACCATAAGAGATACAACTCGTACTAATAGCTTATATGCTACGTTCGGAGAAGATAATTTTCCGGTTCCCGGATCAACATCTATCGCCAACCATAGCCTTTCAAGAACGTGAGAATTAACGCCTGGCGCCGAAGCGACAGACACACAGCGCCTTCTCTTGGATCTCGCGGGATCTGTCACAGATTTTACTATTGATTTCCAACAAAAAGTTCTTAGAGAAAATTTTTTATTCAGCTAAAAAACCGAATTTTTCTTACTTCACATTAACGATTTTTTTTAGTGTTTTTGACCTAAAGACTAAAACGGCCATTACTACTTTAATTTAGACCTCGATGGGCACAAGTGTATATTACATTGTCAAAGAAAATTTTATTTTGTTTATATAAGGTACATGTTGTTCAAGTATTTTCATTCATTTTGTGATCTTAGATTATATTGTGCCAATAAATAATCTAGAATCTTTTGGAGTAAACAAAAAATTAAGCATACCGTTGGAAAGAGTCGAATTTATATATAGATAACTTGAGGAATCATCTCAGAATGTCTTAAAACGGATTTTAATGAAGAAATGTTTCAAAAAATTTTGATTTTAAAATGTCCCGAGCCATTGCAATAGCTTCATTTTTTACAAAAATTCGCTAAAATAATGATAATTTTTTTTAACCAAGGTCCAAAATGGGGCTACGAATAAGAATTCGGAATTTATGTAAAAGTTAACATTCAAAATACGGGAAATAAAACTGTTTTGATAGATATTATTTTGGTGAGTTGTACCATTTTTGATAAGATAAAGTTCTGAAAATCTTCGTTAGTTTTCAAGGTACCTAATTCTGCAAACTCGATGTCATAGGCAAAAATGTCCATTTTGCGGGCTGTGACATTCCGCTTTCGCGTCTACCTATAGATAGCAAAAGCATTGTTTTGACCATCGTGAAATGGAAAATTTTGCCTTCTAATTCAAAATCAAATCAAAATCAGAATTTTATAACTTTTGTCTCGTGTGTCTGTTTGTGTATGTGTGTGTGTGTGTGTGTGTGTGTGTGTGTGTGTGTGTGTGTGTGTGTGTGTGTGTGTGTGTGTGTGTGTGTGTGTGTGTGTGTGTGTGTGTGTGTGTGTGTGTGTGTGTGTGTGTGTGTGTGTGTGTGTGTGTGTGTGTGTGTGTGTGTGTGTGTGTGTGTGTGTGTGTGTGTGTGTGTGTGTGGACCCCCCCCCCCCGGCTCAGCATCCCTCTAAATAGGTTAATAAAATATTCTTATTGATACCAGTGAGTATGAAATGTAAGCATAAAATTCGTGTGGATTACCCCGGATTAGTGTGGATCCCCCCGGCTCAGCATCCCTCTAAATAGGTTAATAAAATATTCTTATTGATACCAGTGAGTATGAAATGTAAGCATGAAGACAGGTGGGTATGAAATACCTGTTTAGTTAGTTAGGTAGTTAATTTACAAGAGTTCACGACAGTATTCTATAAGATTTTAATTCTAAATTAGATGGATGAGAAGGATCCGATTTTAAACTATACATCGGACCTTTAATTCATGTTAATGGTTGTGGCTGCCCACAACGTTCTTACTCTTCGTGCTTTGTCTCTCAAAAGGGCTGAGCGAATGCTAGATAAGGTTCGATCGATGTTCGCCACAAGCTTCAGTTCCACTATCGAGATAACTCGTTGTTTTAGAGTCTCATTTTGAAACGGATATCTCTCTCGAATGAATAGGTGAATTTCCGAGATAAACACATGGCCACCTTTATGTCTCATTATGCTCAGGGATTCGTAACATATTCACCCGCTAATGCGACCTTTTGAGTGGGAGCTGAAAAGCGTATTAAACCCATCTCTCTGTGCATACTGTAAATTTTAGGAGGAGCGAGAGATGAACTGAGACTAAAATGTCAGTTGAGTCTAGTTACTAAATACATATTCGTATTAGACGCAATACATTACTTCTGATTATAACGTAAATTATGTCACTATCCCCGGTTAAATTAAGGAATTTAGTTATAAAGTATATACTTATGAGTTACTTATTTATGTGGAAGGCACATAATACTGCAAATAATTTAGGTTTAACGCTCAAACTTCAACACAATAAAGTATTGGAACTTAATGATATTTTTACAGTACCTAATTCTGCAAACTATATATCATAGGAGAACGTCTGCCAAGTTGGGTGTTGCGCATAGCTCCCTCGTTTACGACTCATGAATGTGTAGATCATTGAGAAGTTTTAAATAATGATCTTGAAAAATTCAATTGTGGAAAACAGTAAATCAAGAAGAAGCGTGAAGCGTCATAATTTGTCAATTAAAAGAAAGAATAAAATGATACCTCAATGTAATTTACATTTGCGTATGCGCATAATGAACTAATGTGTTAAGAACAATGAAATAGGTAAGGGACCATCTATAACCTAACCCGTGCATTCACTGACAATTTCATCAAAATCTGATGCAAACTGTTCGAATTAAGGTCGTTACAAGGGTTTCACAATGGCGCATGCGCAGTAGCTATTAATGATACTACCATGTTGAGATTGATATGAAGTAATCAAATCGTCTTCTCCCAACTATCATCCATGTATAAGTCAAATCGAACGACTAGGGTGTGAAAAAATGGAGCATAATGTAATTTACGTTTGCACATGCGTAGAATGAAGTGTTGATTTGGCAACAATGAAATAATAGGGGACCATCTGCAACCTATCCCTCGCATTCCCTGATATTATTATCGAATCGGACGAAAACTGTAGACATTAAGGTCGTTACAAGGATTTCGCATTGGTGCATGCGCAGTAGCTATTCATGATAAAAATATGTAGAAATCGATATGAGATGATCAAATCGTTATCCTCCAACTATCATACGGAATTGAGCGAGATCGGACGACTAGGGCGTGAGGAAATAATGCTTGGTATAATTCACGTTTGCGCATGCAAAACGGATGCAACTGATAGAGGATCGTCTACACTATAGCCCGCACATTCCCTGAAAATTTTATCAACATCGGTTGATAGTTTTGGAAACTAAGTTTCTCACGAAGACTTGAGTACACACGACAGACACGTACACACATGGTTCATAAGTTGTTCAGAATGGTCTAAAACGTGAAATTTTCATTTTGATTTAGGAGACCAAACTTACCATATCCCGAAAGTCAAATTTTTGGTCACTAAAATCAAAATTTCCACTCGCATTTCACGTTTTAGACCATTCTGAATAACTTTTGTTCCGTGTCTGCCAGTCTGCCAGTATAGTGTGTTTGTGTGTCTGGAATGTGTCCACAAATCCTTGTAACAAACTCATTTTCCACTGTATTCATCCGATTTGGTCCCAATGAGTTTCATTGCTACTAAACCTACACTTACTCAGAGCATAAGAAAACGTAAATTACATCAAGCATCTTTTTCTCATCCCCTAGTCATACGATCTTGCTCAAACTTGGAGGATAGTTAGGAGACTGCGATTTGAGCAAATTGTATATCAAATTGTATATTATGTTCAAATTTTACATTCGAAGATAATCGTATCATTAGTAGCTCCTGCGCATGCGCAAATGTGAAATATTTTTAACAAGCTTAATTTCTACTGTTCTTGTCATGATTTGCCTTATCTGTGCGGCTTTGGCTGAAGATAGTCCACCATCAGTTTCATTGTTCCCAAATACTCGTAAATACTCCACTCTGTGCTTGCTCAAACGTAAATTCCATCAAACATCATTTTCTTACGCTCTCGTTGTCCAATATCGCTCAAACCTGGAGAATAGTTGGGGGAAGACGATTCGATCAACCCATATCGATTATAAGTAGCTGCGGAGCACTCGCGAATGTGTAATACTTGTAACTAGCTTAATTTTCCGAGTTTTCAACCGATTTTGATGAAACTTTCAGGAAATGCGCAGGTTAGATGTGGATGGTCCCCTACCACTTTCATTGTTCTCAAATTTTCATTTCATTCTGCGCATGCGCGAACGTAACCTCCATCAAGCATCATTTTGTCGTTTTCTAATTAACAGGTTTTGACGTAATACGTTACCTATCCAATATTGATTTGTAATTTTCCGCTTTGGAACGTTTTAAGATGTTAAAAAAAATTTGAATCTATTATAATCTATAATATTTCTATACATTAATGTTGCGGATAGGAGGAAGATAAGTGTCACACTCAACTTGGCAGAGGTTTTTTGATTTGTTGCCGTTGGTACCGGCTGCTAGTACCGACATTAGTTTTCAGTGTTTCGGTAATAATGGGATTCCGTAACAGAACAGAAAACACATATAGAATGATTTTCCATTCCAAATTAACCTAGATTCCCGCATAAAGAGAGATATGCTTAACATTCAGTAAAATCAACATACAAATGGTCATGTGGTTTATCGCACGACCAAATTACGTAGCCGCTCCATCCTTGCCTTGTACAACGGAACTACCTCTCCCTTGATCAACCAAGTTTTGATTCACCCGAGCCACGAAAGGGGAGGGATGTTTGGAAGAAAAAGATTAGCATGTTAACGAGAGAATATCCATCTTGGCCAGGCCCTATCTCCTAACAAATAACTCGCAATAAGTCGGCACAGAGTCTAAAGGGAGGCCATTTTATCTCACGCTAAGTATAAGGAGCCTTACGTCTTCTCTAGCGAGGCTCACTTTATCTTGACTCGCCTCTTCCTCCGACTCAAGGACTGTTCTTTCTGTTCTGTTCGGAAGGGGGATGGAAGGTGAATTAAAACGTTCGCGAGTGGTTTGGTAAAAGCGGGCCGTATCACGGAACAGGGGTCAGACCCGATAAGGAACCGTTTCCTGAACTGTAACACCTCTATTGTGTGTGGATGGCTGCGTATGGAGTCACCGTGTGTGAGCGGTTTTTTCGCGATTCAGAAAAACGTTGGATTCCTGAATCCTAAAACATCCACGGTCGTAGAATCCATTTGTTTTCTGCAGAATACAGTTCTTTTTTCGTGGTGAAACTTACTGCCACTCACTCGGTTTTACGTATCGACGCAGAAAGAACGATATATTAGAAAGTGTAGGCACGTATCATTCAGTTTCTTATGAGATGTCTATAAATATAGGTGTAGTCTCAGATGGTGAGTTCAGGTAATCATATAGATACCCTAAGCAGCAAAGGCCACTGAAGCTGAAGGCTAGACTCCGGTCAAGCAAATAGAAGAACTGTTTATTGAACTGTATCACCCCTATTGTGAGTAAATGGGCTGCGTATAAAGTCTCCGTGTGTGTGCCTATTTTTTTTGCGATTCAAAAAAAGGTTGTAATCCTGAATCCTGAAACGTTCACGTTCGTAGAATTTTTTTTTTTTTTTTTAAACAGAAATCAATTCTATTTTCGAGGAGAAACTTATTGCCACGTACGTGTTCTTACATATCTATGCAAAAATAATAATACATTATGTATGTTGGTGTACTTATTATTCAGTTAGTCACAATATGTCCATAAATATAGGGATCAATCTCAGATTTTTAATATAACCATGTAAATAGTAATCTTAACCAACAATGCAGCTTAAGGTGCCTCTATGGGTTCCAATCAGCCGGGAATGGCTAGAATTTAGGAATCCTAATCAGACGAGGAAGAACACTAACTTTATTCATTGTGTGTGAAAGGACCGTAGAAACTGAATTACCATGTGGAAAAACCATTGAAATGTAGATTTGAAAATACAGTGCCCTAAAACGTATCTATGATTCAATGTTTTCATATGAAATAAATATAAAATTTGCGTACAACGATGCTGTAGTGGTTGCAGTGTGCGTTTTATTCTCAAATAATATTATTCTTGCTATAATTATGTATAAATTATAGGGCTATTCTATCATCGAACTGAAGTGTCACTGTCCCGTTCTTTTCGACTTCACTGTCGTTTCTTGTCATACATTTTTCCCAACTAGAGAACACAAGCCACCCCCAAGCTTCTAAATAGGCTGCAGATATTCAAGTTTTACCCAACTTTGTAGAAGAGGAGGTATTACAGCCGTCGGCACGGCGGCACTTGGGGGTGGGGATGCATTTTCTTAGCGTTTCTGAGGGTACAGAATACGTTCACAATAGTCATTAATTTTCAGATTTCTTTATATATATGCATATATACATTTATTTGTGGACAAAATTGTGTGCCCACTACTCCTCCAAAACCGCTGGTCCGATTTGGACCCAATTCTGATATGTAGTATTAACATGTCGGAACTTGTGCCTCGCTGACTTTGATATGGATCAGCTTATCACAAGCCGTAATATCAATCATAATGATGGCAAGATTTCTTCTATCCATCGTAGGACGTCGAAATTGGAAAAGGAGCCTTTCTGCGACAACAAGAGACGGGCAACGTGAGGGGCGCCATCCTCAGCTGAGTGAGCGGATTTCTCCGTTCACTGTAGGACGTTTGAAACTGACAGGGACCCTCTCTGGGACAACAAAAGTTGAATGCACTTATAGGTTCCATCGTGATCAGCTTAGTGTGCTAAAAGTTAAGTCGTCTGTCTGATTACAACCAAATTTGATAGGGAGCCTCTCTGACATCAAGGGACGAATAAAATTATGGGCTACACCCCGAGCTCCAGCGTACCGATTCGCGTTTTCGCAACAAGCTCCGCGAACCAGCGGAACTTAAATAGGAAAGCAAAACAAATTTTCCAGTGATTATATCTAAATTACTATTAACCATGGCTCACCTAGCGACAGATTATCACCGAAATTTGTTCAGTGAAACTTGACTTTCGCGTATGAAAGTTGACTTATCACCTACTAATATCTCTACGAATATCTATATACGAAAAGTTGGTTCTGCTTATACAAACTGCGTAAGTGTTTCTGTACATAAGATAGACAACCCATTTAAGCAACCAATTTAGTTGATTTCGCAATCGTTGATTTAGTTTGATGGAAGGAAAATACCAGTACGCATTCTTCTACTTTACTTTATTACAGCTCATCACCGATAGATTGAATGATTTATCCGTACGAGTGTTACGGGAGTTGATTATAGGCTTGAAGGGGGTTAGCGGGTGGAGAAAAATGAAAGTCATTTGTTATGAGCTCGTTGCCGCTACCGATCCGACCCTCCATTTCAACCCAATTCTTTTGTCATCATGTCAGTATTGCTTTCCAACGATACCTTTTTTTCTGATGATAGCTCCCGCCAGAATTGAGTAGATCTCGATGAGTAGTAGTACTCAGTAGTTCGGTCTATTTTTCTTAGTAATTTTTTTCTTTAAATAGTCTTCTCAAATATTTGCGTTGAGTAATCTTCAACTTCGTAAATAAGCATAATTAATGGCATAATGGCAATATTTTGTTGCGTGAATAAATATATGCATTGGTTGTGCACTGTACCGGTTTTTCCCGTTGAGTACCACAGAGAACACAGCAAGGTAACAACCAGCGAACTATTACTGATTTTGTGCTCGTAAAGGAAATCTACTATCACTACTGCCTTATGCACCCATCCGCCCTCTAAATTAAATTTACGAATCAGGCGTAATTGCTCCTTCCCCTGCAAAATCCTGCGTTTTCGCCAACCCCATTGCCATCCATTTGAACTTTATCAATATTTCCGAATTTCAATTTTATGAAATTTTAATAAAAATTTTGGTTGAACCTCCGTTTCACCTCCAATTAACATTGAGGAATGTTGTTTAAGAGTAGAAAATTCCAGTTGGTGGCTTGATATCCATAGTCTAAGGCAGTGGTGTACAACTATACAACCCTGATTCCTTGCTCGAGACATGCTAAAGACCAATATGTGCCTAAACCGAAAGATGCACGACTTGATACTGTGATGGATAGGAGTAGTTCCTCCTTCTCGATTCTTGCAAATTTTACATCTAAGGGGATTTTTCCTGGGCTATCAGCGTTCAGGATATCCTCTGAGTGTAGAAGGTTAATCGCTTCTCCCCTTTGCAGGGGAAACTACTACATTTCCATCATCTCCTTGTCACATGTGAGCAGACCTCGGTTTCGAACCCCCCCCCCCCCCCCCCCATAAACTTCTCGAATATCGATTTCCCAGGCTCCTGTCCTCTCCCTGCTTTCCATAGAAAAAATTGGAAATATGACCAAAACTTTTAACCATAAAATTTTAAAAACATACCCCAATACACAAGTGAAAGAATGGTGTTTTAAATACATACCCCAATTATCACAAGTATTAGAAAATGTATAGGATAAAATATTGGAATTTTTTACCTTCGTAAGTAGCTAAGTATTAGATAATGTGATTAGATTAGGTTGGTAAGTGGGTATCTTACGTTTTAGCGATAGGCATAATAAGAGATTGAAATTAATGATAAAAAAACTTGAATTTTAGAGGTGTGGCGTTATTTGCTGAACAACTCTTGTCCTCCGCCACAGGCTTTTGACTACAGTAACTATAAATACACAGACCTAATAATGACCATGGTAATGTAATGACTCAACATTGAGAATGTAGTAAGAGTCTACTGTTATTAAATTCTAGCTCCCTGAGCGGACCATTGTAAAGGCGAAAGTATCCAGACTACTACTATAATTTAAGCTATGATGAGGACATGTCACATTGATATCTCGTCCCTTCTAACCGCTCCAACCAACGGGAGTGAATCTAATACATCTAATCTATACTAATATCAAATCAAATATAGGTAATCTAATCTAATTAAAAATGACTGCGTACTGTAAGGCATTGATGTGATAGAAAAAATGAACTGTAACTGAGTGTTTCGGAAAACCGATCGCAATCATTATTGAATTTAAAGAGGAGCCGATTATTATTTGTGATTTCGATAAGTGTGAGTAATAAAGTTCGATGGTGAAAGAGTTGAGATGGAAAAAAAAGTGTGAGTTGACTAAGCGAATTTCATAGAAGACTGGAAAAGCCATTTTCTTGGAAAAAGGGATAGGATACTGCGAACTGCCAAACAATAATCCTTGTGGTCCCCTTTATGTCGGATAAACTAATTCCTTTCTCGACTCTTAGAACTACAATGGGGAAAAGCGAGAAGGCGGACAAAGAGGGGAGAAAAAGGAAGTTTTCAGGCTTTGAGGGGGGAGGAAAATGAAAGAAAAACCAATCCCAAACCCTGCGAAATCGCCTTCTATGAAAATTGTTTTCCATTTCCTAACTAATCCAATATCGAAATAGATGGCGCGTTTTCGGGTGGTGCGGCTTTGGAGGGGAGTGGATTGAAAAATACTAGAGGCGCGGGAGCGAGGGAAGGTTGCAGAAAGGAGGTAGGTATTGGATTCGGGGGAATAACCCGGGGTAGATGGGCGAGCGGCAATCTCAGCGTCGAAATTGGCTCCTTCCTTAAGATCTGGGGTTTTATAGACAATGAAACGGGCGGCGTGGGGAGCGGGAGGTCGGATTCTTGGGAGGATCAGAGATGTGGAAGGGTAGTGAGGAGGGGGTAAGGGA
This sequence comes from Adelphocoris suturalis, assembly GCA_030762985.1. Lineage (NCBI taxonomy): Eukaryota > Metazoa > Arthropoda > Insecta > Hemiptera > Miridae > Adelphocoris > Adelphocoris suturalis. The sequence goes on from CM061043.1 coordinate 93,150,466, forward strand.
GGGGAGCTGAAAGGCTCGTAGAGATGATAGGACCATATCTATTATAGCAATATGATCTTCTGTCCTTCGGCCATGAAGAAAACCCAGGCTATGTTTGACCATCGTACTTGCGTGTACACATACGACTTATGTGTACTTACGTTATGCAGGATGTCCCACATAAGATGATCAGTACTTCAGGGCGAGGTTTTAGAGCTCATTTCAGATCAAAAATTCTCCGAGATTTTTTTTTTTTTTTTTTTTTTTTTTTTTTTTTTTTTTTTAACGCGTGTTTTTGAGTAATAAATTCAATGTATGTTTTTTTTTTTTTTTTTTCGTGTTTTCGACCTTAAGTCACTAAAACAGCATTAACTACAATATTTAAAACAGTATGTTTAAATTTGATGATACTGTTGGAAAGAGCGTTAAATTTCCTCCCTCTCTAATGCCAAATCAAAATTATTTAATACGATTCATTCCGTAAAAAAAACTGCCTGAACATAAAATTTCCACGAAAAATTCAAGTTTTTTAAACCGGCTCTCTAGCAGTTTGATCAATTTGTATTTTGCTTTACTAATTAGAGGATAAAAGTATGTTAGTATGTTGAAAAAACATGGTTTTTTCTTTGAAATCAAGGGTTTTTGTGGAAGATAACCCTCTAAAAAATTCGAGTTTGGGCCGGTTTCTACGCATTTTTCTCACGCTGAATCAAATCGTGTTACTTGCAGATCTCCCCAAATCCGTTATAACAGAGTTTTACACTTTATCTCACAAATTTTTAGTTCATTCTTTTATGCTTCTTTTTATGTGTTTTAAAGGTTAAACCAGTTAGTTAAAGTGTAAAACTGTTACAACGTAGTTGGGAAGATCTGCTTGTAGATCCGTTTAGATCAGTTTATAGAGCAACCGACCTGTGAGAAACCGGTCTAGGGTCACTGGAAAGTAAGGAAAGTTGCCGGTTTGCGAGGAACCGTGACTTCGGGATGTGAGAAAGGATTGAAGTGTACAATTCAAGGGTCGGAAATATATAGTGATCCAGACCGAGCAGCAAGTATAATATTTACAGGTACCTAGTTTACCCCGGTAGGGGACTTCCCTTTCCCTACGTCATGGTGTTGAAGTGGCGCCATATGTATCTGTAGTGGCTTTCCTAACAGCTCGGACTGGCTAGTCAGTCGCCCAACTGTTTATTGGTAAATGCTATACAGAATATATAAAGTACAAGTCGGGCCACGGGAAATAAGGTACAGAAAAACCCCCTCCGATGCTTCTTCAATGTATACATAGAGCGAGTGATAACTAAAATGATGATTTATTACTCCATACGAAATGAACAAATCAACCTTACATTATCAAAACAAGCAGGCATATAAGTGACGTAATTTCCTATACCTTCCCTTAAAATCTGGTGATTAGTAGACCATGAGAAGAAATTCTGGTAGAGTGAAGTGATCATGGAAGTTAAGGGGAGTGTAATAGGTTGAATTCATATCAACATAACATTCAGTCCATTGGTCCTTAGTCATTTAATGTAGATCATAGAAATTAGCCTCCCAACATTCGTGACCAAAACATTATGTTTATTTACTATATTGCACCGTATTTGGGTGTACTGTTGAAACAATAGGCAGGGAGAGGGAAGAGAGGCATAGGTTTACTTTGATGGTGCAATGTTCTCGCAAGTCAGGTAGTATATCTAACCGTCCTATCAGAATTTAGGTTCTTACATTAAAAGCAAACACTGCCGAACCAACAGAATCATGAAATTTGAGTTTGCTAAAAACGTAGGCTTAATTTCCATATGAAAAAAGCTAACATATCAAGAACAAGTACGGAATTTATACTTTGGATTTTATTCTTCCACATTTCGATTATGAGATTGTCCGAAAACAAGTTTACGTCTCGCCCTACATTCGTCCTGCGGCGTTTCCGCTATATATATGTAAATGTTGGATTTTCAACTTCCTTTTACAGAGGGCGAAACTTCAATTTGCATTCAAATTCCGAAAATTAAAAACAACACAAAAAAACACCGTGGGAGAAGCGACCCTCAGAGTCCAGCACGTTATCCTAAAGAGTGCCAAGGGATCTGCGAGGGAGGCCAGCACACTCAAAGACTATGGAGCGGGGGGGTGCTGGGAAGGGGGCTAGAATTATTCTGACAAGCTGAGTGTAGAGGTTTTCGGTCACTGTTTTGCATACATACAACTTTCCATTTCTGCGGAAGGAATGAATTTCTGGATGTGAAGCTGAAACATTTACCCCCGAGCTTCGTAACTCCGGTTACCCCTTTCGGCGTTCATCGGTTGGAGTCTGCTAGGTAAACTCCGTCCCGAACTCAACACAATCCCTTTGTTTGATGTCCACTCCAACACATGTTAGCTCTGTACTACAATACAGAAGCAGTTTTACTTTCTCCAACACCCCGAAGGATTAAAACGAAATAGAGTAATAGGTCTGGTTTATATTATTCCAACTATTTCTACATATTTATAGAACTAAACAACCACTGTGAAATTAGGTATGTAAACACATTTTAACAACGAAACCGATTGAGTGAAGGGGTAAATAAAAAGACTGGTGGAATGATCCAGTTTAACAACTACAGAACTGCAGCAGCTCGCACTACAAGACTTGGCTTCTAAGTGCGGACATAACACGAACTATACACTGACGCATCTCTTCTTCCAGATAAACCAAAGGGGTCACTATTATGATCCTGAACAAGAAGTAGAATATATGTAGCTTTGTAGTTCCCCAGTTCATAAACGTATTTGGCTATGAACTTGCAGCCATATGGTTTGATGTTCAATTATTAAGATCAATGAATGTTGGAAGGGGAGTCATTTTAATTGATTCACGACCTGCTTGATTTTAAGAGGGAAACTAAAACATTGACAACAACTTTGAAAGACAATATAGCCATCAACAGTTGTCGTTCCAAACATTCCGTGCCCTCAAAAACCCACTGAGCTGGGAAAAAAACCTGAGAAAACTGTTTATTTTAATTTTCTATCATTTTTATTTTTATTTTGATGGTTAGATTAGTATTTCAGTTAGGCTTCCATCTTTTTTTAATGAGTTTTTAGGAAATTAAAAATTGTTGATAAACGTTCGAAATGTTCCTCCGAATGAAAAACAATTTTAATTTTCAGGTTCTGTTAGGTTTCGGGTGAACAGAGAAGTGTGAAAGTTGAAAAAACGTGTACGATGAAGCTTAAAAACACCATAAAACCCCTCATTTGCATGATATTTTGAATTTTTCGGTAACTTTAAGATTGGTGACGTAGAATGTGCTTAGCTACAACTTTTCTCCTTTAAGGAACTCGATTTAATGTGAAGCTTGACCTCTAAAATGCTAATATACAATATTTTTCCGGTTTTGTAAATTTGAAATTCAATATCTTCCTTATTTTTGGTGCTTTTTAATTTTTATGGTGACAAATCGATGGAAAATTTCATTCTCTACTACTTTTTTTGTGTGCAATGATTGTTTTGAACTTTATAGCTGCTAGAACGCAAAATATGTTGAAAAACAAAGGTTTTTGAAGATAATTACGTAAAAGAGCAGTTTAATTATAGGAACATGTGATATATTCGGAATAAGCGCCCAATTGCCTGAAAGAATAGCCAATAAAATAATTTTTAGGTGCGGTCTCACCCGTCACTTTGTAGAGAAGGTTCTTGCTGGAGCCATCACCCGTGAAACGCACAACGTTCTACGTTCGTGTTTTTTATATTTCATAAATCTTTGGATTCGAATCAGTCAATACTAATAAACAATTTCTTGAAACAGTTGACTTACATCAGAGCTCCAACTTTCAACGAAAACGAGGTAAATCGTTGTTCAATAGAACGTTTTTCCAGTTGACGTAGGCGATTCCAATAACGTTATCCGTGAGTTTTGCATCTTATTTGGATCAAAAGACCCATGACGGGAAAGGGTTTATCGGCAGTCACGTTTAATCAGGCACTTAGCCGAAAGAGAGGACCGGATGGCCTGACCCCCCTCCCAAATCTAATATAGAAGGGCTTCACAATGATCGTAACAGGGCCAGAAGAGGCCGACGTGGGAGGAGTCGTTTGAAATTGAAGGGAGAAAAGGTGGAGGAATGGAGGAAATGCCCTCAGCGCCTAATGGTGAGGCTGGGAAAAGCTCCTTCGAATTGCTGGGGAAAGGGATAGGAGCTATTCGAAGAATTCCTCAAGGGCTCCCTGCTCCATCCCTAAGAAGTTGGCCTCAGATGGAGACCCCCCTGCCTAGGGCATTAGTATAATGTCCACTACTTGACAACAACAGTCGCTTCTCCATTTACGTTTTCCTCCAATGCGCATTTAACCCTTGAAATCTGGGTAACGGCATCTGTGAACTTCTATGGGTAACTTTGTTTCCGAAGGTTTTCCCCATTTTCTAGGAACTGAAATTTATATATTTTTTTACTTTTATTATGCATTTATTGTAATTTATAATTTAAATATATTTCCTGGAGGTATTATTATATAGTTATTTTTGTTACAACCGTTAGAATGAATAAATCTAGTGATTTTTGAAGAATTCAATAAATAATAGGTACTTGTAAAGAATAATAGAGTATAGTATATAATAAATGATACATCAGTAACGAAATCCTACTTCAATAACGAATAGCCGTTTCAGAAGCCTCTTTTTCCAAAAAAAATCCTCTAAAATCCCTAGTGGTACTAAATGAATTAGGGAACTTCTGTCACTCATAAAAATAGTATATATGGATCAGTTTGCTAAAACCCAAATGGGTCAGCACAGAAATGTATCATAGTCTGTTGGAAATTAATTGTGTCAAGCCACTGGTAATGTTTATTGTTGTTCTCAACTTGTAATGTATGTAAATTTTACCATTAAGCTCGTATACGCTGACTTAGGAATTCCGAATTCCAGAGCAGAGAAGGTACCACACTTGAGGTCACGCCATTTTGGGAGGGAATTGCCTCCCTTCCGAATTCAGCTATAAATACGTGTGATCTCCTTTGTCTGCTGTATGCATTCAGATTTAAACTTCTTACTTGATCATATCAATAACCAGCTCCTCCTGCATCCACTCAATAATCTGATCAAAGGGGCAAGAGCAGCTAATTTCAAATTGTCTAGTACGGCGAATATTAGGTAGGTTATTATTTATTTGGCTGTTGCATAGCGTCCATACACCTAATAATTGTAGTGTTAAGATAGCATTTTTGTATTCAGTAAACTCTATTTCGTTTCAATGGTCCTGAAATATAGTATTTTGTTCGCAGGTAAGAGTGCAGTATGATCGACGCAATTCCTTTCGGATACTTCAAAGGTATGAATTCAAATAGGAAAAAAAACCGAAAACTAGATCCTGTAGAGAATTTGGAATCGCCCGAACAGTAAAAAGTACTCAGTCATGCAGCATGGCTAATACTCGTAGACTGAATTTTCAAGGAAAAGCTGTGAATAAATCTGATGGGACAAGCATGTGACGAGATCGCGAAGAATATTTTAAGACTCGCAGCCGAAATCGAAAATCAATCATGGCCGTTTCCCCCCTAAAAATCAATTTTTCTCACTTATTTCTGAATCTTATTGATCTGAGAGTGGTCATAATCGACTCAGTGGTAAAAATACGATAACTGTGACACCCCGGATGCCCTATTGTCAAAGTTTAGTCAATTTGCGCGCATGAAAAAACGCTGCAAATTATTACACAATGGTTTATTATTTCTGTGAGAGATAGCCTTTCTACGCAGATCATTGGTGTATAATTATTTATTAAACCCCGTACGTAATATATGATCAGAACATCGTGCCTCCAAAAAGTGTTCACACTTTTACAGTTCCAAGACCCCGCAATTTTACGCTTCACAGTGAATATGTTGAAAAAAAAGGAACATGATGATTGAAGTAATTCACGTTAGTGCATGCGCAGAATGGAGCAATGATTTGAGAAAAATGAAATTAGTAGGCTACAATTTACAGCCTAACCCATAAATTCAAAATCTGATGAAAATTATACCTTGTTCTAGGAGTACACTTTTGCACATGCGCATGAGCTAATAATGATGCAATTAGGTTGAAATTCACATGGAATAATTAAACCAATGTCCCCCAACTATGCATCAAATTTCAGCGGGATGATGTGATTGATGTAAGTGATTATCATGATGTAATGGTGACTCGATTCTAATTTCAATGACCGAATATTACTTTCTATCAAACCCCTTTAAAGCTAAGTATCTTGAAGTGAAATGTGTTTCATTTTCTAATCACATAATCCTTGTGTTAGATAGATCAAACACTAGGTATCCTTGTGTTGATTTATTGACTGAATTCAAGAGTAATGCAACCCTTTTTCTTTAAAAGAAAATGTTCAAAGAGAAGTTCTGAATGAAATTAAATTACGCATTTAAATTCTGAATATTGAGGGGATCCTGAATAAAACTGAGGGTACAGCCGTGTGACGAGATCGCAAAGAAAAGTTTGGGGCACGCAGACGAACTCAAACGGTTGGTCAATTTTGAGATTTTTGTCATTTAATGATGATTAACAGGAAGTTTCCATTTTTTCCGACCGTCACGTCACGGCAAAAATATTGATTTTCTATTAATTTTCACGTACAACCGTTACTAGGGAAGTGTGATTTTCCTGCCATAAAAAGTACGAGAGTTACTTTTCGTAGCCGGAAAATCGTTCGCCTCTTTTTTGAATGCTCTCATGTTATTACAACATCTCATGATCGCTAAGCCTCTGTAGTGTCAAGGAAAGCTGATTTATTACGCTAACTAACTATAAACTAATATTGCTAAGTCACTAATAATGAACTAATAATGTGTGAAATTAATCATTATTAAATGATCTGACTGTAGAACCGTAGGTATATCGTCCACCTTTTTAATCTACAATCTACAAGTAAATTTTTCTCACTTATTTATTAATCTTGAAGACCTAGGAGTGATCGCAATCGACACAGCGCTGAAAACTAATGCAACGACAACATCCCATCCCACATCCCCTATTGTCAAAAAACCAATTTTTTAGCATTTTTTGCGTCACTAAATTGTAAATTTGAACTTTAAATTCTGATATCGGGCTGGCCAACGAACTCGACCTGTCTTTAGCCAAGCCGGATTTTTCTGCGATTGAACAAAATTTTTATACTGTACTTTAAACGGAGTTCTAGAAAAACACCCTATAAATACAGATATCTAGGTATATACGAGATTAAAATCTAGAATTTTAATTCTTAATTTTAAATCTTAATTAGGTGTTTATTTGTAGCAGTCTCCTTTCCCACACCACAATTGAAATTTTGAAGCCATCTAAATAGCTTTGAAAATTCGCTGAACAAGAATATGGTCATCCCCGTTAGAATAAAATGGACGGGGTTAATTGAGTAAGCACAGAATCCAAGAGCCTTTTAATCCTGTAAGCTGAATCGTTTTTCGTTTTTCGTCAATGGAAACATAAAATTTTTGCAAAAGGAACAAATTGAAAAGAGTGAACCATCTTTTGTTTCGTGCTCTATTTACCTGTTGAAATTCAATAGTTTGGGTGTAAGCTGTAGAAAAAAATGTTTTGAAAAGAGTTCTATATTCTTACAGCTACCGAAACTCAGGAGGCGAAACCGACTTTCAAAACGACAGCGAGAACCAGGGACAAAAACTGCTTCAAAAAACAAAACGGAATGGACGAATGAATTGAAGTAGGACGTATTTATTTCTGAATGGGGAGTGCTTATAGAAAGAGTGAGTGAGAATTGATGAGATAACGTTTTTATTTTTATTTTTTTCTGGCTTTTGATCGAAATTTCTGACGCAAGGAGAGGGGAGGGTATGACGACCGTCGAAAAAAGCATACACAAGAATTGAAACGGCGAGCACTTGAAAAGGTTTTCGAAGGGATGCAGGGGGGCGTTTGTAATGTTGCTTGAACTCTCGCGTATAAAGATATACACGCAATTCTACGACTTTCAAAGAAGAAAAAAAAGTGAGAGAGAGAGAGAGAGAGAAAAGTGGCTCCCCTTTTCTTTTGGAAAGGCGCTTCTTTTGGAAATTTATGTGAAAACTTCAACAGCGGTGGCCCGGGGAGAGCTCTTCATCTCATCACCCTGAGCTTCAAGGGACGTCGTAGATCTTTTTTGCCCTCTTGTTCGTCTGTCTTCCGCTTTTCGATGCGATAAATCAGACAAAACAAAAATATCGGTTTGCCACCCCACGCCCCCGGTTCACGATGATCGGGGAGAGAAACATTTCCGACTGGTTTCGTCTAGTGGGATTGAATGGGGTAAGTGCATACCCATCGCAAACGGTTGAACTTTGCATTTCTCAATGTACCTAAATACATTCAGCAAGTTTTTTGAGAAACAAAGCCATTGCAATGACTCCACGAAATTTCAAAAATAAAATTTTCTCCATCGAAATCCGTGCTGAGGCATTCAGAAACGATTTTTGTATTTCAACACTTATTGATGGCAAAATCATCCTTTCGCGCGAACACCACGAAATTAATAAATATTTTTAATTTAAAATTACACAAATAACACATCACATAACTTTGTTACGAAAATCGAGTCAGGGTTTAGTACTGGAAAGCTTCCCTCGATTTACTATGCTGAAGTAAGAAATGGAGAACCCTGGAGGCATCTAAAATCCAATAAGTTACAATGTATGGAGGCGCCCTGATCAGCTGAGGGACCATTGAAACAACTAACTTTTTCCCTTGTCGACTCAACGTCAAAATTTCAAATGAAGTGTCTTAGGGACACCTAGAAAACAATTTATTATGTGAGAGGTACGGAGGAGCACTCATCAGCTTAGGGACATCTGAAGCAAAATGGAAAATTTTCGTAGTTATTATTATCACCTTTTTTTTTTAAATAGAAAGATCTGAGTGAGAGCTTTACAAAAATGTGCTATGTAATTCGTACCTAATCAGTCGAACGGCTCTTGAAATCATTTGCACGATGACATCATCCTCCAATGCCCTCGAAAATAATCACGACAAATACATATTTTCTGGCAAAGAAACTCGTTGTTCAACTTTTTTTTTTTTTTGGTCTAAATAAAATTTGTAGAAAATTGAATGAATCAATTGGGACCAACCCCAACTCTCCAGTTCCGATGGCAGGCCAGAATTTAGCGGTTGTTTGTTGCGAAAGTGGACCAAATCAGGCACTAAGATATTTATGAGACAAAGAAATCTCTTCCTCAGCAATTCTTATAGGAAATTTCATGCTGACCATAATTATTTTGACCGAGATAAAACCTAGGGTACTCAATACAGGCATCAAATGTGAAATTTTGACGTTTTAAATATTTCCAGAAAATTTTTTCGACTATCCAAATATTTTTGAGCTGTGAACGATTACAATGGTCCAACTGCTTCACTTTTTAATAGCTCAAGAATAGGCAAGTCTTGGCAACATCGGAAAACACGATTTTTTAGTTCAAACCTTGTGTGAAGTTTTGGTTTTTTGTAGTACGATTTTAAGCAATCCGCTAAATTAAACCCCAAATTTTAACAATTTCCGTCTTTGTAGAACAAATAATCGAGCCAAAATTGTTTTAATTTCAACTCATTTAGAATTGAAAATTTCCCCAATCACTTTCAGTCATTATGATGAACAACAAATAGTTGCCCAATTGTAATATTCAAATTAATTTTGTGATACGCCCTCGAACTACATGGCTATAATATTCAGTTGTGGCCTTATGAATTTTACAAGCTAATTATGCAGAGTGAAAAATAGAGGGGGACGACCTGTAGAATTCTTGTAAGTCACAATTTATTGGGTATTTCCTGATTTTTTTCCAATCTCTTACTCTCCTTCACACTCGCCCCACCCCTAGCGGAAACCCTCAGCACCCTTAGCCTACTAAAACATAACGCGTGATCTTCATACCCGTTTATTGTCTAAACTAACTGGTGTTTTGAGCAGAAAATTCTTACTAGTGGGTTTTGAAGTGGGCTGAATCCGAACTCAAAAGTGCAGATGAAAGCACCCCATTCTGTTCCAATCGACCCTCGGTTGAAATCTGAAAGGGACTACTTTCAAAACATCTAGGAATCAAATATGAACGAAGTACGGAGGCTCAATAATTAGTTGAAGGGCTTCTGGGCCAAAAATCTGTTCTAATCGACCTACGATCACCCTAATGGAGTGTGTTAGGGATAGCTAAAATACATTTACTAGGTCTTCCTACGTGTTTCATGAATTCTTCTGATGCTGACACTGTAAAAGCACTATCTTCCTTTCATTTTTGATATAAAAATGTTACTCACACTAATAATAAAATTCGTATTGGAAATATATGAGAGGAGTTATAACAATATGAATTCCAGTTCCAAAGTAGTACTAAAATTTTAATATTGAGACCTACAACAACTTAAATTAATTTTTTTTTTAATGATTATGAGGGTATTGAGGAATATGTTAATTTAGAGTTGAATGACTAAGAATTTCAGTTATCTTGATTTTTCTTTTAGCAAAAATTGTCTTATATTTCACCGTAAATGGATCTGAAACAACAGATGAGTCACCCAGTAGTATTGTACTCGTAGGTATGTGGGGCTCCCGTAATGTAATGTCCTTCGTTCTCTCTCACTCTCTCTCTCTCTCTCTCTCTCTCTCTCTCTCTCTCTATATATATATATATATATATATATACGCGGTCTACCCCAGCTCTGAGGCGACGCTCGGATGAATAGACGCTCGTAGACTTGCGAGAACGACTCCCATTGAGCGGATTCCGGTTCTATCCCGCTCGTAATACCTCGTAAGATGGTTTGATCCTCCCTCCCCCTCGATAATGGGATTCAGGAGTAATGAGACCGACCGCCTTTTCTTCCCATTCCCTATAAAACATCGAATAAAATTGTCACTAGCGTCCTTAACACCCTCCCGACTACTCCCGAGGGAAAGCCGAGACCTTCCGAAGCCAACTCAGGGGACATCTCCCCCTCCTGTTGGGGCTATCACTACTCTATTTCACCGCTTCCCTCTCTTGAATCGTAATTTTATCTTGCTGACCGGAAACTCCGACTTAACAATAAATTAACGAGTTGTTGGTGGTTTTGTTGGAATGCGTTTCAGGGTAACTGGAACGAAGAGTTTAACGGCCGCAAATTCACTACTGCGGACTTGCGACTGGTGCCCTCTTTAAGGCACTAAAAAAGGGCTAAAGCAAAAAACTCAATTGTCGGCCCAATCTTGATTTGAATTGATTATTTTCACCGCAAAAATATATTAATTGAAGACTTAAGCCCACTTTCACTAATAATTTAAACGAGTTGAAACTCAAACAATTTTACATTAACGGACGGATACTGTCTTTCACAGTCCTTTACCAGAACACTGCACTAGTTTAAACTCTTACTGAGGTGGTTCCAGTTTAAACTCTCAAAATCCGACCTGTTACACTCGCTGATTTCCATTAGCCGCGTTAACAATGCATATGTGGCGCGTCAAGCAATATGGCTGCGTATCTACAGCTGTTAGTTTTGTTGTAAGTTGACCTACAGTTATCATTTAATGAATCCACTCATTTATTATATTTATACGTGTCCTCCATCTTGTTTTACTCATGTTTTCCTACCTCAGCATGATATTCAATAAGCTTGGCGAGGGAGGGGTATTGCATACATTGCACGGGGTATTGCATTGCTTCGGCATCGGGAGTTGTACGACTGTGCTGAAAACTCGGGCACCAACCTGCTCTGTTGGTAATGTGGCTAAAACATACGCCCTTACCTGTGAGTTGGCAGGAACTTGGGCACATCCTAGGACTTTGACTAAGTTACAGTATCCTCTCAGGAGGATCTCCCCAGGTTGTTCAACCTGGGAAGAGACGATAAGGCGGCATTCCTCAGGACTCCTTTGCACGACTTCCATTCTTGGAAGGAGATAATGGATTCTTGTCTTCCATCTACAATAATTGGTAATAATAGTATCTTGTATTGAACTACCTATGGTGAGTACAGTTTTACAAAGAAGATTCGAATGGAACATTATGTTTCACAAATGTGCAAAAATGTCGTGGTTCTTTTTCATATGATATTCTACATGCTACCTCGTATTCCTTAACTTAACTTGGGAATTGAGCGGTGTTAAAATCACACACAATCACGGAACACTACCTATAAACGTTAAAGAATCAATAAATAGGTAATAGTAATCGAAAAAGAAAAAAAAAAAATACCGGGGCATGACACGAAAGCGGGGAAAAATTAATAATGGAAGCATGATTTGACATCAGCTGGTTGTGGCGGATTTACTGTTCCAGTGCTTCATATTGTCTAACTTTTTATTCAACAGTTAGCCTAAGCTCCGTTAAGGAAATTCCTTTATTCCTAACTGGGTTTAAACGAGTTTTGGGTTGGTGAAAGAAGCCAAGGTTTAATCCTCGATATTATTCTCAATTTAGTTACATTCCGTTAAATAATTTTTCGCTGAACTTGGGCCTAATAATAATATCTTTTGATGATTATCCCAAAATGGTGACGAGTTTAATTATTGATACGCACCTCCTCCGAACCAATCGAATCCCGGGATCGAGGTGGCGAAACTTCAAAGGAACGAGGAACGGTGCCGATCGCTGCGTAACCGGGTTTTCAACTTCGCCATACAAATTCAACGCGTGATGTAGGCGGACATTTGGCCTAAAAATGAAAGTTGCAAAAACATCAAGACTGTGTGAATTTCCATCGTCAGATACTAACTAGAATGAATAAGAACCGTTTGATGCGATTGTGTCGAACTCCGAGGACGATGTTTACACCGTAGAAATTGAGTTTAGTAAACAAAAATTTTTCCGTGGATCATCTGTCAGTCGGCTTCCAGTATTGTATGCACGAGTAACTCTATCAATTCAAAAATTAATCAGCGTGCATTTGGCAACGGATTTTTGCTTTTTCCAGAATTAAAAAAAATATATTTCAATTTAATTCATTTTCGGAATTCGGTTTTATGACAGCATCTAGGTTTTTTAGCCAATGGTCCCAGTAAAAGCGTGTCCCACACTGAAATCACTTATTTTATAACAATGATTGGTACCTACAGTGTCACTTGAGTTAGTTGAATGGAAGTTTGCATAGGAAAGCCTCTCACCGAGTTCAATTTAAGTGAATATTTTTAACGCCAGGGGTAATGGAGTTTTAAGGAATAAAACTTGAGACACCCGCTATCAGAACAAGAGAAGTGTAGAGTTGTAGGTAGGTAGTCTAAGTTTGAAACTACGCGCCCTATAGGAACTCAATCCCTGGGGCGGAGGGTGTAAGATTGATGGGCTTTGGTATCCTGCCTGTAATCTGATGAAGACGAACTTCCTACCCCCTCGAAGATAGTGATACAGCTGTTCTGTGGAATACTAACACGTATCGTCGTCAACTTGCTTCCCTGCAGCCATCCGTCTTCAACAAATGATTATCAACCAAATATGAAGAATTACGGATTACAGGTCAAAGATCCTTGAACCCAGAAAAATACTGTAAGACATTATTTGTATCCAGTAACAGTTCTTAAACAAGAGAGCCATCCACACACTTGCAGTAAGTCCGAATCACAAAATATATATACATACCATAAGTATAAATTATTCACAGTATCAAATCTTCACCAAATACGTTTAAAAAAAAACTAAAAATGATTACACAAAGGATTATTATTTCTAGTTAAAATTATTATTTATGGCTAAGTAGCCCTTCTTTGCAGAACACAGGAGCTTCACGCCTCTCAAAATGGCTCGCCCACATAGTACAGGGACCCCACAATTTTACTTAATTTGGTAAATGTGAAGAAACGATTCACGATAAAGTCATCTTCCCATCATGTAGAAGGGTTGCATGGGCTGTGTAGGTATTGGTTTAAAATTGGAAATTCGAACATTTCAAAATGTGCAACAATATTTCGTTCTAATAACAATTTATATTGATGTCATGCGCTTCTGTTACCATATCCAATTCAATTAGTCAGGTACAAAATTGAAGTGATCCTTCTGAAACCTAAAAAGTCAAAATATATTTGCCAAGTTGGATGTGTCACATGGTATCCTCGTATTCAGTTTATGCATCTATAGATAATTTTAATGTTTTGAATGATAAGCCGTTCAATTCTAGAAAATTTGATCGAAATCAGATGAAAACTAGAATTTATGCTTATTTCAAGGATTTGAGGTTTGCGCAAGCGCGGCAGGTACTAAAAATACGATGTGACGAACACATATCACGTAATTACAACAGCATTTCTCAGAGTGAGATCAAACAAATAGGGAATGAGAAAATGGCACTTCGATCGATTTTACGTTTACACAAGCGCAGTAGAAACTACCGATTTCTGAATGATGGAATTGATGAGGGACCATCCTCAGCCAACTCCTCTGATTCACAAAAACTTTCATCGAAACTAAATGGAAACTGAAGAAATTATGCCAGATGCTAGGATTTCACATTTGCGTATGTGCAGCAGAAAATGATGATGCGATCGATATTGGTCACTCAAATCATCTTTTTCCAAGTATTCTCAAAATGTAAGCTATATCGGTCGTATAGAATGAAAGAAAATCATGGTTGAATAGAATTTAAGTTTGCGCAAACGCAGAGTGGAGTATTGATTTATAAGCGATGAAATTGATAGGGTACCAGCTGCTGCCTAACCTGCATATTCCCTGAAGATTTCATCAAAATGGGATGAAAACTGTAGATGTTATGCGTGTGGCAAGGATTTGAGGACAAACGGACAGACACACGCACAAAAAGACAGACAAGAAACCGAAGTTGTTCGGAATTATAGGAATGTCTCGCCGCAGCACAAAAAGAGGCACAACTAATGCTTCAGTAGCAAAATCCTGAACTATTTACGCGTTCAACATCAATATGCACTTCTTCACAACTTGCGAGCATCCTGACCACCATACTGTACACTTTATTCAGATTAATTGGTCAAAATAATTCTTATTTAAGGTATTAAAAGAATTTCAAGCTTGCGTGCATCTAGACTGCAAATTATACACATCATTCTATTTGTCCAACTGGTTGCTAGGTAACTGATTGTCAAAGTCAGTGATAATTCAATAATTAGTGTTAGTTGCGCCTCGTGCCTCACTGCGTCAAGACACTCCTGTTTGGAAAGGTGAAAAACGTAAAATGCGAGTGGAAATTTTGAGTTTAAAGAAAACAAATTGTTCACCTCTCAAAAATGAAAACAATTCATCCGCTGCCCATAGAAAGAGATGGGAGCCAAAAGAATGGGTGTTTTTATTTTAAATATTGAAAAAAATATTATTGATCAAATTAAATAATAATACCTGTAATTCCCACGCCAGGTTGTTATCCATTTCTTTACCATTGTCCCTACTTATTATCTTCGGAAGCCATATTTTGACGTCAAACCAGTCAACACAAAGAAACTATTATTCTCCTAAAGCGAAAAGAACTCCAATTAACCACCACATTATTAATTATTATGTCTTCAACACGCTCGTATGTGTTTTTTCATAATTAAGTATACAGTATATTAATTTGAAACATGTCATCATTTTTCAACCTCACAAGTCGTGTCGAATTAATCACCCACCAAGGCGTCGTTTATCAGATAATATTACCCACCACGACCCCTATTTGTCTGGTCATTATCCCTCCGGTTAGGGGTGAAGAGCAAAAAACCTGTATTAAAAAATAAGGTTAAAAACGACTTTCTCAGAGGGTTCTCGGCCTCTAAGGAATGTGATAGTGTCGCTCCGGAAGGTGGAGGTGAGATAGAATTCCCGACCCCTGGAGCTGCCCCGAAGCGAGAAAAGTGGCGGGCGGTTGTGTTTTTCAGCGTGTTTATTAAAATGAATTCCATCCCGCGGCTCCCTCGGAATGCGGGTATTCGCGTGATGAAGTCATTTGTGCCCTTTTTCTTTTGCATCGGCCCCGAAAGGAACCGTGTTTTTTTCCTTGCGCCACCACCACGTACCTGCCGTCAAGTTCTTCGTGGGCGCTTAGGATTTTTTTCCCCCGCTCCCCTGTAATACGATTTCCATAAATTTATTATTCGGCTCGAATATTTCGGAAGACGAGGAGGTTTCGGGTCTGATATGACGTAGAAATAAAATGTAAAAACTGACGTGTCATTTAAAAAAGTCCCATCCGTTCAGGGTGTATAGATGAGTGACATTCCGTTACTTTATGCATCATTTACGTCATTATAAATTCGTTATTTCAATATAGGACTTTTTTTGTCATTCAGAGATACATCATTCCGATGAATGGGATGACCAACTTGATAGTTGCACGTTCATCCATTCTCTCTCCACAAGAAAAACCTGAAAAAGAAAATCTCCACTGAGAAAACCTTTCAATGATTATTATTGAATAATGATGAATTGATGAATGAGAGATACCACTCAAAAGCTCGATGAGCGGAAAATCAGCATAGTCAATATGAGTTCATAGCAATGGTACCGTTATGGAGGAATCCAGAAGTGACCCTGTTTTGAGTACCCACCATTATCCTTGATCAAGTCAAGTGACCATTGACAGACGTCAGCCTCAAGAGCGGGATACTATTAAGGGCTTTTATGGGCATCCCTATTCATGGGGTTTCGTTCAAAACTAGAAACGGGTTAGATTTTCCACGTAATGCTCTTCGATCTTTGACATTTGACGCCACAAGGAATTGCTCAACATAATTATGGTCGGTCATGAATAAATTGATTGTCAAAATAACGCTATGGGTCTTAACTCCATTAATACTTGCTAACTTATTACTGAAGATAGAATAGATATGAACTCCTTGCAACTGGTTGACCTCAAATTGCCCACTTTCTCTGGCAATAAGTGTGAGGTGACTGATTAATAAGTAATTAGTATCAAAGGGGGGCAAATTGACACAGAGTTATAGGACTAGGCGTGAACGAAACTGCAGTACCTATTCTAATATTAACTCTGGACAATTATAAGATGAGTCATTCAACGCTACCGTATGCAAAATACGGCATTATACCGCTACGCATATGCTAAAACATGGGTCCGGATTGGAATTGGATTTATACATAAGGATCAGCATGAACATAGAACGATATGGATCAGCAAAAATATGGAGGGGTGGAATTGGAACAGCTGTGGGTGTTTGTTCTCAGAGGCATACCCATACAGTTGCATTAAACCTACACAATATTTTCATTTATTAGGATGTGTAGGTATCCGAACACTGATACAAACTTGCTCCTAACAGTGAATTCACCAGAAAATAATGGTATAATTTGTAACTCGACAAACTATCCGAGACTCTATAAATGTACTACTGCAGTTTTCTAACTCCCCAGAGTGAGAGTATACCGACACCTTTGGGCCAAATATCCTAATAGTAATTTACACTGATGGCTTTGTTTCTAGAATACGAAGCAGCATGCGCTTAATATAATTCAGCACGTAACACAACCCATGTGTCCTGATTGTGGAACAGTTCCTTTGTGTATATAGCAGAGTCATACACGATATTTTAAACTTTGACAAGGATAAAGGAGGAATACCCAGGTATCCTGCACTCAGTTACAGTGACTGATTACCAGAGCGTTGTCTCAAAATTACAAAACATTCGGCTGAAATTACGACTCAATCCTCCAAATTTAAGCTACCTTGGCACAAAGAGGGAACCAGGAATTAATTAATTCAGGGATTAATTAATGCGAGAAACGACCGGGACACTCCTAAATGATAGGCAACAAAATTGCGGATAGAGGAGCCAAAAGATCAATCGCACTACCGCTATTCGCACCAACACCTTCTTTTCCGGCATGTGATCCCGAAATATCAATAAGAAATCGTATGTGCAACCATTGGAGGAAAGAATTTTACAGCACTATGAAATATCGAACCTTGAGCGCAATGCAAAGACTAATTATTGCCATCTGACTATGCATCATGGTTCTAACATGCAACGAATTTTAAACCCAAAAGTGTACTCACCAGAATACCACGACTACGCAAATTATGTTGTATCGATGGGTACCTTCATATGATCGGAAGATTACAGACACCACAATGCAGGGCCTGCGGAGACATTGAAGAAAATGCTTAGCATCTTATTCTGGACTCTCCAACGTACGTCAACCCTCGAAATCAGATCACTAGCGTACAAGAGAAACTGCCCCAACTTGTCAGTTCAGACACCATCTTGGGTACTGCAGATTTGTGTGTTGATGACTGTGTTAAGGAGTAGGTGCCTGAATCAACAAACATTGTACTATAACACAAATTACTTTATAGCAAGTGAAGCATAGAAAGGGAATTGTAAAAGACCAAAACTACGATACAGTCACGGATGTAAGCTAGGCAAATCTAATTATAATAATTGAAAAAAAAATTCACTTAGATGAAAAATAAGACAAAACTAAAAATCGGCCAAGTTGGGTGCGGCACATGGCTTCCTCGTTTACCTATCATGAATGTATTGATCATTGAAAAGTTTTAAATGATCTTGAAAAATGCCTTAGCGGAAAAGAACAAATCAAGAAGTAGCGGTAAATGTCATCATTGGTCAATTAAGAAACGAAAAAATGATACTCAATGTAATTTACGTTTGTACAAGTGCAGAACGAACTAATGATTTGAAAACAATAAAATGTGTACGGGTATATCTATGTATATCTACAACCTAAACCGCGCATTTTCTGACAAATTCATCAAAATCAGATGAAAACTGTGGAAATTAAGGTCATTACAAGTATTTCACAATGGCTCATGCACAGTAGCTATTAGTGATACAATCGTGTTGAAATTGATATGAAATTGATAATGGAATTTACGTTTGCGCATGCGCAGAATGAAGTAACAATAAGCGTGTTGCAAGGATTTGCGGACACACGACAGACACACACACACACAGACACGGAACCAAATGTTCAGAATGGTCTAAAACGTAAAATGCGAGTGGAAATTTTGATTTTGGGGACCAAAAAATGTTTTTCTTCCGAAAGTGAAAACAATGCTTCCGCTACCTTTAGGTAGACTCGGAAGCAAAATTAATAAATCTCATAAACGTTGTATGATGAATGTAGGGAACTATCTGAAACAGATGATGGAAACCGCAGGAATGTTCGACACAGAAACGGTTTCCGATGAAGCCTGCCAGCTGCGCGATGTCGGGTCGAGGAACCCTTGATTTTTGCCCTAGTTCACCCCTCTAGCAGTTCATGGGAAGATTCTTTCCCTTGAACTCCACTGATCGATGGAGCTCTCGTAATTATCGTCCTGACACTCGACGGCCCGTTTCGTGACTTTTTCTATCGTCACGGTGAAACAATCGATGAAGCACTATTTGACTGGAGGATGACTAAGGTGTGGTGGTTTGTAGCATGCCAGGGAGGCGAAATAATTCAACGGGGATTTCAAGAAAAATAAATTATAATACCTCTGAACACTGGTTTCTGCTTCCTTTCTAACCATGGCATGGAATTCGTACTATAGGTTCCCAGACATGCTATCATTTGTATTAGACAGAAATATCTTACGTTCGACGTATTACGTGCTATATTTTAAAAAAACTTCGGCGAAGTTCAGTGTGGCAAATAGCTTCCTCATATCCGTAACATAAATGAATAGATCATTGAAATGTTTTGAATGCATCTAAATGATTCAATATCTATCGAGTTCCTTTGGCTGGTAGAGCTACTAAACTGGATGTAGCTGTAATGATGGACTGTAACGTGTCAAAATCTATCTGTGAGTCAATGTGAAAATGATACTCGATAGTTGTTGGTTTGCTCTTGCTTGAAATCTACGAGTGGGGACTATTTACGCCCAAAACCACTGAAAATTTCATCATAATCGAATGAAAACTGTAGAAGTCAAGTTTGTAACACGGAGTCGAGGTTCACACATGCTGATTCAATCGTTTTCACTCAATGATTCTCCAAATTTGAGTGACTAGGTATTGAGACACAATTGGTATGTGGAATTTACGTTTGAACGTGCGCAGAGCAAAACAGCCTCTCACATTTTTTGAAAATTTCATCTAAATTATTTGAAAACTGCATAAATTCAGCTTGTTACGTGTATTCATTCGTGCACGTGCATCAGCTACTTATGATACAATCGTGTTTGTGTTTCAAAGTTGAAGAGAAACAAGGGTAGCTAGAAAACTTTTTTTTAAATTTCCCTTGAACAATATGACTCAGAATTATATAAAAATTTCCTTAAGTTATCATATTGGGCTGTAAGAATAATATCCTACTAGTCATGATGCTATGAGAGAAAGCAATTAAACCGTGTTAAACAGAAATTTTCATGGTTATAATCAGGACTTCAACAATATCACACATGAAAGTAATTAAAACTTGATGAATAGAAGTGGAGCCAAATATTTCCATCTACTTTCCAGGGTTTTCTGAAGAAAAAAAAAAAAAAAAAAAAAAAAAAAACTCGGGCTTCCAATTTAGAACGAATAAAATATGTAAATAGGTAGAAG
Organism: Adelphocoris suturalis; assembly: GCA_030762985.1. Classification (NCBI taxonomy): domain Eukaryota; kingdom Metazoa; phylum Arthropoda; class Insecta; order Hemiptera; family Miridae; genus Adelphocoris; species Adelphocoris suturalis. The sequence continues at coordinate 93,170,887 of CM061043.1, forward strand.
AGTTGAACAATCAGGTTAGAGGAACTTCACGACGTTTGATGCCACAAGCTCAGATCGAGTCAGGTTGATAGGTGTTGTAAAACCCGGTCGGGCGGCCGTAAATGATTATGCAAATAATCTTGTGGCGAGCCCCAAGGGGTTGTCGTAGGGGTGGGAGGATGATGAGGTCTATCGCGGCGGGGTGGGTAGGGAAGAGGGTGGACGCGAAAGGGGTGAAATGTGGAAGGAGTGGAATAGGAAGGGTGAAATGTGGACGTAGAAGGGGTGAGTGTGGATGGAGTGGAATCTAGGGGTGAGTGGGCGGTAGGGGTGGCGGCAGAGGAAGCCACTTGTCATCTCCCGTTATCTTCACTTAAATCGCTTTCTCCCTTTTAATGCTCGGCAATTATTTCTGACGCTGCCCCATGCAATGTTTTTCTTTAGGTTCACTATTCAATAATAAACCATCATAATCATTGCAGGTTTTACTTCCGAAAACTTTGTGATAAATCACGAATAAAATCCTAAACAATTTGTACTCTTTCTAAATGAGGTAGTACTCAGCCTGACCCCTTGTTTCATTAACCAAGAGAAATGCTTATTTACAAGTCCGCAACACCGTGAGACATACCGTGAGAAATTCGTTCCGAAATTAACATTTCCTCCGCTGTCACGCCAAAACATCATGAATTTGTTTTCGGCGGGCAACTGCAATTCATGATTTAATGTGTTTCTCCGTGACAACGTTATTGGTTGAAGCTCTGTTTTAACATGGAACATGCTTTAGCCATGACCTAACTGCCCAAAAGCGTTACATTTTGTATTGCGAAAATGTGACCCCAAAATGGCAGTCATAATGATTTTCCGCCTGCTACATACCTAGATTACAACAGAAACAGTAAATGGGTAATTACGGCAATGGGTAATGGGGTGGGGCAATTACGTAATATTTATTGTAATATTTATGTTGGAATCTGGTTTTGGAGACTTCATTTGAAGGTGGTCATTGGTAATAAAGTTTTATAATTTTCTGCAATATAATTCTATGAGGATCCGAGTCCTGCTTCATATAATTATTGTTATACTAAGCTTTATAAGCATGTTCCATGTTTTTTTTCGCATTTTAGTTTATTAATCAGGTATTGAGTTTTCTTTCTTTGAGTTTGTCTATATTTCGTTCACACTAGGTGTCCGAAAGATCTTTAAAGATCATTAAAGTAGGATCAGCTTAAATATAATGAGCATACCAGCCTTTTGGCATTTAGTACCCACTTCACCATGCCCAGAGTATAAGTTTACTCTTGAGGCTAAGACTATTCACGCCTGAAAAGAGGACAGAAGGACAATCAAATCATCCGTAAATACAAATATTTTGATATTGAAGTGCTAGATATAATCGTTTACAGTTAGGAGGTTAATGATTGGCCCCAACGCAAAATACCTACTTATGTTTAATTTCGGCTCCATTAAGTCTGTCGTGTGGAATTCACAATTATAATTGAGAACTGAAGCTTATTTCATTTGTATTGTATGTACATATATATACATACAGAGCTAGAATTTGGAATAGTTCGGTTGTAAAACTGCTGGGAAACAGTGTTGAGGTTCTGATTCGTCCGGGCCCGCTGTGTAAAGTTTGTTTGGTTGGTAATTAATAATCGGTATAATTGATAATATGTAGTTTTAGTGATATATACCAGAAATAAAGGAAAACTGAGTAGTGATTTCTTTGAATTTCCTGTATGTGCTATCATAAGAACCGTCTGTTTCAAAATGGAAACCGTCTGTTTCAAAATGGAAAATACTAAATTTCAATTGATAGCCGAAAACAGAAATGCCCTCCATTAGGACATTAGAATACGATTTCCCTATCTCAATATGGTAGGGGAATACAAGTATCATTTTATTCTCCCCTACTCGTTCGGAAACTTTATTGTTCCAAATGGCACTTTCCACCGTTTAAGTTGCGATTACGATTTACATCAGCATCTTACCCGCTCAAATCGAATTTTGATGACTCTTGAATATTATTGTGATGAGATTGGGGTATCTACTAAACTTTTTTCCTCTGCATCGACACGACCCCTCCGTGATAGAAGCACGATGTTATGGTAGCGGAACGAGCTGAAAATTGAAATATGAGACCGCCCTTCCAGAGGAGAAACCCCCAGATCCCTGAAGTCAGGAAACCGTGAAGTCTATCACGAACTTATTATATATTTTTTTTCTTTTTTCATCTCTCGAGCTATTGATTTTGAAAGAAAACGGTCTCTGAGATCGTTGTAAGCGAAGGTTGGGGGGACGTGTAAATGATGTTGAAATGAGTTTGACTTGATAATGCCGCCCTTCGCTTAACCGCCGACCTCCCCTTTTCTCTGCCGGAGGTGCCGTTTTCCCCGGTTGACTTATTGCACACAATAACGACAGGCCGTTTCATTAGAGATATGAAATTCCAAGGTTCGTGGGGGGGAGGGGGGGGGGAGGCATGAAAAGGGCCGTTCCCCTTTTGCGTTTCATTGTGAGCTCAGCTTTTCCGACTAATTGCAGAGAATTATACGGAAGGGATTTTGTAACAGGGGGATTTCGGGAAAGCATTTCCTTACAGATTGCTGAACGGTTCGTTATAGACGTGAGCCATGATTAACATCTCCCACATTCAAACCTGGAAACTTTTGTTAACTTTTCCATATACCCATACGTAGATAAGCAAATTGCGCAGAAATAAATTGCCTCCTTCCAGACGATTGCTAGGTACATATCTTATCGGTTTTTCCCATGGTTTACCCACCTAGCATTCATTTCTTCTCCTTGAATGTCACCTTCCATCCTGAAGTTTTCATGGCAGCGTGGTCACAGTATGTAACATCTCACTTCTTGTGAAAATTCCCTAGCTCAGATGTCCTTCTGTATTTTCTCATCCTATAAGTATATACTTAATAGTTCTCTTGGGTAAAAACACAGTAGAGCCTAACTGATGGCTTGCTCACTCACTCACCGTAATGTAGAATTGAAGCATTGATCCATACCGGCATGCACACATTGCTGGCCTTGCTGGTATCAGTATGCTATGCTCTAAGCGGGCATAATCCAACTCGCCAACTCCTCCGGGCATAACCCGGTCCAAATAGCGCATGCGGGGTACTAATTGTTTAGCCTTTCTTTTGAATTTTTAATGTAACTCCGCGTAATTAATAGAGATTGAAAACTGATTATGAGCCCAGGTCAATATTAATATCCCCTGTGTAAGGAGATACGCGATATCTAAGTCTCTGCTACCAGTTCCTTTTGGAACATTAAGTCACGCAAAAACTTGTGATTGCGATTAAATACGAATAATCTAGTAAAAAGAAGGCACTAAGGAAAATTATATGAACAAAAGAAGAGGCAGGGGAAATGTAATGCAAGAGAATAAATAATAACCCCTCTCTGTTTCGGAGGAAAAAACTAATCAGCAATAGAGAAAGGGAATATAATTTATTGAAAATAGTGAAAAAAAACCTGTGGTACATCGGCTGATGTAAGTACACCTTTTCAAAAGATAACAAAAAGTGGAAATTTGAACGCATTTTGTAGCATCTACGTCTTTCTGGATTTATAGGGCGGGAGGTCGCTTTATGTGAAATCTTAGATGACCGCCCTTTGATGACTATCTCAGGTTTAACATTTAGTTACAAATTATGTATTCTTGTATGGCATTGTGCTGGTGACAGTGCGATAGCTACAAAGGGATTTCCAAGACACGAAGAGCTGCTCTGGTCTTTGGGCGTTCACTCTTGCTTCCAACCAAAGTTACCTCTAGGTTATAGTTACCGACCTCACTCATCATTCTCTTTCTCCAGATTTCCATGGTTGGTATTGAATTCTCAGAAAAATCATATATTGCAATTACGCCCAAAATTCTCCTTACTCAAACAAAATTACTTCAGAGAAAAACTATTTCCCACCAATATTCCGTAATAGTAAATTCTGTCAGGTGGTGAGAGGGGTTGAAAGAAATTGGAATATTCCGACAAAAATCTATCACACTTGGTTCAAACCTTATTGTTAATAAAGCTGAACCCGTAAAATTATTGAACGTGTGTTTGTCATATTGTGTTACTATACACATACTGTTACTGGTGAAAATTACATCTCCTCGAAGGTAGGTTTTACTCTCCATTTTGAAAAAGGCAGAACGCCGACATATACATTTTTTAGCGGATTTTCGTGGAAAATAGAGCTATTGCAATGTCTCCAAGAATATCACAATCAAAATTTCTTCATTGAATCCGTTTTGAGATATTTAGAGAAGGAGAAGATTCCTATAGTCTTTTTCATATACGTATGCATATATAAATATGAAAAAGACTAGAGCTGACGACACCGATACGGCGAAATATTCTCAATTTGTAAGTTATATTTATGTGTTTCCCTATATTTTCCGACCATCTGTAACTCCTCAAAATAATTTTTCTCTTCACCAAAACTATATATATATATATATATATATATATGTGTGTGTGTGTGTGTGTGTGTGTGTGTGTGTGTGTGTGTGTGTGTGTGTGTGTGTGTGTGTGTGTGTGTGTGTGTGTGTGTGTGTGTGTTTATGTTTTTTTTTTTTAAAGATAAGTACCTACATAGTTATCTCACAAATTTCAGTCAAAAGTAACCAGTGCAGAAATGCTTGGTTTCTCCATTCTACAACGTTCAGACATATGAACGTAACGATACCTTGGAAGAACTACTAGAACGGAATAAATTGATAATGATCGCAGAAAAATAAACTTACTGTAGTGGAAAACAATGGTTGGCGGAAACGATAGCCTCATAGACCAAAACGTTTTCTGAGAATCTGTGTTGCTTACCAGGTGGATCCTTGTCAGGCTTAATGAAGGGGCTGTAGATGATTTGCGGCCGGGTAGATGACGGACGGTGTTGATGAAGGGTTAGTTTCAGCTCCCGGTTAACTGGATGTTTACATCAACTTAGCAACTGCCTTATCTCAACTAATCATGACAATAAGGTAAAAATATATGAAATTTGTGGTTGTAAATGACGTTGTGAGATCTTTAAAATGGTTTTCAACCAATGGCAATTGGAAAGTGTTGTATGGAGTAGAGTCGGTATACGTAGATGTTCATTCATAAGCTGTGCATTTCATTATACTCATCTATCCACAGTTCACGGATTTTTTTTTTCTTTTTTTTTGCGAGACAAATATACTAGCTCTCATAAATACGGATTTGATCACATCACTCACCACTGCAGCTCACTCGGTCTCACTTTGCGACCAGCCGAGGTGTTGTAGATTTTGACATGGCGATGAACTCTGGCCAGTAGCAAGGTTGTATACGAGGTTGTCGGTTCCATACATATTTGTCAAGGTTGTTGTAAACAAAAACTCAGCAATTAGGTCTTGCAAAAGTGTATGCAACAAAGCCCAGTACACAGAAAGCTATTTTTAGGAATAGTTCTTTGGTTTTCCCTTTTAGACCCCAAAACGTAGTCAATTGTTTTGCTGAAGACATAGCGGTCATTCTACCACAAGAAAATGACATGATAGTTCAGTTCAGTGACTATATTATGTGAAAATTACCTTTCTCCAGAGTTGAAGTTCAAACCACGTATTTGGCTAAGATTCTCAGCCATGATTAACCGTACCACCAATAGCTGCGAAAGAATCAACTCAAAATTGAACAGTTGCTTCTACATGGCCAACTCGAACATATTCAATCATATTGAAAATTCTGCTCGACGTATAATGTGAGACACACGTGATCGTACATGTCTCCTGAGTAGTGCCAATTGGCTGCCGCAGTCACTTGGGCTGCAACTCAACCTGTTAGAGGAAATTAGGCCGCAACTCAGCGACTCCGAGAAGAGTACTGAGATCAATGTAATTTCAGAATCTAGTCTAGGCCCGAGGAGCCTGGGTCTCACCCTATGGGTTAAAAGTGTTCCGAGAATGCCACCTCATTCCCAATAACCATAGCCTTTTAAATATTCTATTTTATAATGTACACTTCTAACCTTTTTGCTCCTACAAGTCAATGCCAAGGTTTCCACAGCCTGCAATACTGTATGGCTTTTTTTTTACAGCTAGTACTTGATTTACCCGTCAACCTAGATATCTGACTACAATTTAAAAACAAAAAACAAAAACAAAAAGTGATTGTGGTGGGGGGGGGGGGACTTTTGGAACACCCTGTATAGGAGAAACGTATACGGTCTTTGCTTCGTTTCTAACTCCTTTCCTGGTGCCTAATTCATTCATTCATTCTGGCGAGCCCTACAGCGCGCATCCGATTCAGTAACGAAACGGTTGGTATACCTTATACGTAAATTCTAATTTCATCTCCATTTATACCCTGTATAAATGACAGTTCGATATTTCGATACAAAGGGATTCGTGACATGTAAAGCTACTCTGGGGCTCAGCTCATCACTTTCGCTCCCACCTGATGTTACCTACCTATCTGTAGTATTGACTGACCTCCCTTCTCGGCCTCTTTCCCCTCGTCCGCATGAATCATGTATTTTCGGCACAGACGGATCTCGGACTCCCTCAACAATCGTGCGCTACACCTCCGCCGGTAATCAACTTGCCCCGTACAAAAGATACCCCCCTCCCCGTCCCATTCTCAACTACTACGGAGCCCTTTCATTTCTCCCAATATACCGCAACACCAGGGTAGTGAGGGGGAGGGGGGAAGGCCCTTTGAAAACCTGTTACTCCAGAGGCGAATCTCCCCCCCCAATTCAAACTGTTTGAACTTGATCATAAACCCTCGACGTATCGACCCGGTTTATTTCCCTTTATGCTCCCGCCGTGCGTGATCCGTCGGCCGACTGCTTTTCAAATGTGGTCCCTCTACCGATGTTGATCCGAATCAGACTTGTCAATTTTGTAGCGGGACAGAGTGCGGGGATGGAGGGGGGGGGGGGGGGATTGTAGACGGCGGCGACGCGGTTGATGAGTTGCCGTGAAAGCCTTTGAGCCTCATGAAAAACTTGGGGGAATAATTATCGCCTTTTCTGTCACACCTAAATTGGCTCCGCCGTAGATAAAATAATAAAATTAATCACAAATCAGAATAACTTAATTATTCTTTTCTTTATTTGTTTGTATTTAAATCAACCTGCAACACTTACCTATTCCTTCTCGCATCACTGTTGGGCACATCTCCTACAAAATTACCAATATTCGAATTAGAATACAGTAATGTGAGAAGGAATTTAGGGAAATGGTACGGGTAGGAGGAAAAATGGTTGTGTGATGTGGGTCACAGCACATAGAGACAAGTGACAATTTCGTGGTGAAAATCGTGTCGAAAGTAAAAATGAACACCTGATGACTGTGAAAATGTATGATATCTCGCAACGGCTAAATATGTGATCGTGCAAGGGAAAAGGGAGCTTAACTTTCCAAGGCCTTTTTTTTTTAAGAAAAACCCAAAAAAATTTTAGTCCCAAAACTGTCTCTCTTTCCCGAATAAATATCAAAACTTTAATTTTCTTCATTTTTCATTGCATTTATAATAGCAAAAAACTGCAGTTTGGCAAGTTTGCTGAAAATCTGCTGAAACCTGCTAAAAGTTTGCAATTATCGGTCCCGCTGATATCAAACTTTGGAAAATCATAAATTTTGATTGGAAAATGATAGAAAAAGTCAAAAAACAAAAATTGTTCAGCATGATGTAGAATAAAATAAAAAAATATAAACTATGATTTGACCTCCCCTTTCCCTTGCACGGTCACATGTATTTTCACGAATTGGCCAAAGTCTTCACTCCAGCGACCTCACGAAGGTCCTCTCCGGGTGGTCAGAGCCAGTAGGTACCAAAACGTTTGACATCGGGACGGCTGCGGGAGTCAAGACAGTCTCAATTGATAGATTGAAGCCATCCCACCTTTCAGTGCCCTAAAGTAGGCGAATCCTGCAGTGGATAGCTATCCACTACATCAAAATTATTATTTTTAGGGGTTGTTGCTAACACAAGTGGTTCAAGTTCTGCTAATAACATATACTTTTCTCTTTTAGATTCGTGACTAAACGAGTCTACAATTTATTATACATAACATACTACAGGTAGTTAAAGTGCTCGAGTTAGTCACGAATTAGGTGCCTTCTTACTAAATTCTTCTTGTAAATGATAAACCAATAAACTCTTTTAGAAACCTTCCGAACTTCTCATTCTACTTATTGTATCTAGTTTCGTTGACTAGTACACGGACATGACCGTCATAAATGGTGTTTTCAGGTGGTGTTCAATATTTATTAGTAAACAGTCAGTAAAGGAATGGTAATTTGTCACATGAGTTAAATCGAATCAGGACCTATCCCACCATTATGGGTGCAACGTCATAATCTAGAAGGATTTGTTCCGCAATTACAAAAACTTATTACTAATACTTACAATTATATCACTATATACAGGTCCGAAAATTAAAAATATGGAAAGATATAATTATATTATGATCATTTTTAAACAGAAGCAACATAACTGTATGAGAAGCTAATATGTTAATTTAAAAGACTTTGCTCTGAGTTACCATGATTGCTGGGAATAAGTGTAGAATACAGTTCGGTAAATTTTAAAATCAAGCAAACGACGAAAAACCATTCATAGTTTTTCTAAATTAAAATAAACATTTTCCAAATTGATAAAAAACATTATCCAAATATAAAGAAACATTGCACGAATACATCTTCAGACTGCAGTAACTACGATGAACACTAGCCTCCATCTGTTTCAAGTCATCCTCAACAACAAGTCAACCTGAAATTCAATTCAGAAAATGTTTATTTTTTGGAAATCTATATATTGTGTAAAACTACTTTCGCGCCAAAGCGCTTGTGAGACTGTCCACTCTCCCAACGCCTCTGTGGACCAACTTTTTCAGCCCTATCGCAAAATTTGCCGCACTCTACTAAAAACACTCAGTCATCGTTAGAAATGGTCCACCCACCCTCAAATTTTGAGTGGATACTCTTGAACATGTGCAAACCCACTGCTATATTGAAATAAAGAGGTTTGAGGTGTTTAAATGGTTTTTGTTTTCATTTAAAGCTGAATAATTATCATTGAATTATATATATATGTTTCAGTCTTTATCAACTCTGCGTGTGTGTATACTCGTTTATCCTGCGTATTTCCGGAAGAAATAACGCATTATTCAGAATAAACATGCACAAACACTAGCACGCTTATCGTAATTTTCACCCTCAATTTCAAATGCAAAAAAAAAAACCTCAATTTCTCTGACACCGAAATATTTTTTTACTGCAGTCTATGGATCCCTTAGTGTCTGAACGTATACCTATACTGTATATATATATATATATATATATATATATATATATATATATATATATATACCTATATATATATACCTATATATATATACCTATATATATACCTATACCTGAACGTATACTACGTATGCCGCTAGATAGTAGGGAAAGACGGAAATTGCAGAAATGTATTGAGAAACACGATGCGAGTATACTCGTCGCTGGTCGTGAAAGATCTAGTTATGGAGAACCTACGTATTTAATTTATATTAAGAATTACCTACTAAATCACTTTGTAATACTTTGACTTTATGTAAATAAGAACAAGGCCAATAATAAAATACTGACATGAAACCAATCCCTCTCCGCCATTAATACCTGGCGTCACTTCTATTTGAATATAGTTTTTACTTCTTGCGATGATTTTTAGATGTTGGTAGGCTAAGAGCCAGGTAGGGTGATTAGCTTATTCATACAAGTTACATATACTAACTTACTTTCCAGCTGGCTAGGGCTACAGTGTCATTAATACATACCAGAAGAAAGCACAATTCCTTCCACTGAGATTGCTATGATAATCACTGATCTTCAACTACCCACAGAATTTAGTGATTCGACTGAGGTATTTCATCAATATATGTCTATCGACTGTGAGTTCCACATAGTGAAAAAATTGGTCGGAGGATGTGAACAAATAGCATTTCGGGAATCGGATCGTCCCACGTATAATACCGAGACGAACGACCGTTCGCACCGCATTCTCGGCCGATCCCCGCGAAAATGAATTGGCCGGCCTCGAAGGAAAAAGGGTGAATAATTTACAAATTCAGTTTCAACCAGTGAATTATTCATGAGAGAGTTGATAGAACTCTGTGATTCCGGAGGTCATCAAAAAATCGACTTTTTTCCCCTTCAGCACTCCGTTTCTCTATTAACTATCGCTCGCTTCGGGTTGTTTCCTAGAACTGCGAAAACTGGCTGGGGGAAAATAGAACGTATACACCTATCATGCAAAATGTATAGCAGAGGGAACCCGTTGTTACGGAGAATGAATGATGCTTTGCAAACTCCCATACAGCTTTCATAACGTGACATGCAACGTAAAAGACCGTAAAATGCGATGGACGCCATTTTTGGATTTAAATACGGACAGTGCTCAAAGCAGTTACTATATAAAAAGGAGTAATTAAACCGATCCTAGCTCCAAGCACAGCCCCCTGTTTTCTAGTAGGTTCCAAAAAGGAAACTACACCCGAATGACAGTCAAACATACAGACTGGTTGTAGACTTCAGATCGCTGAATCAGCAAATCGAAATGATAGACCACCCACTCCTAACAATATCAGTCCTATTGAACCCATCAAATTCCACTGACGATATCAAGTCAGAAACTAGTAGCCTTCAAATGCCCATTGGCATGTGATGGATATGAGTAGTTCCTCCTTTTCGGTTCTTGCAAATGTTGCATCCCAGGAACCATGCAAATGCTAATGTTGCATCCCCTTAGATGTAACATGTGCAAGAATCGAGAAGGAGGAACTACTCCTATTCATCACAAACCCCTGTCCTTCACCTCTTTTCACCAAAGTTTTGTGGAAAATGAAGCTATTAAAATGGCTCCAGAAATGTTTCAATAACAATCGTCGACAAATTTATATTCCTATTATATATATATTAATAAAATCGTCTGTCTGAACATTGATTAGAATCATGCAGTTTTGCGTTTCTTTTCCGTTTAATGTATTTGTAGACGATTGGTACCATTTTCTCAATTTTTCTCTGTCTGTCCGTATGTTTGTCCCCTTTTCATGATTACAGGGGTAATTGGACAACTGATATGAGAATGAGGGAAATGTCTGAATCAGTCCAACTTAAATTATAGGCTATTTCAATCTTTTAAATTTGAGTCACAGGGGGTATTATAGAAGAGGGGGAGGAGTGAAATGTGGTATCTTGGACACCATTGAACGAACTGGGGATCTGATTAAACAAATATGTTTGGATTATACTAAGTTAAATCAGAGGCTACTTGAAACTTTTCATGTCTGCCCCATAGGGGGTGTTTCAGGGGATGGGGTACCTTTGTCATCACTGAAAAAACAAGGGATTTGATTGTCGAATATGTTTGGATTAATCTAATTCAAGTCAAAGACTACTTTTTTAAAATTTTTCAAATCTGACCCACAATGGATGGGGAGGGGTTAAAGCGTTTCGAACTCTGTACCAACTGGGGATCTGAGTTGTCGAATATGTTTGGAGTATTCTAACTTAAATCACAGGCTACTTGAAATTTTTTCAAATCTAATCTCATAGGCTATATGAGATTTTTCACATTTTTCAGCATAGGGGTTATTTTGGGGGAGGGGTGAAAATAGGTATTTTGGAAGTCACTGAACGAACTATTATTATAATGGTCCTATTTTTGTTCACAGGTGAGCTGACGTTGATAAGTGACGTATTTTGATATACCTAAGCAATATCCACCTCTTATGGTAAGTTGTTTTTCATCAAGTAAATCGTAATTCTCAACAAATTTGTACAATCTGTGGTGTGGATAACAGATAATCCCGATTTGTTCTTATTTTATTACGTTGTATTTCGTTTTATTTCGATTGATTGAAGGATAGACATCGTGATCAAAAAAATTACAAAATCACAATCATTAATGTTTTGTTCTAGAGGAATGAGAGAAAATGTCGGAGCTCATAACAAGGGTCTTGCCCCCATAGCCGTTGTAAAAATAACGCAAAAATTTGTTAAAATTCAGTGTTAAAACAGGTATGAGAAAAAAAATCATACCGGTATTTTCCCCGTATTTTATTACAACAGATCTACAGAATAAAATCTGGATGACGAACTGGCAACATTTCAGCAAAATCGGGCCGGAATTGGACTTCCAGTAGTTTTTTGAGTCTCGAAAACGTTAAACTCGTTTATTCACAAATTTCAAGTGTCGTGTAACTGATGGTTGCATACCGCCGACCCATTCATCACGTCAAAACTATCAAAATACCAAACCATTCCAAACACGTGATTCTGAGATGTTTCATTCGACGAATCGCCGCCACATCATGACAGGCAGAGAGACACACGGATATAGACAAATGCCGGTCGAGCGAAAGTAGAAGACTCACATCGTTCATCAACAATTGGTTCAGAACTGTTTATTCTGAGTAAGAGGAAGTGATCGTGAATATTGATGTCGCTTTGAATACGTTGAGAGCAATTCCAGCAGTATCATTTCATATCTAAAACATTTTACAATCAATAAACCGGCTTCCGCATTTATTGCCGCCACTGGATTCACGCACTCGAGTATCATCCAAACTTTCTTTTCATTACACCCCCTGAGCGGGTGAAGGCAAATAAATGTAAAATCCAGAGTACAGCAAACCTTTTCCTCCCTCGCTCTGAAATTAAGATTTATAATATTCGTAAAAGTTTTAACGAGCGGTTCTGAGAATTAAGGTTCGTCTGTGACAGGGAATAGCACCCACCTCTCGGGAGCGTGACCACTGCAGATGCTCTTATAACTTGCTGCATAAATATTCATGAAACAAGGTGCTAAACAAAACCCCCAGGAAATGCATGGTACCTCGTCGTTCCAAGGGCCGGTGCTTAAGATAAAAACTTGTATAATATTGTGTATTCCACGAACCATCTAATAAGTCTTTTTCACAATGCATTACGAAGAAATTCAATTATTTTTAAAGTTTTGTAAGAAACTCCCAAAAATGAATACTACAGATACATTATGCCGTACGCCTTCTGTTTGACATTATCTTGCATGCGTAAGTACATAAAAATGTTTACTTATTTACTCTCAACCTAAAAGTTATATGCAGTTTGGTGTCAATCTGGACATACTGCTGTCTTGGGGATCGATTTCAGCCCTTCATTTCTGCAGATTCAGCTGCGTTTTTTCAAAACAACAAATCTTGTTTCCGTGCACCTTTAAATACTATGCCGACTCCAAATATACAAGCCAACGGGAAAATTGGCCGATTTTCCTGTTCCATCGATACGCCAATGTTCCTAATAAACTTACTAGGTAAATAAAAAAGTTCACGCCGCATGATCGTCTGAGCAAATTTTAGTAATTATCGTATTAGATAGTGATATATTGATTTTAAATTTTAGCGTTTTGAGTGCAAGGAAATTGTTAAATATTATTTTAAGGAAAATCTCATTCTAAATAATAATCTGCTATTCAAAAAGACATTTTTCATGTTTAGTTTTTTGCAGTTTTATCGATTTTTTGACCCATTTTAGTGAAATTCAAGTACATTGTTCAGCATAATTTTATGGATTAATCTTTGAATGTTCGTTTATATAACTATTAAACTTTATTTGATCAATATTCTGCTAAAAAATATAAATTTAACAATTTTTAGCGGTTTATTTCCATTTTTAGTGATTTTTTAGCACCTTTTTTGAAATTCGCCTAATGTAATGTTCCCCAAAAGTGCTGGCCAACGAACTCATCCTTTTATTTGGAATGTTTGATTTTTTCTCAATCCCAAGGAGGGTCATAATCTGGAATGCCACACACAGTATGAGTATATACACTAATACACAAGAAAAAGCGCAAATCAGGAATCGTTTTAGAATGCCCCTAACGGATTTCAATAATGGAAATTTCGAAAAAATTTGAATTTAAAATCTTAAGCCCCATTTTTATAGCTTCATATTCTAGGAAGATTCGCTAAAATTGATATGGTATTTAAGTAATTTTCTATTTCTTCACCGGTCCCTATATCAGTCATCGATTATATTCCAACCGACTTTGACCAAAAAGGAGTACCTAACTAACTAAACTTGATGATTTACCCAATATAGAAATTACAATTCTCATGTTTCAAAATATATATCTATGTACTCTAGCTTATCGTATCATAACCATAGTAGGTATATTTATGGTGCCCTTAGTTGATAAATCAGTAGCCACCTTCCAAAAAATACCATGTTCTTTTTTTAATGAGTTACTTGTTTTTGTAATGAAGGTTAACGAACATTATTTAATAACCATTCGGTGCTAGTCTAAACAAAGCATCAAATTCAGGCTCTTTTCCAAAAGCGTATTGTCCATTTCCGTTTGATTTGACTATATCTCCACAAACCGACAAAACTGGGGGTAAGGTTCTGAGACAGGATATTTGGGACAATTGGTAGGTACTTTTGATATTGAGCCATCCGAATATATCTTTGTTGATTATGCCACCTTTCCCCCCCCCCCCCCCCCCCCCCCCCCCCCCCCCCCCCTCACTTCTACCAACAGCATTACATATTTTGAACAGAGTTGACGAACCTGAAGATCACTATCAACCAAAGTGCAGTAGGTACAACAGCATTTGTTAAAAAAAAAAAGACTAAACTTGCTAAATTAAAGAACAGAAGTACCGAAATTTCCATTATCGAATGTTCTTATGGTTCCACAAATTATATCGGCGAATTCGATATCGATGAAAACATGTGCCAATAACATTTTGTATCGATTTGAAGAGTAACGAAGCGATGTTTTTGCGTCAATATGCCTGCGTAGATACACCTGCAGAGGCAAAATTAACGCAATAAAAGATTCTTACTTTACTAATCCCACCAACTGTCAATAACATAAATGTATAAATCATTGAAATGGCTTTATTAATCATTGAAAACCCCATAGTGGAATACAAAATGAAATACGCAAAACGTCTAAATCGGTCATATAGGTAAAGGGAAAATATGCTTAAAGTAATTTACGTTAGCGTATGCAAGGACTGGAGTAACGATTTGAGAAAAATGAAATTGGTAGGGGACACTGTACAGCCTAACACGCACATTCCCAGAAAATGTCATAAAAATATGATAAAAACTAGAAATTGTCCTTGTCCCTGGGATTACATTTTTTTGCATGCACAGGAGCTACTAATGATGCAATTATGTTCAAATAGATGAGGAATGATTAAATCGTCGTTCCCCAACTTTTCACCAAATGAAGATGAAATTGATAGGGGATCATTTACGGCCTAACCCGCACATTCACTGAAAGTTTCCTGATAGTTTTCTGAAAAGGAAAACTATTGGAATTAGTCAAAGGGACATACACATGCGCAGCGGCTACTAATGATACAATCATGTTGAAATTTATATGGGTTCATTAAATCGTTTTCTCCCAACCATCCTCTAAATTTGAGCGAGATCGAAAATCGGGTTAGAAAATTATGCTTGATGGATTTTACTTTTGCGTTTGCTCTGAGCGAAGTATTGATTTGGGAACAAAGAAACTAATTGACTGGGAACAACTGCACATTACATGAACATTTACAAAAGTGGGTTGAATATTGGGTAAATTAAGCTTGTTAGGTACAAGGATTTGCGGACACAAGACAGACATACTGCAGACACAGACACACACACAGACAGACACGGAATGAAAGTTGTTCAGAATGGTCTCAAACGTGAAATGCAACGAAAATTTATATTTTGGAGACAAATAAATTTAAATAAATTTACTGGACAAATAAATTTATTGGTTGTCTCGGAAGCAAATTATTAGACAATAAACGTCTACCGAAGAGCTATTATTTCAATTGAGTGGGTAACTCACCTACTCTTTCCTAGTATTTAACACAAGTCCATTACTGAAATTAATTATAAATTAATTATATATCAACTACCTAAGCTTTAGAAGCCCACCTACATGCGACGAGAATTGTAATGGCGTGAAAATTCCATTGGTATTATCAGCTGATACTAGGTGATTTACTCTGTTCCGTTTGTCCTGATACTAATGGTTTGATCCAATTCTTTGGGATGATGTTTATTATTGAGACCCCAAAAAACATAACCATGAAAAATTTTGAGTTCTTGATCTGTCAATACTTCAGCACCTAATTACCACCCATCTGGTTTGATCAACATTGATGCCCGTTACTGGAACATGTTACTGGCCGATGAATGATTTTTGAGCCGAATTGCATACAGTTTGGTCCAGTATTTTTGGTGTGCTAGTCGCTAAACGTTTCTGAATATGTGATTTTTGACTAACATTTTAAGAACTATGGTCCAGTAATTTCGGAGAAAAGCTCTCGACGACTGACGGCAAACAGACGAATTTTGAAGACGTCCAGTTCATATTTTCACAATTAAGTCTTCTACTATTTGAAAATATTATGGGATTCACTTTGGCAAAACATAAGGTGTCACCACGGAAAAATATCATCTTATAGCCATTTCTTTTCAGGAGGACTCTATATAATAATTACCATTGGAGGTGTGAAGCAGTAAATCTCCGTGGAAAGTTGAGTTGTATCGCAAAGCATCTGAGTTCCCTTGGTTTTTTGATTTACTGACTTAAAGCCGTATTGTTCTTTCTTGAAGTTTTCTTCCGCCCAAGTTTCAACGCGGATCGGTGTTTCGGCGATGTCCCTCTTCAGAGACTCTTGCCAGTCGCTGTCGCGGAAATAATGAGAAAAAATACAACGGGTTTCCGAGAGTTGACCGTTTGAGGGCTTAAGGGGAAGTGGAAGTGGTGGGAAGCGAACGGTGGAGGGGTGGAACAAAGTTTTCGGCTGAAGAGTTTTTCGGAAGGGTCGGTAAGAAAGGGTGGAAGTTAAAAGAAGATGGAACTGTACAAGAAGTTGAGCCTTGGATGGGAAATTCAGTTTAGGGCACAGAGTATTACTGGGGCGATATCTTACATCTCAGTTAAGCTCGGTTTTTTTTCTACCCGGAGAACTTGTAAAGGCGAGGGAAGACTTTTTGATGGAAGTGTATAGGTTTTGTCGTGGAGCAGTTAAGGAGCGACTAGAAGGACGGACTTATAATGATAACAGTACCGTACAGATATCTACGAGTAAGGGGTGTCGTATTGAAAGGCTATTAGGTTTATTTTCTTCACTTTAAGGGTAATAACAAACATAAATGGGTCCAAAATTTTTAAAATAAAATGTTTTCAAAATTAACTTTTATCATACAACTTTTTTCAACTATAAATGGACTGGTGAAGTGTTGCTTGATGTTTTTGCTGTAGAAGAATTGATAAGAAAATGTGAGATTCTGCTCAATTAGCGAATTTCCGTAGAAAATGAAGCTATTGCAATGGCTTCAAAAATTTTAAAACCAAAAATTTCGAAAAATTTCTCCATTGTTTTGAGACATTCTCAAATGAATCCTAGAGTTCAATGCTTGTATATATTTATAAACAACATTCCGGACGATAACTCTCCTAAGGATTGAGAAAAAAATGTCGTTCTTGATCCAAAAAATCAAGCTTTCCCAACGAAAAGATGAGTTATTTGGCCAACAATTTTTTAGTTCATTAAATTTGTCAAAATTCAAAAAATGTGCTCATAAAATCACTAAAAATGACTGAAAACGTCTAAAAATAGTTAAATTGAGATTTATTCACAAAATGATGGTGAAAAATGTACTCAGTACATGTCATTCATATTTGCAGAAAAATCTATTAAAAAACTGAAAATTGCTAAACATCCTTAATCTGTTTCTAATTGTAGAATTTGATTTATAACGAGCTTATTTGCCATACAATTGGTTGTTAAAAATGTCTTTGTCCTCAAAGTGCTCAAATTTCAAAACATAGTTACGTAGTATAATACGATAATCTACGAAAATTCGCTCATACGATCATGCTGCATGACTGGAACTTTTTGGTCATCGTTTGTTCAATTTTTGTACAAACTGCGAATATCAAAAAATGAATACCACCACCTGATTTAGCGAAAAAAAATACCACAAAATCATGTAATAAATGCGACAATTGGATACATCGCATCTTTACATTTTGTGGGTGATATCGCATGTTGTTGCGCACTAAAAAATTCAAGTCAAGAGTCATATTTCCATGAAATTTTAGTTAGATTCCGAATCTGTAATAATAAATGTGAGTTCCCATTTGAAAAAATGAAGTTGTCGTTCATGCACCATTGTGACGCGATCAAACAGAATGGTGGCCAAAAAAACTATGTTCGTAGTTAGTGTTTGTGTGCTTGGTAAGGGGACTTTAGGGAATACATAAAACTTTAGTCCATTTTGATACTCACTGGTTAAAATCCTACCCGTCAGTCAGTGAAATATAGACTCGAACAACTATGTGTTACACACCTGAACAGAGCGGTTAAATCTTCAAATAGTTAAAGAATTTACGAATGGTTGGCCACAGTCCGCAATGATTGGCAGACTTGAACATTTTGATTTCGCTGAATGCAGCTAATGCTAACTTGAACCGCATTTCCCAATCTCCTGCAGCCATAGAGTCCCAAAACTGGATAATACATTTAACGTGTGTCCTTCTGAAGATGTATATTCAAATAAGTACCTATGTACATAATTATGTACACAAGTATATAAGTACATACTTCGTACTATAAAATTAATTTCAATCATACCCCAACAACAGGTTTTACAAGCATGTAGAATATTAAATAGCATTAACATTAGAATAACAGATATTTTGTATTTGGTACCTAAACAGAACTCGCGACCTACTTCTGAGGAATAAAACCTGAATTTAAAAATGATGGCATAAATTTGGAGATTTGATAATAGAATATCACCAGTATTTGCAGTGAAATGCTGAAACCAATAATGATAATGGTACTGGCGTAGGGAGGGCATTGGTCTGTTTAGAGTGTTAAACTAACAATCGGCCTTTCATGCGAAAAGCACAGCTTGATGGCGTGAGAAACAGCGATAGTTTACGCTGATCCATCCAATTCTATCACCAACACCACACAACCTTGAGAATTTATTATTTTCTTCCACGACACACGAATTAAGCTGTATTTGATCGTTTGAGTGCTCAGATAACCCACCTGAGGTTTTGAACGAAACTCGGAACCTGATGAGTTTCAAGAAATCTATGAACCCAAGAAACATTCAAGGTATTCCAAGGAAACAGTACAATAATTTGAGGTACATATCGGTTCATTTGCGAGAATTCAGGCCGGGTATCTAGAATGGGTTTCAGGGGTTACCCCTGCGTCTTCAAAATTCTCCCTTAAGCCTCCCTCCCAAATTTCAGCTTCCTGCGTTGAATCGGTTACATAGGTTACACCAGGTTACACGATCCTTAGCTCATTCAACCACCGCTTCACAAATCAAACCGTTCTCGCAATATTCGGATCACCTGCTATGAATCAAATCATCGAAACACCAGCTCAATGAAATCATCAAAAATTAACAAGCGGTTGCAATCATGTTTACAATATCAATTATTGAGAATGATCACCTGAGTGGACACAAATATTCAAATAGCCATGCTCATAACTCAGCTTGTTGGCCACGCACTTCGCAGTAGTTAACATAATATGTTTGGATAAATCGAGAGCTTTCGAACGAATGGTCAACGAATTTCGGGGGATGAACAACGACGAAGTACCATTTCCCTAGCAACGACTCGGTTGTAAGCGGAAATCATCAGAATGTTCTCGTCACAGATTTCGTCCCACATTTCGTTTCAGATTTTGTTAGCTTTTTTGCCTAGTTAGTCCATGCTAAAACACATTCTGTGTTAAAAAAATAAAATTGTACAATCCCTATAGGAAATTGGATGCTGATTGCGCCTACACCAAAATGATGGTCTATACGCCTCCTCCACATGTTTTTTCGCCAAAAAACTACCGAAAACACTATTATAGTTTGTCATTATGTCATACTCCTTGGTAAATCTTTGAATAAGCCAGAACAAATGCCTGTTGCAAACAGTCAAGTGCTCATTTTACATCAATCCAGTATTCTGGAAATGTTTTATGCAAAACTTTTGCCGAGAGGTCTCTAGGATCTTTCATCTGCTTCAGCCATACTCTACTTTGCTGAGGTTAGATAGCTTCACAACAATCATATCTAGATTTGCAGAAGATAACCTTCATTTGATGGGTGTCTTAATACAATAAGCGTAAATCAGGTCCTGATCATCATAAGCCACTTCGATTTTAGTTGCAAGAACTTTAATGACTTCACTCAGATTATCGTTTTCGGTATGCACTATGCCCTTTATTTCGGTAGAGATAGACAAATTGTATTGCTCATGGCTATTAATTTTATCTTTTAATTCTTCTACAGCATTCTTGAGCTGTTGATTTTCGTTCTGTAGAGTTACATTATTCCACTTGACCTCCTCTATGCCGATTTTAAAGCTCTCGATTGATTTAGCCATATCTCCGAATTTCGCGTTGAAAAAATGCCATTGATCTTTCAATAGACCCTACCTTCTTATTGATGGTATCGAACTTTTGTGGCAGCTTATCTATTTTGCGGCTAAGTACCGTAGCCACAGATTTATCTGCTCCTACCGAATGATCAGGCTTCGAATCCTTTGCAGAGTCGGTCCCATCGTCATCACTTTCTTCGTTGTACGAAGTTTCCCCCGATTTAATCTTCACACAACTATCACATTTCCAGCTTACCTTCAATTCACTTCTCAGCTTTCGGAAATTTTCCTCTGTTTTCAAGCGCGGTGATAAGATAGTTTACATTGTGAACGTATCGCTGTTTTTTTCGGTGAAAAAAGGTCGCGACAACACTTGGCACAGTCTAACTTAGTACAAGAAGTTGTTGAAGAGCCAACAGGAACCGAAGTGAGATATCGCACCAACACAAACGAACGCGGTAAGACCATACCAACTCGGCCAGAGCTCGAGAAGCTGTGATTAGCAAGGGCCGTAAGCAAATCAAGATCACGTGAAAACCCCCAATCCCATGGAAATCCCATGAAATTGTATGTGAATTTAGAATCTGCTACAAAAAATGGGGGTTCCTATTTGAAAATAGAATATTTCGCATGTTGCAATTGAATATTTTCCAAACTCGATATTTAACCTTAGCTCTAACTGTGCGTGATTCTGCTCGTTTCGGGCGAGTGATGGGTCTTTTTTCATGAAATGTATATAATCCAAATCTGTAATAATCAGAAGAAAAAAGTGTTGATCGCGTGTGGTTCTGAAATCGTGCGGTGCACATAAATATCATGGTGGAATTCCTCGCGGAAAAATATGTGGGATAGGTACAATTTTTTGGTTTTTTAAACTCATAATATTGAGAGCCAAATATAGAGCTGATGCATAATTAGTGAGACACCTATATAATACTTACCTCTAAAAAGAAAAAAAGTTGTATCAGAAAAAAATAAAGAGTAAAAGTAATTACAAACTAAACGCAGGTCTGATTTTCCCCCATCGGCACTCCGTTACCTCAGTTCGTATTCATTCATTCATCCCTTTATTTTTGACAACTCTTCAACCCTCAACTTATCTATTACCAGCACCCCCGCCAGACTAGACCGTATCATTAATCCATGGACCCCCTCCACTAACTCCCCCTATCAAACATTCAGGGTTATTGTTATAAACGCGTTTCAGCGTTCCTTTCCGTGATCCGAGACCCCACTAAATAATTCCGGATATAATAGAGCTCCGGCGACGTGCCCTACATACTGTTTACGTCGAAAACTTCCTCTCTCAGACAAACCGGCCTGCGGTGAATTATGCAGAAGACCTGTCACAACAAAAGTCCGCTAATAAGAGGGGCCTCTCAGACGTCGAGCCAACACCCCGTGGAACCGAATGAAACGTGAAAACTTGACTTGACTTGACAACAACCTCCGGAACCACCCCCCCCCCCCCCTTCGATTATTTATGTTTTGGGATTACAGCCAAATTGCGAAAAACATGGAACATGCTATTGTCAACTCGGCATCAGCCAACTGAAATGGACGAAACATACCTTCTTTCACCTTTTGTACAATTAATATTAATGTAATTCCTGTCAATTTAATCCCCTCAGCTGATAGATATAGGGGGCTATGGACTTCATGATTCGTTTCGAGACACTCCAAGGGCCTTCGTTCCGAATTTCAGCTTCATTGGTTGAATAGCAAAGAAATTAGCTCCTGATCTCATTCAGCTGATCTGAGAGGCTCACGACTTAATGATCCGTTTCTAGACATCCCAAGAGGCCTCCCATTTCAAATTTCAACTTCATAGGTCAAATAGCAAAGAAAAAGGAATCCACCACGACTTTCGTCTCCCTTTTTCGTCTCGCCTTTCGCGTAACGGTTTTGGGTGGTCAGTCCACGACAATAGCATGGCTCAAATGCATAAACCGCTCGTGTAAACTCTGCTTAACTATCCCAGAAAAAGTCACATCTAGATCGTCCTCATAATTCTTGGAACAGGCGAATGAAATGCGTGTTTTGTTTCAAATCGAGGCACCATAAACCATTTTTCGTGGCTCCAACCTTGTGAGAAACGTTGGTGCGTCAGCAGTTTAATGAATTACGTTGTAGAGAAACGTCATATTCGAAACTTTCCTTCTCCATTGCAGGAGGTTGGAGCTAAAAATCTTCAGAATATCCTCATAATTTATGACATAATCGTCAGATACTAGCACACCATGATCATAGATTCGCGTTGAACCTTTCGATGGTCTAAATGTGTTCTTTTCTTTCTAAATGTGATGGTCTAAATGTGTTCTTTTCTTTCTTGGTCTAAATGTGTACTTGGCTGTAACAGAAAAATTCCATAATTAGTCACCCCAAAATCATGTAAAACGAGAAAGGAAAAAACAGAATAGGAAGGATTCGTTCAGTTTCATCGTTTCCAGAGAAGTGAGTACCCTTTAGAACACGTTAATCATCACCACGAAGGTTATGCTCGCTGATAAGAACGACCTCTCTATAGTTTCTTTCGATAAAAATATTCTCTACATGTTATTTACGTTGATCAAACATCGGTAATTGAGTAGTATCCGGCATATAAGTACATCCAAGCAATATGAAGTGGAACCTCCTCGCAGAGAGACAAACAGTTGCCGATATACAGGAATCTATATCGGATCTTTCGAACACTCAAAAGCGTTCCACACTGCATCAAAACACCACCACCAGCATGTTTTTCCACCGAATTGCGATTTCGATCATTCCTCAACAAGATATAACCAACAAAACCAAGTTCAGTGTCCTTAACGCTGGATTCCTGTCAAGTTTCCGTTAAAATGAAAATATCATAATATTCAGTGTTGGGCTTTTTGATCTCAATGTTCATAACTTTTTGCGTAACTCCCTCATATTTGACAGCTGCCCAAATAGTTTCCGTTTTTTTGGAGGAGACTTGACCTCAACCCTCGGAACCCCATTTATTCTACGGATAAAGACATCTTCCCCATCATTTCGGCGATCCTACAATCCACTGTTATTCACATTCCTGAATTCTTCCCGCTGCACGATACTACGATCCTGGAAAACGCTAACATTAATATTCCTGAATATTTTCACTCTGACAATGCTAACTGAGCATGCCGTGGTTGCTCAAATATAATTTTGACGGGTCTAGTGATGTTTAAAGTTCTTTTACCCAGCCTGCGACAATGAACAGGCAGGTAATCCTTCAAGATGGGACCCGGTTTTAACAGCTCTACTACTCTTTCCAAGTCTTCTTCATCACTAATACTTTCAGGAAGATTTAATTGCATCACATTTTGACATCGCTGAGCCCTGAAATTCAACTCTTCGAAAATGCTCATCAACCTCACTTCATCCGATACTTTCTTGAGTTGCGCCATTTTGTGTTTCATTGATTGCACTATAGCAACCACACCAAGTGTGTGACAATCTAAGTGATTGTCGTGATTAAATTTCTTATTCTCTACAATATATATCTATATATATATATATATATATATATATATATATATATATATATATATATATATATATATATATATATATATATATATATATATATATATATATATATATATATATATATATAAATTAAGTAATAGTCGTGGAGTTTTGAGTTTTTAAAAAACAACTTTAATTCACTTTCACAAGAATGACAAAGACGATGCACTGCGCGATGTAGATACGGGGACGTACGGATGGAGACTGAACTCCAGAGGCTGATGGCCGCGGGCTGTCAGCTCTTTATTACCCAAGGGTTGAGGCGTCGTATGTAACTCCTCCCCCCTAAGTTGAAATTTTGGGGACCCAAAAGTTTTATTTATTATTTTGTGTTAGGTAATTATTTTTGTGGGCAAATGCAGATTTTAGTTTTGGGGACACGGAATTTCTTAGTTTATGATTTTGGGGATGTGCATCATCTTTGGATCTTTTTTTGATTATAATGGTTACAATTATTACATGGTGGTTAAAATTGATTACAATCAATACATTACATCAATACAATCAATACATCATCAAAACGATAAATACAATGGTCATAATAGAATGCAATAATAATAACAGTGATTACATAACAGTGATTACATAATATTTACGATTAACAGTGATTACATAATAAAATGGCTTACAATGATTACAATAAGATGTAATAGTAATAACAATGATTACAAAAAGGTTACGTTACGATTACAAAAAGGTTACAAACGTTATGATTACAATGATTTCAAAAAGGTGACGTGATGAGGTGCCCATTAGGCATTTTGTCGTCTCTTGTGTTTCTTGTATTGAACTATAATTGTTATAATAAAACTGAGTAATATGACATAAAGGAATATGGACCAGAAACTAGGGGTTGCAAGTTGGTATAACGTGAAGCGTTTGACAGGTTTCCAATTTTCTAGTTGTATAGAGGACAAATCTAGGTTTTTAAGCTGAATTACATTATCTAATGTTTTGGAGGAGTCGGGCGTGAGTTGTACGTTACTGACTATAAGGGGTGTGCCTAAGATGCTTCTATGTGCAGCAAACAGGGTTTGATTGTGATAGGACACTAAGTTCTGGCTAGGTCTGACCAGGTAGATCCCTCGTAAGTTTCGTAACTCTTTTCCGAATTTTGAGGTGATAGTGAGTACATCGCCATGAGGGAAAACGAGCAGGTATTGATTGATTCTATACAAGAGCGAGACGTAGTTGGTGGGGATTTCCAGTTTTGCGTAATTGCAATTTCCCGTGGAACTTGTCTTTAGGAATTCGGCTTCGCACTGGGAATTGACATCTATTAACATGTGACCGGGGCAGAGATAATAGGCGAGGCCAGAAGGGCATTCGTCTCTTAGGGTAAGGACTTCGTTTTGCGATTTCAGCAAGTAGCGAACGGAGGGTACAATTGTTACGTATTCGGAATTTAATGTTGCTGGTAGGGATTCTAAATAGTACAGGTCGAAATTTCTGGGATCTACAATAGGGACATCGAGAAAGTAGACTATTTCGTCCGTTCCGATAAAACATTGAACCTTTATGTGGGATTTAATTTCGAATAGGTCTTTTCCGGTATGGTTCAGGAACCTAGGGCCATAGAATACCGTGAGGCGGTCTAATTCGTCTACCAAAAGTTCTGAGCTCAGGATACTTGGATGTAATTTACCCAATTCACAGAAGGTGAGTGACGTCTCTATGTCCTGGATAACGTTTACTAGTAGTTGTAGTGAAATCTGGCAATGTTCCAGGAAGTCATTCAAGGCACGAATGTGTGTTTGTTCCCCTACTTTCATGTCTCGAAGGGATTCAAACTCTTTCTGGATCTGAAGGTTGTTATGATTGATGATGTCCATAGTTTTGTTAAAATTTTCGGCAAAAGCTTGATTTACCGAATATTGAGAGTTTAGTTGGTCCTGTAAGTTTTCTTGATTTCGTTGTAAATGGTTTATTATGTTATCATAGCGTTCGCTATCCTTCGCGTCTAGATTTCCCGTAACAAATTTGATTAAGGAGCCTAACCCGTCAACTAGTCCTCTTTTTGATCTCTTTGTTCGTTGGTTGCCGATCTTAAAGTTTTGTATTTTAGAGTCAATCACTTCGAAGGTATGGTTTATAGTTGTGGTGAACATATCAGTGCGTTCTATGTATGTAGTCTGGGAGTCTATAACGGAAGTGAACACTTGTTGGTACTGAGTGCGAAGGGAATTGATTTTTGAAATTAAAGCGCTGAGGTCGTAATAGTGAGTGATGGTATGATAACCTTCCACTATTTTGGCCGGTCTAAGGAGTACTGGGAGAAGTCCAGGGTTCAATGTGACGTTGACTAATTCTAGTCCTGAGGCGGAGGAGAGGAGGATCAGGATCCTGTAACAATGTCAAAACAGGGAATTCCTGAGGATTTCTGTACACATCTGTTCTCGGAGGTATGGTATGTCAGTTTGGGAGAAAGTAGGGCTCCTATTGCTGGTTATTGCTTTGGCAAACTGGCAGACGAAAACACCACAATCGTCCGAGTTCGATTGTCGTGGGATCGTTAGCAAGTGGATTGTTTCCCAGTTTTCTGAATCCAGTAGGATTCCCCTCTTTTCGAGAAACTCGAAAGCCAAGTACGATTGAATGTTTTCTAGGATCGGGATGGCGTATGCGGCTGCAGTGCCATTTCTTGTACGTGTTTCGGAGAGGGAGTCTAGGTACGTGATCTGTTTACGTTTCGTGTTAATTACCACGAGACTCCAATGGTTTGTTTTATGGATTGATATGATTATTAAATCTTTGCTGAATATGTCTGACCTGCGAGTAAAGTGTCTTACTCGGTCGTAACCGTGTGCTTCTAACATAGGGTAGAGGAAAGAGTTAAAACAGAAGGTTGAGGGAAATGTTTTGTGGTTTCTATTCCATTCGTCTATCAACTCCATATAGAAGTTCATAATCATGTCGTCTATCCAGTTTCCGGGTCTTAGCGTCAGTAAGTTTTCCCTAGTCAGTTTGAGTCCGTATTTATGTGTCAAAGTTTCTGAGGATGGTAGTTCGGTATTCCATGCATTTTGGACTTTGGTCTCATAGAATTTCCTGGGTGGTTTTACGTTGGTTAGGTGAGCCTTCTCTTTGGTGTTATGATGACGTGGGTGAATTTGTACTGTTTTCATAGCCGGGTCTATTTCTTTAACTTCTTCTTTATTATATTTGGGTTTAGTCTTGCTTTGTCGTTGGATGGTTTTAATAAAGATTTCGTCAGGGATTTCAAGGGGGTCTATGCGGTTCACGTTTTTCTCATCAGCTACTTTTTCTTTTTGTTCCTGGAGTTTTTCGGACACTTGTGCGTATAGGGCTTTTACTCTTCCTTTATGTCGGTCTAAATAGTCGTGTGCCATCGCTTTTTCGATATCCATTTCTAGGAGAGAGCGGTTATTCACGTGCCCGTATAGGAGTTCGAACGGTGTTAATTTTGACGCGGAGTGGATCGAATTATTGTAGGCAATGATCGCATAGTTGACTTTATGGCATGTGGTACAAGTTTTGAATTCTTCCCTATTGGTTAGTATTCGGACGTGCTCTATGAGAGTGGAATGAAATCTTTCAGCGATACCATTGGATTCCGGGTGTTGCGAGGATATGAAGTGAATGTTTATTTTATGGAGGGCCATCAATTCTTTCACTAATGAATTTTGAAATTCGGTTCCATTGTCCGAAATAATTTTGTTCGGGATCCCATGGTGGGCAAAGAACTTCATTAGTCCGTTAACTATTTCAACGCCGGTGGAAGAAGAGATAGGGTATGCTTGCGCGTATTTGGAAAATGGACAAATTATCGTTAGGAACTTAGAGTTTTCTATGGTGAATTTGTCTATATGTAGTGTCTCTAAAGGTCGGACAGCTGTAGGAGTGATGTTGTATTTAATTTTGAGCGGAGATCTTTCGTATTTGCATTTTAGACACAATTCGCAGTTGTTGATGAATTTTTGAATAGCGATCTTCAAATTCGGCCAATAATATTCTCTTTTTAATTTTTCGTATGTTTCGTCTATGCCGCGATGGTTTGTAACTCCATCATGATATTTGGAAATTAGATCTGTTTGTTCTTTTTCCGATTGGATGTCGATCAAGCGTTTGGAGTATTTAGTGAGGTTTATCTCTGAGTGGGTGAAATGAGTTGCAATGACTTTAGCAAATTTTTCGTATACCTCGGTTTCGAAATAAATGCCATATTTTACCCTAGGGTGGATGTATTCTTTGGTGAATTTTATTACATCGTTTTCAAACTCTTGATCATTTACTTTGACGAGCATGCGAGTTTTGTTTCCAAAAAGGGTCGTAAGTTTAACCATGTCGGGGACAGGGTGGTTAACTACTGTGAGTATTATCTGGTTCGAAGAAATGTTGATTGGCTGATCGCGAATGGGTATATTGACAACTGTATTCCCTAAAAAGTTGGAGTGGACTGTGTGTCTAGATGAGGTTTCGTCAGTCACCCCTTCCTCCCCAGGATCGACGTGTGCGACCACAGAGTCGGCGTCGTCGTTAGAGGTAAGGTCCAGTTATTTGCCTAAAAGTTGGGTAAGTTGGTCACAGTGTAAGGTATGTAAGTTTGGTTGGTTTTCTATTTTGACTCTGGATAGTGCATCTGCGTTTGTGTTGAGGGCTCCTTTTTTGTAAATTATGTTAAAGTCGTATGCTTGTAATTTCGTTTTCCATGCGAACAATCGTGAACCAGGTTCTTTATGGTTGAAGAGCCATTGTAACGGGTGGTGATCAGAAAAGATAGTGAATTTCCTACCATATAAGTAGGGGCGGAAGTAACCTACAGCCCATACGATGGCGAGTAGCTCTTTCACAATTGTGCTATATTTTTGTTCGGATTGGTTTAACGTCCGGCTCGCGTAAGCTACCGGTAGATCGGAGTTATCTGAAATTTGACTTAAAACTTCCCCTAAAGCTACGTTGCTGGCGTCAGTAGTGAGCCTGAAGGGCTTCGAGAAATCTGGGTAATGAAGAATTGGGTCATTGCTTAGGAGGTCTTTGCAAGTTTCGAAGCATTGTCGATACTCAGGGTCCGTGATGTCTATGAGAGCGTCTTTTTTGAGACATTTAGTCATGGGTTTCGTTAGTTTTGCGAAGTCTTTGATGAATTTTCGGTAGTACCCTAACAGTCCTAAGAATCCCTTGATTTCTTTTGTAGTTTTTGGAATGGGATAATTTTTTATTGCTTTAATTTTGTCTGGGTTTGGTTTTACTCCGTCTGGTGTGACTACGTGACCTAGGTAACAAACTTCTCTTCTCAAAAAGTCGGTTTTATCTAGTTGTACCTTGAGGTTAGCAGATCGAAGGCGTTTAAAGACTGATTCTAAACGGTGTACGTGTTCCTGTAGGCTAGTGCTAAATACTATAATGTCGTCCAAATATACGCGACAGTATTCATTTGCGATACCACGTAGTATATTGTCCATCACGCGTTGGAATGTACTAGGTGCGTTCTTTAACCCAAAGTGGACGCGTGTCCACTCCAAATGACGTGTGGGGGTGCTGAAGGCTGTTTTGCTGATGCTATTGGGATCCATTTCTATTTGGTGAAAGGAAGATTTTAAGTCAATTGTACTGAAATATTGGCATCTTCCCAACTTGTCTAATAGTTCCGAAATTTGGGGAAGAGGGTATTTATCTTCTATTGTTTTTTCGTTTAGTTTACGATAATCTACAACGATTCGAAACTTTTGCTTTCCACTGCTGTCTTGTTTTTTTGGGACTATCCAGATAGGGGCATTCCAAGGGCTTTGAGAGTTTCGAACGATCCCTTGTTGGAGAAGTTCTTCCATTTGTTTGTCGAGTTCGTTCAAATGTACCTCAGGGAATCTATAATTTTTTGTGTAGACTGGTATTTCGTCAGTAGTGCGAATGACGTGTTTGACGTTGTAATGTTAATACGTATAGTTCATTGGTACAGAAATAAGTAACTGAGGTCTAGTGAATAATCACGACAAGATACGTAACGAGAATGGAATGTATTTATAGAGAAATGTGATAGATTAGATAACATATGATAGATATGAACACGTGATAGATATGAACATATGTTAGATAAGCTTATTATGTTATTACAACTTTTTTTTTTTTTTTTTTTTTTTTTTTTTTTTTTTTTTTAATAACAAAATTTATGTTGCTAATTCAATGAGCGTCGAAGATGTTTCGTATTCCGTCGGAGTTCTCCTGCAGAGTCATCTGGTGCTATAAAGTATGAACGAGGCTGCGCAGCAGCTCGAATGATGGTGGCTGGTTTCCAAGATCGTGGGGAGTCCCAATAGCGAACTCTTTCTCCAGGTGCAAATGACATCGAGTTGGATCTGGCAGTGCGATCGGCATAAGCTGCTTGATTCATCCGTTTTTGGGCGAGGCTGGATGTCACGGACGACTTAAAGTTGGGGTTGAGTGATTCTCGAATGGTTGGAAGAGGTGTTTTCTGAGATCGATTATACAAACGTTGAGCAGGGCTGCCAAGATCATCTCTGGGAGTATTTCTGTCAAGAAGCAACGCACGATAAATGTCTGAATTGTCGGCTTCACATTTTTTGATCAAGGTTTTGGCGGTCGAAACATACTTTTCTGCAAGTCCGTTGCTTTTTGGATAATGAGGTGACGATATTTGATGGATGAAATTCCACTCATTTGCGAAATTGGTAAATTCATAGGATGTATAATAAGTTCCAACGTCGGTTTCTAGCGTTTCGGGAATCCCGTGCACTGCAAACCATTTTTTAAATTGTTCTATTACATTCTTAGAACTGAGACTTGGCATTTTGGCAAAATCATAGTATCCTGAGTAGCTGTCACATATTAGTAGGTAATTCTTGTTTCCGATCGAGAAAGCGTCTGATGCCACTCGTTCCCAAGCACGTTGGGGAATTGGTTTGGACAATATTGGTTCATTCATGTTTTGCCGCTGGTGAGAACCGCATACGGAACATCTTGAGCAATATTCTGATATATCTGATGTATACTTTGGCCAGAAAACGAAACCGCGAGCTCTAGAGAGCATACGACTAATTCCAGGATGTCCTGAATGTAAAATATCTAAAACATTTTTGCGTTCACTAGTAGGAACTAAGATTTGATCTCCTTTCAAAATGTAGTGATCATGAATGGATAAATCCTGTCGAAACGTGAAGTATGGTTTGGCTAGATCTGGAACATCATCGATGCTGTTAGGCCAGCCGTTCTGGATAACAGTGGTTAGTGCTTGAAAAACGATGTCGTTCTGTATAGAGTCTTTGAAACGTTGTTGTGCGGAAATTGTAACTGGAGCAATATAGAAGACTTCCAGTTCATCTTCATTGTCGTCTACTGGTGTATTGTTGCAGTCTCGGCTGAGAGTATCTGCAATGGGTAAATCTTGACCTTTCGTGTAAGTCAGTGAAACATCATAGGGAAGAATTTCATACAGAATACGTTGAAGTCTAGGAGGTGCTGAATGTAGGGATCTCTTAAATATGATTTCTAGAGGCTTGTGGTCTGATTGTACGTGAACCGGACGACCGTACACGTATACGTGAAATTTCTTAAGACCGAAACGCACCGCCAACGCTTCTTTTTCGATTTGTGGGTATAATTGTTGTCCTTTTGAAAATGCTTTTGTAGCATATGCAATGGGTTGACCATCTTGCAAAAGAACTGCTCCCATAGCTGTACTGGAAGCATCGACTGAAAGTAAAATTTCTTTCTTTGGGTTGAAGTTTGCCAAGACGGGAGTGCTCATTAGTGTTTCTTTTAATTTTTTTAAGCTGGCAGAGTGTTCTGGTCCCCAGAACCATTCGGTGTTCTTTTCAGTCAGCAGCCGCAATGGACTTGTTAATTCGGAAAGGTTATTGATGAACTTTCCGAGATAGGCTGCGACTCCCAAGATGTGTTGTACTTCTTTCACGTTTGTTGGTGTTTTTATTGATTGTATAGCAGAAATTTTATCTGGATCGGCGTGAATACCTTCTTCGGATAAAACATGACCCAGAAATTTGACTTGTTGAACGTTGAAAACGCATTTGGATTTATTTAGGCGAATTCCTTTCTGTTGAAGTTTGGCAAGTACCTTTTCTGTGGTGTGCTTAAGCTCTGGTTCAGATTTTGCATGTATTAAGATGTCATCCATTGCTACTTCAACATTGTCAAATTCACTGAGTAATGATGACATGATTTGTTGAAATACTTCCGGGGCGGATGTAATACCAAATGGAAGACGGAGGAAACAATACCTACCCCAAGGAGTTGAAACCGTGAGGTATTTTTGAGTTCTTTCGGAAACTTTAACCTGCCAGAAACCTTTTTCACAATCAAGTTTCGTGAAATATTTTGATCCCGACAATTTAGTAGCGATTTCCTCAATTGTTTTGAGAGGATATGGCCGACGAACTATGTTTCTATTCAAATCGGATGGGTCCATGCATATCCGTAATTTATCACCTTGTTTCACTATTAGTAAAGGTGATGCGGCAGGTGTGGGTTCCGTAATTGGGCGTAATATTTTAATTTTAACGAGATTGTCAATTTCAGACTTGATTTGATCGCGGATCGAGTACGGGATGCGTCTTGGAGGCAGTATTTTGAATTGGGGATTAGGAACTAAGTCAATATCATACTCAAAGTCAGAAATGCAGTTAAATTCCGTGGCTTCAATGTCATCGATGCGTTTGATTAAACCGGTCATCGTACATGCGTTTTGTCCAAATATTGGTTGGAAATTTTCTTTAATAACTCTGAAAATTACGTTGAATATCCTACCTCGAACCACTAGTGGGACTGTGCATTGACCTAGTACGTCGATTTTGCACTCACGATTGTACGTCGTCAAACGTTTGGTTCGTGAAGGTTCGAGAGGTGTTTGTAGATGTCTGTATATTTTGTAGGGCAATACGTTACATTGTGCACCCGTGTCAAGTTTGACAGAGAAACTGAATGAGGAATTTTTCAACTGGACTTTTTCTAGCCATTCGTCATCTGATTAATGAATGGCATTGACCGATAGTTCCTCGTCCTCATCAACAGTGTTTACCAATTTTGAAGGTGATGACTGTTGATGATGCTTTTTATTTTGATTCGATGAGCGGCAAAGTTGTTTATAGTGACCTTTACGGTTACAATTTTCGCAAATGGCCATGAATGCAGGGCATTTACGAACAGGATGGGATCCTCCGCAATAACCGCAATCTTTCACTATTTTAGATTGTTTTGAGGTTGATGGAACATGGACAGCATCGATATTTGTGGATGAACTGATTTTCATTTTCGAAAGCTGGATGTTTGCTTGAGCAGCTGTTCTACAAAGTTGGGTTGCTTCATCGAGTGTCAATTTTCTGACAATCAACAATTTCTTGCGGACCTCGTTGTCGTTGATTCCAACAACTATCCTATCTCTAATTAAGCTTTGCTCTAAGGTACCGAAATCACACTTTTTTGCTTGAGTTTTTATTCTGACAAGAAATTCGTCAAAACCTTCACCATCATGTTGATGTAACATATTGAAAACGAATCGCTCATAGGTGATATTACATTTAGGAAGAAAATAATTGGAAAATTCTTCCAAAACCTCGTCTAGTGTAGGTTCCTCGAAATTAATAGTAAAAGTATTATAAATATGTAGGGCATCTGGCCCGATTATTGACATTAAGGTTGCTACCTTTACTGATTCCGATTGAGCATCAAGACGACTTGCAGTGGCGTAGAATTCGAATTGTTGTTTCCACAGCGTCCATGCCCTTGGGTTATCGGAAGGAATTTCGAGCGGTTTCGGAGGACGCAGATTAGACGGGACGAAGCGACTGGTACTGGCGTCATTTTCTCCCAACTCGCGGAACTCCGGTTGTTTTTGTTTTTTCGGCGGCATTTTCGCGGATCGCGGGCACGACCTGACACCATTTAATGTTAATACGTATAGTTCATTGGTACAGAAATAAGTAACTGAGGTCTAGTGAATAATCACGACAAGATACGTAACGAGAATGGAATTTATTTATAGAGAAATGTGATAGATTAGATAACATATGATAGATATGAACACGTGATAGATATGAACATATGTTAGCTAAGCTTATTATGTTATTACAGACGTTGTTGGTGAAACTAAGGGGGGTGCCTTCTTGATGAAAAATATCCGCGTATTTGGTGACTAATTTGGATATCGCGAGTTTTTCTTCCTCGTTCATGTGGTCGAGGCGAAGTTGGCCTAAATCAAATTTGAATGTTGATTTTTCGAAGTGGTTTAAGTTTGAGTTTGAGACGGGTTTTTGGGTTTGTAAGTCAGTAGTTTGAGGGTCGATCTCTTCGGCTAATATGGGGGTAGCCTGTGTGAATTGGTAGGGGTTTTCGCCGGAATTCAATACTTGGACGTAAGCATCATAATTTTTAACTTTAACCAAGCATTGGGGAATTTCTACGAGTCCTATCTTTTGGTAGGGGATGATCGCATCTCCATTTTCAATGTTATTGAGTACCAGTTTGACCTGTTGGATACTCCTACCGTTAATGGTGTACGTCTCAGTGATGTCTAAATTTAGATATTGCAACGGGAGGTTTACATGAGGGGTTTGGAATACTTTATTCCTGATGCTTATATCGGCTTTTATAAATTCTAGGTTATCAATGCCGATCAGGAGATCGAATCTAGAATGGAATGGGAATAGTCGGAATTTTAGGTTTAAACCCTTTTCTCGAAGTAGTTCGTCGCACGGGACCATGGCACTTGAAGTGACCAAGGAGGTTCCGTGGACAGTCGTAACGGAAAAAGGTTCATCATTTGTTTTGATAGGGAAGTATTTTTCTGCTATTAACGGGTTGACAAAACTGGCCGAGCTCCCTGTGTCTACGAGGATTTTTAAGTTTAATTTGGGCAATATGATATAGGGGAGCTTGTTGATCGGCTTAAAGTTTAGGTTCATGAGGTTGCATGCGGTGGTTGGAGGCAAGGGTCTTCTAAAAAAGGAGTTTCATCCTTTTGACTTTGGGGATTTTCCGTAGATTGGTCTGGCCACTCATATGCGTCGTAGTATAGGTCGTTTTGGTAGTTCGAGTCGTGATAGTTATTAGTTTCGTCAATCGTTTGGTCGTTTTGGTAATTTGAGTCGTAATAACCGTAGGCTTCGTCATTTATTTGGTTCGTTTCTTCGGTTTGTAAATTGTGAAAATTTGGGTTCGGATTCGGATTTGTTGTCTGCCACGACATTGGTTTCCAATTCCTTTGAGTGTTTTGGGAAGATTTCTGATTATTTGGAGGGTTTCTTTGATAGGTTGGCCTATTTTGGTAGCCGTTTCTTTGTAGGTTTGAAGGGGTTTGTTGAGGATTTGGCTGTCTAGGCGGGCCAGACCATTGAGGTGGAGGATTTGGCTGCCTAGGTGGGCCGGACCATTGAGGTGGAGCTAGGCTTTGTAGTAGTCTATAAGATCTCGCAACAGGTGTTTGTGACCAATATGCAGGGTTCTGCCTAGGGGGCCCGTAAAGACGGTGCGGGGGCGGAACTCTGTATTGAGGAGCTTGGTTTTGCCTGAGGGGAGCATTTTGTTTTGGACGAGAGTTTGATGGTAACAACTGGTAATCGTTCGTCATCCATCCAAGTGCCTCATTCAGGTCCTTTGGTTGTCGAATCCTCAACAGGCTTCCTAGTGGTTCTCTAAGATGTAATAAGAAACATCTTAATGCGAGTTGCGTGTGGTGTTTAATTATGCTGTCGGCCTCATCGGGTTCGTGGATGTTGGCATACGCGGTTATTTTGTTTAATGCTTCCGTAACCCTATGGTGGAACTTGAATGGGTCTTCGTGCTCTCCCTGTCTCATGTTAGAGAGGTCCAAATT